>JAJAED010000015.1:0-600000 GCA_021437015.1 Aspergillus jensenii | reverse complement strand
GAGCGTGCAATGGGTGGTGGAATACATGGAAGTCCGGTTAGCCAAGCTCCGGAGAGCAGAGGGCACACGGCCCCGAGTCTGTGAGAGAAGCATTGTCGTCTGCCCAGATTACGGCTGGATGTTTAGAGAATACACCGCACCACAGCAGGAGCTTAAATAACAGGCAAGATCGAAAAAAGACCTCGGAGTTCTGAGCGAGGGAGGAGGAGAAAGTCAGAAAAGTTGAGGGCGATCTGAAGTTCCTCCGCAGCGAGGTCGGGGCCGGAGTTGGAACCAGGCTCCCCGGGCGCCAATCAGCGGTGGGGCTTACTAAGGGCCCCTGCAGCAGCGAGTCCACTAACAGTTGCTTGTTTATGGTGACAAGCTTACGGGGGAATAATTCAGGCGTACAATAGGTAGTCATTTCTAAGGGTATAAATCAGATCTAGCCAAGCCTCATCAAGCCTACGGCATTTGCGGCGACCTAGCAATCATGCGTCACATGGCCATGATGGCATAAATCACGAGAAAAAAAACAGTAAGGAGAATATTACAGCAAAGAAGACGCAAGAGACCAGCTCTAGGGGACTTCTTTGTCGCCTCGCTTCAGTCCACCAGGAACATCAATCGCGTCCTTCACCCACTCCATAGCCGCGATCTCGTCAAGGCCTTTGCGTTTCGTATTCCGCTTCAAAAGTAGCTCGACACACTCCCGGGCGCCCTCGAGTTGGCGGCCCTTCTCGGGGTCCCATTCACCGTCACTGTCGGCATACCGATACCAGGACCATTCACACCGGGCGATACGGTGTGGGGTTCGAGCTCGAAGTTTAGCGGGGTCACCCCGAGTTCCTGGCAATGCATCGAAGGGAAGCCTGCTCTCCATCATAGCGTACAGCAAGACTCCAAGCGCCCAGCCATCGGTGGACCGTCCATCGTACGGTTGCCCCATAAGAATCTCTGGTGCTGCATAGTCTTCACTTCCGCATCTGGTTTGGAGAAGAGGGCTCTCAGGGGGTTCGGGTATACGTCTAGAGAGACCCAGGTCACTGAGGGTTATTATGGCACGGTCATAAGTGCGCCAATCAGTGATCTTCTGCAAAGATTCTGCAGGGAGATTCACAAGAACGTCTGTGGAATTAACTAGTCAGTATCTACCATGATGGAAAAGCCGACAGAAGAACCTACTCTCGAGTTTAATATCACGATGGACCACGTAGTTCTCATGCAAGTGGCGTACAGCTGCCACTAGCTCCGCAAATATACGGCGAATGAGACCCGGTGACATGGGCCTAGTGTTGTGCGAAACGACTTCGAACAAGTCGCCGCCCGGACAGTAGTCCAGGACTAGGAGGGCGCGCTTTTCATCGCTGCCAAAGGCCTTCAACTGCACGAGTGATGGGTGGTTCAGGGTCTTCAGAATTTCGACTTCGCGCTTGAGGGAAACCTCCAATCGCTCCTCGTCAGCTCCACCTGCCGGTCCGTGGTCGATAATTTTGATTGCAACTAATTTCTGAGTTGCGGGATGACCGTGCCCAGAGTCGCCAGTTCCTTCGAGCTCTACACGAACAGCTAGAGAAACCTGGCTGAATGTCCCGTGTCCAAGCTGTCGGAGCTTACGATACAGTCGAGGCTGTTGGGTCCGAATAGAGCGCACCGAGTAGATTTCATCTGCGCCCTGTGTACCAGATGACTGGATGAGGACCGGTTTGTTGTCGTCAATGCCGTACCCACTGCTTCGTGGAGGAGACGGCGGGCGAACCGTCGGTAAAGCGATACCGCGATGGATGGCCAAGTATTGCTCCCGGTGCAGGTTATTCGATTTTGAATCCGTGCTGGAAGACGAAACAATCCCTTGAGAGAGACCAGTTCCGGAAACAGCAACGGGGCGAGGCTTAATCGGAACAGTTCGACCTGGTGGAACATACTCACTTAAACTACGATTGCGCGCATGCTTTGGGACCACCGGCGTGTCCAAGACTTTCTCAGTACTGGGTTTATCCGTGGTTCCAGAAGTTTTGCCGCGAGATCGAGATTCCGAGGTTCCGGACAATGAAAACTGCGATGGGTCGCTGGGCCGCATACTTAGGCTCGAACCAGTCCTGGAGGCGATCGAAGAAGTCCGGGATAACGACTGCGAATTACGACGCGGCGGAAGTTTCCATGGCGAAGCGCCTCCAATAGGCGACGGTAAAGGTGTAATATCTCCCATGGCTATTAGTTGAGGAGAAGACAAAAGAGAAGCTGGAGATAGGGAACCCCCACTATGACTTGGTCCAGCCATCAAAGCCCGTAGACTTGGCGTACGATGCGGAAGGCTGCTTGCAGAGGTACTATGGTGGACAAACAAGTCGGCCTCTCTATGCGGACTCAGCCGATGAGGGCTCGAATGGTGAGCACTCGAGATATCGGTGCGGATCTGCAAAGATGGTAGAGCGGCATCATCGTGCTCTTTATACGTCACATCCTGGATGGAGACGGGGGATAAGTTGTCGGGGGATAAAGGCGCAAAGTCGGGGCCTTCACGGCCTGTATTCATCGAAGACGTTGAATGAAGCTCATTATCACTCGAGACCGTTATGGCGCTAGACCCGTGTAACTCGGGGTGGTGGACGACGGACCCTGACCTATCGGTCGGTGGAGGTGATTCCGGGTGAACCATCGAACGAGTATGAAGCCTAAAACGCTACAGTGACATTAGATGACCCTTTTCGTCGTTAAACGACATTTAACGAATCCAGAGCCATACTTGCGAAAGCGTGCGGGTGAGACCGGGCCCGGAATCTTCACAGAGCGCCTCGGACAAAGCCCCGAGGGTGGCACTGAGGTTGAAGAGGCCTCAAGATAAAGGGAAGGTGAGCGAAACAACGATAATGATCATTCAGCACATCAGCAAGTCTGAAACTCAGAGGGATGCGAAGCAAAAGGGCCTGAAGCCAACGGAAGCGCTGGCAACAAAGCAGGAAGGAAGTTGAAAGCGCTGGCGGTTGGGGGGCTGGTCAGGATCAGGGCCGAGTAATATGAGAGAGATTAAGCCCCAAATCAAATCAAGCCTGGCAGCGACGTAATCTGCGCGCAGACCCGGTAATATTACACCAGTATATTAATAGCACCGGCGGCGGAGTTTAAATCCAGCTTCTGCATGCTTGCGTTTGGCGCTTGATGTTGAAGGCTCAAAGCAGGAAATTTTTTGGCTCGTCCTGCGGGGTCAGCTGATTCCTTGATTGCCCTCTTTCGTCCTGTCGACGTAAACTGCGGGCTGTTCCGGGCGTTTTTGCCGCTCCTTTGGGCTTAGTCGTCCCCGCATCAAGGAAAGGCCCTGAATAAATCGCCACTTCTGGTAGGTTAATTTCCTTTTCGGGCCAGGCGCCCTGCCAATCCGCGCCAGCATCGTGCCCAGCGGAAATTCCCGTGACCTCCAGCGACAGCCATGGTCTACGTAGTCCTGGAGATCTTAATCTCACCGGCGGCTACTGCAAGATACTCACTTCGCTTAGTCTGCGGTGCTGCAGGTTTTGTGATCTATTGACTGCGAGAACTTAGGACAGCTGCGGAGTAATCGCTGGAAGATTACCGCAGACTGTACTCCGGAGTAACATACCTCGTACCGGCCGGTGTAATCGATCTACACTACTCGCGACGCTACTAGTAAACACTGTTTTTTATAGCCGCTTCAGGCACATTCTAACGGCCCTCTGCCTGTGGGAGTAATTCAACACAAGAATTTGATCCTGTTTAAGAAACGGGCTGAGATCTACGTAACCGGACGCATCTACGTTTGCAGGAGCTGGCAACATCTCTTACCAGCCCTAAATCCTATACTATCTGCTGAAATCGCCCTACGACGCCCTTGTTTCAGATCCATCGACCATGGCCCACGGTGTTGATTCTTCAAGACAGCACCTGGCCAATTAAATGGGGCCAGCTGTGCGGCTCTTAAATGGTCCCCGATTTTTATATCGACAGATATGACAGACCCAGATGACTTTAGAGAGTTTTCATTCGATGCTCCTGACAACATTAAAGGCGCTTGGTAAGACGGACTGAAACCTGCAACAGTTTTCGCCAGCAAGAACACAAACACAGGAGTCTGGTATATGTACAGTAAAATTTAACAAAACCGATTACCATGCCCGTTCCCAAAACCATGGACAATGCTTTAAGACGAATGCGAAGCGCCAGAGTGAAGAGAGTTTTGAAAAGGCAAGGCAGTCGTTCTAATACACAGTATATGAAAATATAAATTAAAACACCTCCCCGCTTGACCGAAAATGCCGCAAACGAGTAAAGGTGGACGTCAGAATACAGTCGGACATGGACGCGTTCAGAGAACAGCCTTTTTCACCACCTATAATGCCGTTAGTTATTGAATATTGCAAAATACGAATTTAATTCCACTTACGCTCCATGTTCCAGCAACACCAGCGACAATGCCGCCAGAGATCATCATAGGCTTCAGTCCCCGGGTACTCTTGAACACCATGCCACTGATAGCGCCGGCAGTGATGCTGTTGGCAGCATCATGCTTCCCCCGCACATAACCAACAAATGAATTCAGACCGTTGTAAACCATGGCCACCACGCCCGCGGAGTTTCCAAGGAAGGGACCTCTCCGAGTAATGGAGTTCAATACGCCGTTCAGGCGAATCTTGGGGGGTGCCGTTACCGGTGTTTTTCTCAATCCTTCAGCCAACCCCCAAGCTCCTCCGAGTCCCAGCGCTGCAATGTAGGTCGTTCCGGTTCCGTAGCAAAGGTCATCCGACCATCCTCGCGATGGTAAAACAGATTCTGAGCCGGGGAGCTGATCAAGGGCGGAGTCTTCAAGTGTGATGTAATCGAGGGTGTCTTCGTTCAAGCCAGCTAAAGGGTGAAGGCTCGAGGGGTCGGGAATGGCGACCTCGGAGAGGAATGAGGTGGCATCCGGCGCGTCGAAGTTATCCTTGGCCTGTTTGCGGCCGCTGAACGAATCCCAGATGGACATTTTGAGGTAAGAAAAAGAACTGAATTAAGTGGGTAAAGAATACAAGTTCGAAGAGAAGAACGGGAAAAGGAGATGAAAGTGGCTGATGCAAGCTGCTGCCGGGCACTGATGCTCTTGGTCGTCGCCTCCGAGTTCGCTTGAATTCGAAATCTGAGGAATCGGGAATAAAAACTTCAGCCCCGTGATCAGCCGGTCGCCTGGTAGCCGGAGAAAGGATGCACCGACGCTAAACCCGTTCGGTGGGCCCGCCTGGAAAATCCACAAGCGGCAAAAAGAGATACGATCCAGAGATGGCGGGGATTGGGCTGCAGAAAGCAACTTGTTCGGTGAAATTGGTCGCTGTCGACCGGCTCGTTTATACGGACATGCTGCATGGCGACAATCATGGAAAACAACCCTGACCGCAGCGCTGAGGCCACCGCCGGGCCTATAGACATGGAGCAGATCTCTCAAAATATACAAATACTGCCCGAAGCTACCCTAGACAAAATCGCCAAGGGCCCGCTGGTGAATTTCACCCTTACATGCGATGATATTGAGTAAGACTACGCCCTCGTATTACTAGCTATCTGGCCGCTCTTGCTGCATACATATTTCTGACGCTATCTGCAGAAAAGTAACGAGAGTTTGCAATTCGCTATTGCAGACATATAGCTCAGCAGTCATTTCTCATGCCCATACCACAGCTGCATGCAATGCACTGAGCGCATTTCTTGACGCGGCTTTTGTCTCACAATATGAAGGGACTCGACTTCTAGCTCGATCTCAGCAGACTTTAGTCCCGGTCTTTGACAGTTTCTTGGCTCGATTCAAAGACGTAAAGCCCAGGCCTATGAAACAGGTCCTAGAGTCACTTGCAACGATCATCACGAAGTCTAGTAATGAGCCTGGATGTGATGCAATCAAGAAAGAGTTCGTGGACGCTGTCCTTCCTGCCATTATACTTGGCGAACCTCGGTCTCGAATCAAAGCCTCCATCAACGCCTTAGAGGCATTATTGCGCAAGAATGCCATCTCATCAATAGAGTTAATCACCCTGATAGATACTTGGCTTATGCGCAATCCAGAACACTGGCCATCCGTGCTCCGGGAAGAATGCCGGACATCCGCAATAGACATCTCTCGATTTTTGCAAAGATCCTCCGAGAACGCAGTCTCAGACGCCCAGTCCGGTGAAACGGCTGTTCAAATCCTCGTCCTAGGCTTTTTGAACCGCTCAAAGTCCTATGACCTGGCAGCATCATCCGGAGAAGTAATGGCCATGTTCTTTCGGAAGTTGGAACAGAAACTGGATTCTGCCCCGCTGGGTGAAGGTAAAGAGCACCTCGCTTTGGCCTGGGTCATGCCAATCAAATATTTTCTGTTGCAAAATTTTGAGATGCTAGAGAGGCTATCTAACTATATACTTCTACGCTTATTTGGGCTCGGCGCAAATGGCTTCCGGTGCTTTCTAGAAACGTTGCCGTTGAACAATCTCCTTTCTGGTGACATGGGCAGCTGCTCGTTAAATGAATTAACCCTTCTGTTCGAATGTCTACAGATAGGAAAGAAGATTGGTCTAGTCCATGACGATTGTAAGTGCAAGAGAATAATGTGACTGCAAATTTTGGCTGATTCTTTCTTTCTTTCTTTTTTTCCCCAGATTACTTCACGAAATTTCAAACACAGGAAGAGCCGCCGCTGGTCTTGAAAAGTGAATTCATTGGCCAATTTCTTTTCCATCATGATTTTAGTATCAAGATGGCAGCCCTTTCTTTGCTGATCACGGCGCCATCTACTACGAAACCACTGTCCTCGGCTGCTATTAGGGTTATCATAAAAAGCTTGCCATCTCTCCACGCAGAGTCCGACCCCTGCACAAGGGGAGAAATTCTGAGCATGGTTCGTGGGTTGATTGTACGATTGAAGGGCGGAATTCTTGCAGATATAGAGAATCCAGTTGAGCCCCGTACTACATTAAGCAAGAAACAGCCGATCGTATTCATCAGAGATGATGTTGAAACCCGGTCATGCTTGGAAAACTATTTGAACTTCTTGGCGGCGGACCTACGAACCACTGCTTCTTACCATCGGCATATCATGGCTCTGAAGACCATATACCTTCTTGTCGAATCTGGCCTGGATGAACGTCACACTGGTGCCATGTCAAGCAAACCTGAACACCGCCAAATAAGGTGGAGATTCCATATGGAGATTTTCGGACCCGCGCTTCAAAGATTGTTGGTTGACCTTTTGATGGATCCGTATGACGAAGTACGGGGAATGGCTCTTAACCTCTTGAAGCTATTTCCGAGACAAGTACTTCTTCATGCCACTGGAGCTAACAGGGACAAACCGGAACTGATAATCGCCGTGGCCAAGGCCGAAATGTTGGCAAGCAACACTAGTCGGGCTGATCATGCCGACACCGTTGCCCGGTTATATCAGTTGATTTTCTATACAGCAGATGCAAATGATCCGAAAGAAACTGACTGGTGGAACACTAAGCAGGGGGTTGTTGAATTGATCCTAACGAAACTCGAGGACAAATTATCCTCTGTGGAGGGTCTTTTCAGCTCCTCCCTTCGTGACGCACCCCTTCACGGCTATCTTTGCGCGTTACGGTATGTCCTGCCCGTCCCAACTAAATGAGTGCCCAACTGATGTTCTAGATACATTATTTTGTCCCCGAAATTCTATTTGTTGGTCTCCCGTGAAGGAGCTGATAGCCCTGAGAACTGGAAATCAATCCATACAAGGATATCATCGATTCGCGATAGAATATGGGAGGAAGTGAAGCCTCAGCTATGTATTGACTCCCCTGAAGGCCATGCCGCTGAGCCTATTGAAGATCTCAAAGTCGGCCCCAAGGACATTCTTTCTTACTCGTGGCGTGCATTACGAGAGTCTAGGTAGCTTATCCCTTCATATTTATGTCCATGGTCAATACTAACAAATACAGTATGCTTGTGCATGCAACACTGTCCAATCAGACCTATGGACCAGAAGGCGAAGCTGGCTTAACAAGAAGCGATTACGAGAAAATAGGGAGGAGCAGTTTCACGCAACTTGCAGAACTCCGTCATCGAGGTGCTTTCTCTACAGTGGCTCAAACGTTCTCGACTTGCTGTCAGCGGTGCGGTCAATCAAGTAACCCCGAAATTGTTGCGCTCCCAGCACTTTGGTATCAGGTGCGTCAGCTCGACGTTAACTCCTAAAAAACGAGCTCGTTATAACTTATTCAATACAGGAAGCGAAGAAAATTATCTTCGAGAAAGCTTCAAAGCTCACCCGCCGTTCAGCTGGTCTACCAGCTCTAGTTGGAGGAATCTTGCTTTCAAACCCAGGCGGTCCATTGTTCAAACAAGTCCTTGAAGAGCTTCAAAAAGTCGCTCACCTACCAGCTCAGCTTGGGGCTGAGAATCAAACTGTGGAGCTGCCTCAAGTTCACGCGATGAATTGTCTCCGAGAGGTAATCAACAACGCCAGACTTGGACCTCACACGGAAGGCTTCCTCATGCCTGTGCTGAACCTCTCAGCAGAGCGTATGGGATCTCCAATGTAAGTTATTCCAACCAATCCTTTGCCTGGATATATTCTGACCTGTCCAGCTGGGCGCTTCGTAACGCTGGCCTGATGCTCTTCCGTGCCTTGATGAACCGCATGTGCCGTAACGATTTCCAAGGATTTGGCGGCAAATCCGGATCTGAACCTGGATCGAGGATCTCATTCCAGAAATATCCTGGCCTTGTGCAGTTATTATCCAACTTATTGGCGCCACCGCAGAAAGACAGCGAGGGAGGACAAGCCGATAGCACTATGATGACCGAGCGAGTATTCCCAGCTTTGGAACTGATTGCCGAAAAGATCCCGAACCCTACGGATACAGATGATCCTATGCTACTTGCACTGATCCGGGAGCATCTGAAAAGTCCCGTTTGGGGTATTCGCGAGCACGCAGCGCGTGTTTATACTTCGTTGTTGGAGCGTTCAAATATATTAGATGAGATACAGGTGCTTCTTAAAGCACGCGATGCTGAGACCCAGAATTACCTCCATGGCGAATCTCTGTGCATCAGATATTCGCTTCGTCGTTTTGCATTCGCACCTTCAGCCTTTTGGAATGGTATATCCTTGCAGTCCACATTTATATAACCATTTGCTAACTTATCCCAGAGCGCATTGGAGACGTCAAGTCAACTATAAAGTCCATCTTTGCGGCATCATATGCTGTCTCCAAATCGCCATTCGTGCAAATAACTTTGTTAGAGATGCTAAGTGACGCCGTTGAAAGGAGCCTGGAGTCGGGTGCCGAAGGTAGGTTATGACTGTCTCTAGTGATAAGGCATAGAGATTAATTTATAAGCAGGGGAAATGACTGACCTTCTGGACTTTATTTTCGACACTTACGAGATTCCCGAAACCGTGGACTTCGTGTTTGATTCGAGCAACCCGTCATTTACTACCCTAAGCACGACCCGCGCCTTTTCTCTTCTTCGCAGAGAGCTCGCTTGGGTTGCAGTTTTGAGGGCACTTGCGAAGGGTGATACCAAGGACCTGGAGAGATTCGTGCAGAAAGTCGCCACATTCGACCCGAACGCCTGCCAATGGATACTCGAAAACCTCCACGAGCTACTTGGTGTCAATGATGGATATACTGAGCCATTGACCAAGCTCTACACTTCGCTTATACGTGAAAATGTTCCCTTGGAAGTCAAGACACCTGCTATTTCGAATCTTGCGTCCTACGTCCAGGTCGCTCTTGAATCGGAGCACACGGCGCGTCAGACATCTGCGTTACCCTGGGAAGACCTAGCTGCGCAAGTTAAGATTGGCTCAGCCGAGAAAGGGTTCAATAGAGATAGAGCAGACGCAGACTTACAATTGGAAGGGTGCCTCGTCGGCTCGAAATCTGTCACCCCGGGACAGCAGCTCTCGGGAACGGAGATCCAGGAGTGGGCTACACGGCTGCGGTTCGCGTTGGCTGAAGAAACGGTATGTGCACGTGTTGGATTTTGATATTCAGAAATATTCTAACGCAGGAATTAGGAATTCTCCACTCGTTATGCAGCCGCGACATCCATTGCTGCATTCGCTCGGGCATATCGCCCGCTGGGAACACCACCACAAACAGATAAAGTGTTCCTAGACATATACCTGAGTCTGTATGATCTACTGAATGATGACGACGAGGAGCTTCGTGATATCGCTGCTTCGACCGCCTCATGGGTTCTCTCGTACTCTTCAGTCTCCCCTCAAAAGGCAGTCACACTGTCGCCATTGAACGCAAGCGAACTCTTCGCCAAATTCATCACAGATAACTACGCGGATTCGCAGCTTCTTTATACCAGAGCTATCCGGTATTTTCTAGGTTTGGAGCCACGGATCGGCGACTCCCGCAACAAAGCGAGCCCCATGTCTGTTTCCAGGATTATTGCCGAGCTTAGGAAGGAGAGTACTGTTCTATTTGAGGAGGAGAAACAAAACCTGTTCATTGAGGAAATCCGCGAGATAGATTTGTGGTCGAGTGTAGTGACTCGATTAACGAAGGCGGCGTATGATGAACAACTGTTGAAGGAAGTCTTCGACTGGGTTTCTGAAGGACTGACGAGTTTTGCGGATACCCTTGCGGGCCCTGATGGGGAGGATGGATTAATAGGCTGGACGGCGAAGCCAGAGTCATATACCCTTGGAGTGCGCGTTGTTAGTCTTGCGGGTCTGTTGACTTCGAAGGAGCTCAGCGCTCTTGGTATTTTGGGTGACTCTCAGTTTGTCATCAAGGAGAAGCTGGAAACGTTGCTGGAGCGTGGGAAGACTGGTTTGCTTCATGCTGATCTTTTGTCAAGGATCGAGGTTGCTTTGGGGTGTTCATAGATTGAGTATAGACAAAAGTTATACATACACATAGAACGAGGCTGATGTCGACTTGCAATGTATTTCTTGGCTGGGTAAATATCATGAGTAGTCAAGTACTTTCAAGCACCGTCAACATCATCATTCACCGCGGGGATGGACCTGCCACTCTCACCTACTAACACAACCACCTACCCAATCCACTATCCCAGCCATCTAGGAAAGCAACATGAACTTCAAGCCTGTAACGAGTCTCATTCTCGTCTCCAGAAAATCCAAGACGCACCTCACCGAGCAAACCCAAGTGAGAAGTGAACCAGTATTGCAAGTATACATCGTCGATATCTATTGAAGCTATCCACTCCACCATCACACCGAACATCGCCTCCTGCTTTACGAGCTGCTGCCCGAAATGAACGACAATACAATAATCGCCGTCGTTATCGTCGTCGCCCTCGCCGCAATGGTCATAGGGGGAACATACGTTTACAATCTCCGAGCGAAGCTGAGACAAGAGATGACGATAGTCCGCGTCGAGTCCCAGAAACGACGGATGCAGCAGTTGCATGCAGCTTCTGCGGCGGTTGTACGTGTAAAACAGGCGAGTCGTGGCCAGAGTCGTGGTCGAAGCCGTGCTCGTTCGAGACGTCGCGATGTGTCTCCCGGTTACGATAGGAGGGGGGTGGTTGATCGCGATCAGAATCATAATCAGAATAAGAAAGGGAAGGAAGGGAAGGGCCACCAGCAAGAGCAGCAGAAGCAGAGGCAGAGGCAGGATGGCGATGCGCGATCTACGAAGTCTTCGGGGAAAAAGGCGCCCCCTGTTTCGAGGTCTGGATCTACGAGGCCTGCCCAGGAGAAGTGGAAGAGTAATACTGAACAGCGCCCCCAGGAGCGGGATCAGGGCCAGCAGGAATGGGAGAACCAAAGTAACAACAGCGACGGCTGGAGTCAGTATAACAATACAGACCAGACACAGAATACATCAGGCTACGACCAGGCCGATAACAATGACTCTAATGGAGATAGCTGGGGCAATAATGGGCCTGCTGGTGGTGATGACTGGAATAATGCTGAGAACAACAACCAAACTAAAGACAACAAGAACAATGGCGGACAGCAAAAGGGAAGGTGGAGTGCGGATGCCTCTGATGCGATGGCTACTCAGAAAAAGGCACCGCAGCCAGCACCGCAGCCAGCTCCTAGCAAGCCAGCCGACGCAGAAATTGAGTGGTGATGCTGAAGCTGGAGAGAGAGAGTGGAGCCGTTCCCCGCGAGTGTGCGGCGGGCGGTGAGACTGGCGGCGCCAGTGACGAGTGACGAGTGACGATGTCTTGCCAATTGAGCTTCAAGCAACCTCCCCTTCGCTGCCCTCAACAACGGACTGGCGGTCTCTCTGCTGTGCCTTGAATTGCAATAGACTGTCTTTCATATTTATTTCCCAAATCTACGTTCCTGTCCTGCATGCAGACTTCCACCACCCCGCGTTCCTAATCAAGGCTGCCTGACCAGCCTCCGCCTTAGCTATGTGGAACGACGAAGATAACAACCCGTACGGCGCATTCGATAGCGAAGCCCGGCTATCGGAATCGCTGCACTCTACCACCCTCGAATCTCGTAAGAATATATGCCCGGTGAATAACGTGTCCTGTTAACACTTCCAGCTCTGTACAATGCCGACTACCCCCCTCCGCCTTCCAGCCACTCCTCCAATCCCGACATTTCAGACTTCTCCCAAAATCCAGAACAGAGCGATGACGACGATGGAAACTATGCTGCGCAGCAGAGCGGTGTCGGTTACTCTCGCAAGAGCGTATACGATAGCCGCATAGAGCAGCTACTCTACGAGAATCCGGAAATGCCGATTCTTATCACCGACGCCGGGAAGAACCATGAGGGCGGGGGAGGCTTCATTGTGTACACAATACGGACTGGAGTATGTCATCCCTGCACCCGAGGCTATCGCGTTGCATTTTGCTAAATGGTGGATCAGGATTTGGAAGTTCGGCGACGGTACTCGGAATTCTCTTCGTTGCGGGCTACGCTCGTAAGCCTCCACCCAACTCTGATCGTTCCTCCAATCCCGGACAAACATACCATAGCCGACTACGCTGCGAAACCAACCAAAGCCAAGGAAGATGCTACGATTATTGATCTCCGGAAACGAATGTTGGCGGTCTTCCTGAACCGGTGTCGGAGAATGAAAGAAGTCCGCGAAGATGGCGTTTGGTGGAGGTTTTTGGATCCTAATGTTAGCTGGGTATGTTTGCAAAGGAAGTCATACAAAAAGGAAAAAAAGAGCACGCTAACTCGTGTCTAGGGTGAGGTCTTGAATACTCACCCTGCCTCCTCGGTTCCCAAGAATAACCTCAAGGCACCCCCTCTTGACCCTGCAAACCCAACGGCCGCGCATGCTTGGCTTCCAATCCCCTCTGCGTCTGCGAAGCTGAAGAACTCGCCCGGGACGGCTACATCGCCGATCGCAGAAACACCAGGCCCAGATATTTTAGGCCGTTTCCCCCCTGAATCGCGCAAGCTGAGCGAAAAAGAACTAGATCCGTATTTTATCAATTTTGAAGCTTCTACTCGAGAGTTAGAGCTCCTCCTCCAGGGTAACATGGAGAAAGTGAATCGCCGCACGCTTGCTCATCTGTCCGGACTGTCCGCAGATTTGATGGAGCTGGGTGCTCGTTACAATGGATTCTCTCTTTCTGAGCAATCTCCGACCGTGGCGACTGCCATTGAACGGGTTGGACAAGCAGCGGACACTTCCTACATTGAGACGGAAGAGCTGTCACTCGCGCTCAGCGCGAACTTTGCGGAGCCAATGAGAGAGAGCGCCCAGTTTGCGAGTGTGGTCCGTAATGTTCTACGATACCGAGTGCTTAAGAGGGTGCAGGAAGATATGACAAGGGATGAGCTGGCCAAGAAGAGGACTCTACTGGAGTCTCTGGAAAGGAGCGAGCAGGAGGCAAAACGTATTGAGCAGTACCTTAACCGAAACCCACCACAGGCACCAACAAAACCTCAGCGATCCCTATCAACGTCTTCGGCAACTAGCAGTCAGGGAGGCACCGAGGGGGAGTCGCGGCCGAGTGGAGAGGACACAGCCTCCATTGACTCCGATTTTCCGCCAACGCATGCCGAGCATCCGTCTGCGACGGCGCAACGGTACCCGGATCCTGGACCGACGTCACCCCAGGCACATCGCAAGACGTCAAGTGGGAATTTTGTTGCTAACAAGATCTTCGGCCGCATCAGTCATGCGGTCCATGGATTCGTGGACGTCGATCCCGAGCGGACACGGCGGGACCAAATCGGGAAAACTAAAGAAAGCTTGGTCCAGGTATGCTTACTTTGGAACGCCCGAGCTCCATTAAGGTTCAAAACTAATTTGAGCTACAGCTAGAGCAAGCGTTAGGGGTGTCAGAGAAAGACGTCAAGGACGCTAGTGCTGGGGTCTTGCACGACCTGAAGCGATTCCAAAAGGATAAGGAAGGAGACCTCCGCCGGTACATGGTATGTGTAGATCCCTCAAGAGGTCTTACCCAACTGACACAAGGACAGGTCGCCTACGCACGCTGCCACCTCGACTGGGCTCGCAAGAATCTCGAGACGTGGACGGAGGCGAAAGACGAGGTGGACAAAATCGAGGTCCGGTAACTTGCATTCGGTATTGGGGATTTGTCCGACGATGTTTTCGGGTGATGTGTGTACCTGATGACGGCGTTGGTGGACGATCTGTTATTTGAAATACTCTGTTGTCCATCAATTTTCTTGTTAAGGTTATTTGCTCTCGACCACGGACAATCCTCATATGCGAGGTGTCTGAAATGCTTATGATGTTATGCAAACACCAACACCCATAAATAGTTGATGTGATATGCGCTGTATAGTTACCCAGTAGGTGATTCCGTAGGTGAGGCTGCCGAGAATTGGCCGTCGATCGGTTCAGGGCCAATTTTTCAGGAGTGGAGGCGGAACCATGGTCCGGCTGCGTAAGAACAACAAATCATTGAGGGCGCACTGTTCAACAATTTCGACCGAACTTCTGAAGTGAAGTCATATCTGGGCGCCATGAACAGGCAATTTGCATGCGACAGGGTGGATCTCGGTGTTGGTTTCGCCGGCCGTGACTGGATCGACAACACACCATCGCCAGGCTGCCAGACGCCATCCCTAGACTGCCTCAGTGCCTGTCTGCTGCCTTTCTTTCTTCATCTGCACTTGCCACCCCTCTCCCGACTCCTTGCCTGTTCCTGTGTCTCTGATTCCGCGTCTCGCCGTTGATCAGGGCCATTGTGTTGATCCATCAACGACAAACTGCCGGATCCGGCGAAAATCCTGTCCTGGCGCCCTTTCTTTTCGGCACTTTCGACACATCAGCCAAACCCAAGCATTCTTCCCCTTTCGCGCGTCGATCATGTTGTCACTCTCCTAGCAAGGTACTCTCGCAAACGATGCTTTGAAGCTCTGAAGCTCTCTGCTCGCCCATCACAGAGCTCTCGCTGGCAGCTCTTATTCGACGCTCCTGGGCTCCGACGTGCGAAAACAATGGGTCCCAGAGCCCCCTACCTAGCCAGGTGGTGAATTGTTTCCACAGTTCTCTCTTCGCATGCGAACAAGATGTACGGCTCCAGTCGTCTCCGGGACGCGGAGTCGGCCACTTTATTACCATGGCCTGTTCCGCGTCCTGGGGGGAAGGGCAGACGACGAAGCAGCGGCAGAAGCAGAAGCAGAAGCAGAGACTCTTCCTCTTCCAGGTCCAGACTGTCTTCCCTCGCGATCCGCCGCTTGACTTTGTCCCGCCGTCGCTTTCTCAAGATGGCTATTCTCCTGGCTGTTCTCCTTCTCGTCTCACTGGCCTACTCGGCCCGTATCAGGCCTTCTTTGTTTAGAGGTGCCAACGATACTGTCTTCCATGAGGATGGTCCTTCCCGTACCGATGGGTATGCTCGTGCCCATGGTACGGACTTTCTCATCCATGATCCGAGTATCGTCCAGGTTGGGGATACATTTTACTCTTACAGCGTTGCCCCCGGTATCGCCGTCCACGAGTCATCTAGCCTCGACGGACCCTGGACGCAAACCGGCAGTGTTCTCGGCGGAAACAGTGTTATCACAAAGGGTGACAACAAGGCCCCCTGGGCGCCCAACACCGTTCAGATCGGAGACAAGTTCTACTGCTACTACGCCGTCAGCAACGCTGGCTGCCGCGATAGTGCTATCGGGGTAGCCTCGTCCGACTCTCCCGGACCCGGGGATTGGAAAGACCACGGACTTATTCTTCAGTCAGGCACCGGCGATGACTCGGATACCTTCCCAATGGACCAATCGAACGCGATCGACGCCAATGTGTTTGTGGACTTTGACAAGTCCGCGTATTTGATCTTCGGCAGCTTCTGGACAGGCATTTGGCAGGTCAAGCTTGATGATGATTTGGTCTCTGTGGAAGGTAACGACACCAAAAGTCTTAGCTCGTCCCATCTTGCTGCAGAGCCCGGGAAAGTGTGGCGTTCTTCAAGGAAGGCAGCGAGTCCCGTTTGTGGTGACCCAACCGGAGGCCATCCCATCGAGGGCGCCTTTCTGGCTTACCAGGAACCGTACTATTATCTGTGGTATAGCTGGGGGAGGTGCTGCGAGTTTAAGGACCCGAAGATGCGGACGAATGGGCAAGAGTACGTTTCTCCATACGTGGTTGTTGAAGCTTGTAGCTAACAGACACAGATACCGCATCCGAGTTGGACGATCCGACAACGTGCGCGGCCCGTTCGTGGATAAACAGGGCAACGACCTTGTTGATGGTGGTGGTGAGACGGTTTACGCCTCAAATGGTGATGTCTTCGCTCCTGGGGGTCAGGGCATTATGAGCGACCTGACTGGTGATATCCTCTACTACCATTACCGTGAGTGTCCACCCTATCCTTTTCGTCTCCATGGCCCGGCTAATGACATGTCTAGTCAATTCCTCCATCAGCTACGAATTCGGCCAAGCAAGACTTGGATGGAACCGGCTGGTATACGTGGACGGCTGGCCTGTCGCAGTTTATTAGAATATTTACATTCCGACTTGGATATATCCCGCATCTATCCACCCTACTTAGACTCTATACATACAGCATAATAGATATAGACCATCTATAGAGTAATATAATAATGCTTACATACAAACCAACAAACCAACTAACTAAATTGAATTATCTTCAAACAAACAAGCATCAAATATCCGCCTCAACAACCATCCACGCAACATACCACCCAATCTCTCCCCCCATCTTCTCCATCACCCGCCGACTGGCGACATTATCCACAGCTACATCCGCAAAGAACCACTCCTCCTGTCCCCCGCCGAGACCGCCGTGATTATGACGCGCAGAAGGTTCAAAAACATCGACCCCTCTCTTCATCACCTCCTTCCCAACAACCCCTCCCAAGCCCTTGCCGCGATGCTCCGGCTCAACGTGCAGCGTGCAAAGACTCCCGTCGAACCCCAGGAATGCCCATCCAATCGGCATCTCCCCTTCCCCTTCCCCATCTGCACCTGCACCTGCACCTGCGCCAGAAGCCGTAGCAACGGGTGGGGAGAATGCAGGTGAGCCATCGCCATCATCACCAGGCCGATAATACAACGCCACACCACCCATGGCCATCAACGCCTGCTTCGAGCGCGGGATATTAGTGCGGTTCTTCACCAGGTCCAGGTGTTTCTCCTGGATCCCTGAGACGCCAGTGGAGTCGGTGAACGTGTATCTAGGCCCTGGCCCAGGCCCAGACCCCTTTCCAACTAGGCTCCCCTTTTCTGGATCATCACTGTTGATGTCATCATTAAACGATGACGAGGGGAAACAGTACTTGGCGTAGAAGACGTTTTGGCCGCGGTGGATACGCACCCCTGGTCTTGAACTTTCTGGACCAGGACCAGGACCTGGATTTGGATTTGCACTCGGCTTCGTTGGCAGTGTCTCACTTGCAAGTTCGCAGATCAGTTCGACGACGGTCTTGTGCACTGAGCCTAGCAAGACGGATGTTTTGGGGTGTGGTGGGATCTTCTTCACGCCTTCGTCCCTTGCTTTCTCTGGGTTGAGGTCTGCGACTACGGCGGGTGGTTGGGAGGACACCCAGGCGATGTAGGGCGAGACGAGTTTGGTGCGGATGTGCGTAAATAAAGACAGCAGTTGAGATTTTGTTGTTTCTTTTTCTTGGGTGGAGATTGGTGCGTTGTTGTTATTGTTGTCATTATCATGGTCATGGTGAGTTGGCTCCGACGTTGATGCTGACGCGGAGAAGCTGGACTTTGTTTCGAGGGTTGAAAAAACCCAGACTTGCGTATCCAGGCCTCTATGGACGTCTGCGTATGCTGCTAACCATGGAGTCTCGGGCCCAGTCTTGGTCTCTGGCTCTGACCCCGGAGGGAACGAAGCGAGGACTTGGGCTGTGGGTGAGGGGTGAGTGGCCTGGTGCTGGATGCGGCGGAGGAGGGGGCCTGATTGTGGGAGATGGGCCTCGAGGTGGGTGAGGAGGGTTGTATAGGGGTGGTTATGGGCGTGCATTTTGTTTTCTGTATTTTCTTTTTGGTGTTTTTGTTCGTTTTGATTCTATAAAGGCAGAAGTTGGAGGTGGCGGATGAGTCAAAACTCGAGCACCTCATCCTAAGAGTCCGCGTTTGAGAATATCGCCGCAGAGAACTTTGTCAATTCTATTGCAAATTTAATTTATCAATAAGTAGTAGTAATTAACTAAGTGGGATATTAGTCTATTGGCTCTGAGAATGTCTGCAGGGGGAAATGTGTGTTTTCGGTCTTGGAGTGCTGCTTATATATAGATGAAGCTGCTACAGTGGTATCAGAAAGCATAAACCACACCACCAAATATCAGTTGATTAACAATCTCATCTGCCAAAACTATCTAAGCATAATAATGAGACAAGAACTTAAAAACGAATGAAAGCACTCATATATAACCCAACCCGAACAAAAAGAATTCCGAAAACACCAACACCAGCATCTACCGATGCCACGCTCCCTTAGAATTTCTCTTCGCTAGAGAAAAATCATTCGAATCCCTCCAACTCTTCCTCCGATTCTTCGCCTTCAGTTCCAGATCCCGTCCAATGCGCTCAATTCTCAGATCCTCAGAGCCGCTGATCCCTGCTTCCGGAAAAAACGACTCGATGGATGAATTGGTATCGCGTGTTTTCCTCCTGCGCTGGCCCCGAGCATGCCAATTCTTCTCGGCCACAACTCGCCTGCTATATGTGACAGCCTCCTCATCTGATAGTTCATCATGAAATGCGAGGTCTGGATTCCTGCCAAGTGTTGGGCTTGGGCTAGGGCATGCGCTTCGGACATCCCGAGAGCAGACAGGACCAAGGTCGAGAGGACTGATTTCAGTGTCACTGGGGAGATCGGCGTCGATGGGCTTGATGAGGAGTTTGACAGACTTGCAGCTTTGATGTATGTTCGGAGTTGGAGGGCTTGATGAAGGGGGTGTTGTAGTTGGTGAGGCGGATAGCAGCGGTGGTGACTTTTGAGCCAGAGAAGCGAAGAACTCCGCGATTGTGGTGTCTGGTGGTGGTGATGCTCGAAAGATCGCTGGGATAGGAGCGTTGGTGATTTCCACCATGTTCAGGCTTCGACGCAGACTGGGAAGGGTGGGTGATGGGTTGGGGTCCATGGCGATAACAGTTGGATATAAACGATTGATATGGACTGGTGATTGACGAGTAGCGAGAACGAGAACGAGAACGAGAGAACGAGAGGATGGGAGGATGGAAGAACGCGGAGTTGAGGATGCGAAACTGCGACAACTGGAAGGAAGAACAGAGCACCTGCCACTTTGCTCTTACCACTACTTCTACTGATACCCCTACGACTGATACAAGTGGTGCTGTACATGCTCAATAACCATACGATCTATGTCGTATTCTAACCTCATCCTATACACAAATACTCCTATATGCCAGCCATCATTGACCTGGTTCATAGCACTGTCAACATCCACATCACGGCGGCACATTCTGCTCTAGAAGTTGCCACAGAAAGCTTTTGGAAATAACATGCAAAGACCGGAAAGAAAAGGATATGCCTTCCCGTCATCAACATAACATACAAATGCAAGGACTGCGTACATACACAGTCCACCATGCGCATAAAAAAAAACACAATGCAACCATAATACCTGCCCTGCTTCACCCACACGTGACCACAGGGCTGTCTAAAAGTTCGTTTTCACATCCAAAAATCGTCGAGAGATAGGTAAAACTTTAAGCAATCAAAGTCGGTCCTCCTCACCTACGTGCAATTCGACCACGGGCAGCTCGTCGTCGTCGTCCACATCCGGCTGGGGGAATTCCGTGAGGGTCGGCTCTTCCAGAGGCGTTCCTGGGTGCACTGGTCCTTGGAATGGAGGACTATCCGCGAGAGATGCCATACGGGTATCGGAATCGCTAATGTCGCCCCCACCTACAGCCTTGGTGCTGTCGCCGTCGTCGTCGTTGTCATCGAGGAGTTCGTTGTCAGAGAGTGATCCCGGAAGCTCTGTCATCTGTGAAGGATCATGATGAGCATCCGTGACTCGATTGAACGACCAGGAGGGCAGATTTGAGACGCGAAACGGGTCGCCCAGGGCTTCACTGCCGAGTTCGTCTTCATCATCAAAGTTCATACCTGTTCCGCCCATGCTTCGCTCACCGTATGACGGGCTGTTCGAGTATTCCGGGGGATTGTCCTCATCCCTGCTCTTCTGTGTTCCGATTCGCAAACCACCATCTCCCGGCTGGTGAGCTGCTCCGACTCCGGCTAAGGCGCTCGACGACCCATTGCGGGAGGAGCCGCCGAGACGCCGGCCTTCCCCCGACGGAGATGGTGGGCGCGATTCTCCTTGCGAATCCGATTCACTACTAGCAGGTCGAGTGGACGATTCCGTGATTTCTTGTAGGATCTTGCCGCCGAGCGGGCGTTCCGAGCGGCGACGGTAGAACAATAGATATGCCGAAGATGTCACAGCATTCTGGGGGTCAATCGGTCGTGAAACCGAGGAATCTAAGACACACACATTAGTCATTATCCTACAATCACAACCCTAAGTAGTTTTTAATAACTCACCGTTATATTCGTTCCACAAGCCTGTCATAAAGTTCTTCGCGTACGCCGTGTAATGGCCTCCTCCGAGACCACCGTAGTGGTTATCCACTGCAAAGAGATCATATATCAAGCTCTTACCCTCCTCAGGAGCTTCGACACGATCGGTCAAATCCAAGCTTTCAACAGGGAAATCGACCATGATATCAAGCTTATCGCGGAACCCACGGCTGGCACTAAAGCGCTTCAGATGCATAACAAGAATGTCAGGTGTCTTCCAGAGCTCGAACTTCTTACTAGCTCGGCGATGCTCTTTACAGCGCGGGCAATACCAAGCATCATTCTCTGACAGAATTTCTTCCTTGTTGAACTCGTCCAAGCACTCGTAGAGTGTGACGCCCTTCTTCTTACGCTTGTTGCGCAGCATGCGTCGGTTCTGCAGTTCTGGATCTGGCATGCGCTCGATCTGTGTCCACGTGGCAGCGCCACGGACACCATCGGCATCCCTGTGGTCACCAGCGAACAGAGCGTCGTAAGCGTCTTCGTTCCAGTCGAGAACGATGGCCTCGCCAGGGCGGATAAGAGGACCCTGAGGCTTGGGTTTCGGTGTCCTTGGGCGGGTGTTGCCGAGACTGTCAACCTCTTCTTCGCTGTCTGAATCTTCGGCGGCGCCTTCATCGGTTGGATCTTCGTCGGTGTCTGTCTTACCATCTGTCTCCTTCGAGATAGCCTGCTTAGGTACGATCCGCGATGTCATCTTGTCATAGTTCTTGTGGTCGTCAACGGAGGTAAACCCGAGGGGAACGGCTTCGTTTGTCCGGGCAATCTTGATGTCGAAGAGAGTGTGGAACCTCTCGGGGATGGAGGAACTTTCGGTGTGAGAGGCGGCCGGTGTGGACGTTTCCGAAGGAGTAGCGTCTGTCTGGTCGGATGCATCGCGCATGGAAACGTCCACCATGCCTTCTTCGCCATCGACAGATGTTGTCTTGATCTTGGAGTCAGCCGATTCCGCATCATCATCATTCATGATAACGGTATCTGAATCTTCCGCTGTTTCTTGTTGCTCATCGGCGACTTCTTCGTTGAGGAAGTCCCTGGTTGTCATGGTTGAAACCTGGGCAAGAACCTTGCGCAGAATGGCGTCGTAATTTTTGGCCTCCTCTCGTTTGACTATGATGTATGAAGGCACGCCGAAAAATTGGCGCTGCGGTCGGTAACCTGTTTGGCGCTCGTGTCGGTGGAAGACGGAGACAATCATGCGATCTGCCTTGGGCGATTCAAAGTCTGGAACCTCGTCGTAGTTTGAACGGCCGTAAGAATAGTAGCTGCTCTTCGTACGCTTGTCGGGGTTGTAGTTGGTTGGCGTGGATTCGAGCTCAAGCATGGCGATCTCGTCACCGTCGCTAATTTGGCACTCGGCGATTGAAGTTGTGTTATCGAACATCTTGTAAAACTTGTACTTGTAGATTTCCGACATGACAAGTCGCTCGGGATCCGACCCCGCCTTCTTAGCGATCAGCTCCTTCAGGGCCTTGACGCTGGAGTTCTTATCGAACTCTACATCAATAATGATCGGTTTCTTGTTGAGGGGAAAGTAGAAGATCGACTTGGTCCAGAGGTTCTCAATCGGCAGCTGGAGAGTGAGGTTGTTGAAGGGATCGAAGATGATGCTGACTTTATCGCAGGCCGGACAGATGAGAGTCGACTTGTACATACCAGCGAACAAATCCGTTACAACTGAGTCGTTCCGGGCTTTGTAGATTTCCCAGCACCTATCAGCGAAATCCTCGAGTGCTTTTCTATTGTGCACCATCTCATCTGTGGAATCCGGCTTCTCAATGTACGGTTTTTTCTGGATTCTGTTCAAGTCCTCCTGCAGACCGTCGAGGAGGAACAGGAGGAATTCCTGAGAGTCTTGTTGCCCGTATCCCGAGAATGCTGGACCGTAGCGGCCGATGGTATTCTTAAGATGCCTGGGGGCAAATGACGATTGACCTGCTTCGTCGAACATGGTGCGTAGTAGATTGGCATATGCCTTGGCTACATCCCCGTTGTGGGCCAGGGGGTTGCTGGGGTTAAGATCCTTCTTGTAGACATCGTCTTTTTCACAGTTAGCAATGGCCTGATTAGAAGATTGGTGGCACTCACTCAGGAAGTAATAGGTTAGCTCTTCTACACTTCGAACACACTGCAGGGCAGAGTTCATGTAACACGTGTTGCCCAAGTTGCTGAGACCAGTATTGCCGCGAGGCTTTCCATCCCTACGCGTTTTTCGGATCGGTTCTGATACTGGAGATGATCGTCCGCTCGTCGCCGGGCTCTTCGTTTTAAGCTTGTTGGCTTTCATGTTACCGGCAGGCACACCGAGGCGATCCAGGGCCTTCTTGGACAGTTCGGAAACCCAGTCCGCACCACTACGCTCTTCGAGAACGACAATACCACCGGGGCTTAGTCCGGCCATGTCAATAGTCATCTTGCCATTGTAGTTTGTGTTGGTTGACTGATCTTTGATATCAATAAGCTCCCTTTGGCTGCCTTCAGAAAGGGAGAGGAAGGTATTGAGATCAAGGATATAGCTGTTGCCGGCGTTTGAGACAAGTGGTGAGAAAGGGGCGGGGGAAGCGCTGCGAGAAGCAGCTGGGGTGACGGCGGCGGATGCCGCGCCACTTCCCAAACCACTCAAGACCCGCCAAACGCGAACCTTTGACGAAGAGTCAACGCGGACGGACTCCTTCGCGCTCCGAAGCCAGTCCTGAAAGTTGGTGTGTCGACTGGCAAGGGTGTTGACTGGCGCCTTGTTCTTCTCTCTTAGAGAGTCCGGGGTGACCCCGGCGGACGGGTTCGAGAGCTTCAAGATGGTGTAGATCGGAGGGTTAAGTTCGTATTGGACGTTCTCCATATCGCCCGACGGGCTTGTGTTGTGAGCGTAGCGGGCGATGGCCGGTGATTGCTCCGCAAGACCGTACCACTGCATGATGAGATCCCAGCCTTCCTGGGGTACAATTTCGAAGTCTTCACCCATTTCCAAACCCGGGCGTAGAGGGATGTAGGGTTCGCCGCGTTCGTCCTTGAACCCCGCGCTGACCGGGTCGGTAACAAGGACGAGGTCTGAGTTATCGACAGGGCCGATTTCACCGTCCGCAGCTGTCTTGTCCATCTTTTCTGCGTGGGTGGAGCTTCGTGACAGAACCCGCTTTAACCACGACATCGAAACAACGTATCCTTTTTGGCCTTCCTGGAGAGGCTGCATCATAAAGCACGTTACTTTTGCGACCTGGTCGTCGTAGGAAGGGCGTTCGCCGGGCGCAACTGAAGCTTCGGTCTTGGTATTCTCGTGCGTCTCGGCCACGGGGCCGGTATAGTTTGACATGCTGGATGGGGTTTGATAGGCCTTCTCGGATGCAGAGTTACCATCGTTGCCCGTAGAATCCTCCTCAGAACCAGTCGTATCCATCTGATCGGGGTTGTCGGTGGAAGGTGGCTGTGCATCCTTCTCTCCGGGAGCAGAGCTCATTTCGACATCCTGCTCGGCATCGGGCGCTGGCCGCTTCGTACTGGGCGAGGCTGACCTGGCATCGCGCCCGGGCGGGGGGATGCTGTCATCTCTCTTTTCTGAGCCCGACATGTCGGTCGCAGCGTCACTAGCAAGGGTCAAGCCCGCACAGGCGGCCGAGGGAGAGTCGTCGATGCTTGTGGGGGAATCCGGGGTGGGTAAGCGAGCAGGGTTCGTCTGGGGTCGATTCCCCAGCACTTCGTCCTGCAGATGGGCGGGAATGTAGCGAGGAGGCGGGGAGGGCGAGGTGGTCTGGCTGCGGTTCGAGCCAGAGGTGGAGGAAGAGGGACGAGGCCTCGAGGGCGAGTGAGAGGAGCGAGAGGAAGCGGAGGCGTGACGTCTTCCGGCCTGCGAGGCAAACGACAAACCCGGATGGGCTTCTGGTCTGCGAGGCTCCGCTACCTTGCGGCGCTTTGTGGAAGACGTCGTGAAGCGAGCCGCGCGCGTGGCAGCTCTAGGTAACACGGAGGGGTGGGAGAGGGTGAGGCAGTGAAGTCGACGGATACTGGCATAAATTCAGTCCAGAGCCCCAATAGAACACAAAAGAAAAGGGCAGTTGGAACGGTGAAATCCGGAAAATTGAAACTGGTGGTGGAATGGGAAAACCCGCATCCGACTTTTTAAGCTTAGTCATTTCTTTCACTCTTTCACGAATAGCTTCATTATTCTCTCTTTGGTTATTTGTGTTTCACTATTCTTTAAAGCATCCAATAGTAAAAGAAACACACAATAAAGACTATTGCCAAGATCTTCCACCCAAAGTCTTCCAAGCTTCGGTTTTCCTATTTGCATAACTCACTGCCAGGCAAAAGATAATCAACGTCCGCACGACTTCCATCCGCTGGATCTTCGGATTTATTGAATGACACAACCCAGGTCAGATCATTGCAGGCTTGGACCAAGATGCTGCACGTTTCGCACAGCATCAGGCCGCACCCCATGACCGATCCGGGTTCCGTGGATTTCAGATGACCGCTTGTCGCTGGCCGTGTTGCACAGCGGAAGAATGCCGGCGACGGGCATAAACTACACCATGGGTTTTTCATCACCCGCTTTCCAGTGCCTGGGTTCAAACTGTCATATGCGGCCCTGAAGTCAAATGACTCAGGTTTGAATTCATCTAACGGCTCGGTGCGATGGCCAGTGCACCTGACAATGCAGGAACGCTGCTGGACGCAATGGGCGCACATCGGACCAGGTCGGTGCTTTTCGAAGCCGACGAGACCATATGCAAAATCATCGCACCAGGAACACGGCTCCGAGGACTCGGCAGACTGGGTCATCTCGGCATCTTTGCATTGGGGTTCTAATGAGGTTTCCTCATCGGCGTTCGCGCCTGGCTGAGAGTCTACCATGTCCACATCTGAAGGCTCTTGCCCCTTTGGAATTCCGTGGTCAGTTTGGGTTTCGGCGGCCGTGCTTATGCTGTCGCTGTTTGTTTCGTCAATTGATTGAGGCTCTTGCATATCCACGTTCGTTACATCGCTTTCAGCCTTAGGTGATGACCAAGCCGTCTCGTCGGGCTTTGTTTCAGCATCGTTTCCCTCTTTCGCCTTCACTTCTTCGTCTCCTGTCGCCATGGGTTCAGGATTATCTGTTCTCGACTGACTTGCCACTGCCTCACCATTGATGTCGTTGGGAGTTTGAAGGGTAAGTGCATCCACTTGGCTTTCAACCTCTTTTCCTCCAGAGCAATCGAAGCTGGGGCTATCCTCTTTACCCTGCCCTTCGTCGTCGCTGTTGCGCTCATCTTGAGGATTGGAACCGATATCCAGCTTTTTATCCAATTCTCCGCCGTCTTGACCCCTGGGTTTATTGGAGACTGGTGGGACATGGTGTCTAGTCTTTTCGCCGAGATTACTCTCCGGTTTATCTGGGGACCCAGGAGCATCTTCTAGCTCCTCTTCGTCCAACTGCGGTTTTTCTTCTCTGGAGGCATCGAAGATCAGGAGGTTATCGGCTACTGTTTGTTTCTCCCCGTTTTCGTTGTTGGACTCGCCTTGGATCTCCTGTCCGACCTCCGGATTTTCTTCATCATCACCGTCCGAATCAATGGGGATGGGGGTGTCATTGTCTTCTGACTGCCGTTTAGCGGACTTTGCACTATAATCATTTTGATTCTCAGAATCCTCCAGCTTGTTCGCGACTGGGAGGCCACTTTCTTCGGAACTTGCCGTCACAGTCGCGTTTCCCTGCTCTGATTGTTCTTCGAGAACGTCCACATCCATCGTACCGATCTCAATAGCGTCGTCCAGACCCAAATCCTCTTCTAACTCCGGGAGAGAATCCAGAAATGTGCTGCTCGCAGAGCTTTCCTCCGATACCGATTCGGTCGATTCAGGCTTGTCGAATGCAGGTTCCTCCACACACTCCGGCTTCGCGCGCTTCGGCGCACGTTCATTCTCGCCATCAACGGCTACTTGCCGTTTGCCTTTCGACCTTCCCTCATTCATGGGATCGTAATCCTCGCTATCGTCACTATCGCGCCACGTTGACACAGATGGCTCCATCCTGCGACTTCGCAGGAGATAATGCTCTGACTTGGTGATTTCTTTGATCGTTTTGTCGGATCGATCGAGGAATAACTCTTTGATGCGCTCAAGTCGTTCGGCTCTGCTCATAGGAACGGGGGAGGGCGGCGGACTGTCTGGGCGCTGTGGTTCTTGCGGCGGGAAGCGAGAGAACGAAGAGGGAGACTGCTTGTTCGGGGAGGGGGGTGGAGTGAGTGGCAGAGTTGCTGATATAAAGAGGAAGAGAGTTAGATATGGGTGATTGGAAAGATATAACAAGGGGTGAGTTACCGGAGAACATGGCGAAGGAGGAGAGGGTGATTCGAGTTTTGAGAAGTGAGATGAGAGAAAGGCGTTCGTGAACCAAGCCCAGGTAAAACTGAAGCGAGAGGAGCTGAAGCGCAGTCCTCTGAACTGAAGTAACAGCGAAACAAGGTATACTCGTAGACTTACGGCCCAAGTAAAAGATCAAGTAAAGTGAGACGAGGAGAGTAAAATCAGTCCAACTTCTTCATCTCCAGCAATCGCATCTCGGTCAGGAAGTGGGTGGAGTTGATACGAACCACAACATTCTTACAAGTAATAATGGACAGGTAGTTATAGACTTTAATTTGTGTTGAAGACTCCAGCAACACACAGAAATAACACTTCTTTCTTACACTGCCCGAGACAGGGGGTGTTAGTTCTGACTCAAACGTACATTTGCCGCGTATAGAAGAATACGCTGGAAATCTTCCCAGTTTCTAGAACGCACCACGTTGTCATCCTATCCTATCACCAAAACAACCAGCAACAATTTCAGCCAATATGAATATGAAAGGTATCGTCGCAAATCAAAAAACCAAACTCGACTTCGCCCAGCCGCACACAACAGAAATGAGCACCACAGAAGAGAGAACAAACAGGACAATGCCCGCTGAAAGTAGGACGAGCAACAGCGCCATTCCGATGTAATATCTCACTGCGCTGCAGTCAGGGCCAGTATCGGGACTGGGCCTAGGGTCGGGATACTGGTCATCTTGGTGTAGTGGTAGTCCTGCTTCGAGACCATCTTTTTGGAGATACTGTTAGCTGGTTGTGCGGTTTAATAATATTAGGTGTGGATAGTACCTAGACAGATGTAGGTAGGAGCTTGGTCTCGTCTCATTTTGGCGATGGGTCTGAATATGAATCCAGTAAGAAGATATTTTAGATAGGCGATGGATATACGTATACGTAGAGGTGGATAACTGGTTTGGCGTGAGGATTTTTTTCATCCGGAAAAAAGGTTTCATCACAAAACTCTACTTCCATTTCCTGAATCTCGGTTCTTTGCCTTGGATTTCTATGACCTCATAGCACTGGGTATATAGTTTTGGTTGTGGTGTCGATGGCTTTGGCTGCAGGATGTAAGTAGGCTAGCCCTAAGCTGTAGGGATCATTTTACTTAGTACTACTTGGACACTGCTAGTAGGTACACGGTGGGCTACGCTTCTTTCATTCTTGGAGAACCGGTAAATATATTCCACAATATAACGAAAACATGCGATGTCAAGCTCTCTAAAGTAATGAGAGCTGGACTGGATATCCAACATTAAGCAAAAGGTCCCACAGCTTAAAAGCCAAGTGAACAAACAGCAAACAAGAAACCGGTTAGTTCAATGAACCAAAGCACATTGCACCCCCAAATAAAGCTGCCCAGATAAGTACTAATATGCAAGAGAAGTACCAGAGCCACCATCTCTTCACTAAGGCCACATCAAGACAAGAAATGCACCGGTACAGAAACAAATGCCCGTAACAGCCAGAGTCACTCTAATAAGCTCACGGTGGACTCCAGTTTTGAGCGGCAGCGGAGGTTCATGGAAGGGACAATCACAGACTAAATAGAGGAATCGTCAGTTCTGCATGCTGAGAGCCTGGTTAGTTTGTAGGAGGTAGATACGCACTTCCCGCCTCACACTCTTTCTGGCGTTTGTATTGAAAGTAACGGAGAAGATCCATCTCGAGTTCTTCGTAGTCGGTGTCTGTGAGGTTTAGTTGTGGGTTTTGTCAGATGGGACATCCTAGGAGGTGTCAGGCAAGATAGCGGGTGTAAGACGTACAGATTGCGCCTTCGGGCTCCTCCAATATATCAGGCATTTCTGGAGACTGCAAGGGGCTGCTGTAGCGGTAGGAGGAGGTTCCGTACCTCATGTTTGAAGATCGTAAAGACGACGTAGGGTGTTTGGGCGAGTAGAAGAAGATGGAGGAGGGTAGATGCAAGTGGAAACTCGTTTGTGGAAGTATAATGAGGATATATACTCCGATCAATCATCCCACCTGGTGGGCTGGGATGCTGCACACTCTACTATGAGTCAGAAACTCTAACCCTGGTCTTATATATTCATCACCACCACCATCATCTTCTTCAGCTCATCCCTACAGTTCCATCTCTTCCCATAATACTAAAACCAGCTAACCAAGACGACATCGAACATGTCTCAACAAGGAAACGCCCAAATCCCTGCCCAGTACCATCAACAGTACAGGTACAAGCAGTCCCACACCAACCCGCCAGACGACTACTGCGGACCTGCCTCCTTACAAAACTGGTGTGATGTCTTATGGAAAGCGGTAATGGGATGCCTTATCTTGACGGTATTCCTAGTTGCTGCGATGATGATCCGCTACATGTACGAGATATATCGAGCTGAGACTTGGCCCTGATATTCTATTCCACCTGGTACCTGGCCTGTCTGCTATTAGGCTGGTTGGATTTGATGCAGCGGTCTCTTTTGTTAAGATAATTATGGTTGGCTCAATTTGTTCAGTGTTTCCTATAGAGTTTGTCGTATGGTAGTGGACTGAGCAGTCAGGTTAAGAACCTACTTACATCTCTCCTGCCAATTAGCTTTTACTGTTTTATGTCTGTTCTGAATCCGAGTCTTCAAACGTCATCTGTCATTTCCGTACTATATTGACAAATAGCATCGACCATGGTCGCCGACGCATCTCCAGAATCAAACACCCCGAGTACATCGAATTTTTATGTAAGTACTACAGTACTCTCTCCGGCTACCTACTCTCTATCAGACAGCAGAAGGTAACCGGTAAATGTGCAGACCCACCACAGGGTCCCCGTACTACAGTGTAGAACCTACCTATTAGCCTCCTACCAGAACCCCGCCAGCTTAAAGAAGCTATTTTCTATTCTCATAGGACAGCTGCCTGTGCTTGTATCTTAATATTTATTTGCTTGCTACACTTTTCCTGACGCAGATTTACGGGACACTACAAGGACCTGGGTGAAGTCGAATCAAGGACCTAAGCTGTGTTTAAACAAGAATACTGTTGTGTAAGCTGAGGAGCGAGGTATTGCCCTATTTTACCTGTATTACGTTTAAAAGTACTACATTCGAAGGAGAATACAAAAACTATTAAAATACCATTCTTCGTTACTGACAATCACAAAGCCTGCATGATCATATATACCCAAACCAAATAACTATTTGTAAAAGTCTGCGTGGTCCCGCTTAATAGCATCAGCCCCCTTCTCACCAACCATATAAACCGAGTTCTGAATCCTGCAGTCCGGAATAACAGGGATGACCGAGGCATCAATAACACGCAGGCCCTTGACACCGTGCACCCTGAGCCCGGGGTCAACAACACCCTGCTTGATATCCTTCGACAAACGAGCCGTACCGCAAGGGTGGAACGAGGTCTGGGAGCGGTCAAGCACAGTGCGCTTCATGAGCTTGTCGTCATGCAGCGGCATGTCCCATGGATACTCGGCCTCGATGATATCCCTGAACCCGTCGCCGTTCTTGAGCACGTCGTAGGCGTACCGGATGCCCTCGCGGATGGCGACGATGTCGAGGTCGTTGTTGAAGTAGTTCAGGTTGATGCTGGGCTGCTGCAGGGGGTCGGCGCTGTTGAGGGTGACCTCGCCGCCCTCGGAGACGGGGCGGACCAGGTCCACCATCACTGTGAGGTAGTTGCCCTTGGCTGGGGTTGGGTAGTGCCACTGAAAGGCGGAGCCGAAGAGGCACACGAAGTCGAGCTCGAAGTGAGGCTGGCCGTAGGGGCAGAAGGGGTCTTTGCCGCCGTTGGAGGCCTTGGCTTGTCGGTACTGAGGGTCCTTCTCGAGGTACTTGTCGATGCGTGGGAAGCCGACCATCTCGAGGAAGCCGGAGCCGAGAGGCCCGCCGTGGTTGTTCTGGTAGGCTTGGATGGCTTGCTTGTTTTGCGCCGTATGGGCGCGGAGGATGTAGTCGTCCATACCGTAGCCGTCTTTGACGCGGAGGACGAAGGGGACGCCAGGGTGGTCGAGGAGGTGCTGGCCGACGTGCAGGTTGTCGACGATGACGGGGATACCGTGCTTCTTGAGCTCGGCAGCAGGGCCGATACCGCTCAGCATGAGCAGCTTGGGAGATTCGAAGACGCCCTGGGAGACGACGACTTCGCGGTTGGCGAAGAGGTTGAGTTCCTGGCCGGACTTGGTGATGACGGTGACACCCTTGCAGGTCTTGTCGGCGTTGTCGATGATGAGTCTCTTGGAGTGCACCTCAGGCAGGATGGTGATGTTTGCCTTGTCAGCGACAGCCAGGAAGCTACCGGATCGACGGCCCTTGTAGATCGAGTTGACACTGTGGGTCAGACCAACCATCTCACCGTCGAAGATGTTCTCTATGATGGGCTGCCCGGTGGACTTCCAGGCCTTAGTGAGCAGGTCACGGAAGGGCTGCATCTCGGGGATAAGCTCTGAGTGCGAGATGGGGATGGGGCCACCAGCTCCGATCTTCTTCAGGTCGGGCGAGTATGCCTTCTCGTCGTCGTGGTAGGTGGCCGACTTGCGCAGATAGGGCACGAGCGGGCCCCAGGTCCACTCCTTTCCACCATACTCCTCCCACATATCAAAAGTTCCCTTGGAACCAGGCACCCAGGTGAAGTAGTTCAAGGATGAGCTGCCACCAAGGGCCTTACCTCGGGAGTTGGGCTTCTCAACACGCTCGTAGTCGTCGCGCTTGACCATGGTGGTCTTGTAAGCCCAGTCGTACTGGCTATCACGGAGCTCCATGGCGTTGGAAGGGGTTCTGATGTCTTCAAGGTCCTTGGAGTTGGCAACACCGGCCTCGACAACGAGAATTTTAGCATTGGGGTTCTCGGCCAGGCGGGCAGCAACGATGTTGCCAGCAGTGCCGCCACCAACGACAATGAAGTCGAATCTAGCATTGTCTTGGACAGACATGATGAAGGGGAAGTCAACAAATTGAGAGCGATAATGAAGAAGCTTGGAGATGCAAAGGATGGCTGCAACAACTGAAACAACGCCGGCTTATGCATGCCTTTTATAACTAAGGCTGGTGGGCTGTTTACGAGGAGACCAGACTCCATGCAGCAATAGTGAAGATCAAGAACACGCAGCCCAGTTTTGACCCATTAGGGAACGTCATTGACTTGGTTGCAAAGTGCAAACAGTAACGCAACAGCTCCAATAACCTGCAGTCTGGACCGGTGTGACATTTTCAATTAGCTTCGTTGTATTTCCACATCGGGTCTCATGCGTACGACCTACACGGGCTCCGAGTCCGAAACCTCGGGCTGGATATGATCCCCAAGCTCTGTCCATACCCATGCCTGTCAAAACGATAAGACGATCAGACGCTAAGACGTCAAGACTTCTCCAACTCGCCAGTTCTTGACTACTTCAACAGGTAGATAGGGCCGGAAGAAGAATAGACTACCTCGTTCATGACATGGAAACCATCATCCCGCCGAGGACGCGGGGTCGCCGCAGCAAATGGAAACTAAGTGGCACTGCACATGCAGCTTCCAAGGTAACGACCCGCGTCCGAGACGGCCGTAGCTCGGATCGATTATAGATCGACAAAGCTCCGACCAGATTCGCAAAGCTGTATACTACATGGTTGGCTGTCGAGAGCACAATGTGAGCCACCCCCTCTTTACAGAGGAGGTAAGACGGTGAGTCCCACCAATGGGCCTATCTGGAAGCCTCTGTAAGGCATGAATCCGCTGCATCCAAGCTGCGGCCCAGTCAGCACAACAAGGCCTGGGCTGTGAATGGAGGAGATGGCCATGCCAGAGAGCAACGCCGAGAATAGATCGTATGCCGGCACACGGCAGGTAGGCATTATTCTAGAGCGTGAGCGCCAAATCTTGAGGGGGCTGTTGCAAGTATGGCTAACGTATGCGGCTAAAGAACTACAACCGTGGGCCGAAGATCGTGGCCGGACCTGGATAGGGGCGGGCTCAAGCTGCAGGATCCACTGAATAGTAAGATTACGCCGTCTCTACATTCTACAATGACTGCAGTTTGGAAGTCAATATTCGAGGTTCGTTAAGATCCCTGCAATACGGTTGCCACTCGGCGAGAGTCGTCCATGTGGTGATGCAAGAGCTGGTATAGCATAATAACATATTAATATATCAGTATATTAATTTAAAATAAGTAGTTAATATAAAGAGATTGATAAGCTTTGCAGTGGGTCCGGCTGCCGGAACGGGCTGCACTGGCCAGATTGGGTAGTGGTAACTGGCCAATCAGAACACTGTACTTCAGGTGGAGATCGCCGATCGATTCAGGCTCCATTTTGTCATCGGTGTCACTGCTCTGAATTGACTTTGGACACTCTGGCGTCACCTCGTGCGGAGATGCGCGCCGATGCTGGCTGTGATGGTGGTGGTTGATAATAGTGAGGGGCAGCTTCTGGTGGACCCTCTGGTGCAGACAGCGAGCTCCAATGAGTGTAGGGGTAATTCTAAGACCCAATGCAGGTGCCATCTGAAAGCAAGAACTGAGACGTTGTGCTGTCCAGACTGGAGGCTATTTAAGCTGCTTTCCTCGGGCGAGCCCAGGTCAGCTGTGCATGTACACTTTCTGTTTTCCTGACTAATTGCTATCAATATGGGCGACGATAGATACTACACTCTGGCCGAAGGTACTCCCCTCTTCAGCTCATAATTATGTGTCCGACTGACTGTTGCAGGATGTCCCTTCGCAAACAACAGGGCTGCTGTCTTGATGCGAGGCAGACAGGGTGGCAGCCTCGGATTGCTTCAGGATACTCAGCTCATTGAGACCCTTGCTCACTTCTCCCGCGAGCGAATTCCCGAGCGGTTAGTTCGTTGCGTCATTAATTATTCACACTATACTGACGAATATCCAGTGTCGTTCACGCCAAAGCTGTTGGGTAAGCTATACGCGATATCAGGAAGAATCACCCGTTGACAGCCATAGATCATATGGAGAATTTGAATGCACCCGCGATTGCTCCGACTTCACCAGCGCCAGCTTCCTCAACAAGGCCGGAAAAAAGACCCCTGTTCTTCAGCGAGTGTCAACCGTTGGCCCCGAGTCCGGATCTGCCGACACTTCGCGCGATGTGCATGGATGGTCCATGAAGCTCTACACCGACGAGGGGAACCTCGACTGGGTGTTTAACAACACAGTATGCTGCATCTCTACAATAAATGGCCTGTTCTGACCTGGATTAATAGCCGGTATTCTTCATTCGAGATCCAATCAAATTCCCCTCGATGAATCGCTCCCACAAGCGACACCCTCAAACTCATCTTCCTGATGCCAACATGGTAAGTCTGCCCAGCTGGTGATGAGGAATTGAATGCTAACTAATCACAGTTCTGGGAGTAAGTCTTGAGCTCCAGTAATTGAACCAGTCTAACCCGTATAGTTTCCACGTAGGCAACCCAGAAGGCATCCACCAACTTCTGATTCTGTTCAGTGACCGCGGCACTCCCAGGTCTGTCCGCTACATGAACTCGTACAGTGGACACACCTACAAGTTCACCAAACCAGTATGCTATAACCGTTTTGATATCCGGGGGGTCTAGCTAACCGACGCAGGATGGCACGTTCAAATACGCTAAAATCCACGTCAAAACGCAACAAGGGATTGAAAACTTCTCCTGCCAGGAAGCTACCAGGATTGCCGGAGAGGACCCCGACTACATGATCCGCGACATGTTCGAAGTTATTGAGAGGGGCGACTACCCCGTCTGGAACGTCTACGTCCAGCTGATGAGCCCCGAAGAGGCCGAGAAGTACAAATGGAACATCTTTGATATGACCAAGGTCTGGTCGCACAAGGACTTTCCTCTGCAGCAGATCGGTCGTCTTACCATGAACCGCAATGTGAGTCTCATTATCAACCTGCATTGCAATTGCTGACTAGAGTAGCCGCGAAACTACTTTGCCGACATCGAGCAAGCTGCGTTCTCGCCGTCCACGATGGTTCCAGGATTCGCTGCGTCTGCTGACCCAGGTAAGCCCTGATAGCTCTCTTTCTATATACCAGGACTAACAGTTTCAAGTGCTCCAAGCACGACTCTTCGCGTACCCCGATGCGGCCCGCTACCGTCTCGGTGTGAACTACCAGCAGCTCCCTACCAATGCCGCCAAGGTGCAAGTCTACTGCCCCTTCCAGCGCGATGGGGCCATGCGATTTGACGACAACTACGGCGGAGACCCTAACTACGTTGGCTCCTCCATCAAGCCCACCAAGATTTACCAAGACGAGAAAGGAGTGAGCGCCGCTTCACTCGCTCTGCACACTGAGCACGAGAAATGGGCGGGAGACGTCGCAGCATACACCAGTGAGATCCAGGACGAGGACTTTGTACAGCCCGCGCAATTGTGGGAGGTCATTGGCCGTTCGCCAGGTTACCAGGACAGAGTCATTGAAAACCTCGTCGGCAGCATCAAGGGCGTCAAGTACCCTGAACTGCGCAAGGGTGTTTATGGTAAGTTTCGTAACCTTAGTCGACTAACCTCGGCGACTCCGTCCACTGTGCGTTAGTCTAACGGCGAGTCTAGATCTATTCACCCGTGTCAACAAGGATCTCGGGACCAAACTACAGCAGTGCACAGAAGCGGCAATCAAGGGCGCGTAGATTTAGATAGGGCTGATTTACTCTACGGGCTAGACAGGTATCTACAATCCAGCTATTACACTGCACCTATCTCTGGAAGGCAATGTCATTAGATGGCTTGATTCGTGGATCGTGGCTTGGACTAGGATAATGAATGGTAAATTAAAAGAGTATGACTGGTAAGTGGTAAATGGTAGTTATGCCACTTCATTCAATACCCAAGACTGGCCCGTACCCTAATACACTACTAATACGGAGTACTCCCAGCCATACTTGGGAAGTATTACTCCGTAATAGATGCCTCTAGAAGTAGACTTCGTGTGGAAATCCCTCATAATGGACATCTTGCAAACATTTTTTAGAACGGCTATTATTCACCCTCGTAAGTATACCCACAGCACCAGGGTTGGTATGGGACTGTTCACTGTGGCGAGACAACGGCCTGGCCCCACTGTATAGTGTGGCTGCGGGACAAGCCACATCACCCCCGACAAATAACAGCCCGTGATCGCTGAGCGCAGTCGGATCGGTGGCGCAGGCCCCAGCGGAGTCCCAGTGGAATCTCCCTTACTGTCAAGTTTCAACGAATCTTGTTTTCTTTCAGTTGTTCAGTGTTCACTCATCGTACTCCGTATCGGCCCCGGCTCGGTCGACGTATCATGTGATCCGCATCTCTCACCCACATTTCCAGTTCCAATCCATCTTTCATTTTATTCATAATAAACCTAGGTTCCGTCTAGCCCCTTGGAATTCCCAATACCACATGGCCCGAATCGAACAATGTCTCCGCGGCCCTCCAGCTCCTCGAGCGGAACAGGAACTGCAACGGGATCTGGGAATACAACAACATCCCAGTTCACGTTCGTGACGGGGAATATCCAGTCTGAAGCGCGGAGCCATGCTATGCGCGAGCACTGGAAGCGGCGGCACAAGCGCAACCAGGAGGCGAAATCATCGAATCGGAACAAAGCGTCGACTTCGGCGTCAAGGACTTTGTTGCCGCGCTCGACGAGTGCTTCGAATGGGGAGGAGGAGGGGGCTTCTACTGCGACGACTAGCTCCTCGGGGCTGCGACCAGATGGTAGACCCGATGGGGGGAAAAAGCATAGTCAGCCTGGTATTCCGGCTCAGATGTTCTGTGGGATGAGCTACGCGTTGTCGGGTGCTAGGCCGGACCCGTTCCAGACGTGTCCTGTGCATTTGACGAGCCAGCATCAGAAACTTTTACATCACTGTGCGTTTAGCCGAACTTGTGTTGTTGCAGATTGTTATGATTAGGCTGGGCTTGCTGTGGCGATTATGCTTACTGTTGCAGGGATCAGCACGCACGCGTCTATGATGTTCGAAGATCTAGATGTCACCGAGTTTAATCCGATGAAAGACGTGTGGTTCCCACTGGACCTTTCGAATGCGTCGTCCTTCAACTGTATTATGGCGCATTCGGCTGCGCATCTGTCTCATTTATACGCTGGCACTCCGCCCCGCCGAGGAACGAATTCGTCTGATGCCTTGAAGTATAAGATTGAGGCTGTCAGGATTTTGCGGACTTGGCTTAGTGATCCGGAGAAGGAACTTTGTGACGATGCTTTTGCGGCTGTTGTGAGGTTGCTCACGTTTGAGGTATGGATTGGGTTTTGAGTTTTATTTTACTTTATGGCTAATTGTTGACAGCGATACTGGGGCACGGTGGCAGACTGGAAAATCCACCGTGATGGATTGCAAAGGATGATCGACGCCAAAGGTGGCGTTGAGGCGCTGCATGAGAACTGGCGGCTGGAACTGGTGGTTTACCTGTAGGTGCAGCTTGTAAACGTCTATGCTGCGAGCTAACAGTTTAGTGTCTCTTTAATGTCAAAGCCGTCATGGCTTGAATCCACGAATAACCTTGAACGAATCTCTCGCCCTCTCTTCTCACCCCCTGTTCGACAGCCCGCGCCTTCTCTCGACGTCCAGAAAGTCCGCTGCCTCTGGCTGATATCGTTCATTCAAGACATGAGAACGTTCATGGGATCGTTCTACACCAGGGGTCTTTTTGGATACCCTATTACTCATACGGAAGTGGGGCTTCTGCGTCGGAAATTCCAACACTCTATTAATGCCTCTTCCCCCAGTGGCGAGGCCATCGCGGAATGGGAAGATGAAATGCTGGGCTGTCTATTCTCTATTAGCGTCCTGATCCAGGAGTCTATTTCCGTCTTCTCGGATGGCGGCTCAATGACACCTACGGGCCGAAACACACTTGATGAACTAGAGATCTTCCTTCGAGATTCTCAGCATATGTGGATGAATTCAGTCTACAACCTGCGCGTTATCTTATTTGAAAGCCTGACAAGGCTGTTTGAGGAAGGCGAGTTCAAGGTGAACTACGTTATGGACCTGGTACAGGTCCTGAATACATTGAGTTTAGAAGCACGGCAGGGCGTTGAAAAGTGTCTTCTCAATTTGCTGTACTGTCTCGGGAACAGCAACACCACGATGTTGATCGACGACGGATGGACGCCTGATTCGCTTTTGTCGTCTATGCACGGGCATTAGTTGGCTTAGTTTTGGTATATAATGTCATGTTATGAGCTTGCATTTGTTGATTAATTCGTAATTTAATTAGGGAATAAATGAACGGACCGGTGGACTGGACTTGATAGTAGAACCAGTAGTATCCCTCTTACCTATAGTCATAGCATATCATAATCAATCATAACGAGAAGGACAAAAGAATCACACGGCGATGTAGATAGCGATCACATCAAACCTCCATATGTGCGGCCCTCCTGCTCAAGCTCCTCATCTTCTTTCAGGTATTCCTTCATGCCAGCCTCGTCCTTCTTCAGGTCGGAGCGGATCCCGCCCTCGCCGCCCTGTGGATTGGCGGCATCCTTGGCGTCCTGGCCCTCTTCTCCGTGCTTGTGGTGGTGGTCGAAGATCTTCTGGAAGAAGCCTTCCTTGTGCTCGCCGGCCTGGGGTTGCTGAGTTCCTGTCCGTTTGAGTCTTAGTTAGCAATGCAATATGAGAACTGAAGAATGATACTGGAGTGACGCACCTTGAGGCATTTTTAAATAGATTGGAGATGATATGGTTTTGGATTCTAGATCGAAGAGATAGATGGTTGCTGGGTTGCTGGATGATGCGAGCAGTCGTCATCTGGGCTATATAATATACCCCGGCATCTACGGATCTGGCTCTTAATCCGGTAGTACTAGCTGGCCAATCAGAGCTGGGGATGCGAGAGGGCGATCCGTGGGTCCGCGTCCCACTGGTCAGTCCAAGCTGGCTGGACCCACTCGAGCTCGAGCTGTCCAGCTGCGAAACACAACGAGCCTGATTGGAGCAGTCAGTACTCTTTCTCTCACCAACTGCGGGGGTCTGTATACAACCATGAGCTGTGCACGATCTCTCGCGCACAGCTCCATCCCCAATTCTTTCTCGCATTCTCCGCTCATCGGCTTGAGGGTGTCAATAGCTCTCTCGTACCTAACCTAGTCGCGACTCCGCAGCCGTCCTAGAACAACACGAGTAATGAGCAGCATCACCACCGCAAGCACCCAACCGGTGACAGCCCCCCTCACACGACACGCAACGTTCCTCGTCCTCAGCGCCACATCGCCGTCCGCAATCCCAACCATCCGCTCAACGCTCGCCGGCGTCTCCAGCCTCGCCAAAAACGTCTCCTTCCGCGACGCCGACGCCAAATTCACCTGCACCGTCGGCATCGGCTCCTCCATCTGGGACTCGCTAACAAACAACCTCCCCCGGCCAAAAGAACTACACCCCTTCCGCGAGGTCAAGGGCGCAAAACACACCGCCATCTCAACCCCAGGAGACCTCTTCTTCCACATCCGCTCCGAACGCCGCGATCTGTGCTTCGAGTTCGAGCGCCAGCTCATGGATAGCCTAGGCGATGCCGTGCATCTGGAAGACGAAACTACGGGATTCCGCTACTTCGATGCCCGCGATCTCCTCGGCTTCGTAGATGGCACTGCGAACCCTGTTGGGCCCGACGTGCCCGACTCTGTCCTTGTCGCGAACGACGACGACCCCAGCGCTGCCTCTAGCGCCCCAGGCGGCTCCTATGTCGTCGTCCAGAAATATCTCCACGATCTACCAGGCTGGAAGGGCCTCGGGTCCGAGCAGCAGGAGCAGATCATCGGCCGCACAAAGCCTGATAACATGGAACTCGACGACGCCGAGGACGGAAAGCAGGCGTCCCATAAGACGCTGAGTACGATTAAGGATGAAGACGGGAATGAGCACGATATCCTGCGCGATAATATGCCCTTTGGATCGCCGGGCTCGGGCGAGTATGGGACTTATTTTATTGGGTATACGAGAAGGTTGTGGGTTATTGAGAAGATGCTGGAGCGTATGTTTGTGGGACATCCGCCTGGTTTGCATGATCGGCTACTGGACTTTTCGAGGCCGTTGACGGGTTGTGTTTTCTTTGCGCCGTCGGCGGGTGTTTTGGATGGGCTTGAGTAGATATATATATATATATATAATGATCCTGTCTTTAATGTTATAAACGGAAATCACGATCTCATACTGTAAAATATGATTTCCATTAAAAAAGAATCCAAATTGTTCATATAATAACGACTAAATACAAATTATTACCGCAATATGTACACTCCGCGCGGACTCCGCATCGCCCAGCACATCACCGTGACACCAAGCCAAACCAAACCAAACCCAATCTTGGAGTAAGAAACAAATCAAAATATTATCTCGTCCGAGTCCCCAACGCAACAGGATTAAAATAGGGGAGAAGAACCGAGTGTGTTGCCAGTGTCCAGTCAGCGCGGACAGACATACCGAGGGAGACAGCCCTAATAACCCAAGCTGGACAGCTTAGGCCAACCCTTGGCGCGGCCGTAGTGGACTGTCAGAACCGGAAGCTGGACTAATAGAAGGAGCCTGCCGCGGGAGATCCCATCCGGAAGTGGATATATATGTAGCAGGTTGTTCAGTACAGTCATCACGCTAGGCAAAATGTTAGTATGCGTTCGTTCCTGATCACACGACAGCTGAACGGGGCTAGGGTTGGGTAGTAAGTACTCCTTCCGACTCTCTAGAGTGAGGATGGGGACTTACCTGGGGACAATCCTGCTTCTGAAACTCGGGCCTGACTTGCTGCGGCTGCTGCTGCTGCTGCCTCTTCTTGTTGTTCTCCTTCCTCTGATGCCACTGTCTGTTCCGCCGATTCAGCTGAACGTGGAGCGGCTCTCTTTCTATATCCACATGCTCCCTTCTTCGCGCCCTTCTTCGCGCCTCCTGCGCCTGTCTCGCGGCGGCTTCGGCTTCCGGATACCCTCTTAACAGGTTTACAAACTCATTCAGGCTTTCCGGCTGCCGTCGTAGTGGTAGGCGTGGGTCTGGCGGAAATGGAGGTTCTCCCTGTTGAGAGCGCAAGGTCGATACAGTAGATCCAGACGGGTATGCTATGGCAAGTCCACGACTAAACAAGGTCGACGCTCCCAGTCTCGCCCGTTCCTGGAACAGGGGTCCGCTCAGAGGGGATGACTCTGGTGGAGTGTAGAATTGTTCCACAGGCCCGGAGTGGACATGGACGGCCTGCTGTCCTTCAAGCACACCAGGTGGCTGGGGTGAAGGGGGTGGAGGGCGGTTTCCAGGGGCAATAGGGTCAACTTCAGGGAATGAGGGCACTGGGGAAGGAGAACCTGGGGACTGGATTTGAATTTGGATTTGAGAGCCGGTGGCCTCGTCGAAGGGGCACTGATGCATGGTGAATATATATTGAAGTGTAAGACTGAAGGCTGGCTGAATTAACGAAGAAGGTGGTAGGAATGAGAGCAGAAGGAGGAGGGATTCGACAGTCGAAATATATACCAGATCTCTGTGCGTAACCCTAATGGCACACAAAGTGAGACACCGGTAGCGAAGAAACAGAGACATCATAGAATGCACAATAGGGTTCAAACGAGCAGTGATAAACAGGTTTAACTCGCAGCCCGTTTGAGACGAGGGCAATCGTACGACCATCCAGGGCTGTTTATTGTCGCTACATTACGTGGACCGCACACTGGGAAGGAACATACAACTGGTGCTTTCTGACCGATACGTCATGGTTTGGTTCTAAGAGAAGTATAGAATGTCGTTTAGGTTTCGACAGTGCTGAAGAAGGTAAGATGTTGTTAGGGTTGATGTATACAATGCCCTCGCCTGACGCAATAAAAGCTTATATGCTTCAGCTGGGACACATCAGCTGTTTACGTTTAGCGGACCCGAAATTGGGATCGGCCACTCTATTGTAGAGACAGTGTTCTAGAACTGTCAAGACCAGCTTACACGAAAGTATGTGGTGAATGCTTCCCTCAAGCGTCCCCTCGAGAGATGCTGCGAGTCTTTCCAAAAAGGAAGGTCGGAGACTGTAGCTTCCTTGACTCGAATGATCAGTGAATAGTGAATGGCCCCAGTTGTTTATTTGTTACTTGCAGAGTCAATACATATTCAGTCATTCACCCCTTCATTGGGCCAGGTACCCTCACATCCTGTCTATAAAGGATGTATTACATTTAAAATCCCCAATCCCCAGCCCCTACCAGACCTCCACTGTGTATCTTATACTTTTTGGCTATTCAACAAAATGGGCAACTCTTCTAGCCAGCTGAAAATCGGGGCTTCTCAAGAGCAAGACGTACTCCTTACCGACTACGATGTCCCCCCGCCTCCCTACCAGGCTGCATCTCTCAGCGTCTCTGATGAAGAAGGTAGGCTACATACATCCCACTCCACTGTTCGGATATAATCAGTATTAACGTCTTACCAGCAGCGATACCTCCACAAAAATGTCCACCGTCTATGGTACCTACACCTCCAGCAACAGAATCGACAGAGAACCCAGAGCCCTCCAACCCCTCTAGCTCCACTGGCCCTAAGGGATCTGTAGTCCAAACAGTCAAAAACTTCATGATCAACACCGCTAAGTCATGCGACACGGCACTCAAAAAGCTAAGCGAGAACAAGTTCGCCCGCCCCTTCGTCGTCACCGGTGTCATCGTGACCCGCCTCCTCGTTGCGATTACATGTGTCGTTGGATGGACCGTTGGATGGGTCATTGGGTATCCCCTCTACCTTGTCCTCTATGTTCTGGTGGCCACTCTGTTGGGTGTCGCTCAGTTCATCTATCCCGAGGGATTCGAGGATGAACTGGGTGGACCGGCTAGGCTTGTCTCTTGCTTCCAGCACGTACCTAATCCCTGTGATGTATGTGATTGAGCGCGCTGAATGGATGCTGTGCCCTAGGTCAAGCAGTCCCGAAGCGGCCTCACGTAGTGTTATATTGATACGATATACTGTGAGACTAATACCTACAGAAGGAGTCTGCATAATAAATATTCTGTTTTAGCTTTTGACAAATTACTATCATCGTTTGTGATTCAATACGTAAAACATACACTAAGTAGTGATGTATTTTTCCATAATTTGTGGCATCCATGTCCTGATATTGTTTTATGGGGAAGTCTATTCTCCAGTCAAGGGGGCTTTTTGGCCAGGAAGATATTAAAACTCATAAACAGGCTATCGCAGAGGAATAAAGGTAAATGGATAAAGAAAGACTTGTTAGAGTAGATCTATGAATAGTGAGTTCTTCATATACACTGTACGGAGATGCGGTACTATTTAAGCCCTCACCACGCCGATTGCTCTGATCCCATTTGGCCAAATGCTCAACAGATTCATTCAACCTGCGAATGCGCATATCAGCTAGAGACATCGTCAAAATTACAATGTTGTACCCTGGGACTACCGATATGCTGACAGACCCCCCTTCCTACCAGGAAGAAGACCTGACCATACAGAGGGGCTACGATGAAGAAGGCAAGCCATATTACTTGAATATAAGATAGAATTGCTAACATATCAGCAGCAGCTATACGAGCCCCAGAGTACTCATCCCCACCAAGGCCCACTGTGTCACCATCAGCTACAACCATATCTGACTCAGTATACTCAGAGCAAGCTGCACCTCAACCTCCAACCCCCAAACGCCCCCTACGCCAACGCTTCCTCTACTCCTGCCTGGGGACGAACAGGAAACAGCCCACCAACTGCTGTGCCATGATCATCTGCGCCGTAATTGCGTTTATCGTGGGATACCCTCTCTATTTCGTGTTCTGGGTTCTCCTGTGGATTCTTCTACAGTTCGCCGACCTGCTTTTCCCGGCGTCATGGCGTGGCTTGGATCGTGTGCGGAATCACGTTTGGTATTGGTATTATCACTTGCCGAATCCGTTTGGGATCTTGTTTAAAGTCTTTGATGCGGTGTTCTGCTGCGGTTGTTTGTGTGGTGAGAGTATCTGTTAGGTAGTGGGCCATGTTAGTATTTGTTAGAGCAGGCGGCTTAAATGCCTGAAGAGAGGGAAGGCGAGTTATGATACGTTTGTAGATGACGGGGTAGATGGAGAAAATATAGATTATGTTGTTTCATCAGCTTGCAAAGTTGACACCTATATTTAGGTTCTTTTCACATAACTGACGTGGCTGCGCCTGCTGGGTACCCCGGATACGCCGCCGTCAACGTAAGATTGGCTGGCATGGCTATAGATACTCGGTAGATACTTGGACTGACAACCGTAGAGACAGCAGTGGGTAGAGGTTATTCGAAATGAAATCTAGCCCAGTATCTTATTCAGTGATATAAGTGATCCTCAAGTGCCTCGCACAAGCAGGCTATCTGGAAGAATCGACATCTACTTGCCTGCTACCATCACCCAAAATGGTTCCCAAGTACGTTAAGTGGCAGTGAATCTGCTGGTATAGAATGGGGTCTTGTCTCTAATCATGTTTGAAAGTGACAAACGGTGTTTGTATTGCAAGCTTCTTGGTGCTCTATAAGTTTCCGATGCCTCGACAGTGAACATGTAGGTACTCTTTTTGATAACGTGTGAACTCTTGATATCCGAGTATTCCGTCTATGAAGACATTCACTCGTACCTCTACAGTCTTCCATTATTTAAACGTCCCCCTTTCCTTCATCTCCAGCCTCCTGTCCGTCACACACTGTCCACGGCCAATCTCTCGAGTCAAACATTCAAATTCGTTCTTGAAAACACTTCGAAAGCAAAATGTCTATTACAGCTACCGAGACCACGATGGACCCTCCCCCACCGTACCAGGAAACAGCCCTACGAGTGGAGGTTGCTGACGAAGAGGGTACGTCCTGTTATCCACACTCAAACCAAAACCAACATGGCACTAACAGCCCAGCAGCAGCGGTCCCAGCACCGAAACCAAAGACTAAACGAGCATCTAAACGTTCACAAGCATCCACAGAAGCAAGAGAAGAGGGCAATACACCTCACGAAGGAACCCCCACCCCCAAACGCCGCAAGCGAGACTGCCTCCTATCCAGCCTGAAGAAATGCGGCAAGAAATGCGCAAAGCCCTTTGTCTGGTTCGGGCAGACCAAAGTCGGACGCCCCTTTGCCATCACGGGGCTGATTGTAGGGCGCGCCGTGAAGTATTTGGTATTGGGGGTAGGCTTTGCGTTTGCGCTCGTGTTTGGTGTTGTTTTCCTCATGCTTGCCCAGGTGGTCCTTTTTCTTGCAAGCGGCCTGTACCCGGAGGGTCTTAAGCCGGGCCAGCCACTGCGGAGGTTTAAGGATTGGTTGTGAGGTGGTGTTTTCAGGTTGGATATAGAGTTAGATGTCAGAAATAACATTGGTTGCTCAACAACAAAGTACAATAGTAGGATAATATAATATCTGTAGACTAGAACTACACCTCATTACTTGGATACACCACCTAAGCTTCTAGGTACTTCTAGTGTATAGTATAAGAATTGATGCTATGTTTATTGTCCCCGATGGAGTTGGTTACTGTAGATTTTCCTTGATACCGTGGTATTACAGTCTTGTCCACGTATAGATACAAGATACAATGTCCGCATATCAGTGCGGGGCAGTGCAAGACATGATAAATATTATGCCTGCAGCCACGGGCGCTTCTCTCTCTCTCTCTTATCTGGCTTTTGCTTTCTAACCGGACAGGCTGTGTCTGTTCCTGAAGCCGGCCCCGCTAATATTGAGCTCTCATTATGTTCCTCATTCTCGCTTTCGCCATCTTGGTCTTTTCCTTGGTGTATCTTCGGTATTTCGGCCCTGGAACAAAAACATCGGGTGCTTTGAATAGTCCCCCACCAAGAGAAGGAATTGCCAGTAGACATCATGTGGGTGTCGACGCGAACTCAACGACTGAGCAATCAGAGGTCGTCGAAAGGTCAAGGCAATCTCATCCATTCGCGCCGGCGGCTAATGTCGACGTGGGATCTAGCTCTGAAGAGCTCGAGGAGATATCCCCTGAAAGCATCAGTATAGCCATATTTTGTGCTCTGGCCTACGAAGCGGTCGCGGTGAAGCTCATGCTCGATGAGGAGTACATCTGCCACCTGAAAGGCACAGGCCCAAAGAAATATGTTTACTCTTTCGGGCGCATCGCGAAGCACAGGATCATTATAGCTCGTCCTCACCAGATGGGAACGGTCGAAGCCGCACATTGCGCCACAGCTGTTAGCCAGCAGTTTCCAAACGTACGATTCGCTTTGATGGTTGGTATTGGTGCTGGGATTCCTGACTACCCTAAACATGATATTCGCCTCGGCGATATTGCTGTTAGCATCTCTCAGGACAGTCATCCGGGTGTTATCCAGTACGACTTTGGCAAGTATGAGCGAGACAGCTTCATTCTCAAGGGATGCCTGAATAAACCACCGCCGATTTTGATTAGTGCCGACGGGTCATTACTGGAAGATGAGTTGATGGGCCGAAGCCCGCTTACCCGGATTCTACGCAAGTTGACCCAGAGCCAGAGGTTTGCGCGACCCAATACGGACGATATCCTATTTGATGAACATTTCCACCACGTCAACGCAGGGTCTGATTGCACTGGATGTGAGCAATCCAGTAAACGTAAGGTCGTATCACGCCCAGGGCGCCAGAGCGAGCAACCAGTTGTTCATCGGGGCCTTATCCTCTCGGGAAATGGCGTTGTTAAGAACCCTTCGGATCGAAATAAACTGCGACGAGACAACAAGGATGCGATGTGTTTTGAAAGAGGGGCAGCTGGCATTATGGACGAGATTCCTTGCCTAATAGTGAGAGGGATTTGTGACTATGCCGACACCCATAAGAATGATTCATGGCATCACTATGCTGCAGCTGTTGCCGCAGCCTACTGCAAAGCCCTGCTGCGGAAGGTTGATAGCCAAGATGTGGAAGAGACGAGAAGCATGAGCGAGCTTTTGGAAGGCAACTGTCTCCCGGGGACCAGAACGGAGATGCTGTCCGAGGCTGCGCAATGGGGCGAGTCCACATCAAGTAGCAAATTTATATTCTGGCTCAACGGAATGGCTGCACCGGAAAATCTACCATATCACGAACAGTTGCGGCTTCGTTCAATGCTCAAGGCCTCCTCGGTGCATGCTTCTTCTTCAAGAAGGGCGCCGGAGAGCAGGGGAATGCTAGGCGACTTTTCTCGACAATTGCGAGGCAGCTGATCGGCCATTCTGCTGCGATCTGGTCAGTAGACTTCTCACCAGACAGTCGAACAATAGCCTCAAGCTCAGATGACAGGACGATCAAGCTGTGGGACATCAGGTCTGGCGTGGAATTGCACACTTTGCAACGGGATACTTATCTGCCTAGTCCTGTGGCCTTTATACCGGATACCGCATCGTCTGGAGAGCAAATAGTAGCCTCGGGCTCCAAGGACAAAACCATTAAGCTCTGGGATGCCAGGTCAGGTATGGAACTGCAAACTCTCTCGGCGTACCCCTGTCGGAGTGAAAATTACCCACTTTGGTCCATTGTGTTCTCGGGCGACGGGCCTTTCGTTGCCTCTGCCTGCCATCCTGGAATAGCTAAAGCAAATGATTGGGTGGTGCTTGGAAATGAAAGGGCACTCTGGCTCCCATTCAGCCATCGCAAATACACTTGTTAGCAAGCGGGACTCTTGCGCTGGGCTTCCGAGATGGGAGAGTCTTTTTCGTACAAATCTGCCCCTGACGGATTGGTTATATCGGCCTTTTTGACCATTTCTTTTCTCATCTATTCATCGTCAATAATGCGTGCCGGTGGCTGCTAGGCAGCAGATCAATGAAAGCACTGTAAAATACTCAGAAGAGGGTGCGCTTAGGTCCCCTGCAAGAAGAATACAGCTTCTGCTATAGTCGTCCATAGACCGGGTTTATTTCAATTTATCTATATTTTATTGAATCTTTAAGAAATATCTCATATAACGCTAGGTTATATAAATATCTAGCTTATAATAGCTAACTTAATATGTATTGGAGATTGTGAGAAATATTCTAAACTCTAGTACTTAGGTGTTATATACTCTATGATACTCTACAATACTAAGCTATTATCTATATAATATATCTATGAAAGGAATAATTGTTTATATTTAGATATAACTAACTGCTATCCCTAACTTGCAAGTTGGTCCAAATATTCTGCGACTTTCTCTATTATGTACATCGGGCACCATAAACCAGAATCTCTACACCACTGATGATGAAGCTGGCCGGCTCAGCAAGGAAGAGTGCGATTTTAGGGCTTGCATATGCGGTTACTTAGATGAGCGTGCTCTACATTTCTGAGGAGAGACCTGGTATACAGGGTTCACTGTTATTAACAAGATAGCCTGATTTAGTAGTAGAGTTAGTATATAATTCAATATTTATTCTTATACCTATATTAATAAACTTATTGTATTTCTGTTTAGAGATATCCAAGTATTATATATAAATACTGGTTAGTCAAGCTATACCTACTTAGTAACGAGGGATATTAGTAGGATAATATAATATCTGTAGACTCAGAGCTACACCTCATTACTTGGATACAGCACCTCCCCCAACGTCCTCGAGCTATCAGTAATAGTCCGCACACTGACAAACCGGCTGATAACGTTAACAGACCCTACTTTATCATTCGTCCCACTGGCCCGCGAGCCCCCAAATGGCTGCTGCCCGATCATAGACCCGGTACACTTGACATTGATATACAGATTCCCTGCAGCATTGCGCAGCCCTCGCTCCGCATACTCAATCGCTGCCTGGTCCCGTCCAAAGACACTGCCCGTGAGTCCATACTCAGATGTCTCGTCCACGGTCCTGACAATCTGCTCCCATTCCGCATCAGGGTAGACATAGACCCCGGCTACAGGACCGAATAGCTCGCGCTGCATGAGTTTATGATGCGGGTCAGATACCTGGTAGAGGGTTGGATGCACAAAATACCCATCCCTCTTCGACGCCTCACCCCCGACAAGCAGATTCAACCCCGGATCAGATTGCGCCTCGGAGAGCACACCAGCCAGCTTATCGAAACTGGCCTCGTGGATCACCGAGTTCACGAAGTTCTCGTACTGCTCGGGACTGCCCACTCTGAGCTGCTTGGTCCTGGATACGATCTTCTCGCGGAACGCCGGCCACATCGACTCGGGGACGTAGACGCGCGACGTCGCAGAGCATTTCTGCCCCTGGTATTCAAAGGCACCTCGGATGGTATGGTTCACGGCGTTATCGACGTCCGCGCTGGGGTGTATAAGATGGAAGTTCTTCCCGCCTGTCTCGCCGACAACGCGCGGGATCTGGCGGTAGAGGTTCTGCGCTGTCCCCTGGCCGATCTGGCCGAGAAGACTCTTAAATACCCCCGTTGAGCCTGTGAAACTCAGGCCCGCGAATTCTGGATGCGAGAGGCACATCTGCGTTACTTCGACTGCGTCCCCTGGGACCCACTGGACGACTTCGCGTGGAACCCCGGCTTCGAGGAAGATGTTGTAGAGCAGCCAGCTGGCGTGCAGCGAGTAGTTAGAGGGTTTCCAGAGGACGACGTTGCCCATCAGTGCGGGCCCGAAGGCGAGGTTTGTGCCTAGGGCTGTGAAGTTAAAGGGGGATATCGCGTAGACGAAACCTTCCAGGGGACGGTATTCCTGTCTGTTCCAGGTGCCGGGGGCATTTATGGCTGGTTGCTGTGCATGCAGGTCGAATGCACATCGCACGTAGTATCTAGCAGTAGTTAGGTATTGGATCCGCTATGATGGCAAAGGGTGGAGGGTAACAACCGGATCAAATCGCAGACCTCCTGTCCGGCATCGATCTCCCCCTGCCAGATGTTCTTGCCCTGGCCGAGCATAGTGGCAGCAACTAGATCAGACCTGTACTTGGTCGATACAAGGTCTGCTGCGCGGAGAAAGATGGCAGCGCGGTCTTTTAACGACATCTCCTCCCATGATGTCTTTGCCTTCAGAGCCGACTCGATGGCCGCTTGGACATCCTGAGGAGTTGCAGGCTGCCAGTTGGCAACGACCTCCTTGTGCGATGACGGGTTATGCTGTTTGATATCTTGGGCGCCTCCGGGCTGCTTGCTCTGACGGAGGGGGATTTGCACTGGAAAGGATTTCTTCATGTTGGCGATTGCAGCGGTCAATTCGGAGCGCTCGGGTGAGCCTTTCGCATAGTTTTTCTAGTACAAGTCAGTTGGCTTGCATACTGCTGGCTGGTGGGGGATTTTGTACGGCTGGCTCATTTGTAAAGGGCGGTTTGGTGTATACAGACAGCAATGCCCGTTGGATGGGCTGTGGACGGAGACCACGCGGTAGCATAGGCCGACATGCTTTAGCTGTAGTGAGACGCATCTTGAGATATTGGGTACGTTGTAACGGAATGGATACAAATAACTTTGACTGAGAGCTGGGCTTTATTGAGTCGCTCTTCGGGTATGACCACCGAGCCTCATATTGTTACATCGGGGATGGGAACGACCACCGAGCCGGACAAGACGAACCCTACTTTTCCTCAGTCGCTCCCACTGGCTTCCTTGTCGTGACTTGAATTTAATCCCAGAGCCAATGAAGCGCCACAGACGATTACTATCTGCCGTAACAATGGCTGGAAACGTGCCATTTGCATCCCTGCCCAGGGCACCTGTTGACCCCATGTTTATCCTGAAAGCCCGCGCAGACAGCGATACACATCCGGACAAGGTCGATCTGGGGGTTGGTGTATACCGTCAGGAGGACGGAGGGTATTACGAGTTTCCGGCGATTAAAAAGGTGGCACTCACTGTGTAACTTGTCAGGGCAAACTAACAGATGACTACAGGCGAAGGCGATTCTTTCAAGCAAGAATATAGGACACGATGTCAGTATTTATATTTAGTGACTTAGGACCGATATTGATCATATCATGACAGTACAACCCAACAACAGGCATCCCATCGTTCGTCCATCTAGCACGACAGTTCATGTTCGGAGACTCAGTGGACGCCTCCCAGGTAATACCCTCGACGCATATCAACAACCAATCTAACAGAAACAGATAGCATCAATCCAAACAGTCGCAGGAACAGGCGCCAACCGCATCGCAGCGGCATTCCTGGCGGCCCACTACCACAGCAAAGACAACTACAATGACAGCGACAAAGGCAAAGATGAAAACAAAGCGACAGCCTACATCGGAACCCCAGCCTGGGGGAACTACTTCCCCCTCTTCGCGCACGCCGGACTCCCCACAGAGACATACAGGTACTATAACAGCGCCACCCACCAGGTCGATATAGACAGCACCCTGCAAGCCGCCGAGCAAGCACCGCGAGGATCCATCTTCGTCCTCCAAGCGTGCTGCCACAATCCAACAGGTGCAGACCTGACTACAGAGCAATGGAAGTCCCTAGGGCAAATACTGCAAAAGCGGAACCACCTCGCCTTCTTCGACGTTGCGTATCACGGCCTGGGAGCGCTAGAGGATGCGGCGCGGGATATATGGCCAGTACGGCATTTCGCGGCGCGAGGCGTCGATATGCTTGTTTGCCAGTCCTTCTCGAAGAATATGGGTCTGTACTCCGAGCGGGTTGGTGTTTTGCATGTTGTCTGTCGGGACGTGGAGATTGCAGAGCGTGTGCAGGATGTTCTGCGCTCTTTGGTGCGTTGGGAGGTCTCGTCTGCCCCTGCTTATGGTGCGCGTCTGGCGGAGGTTATTTTGGAGGATGAGGAGCTAAGGATGGAGTGGTTGGGTGAGCTTGGTGGTGCGGCCGGGCGTTTGGTTAGAAATCGGGAGAGGCTGTATGGTGAGTTGACGAATGTTCTGCGGACACCGGGGGATTGGGAGCATCTGGTACGTGGGAAAGGGTTGTTTTCGTTGTTGGGGATTGGGGAAGAGCAGGTCGAGAGGTTGATTGACGAGTTTCATATCTATGTGCCTCCGAATGGGCGGATCAACGTAGCTGGATTGAATGAGCGGAATGTGGGTGTAGTCGCTAGGGCTGTTGATCAGGTTGTACGGGGCACTTCGAGTTAATAGTGTAAGAATGGATACTATATTTCCTGTTGGTGGAGGAATTTGGCTACTGTAGATATTATCTTGATACCGTGGTATTCCGTCTCGTCCACACGTAGATACAATGTCCACGTATCCGTTTAGACCTTCGATGCTGACATCCTACGTAATGAAACTGGGCATACCATTCCATCCCCTCACAAACCAGTGTAGCGACTGGTATAGCTGTCCGAGGACTGGTTCGGGAAAGACCCCCGATCATTGTAGCCCTCGGGGCTATACAACACACCCCTCTCTTGGCAGATGAGGGGTGCATCGACACCACGTCATTGAATAATCGTTATATCTTTCAGACTCCGAAGTAGGCGCCAGCTATTTGGCAGGGCAGGGCTGCCTCGGGGTGACTATCCGAGGGGAGTAAGAGCCAGCATCGCGGGGCTATCGACACAGATATAACGCCGATGCCATAGTAAGGCGGGGGATGGACAAGTAGTAACTAGATGTTGATTTGCATAGATCCAACATGCAACCTTTTTCCCTGACCAAGAGAGCCACCTTGCTACCACAATGTCGACGCTTGATGCCCTGCATGCGGCACAGGTCAACCGCAGGACTGGATGCACCACGACCAGGGACAAAGGAGGCAACATCCACCCAGATCCCTCCTCTTGGACGGATGCCAATGGCCCTTCTTCTGCGGTCACTAGCATTCACAACAATCATGTCAACAGCCCTGCTCAAGCCAGCGATGGGCTTCATGAGACTGATGGCCTCGCATGATGCGAGACTGTTCAGCCCGGAAAAGAATCCGCTGGTTCGGCTAGCCCTCCGATCTTCCTTCTACCAACAGTTTGCTGCTGGTGAGAACGAGGCGGAAGTAGGTAGGACGATTCGCCAGATAAAGGGGCAGGGCTTTACGGGGGTTATTCTGGGGTATGCGCGTGAGATTGTGATTGCGACGCGGGGGCGAGTGCCCGAGTCAGTGGAGAGACCGACGGATGCAGAACTAAGGGATATTGAGGCGTGGAAGCAGGGGACGAGACGGACGTTGAAGATGGTTGGGCCTGGAGATTTTCTGGCTGTTAAGTGAGTCGCCTATCCTTCCATACGCCTTGGGAATCTGACTGCTAACCACTCATGAGGCTAGATATACAGGAGCAGGCCGGATTGCAGTTGACGCATGTCTGCAAGGCTTACCTCTCCCACCTAAGCCGATAAGAGACGCCATGGATGAAATCTGCGAGGAGGCGCGCGCACAGGGATCTCGGATCTGGATCGATGCCGAGCAGACTGTGGTGCAGCGAACGCTGGATCTGTGGGTGATTGACCTGATGAGGCGCCATAATCGGGAGTCTACGCCTCTGGTATACAACACCGTGCAAAGCTATCTCAAGTCCGCGCGAGACAACGTCACAGCTCACCTGCGGTTGGCGTCTACCGAGGGCTGGACCTTAGGGTTGAAGATAGTCCGGGGTGCATACATTGCCAACGAGCCCCGAGAAGTCATCCACGAGACGAAGCAGGATACAGACAATAACTATAACAGCATTGTGTCCTCCCTCCTGTCAAGAGACTTCCCCGACAAGAGCCCAGACCTATCGGGCCCCTATCCGATATTCCCCAACATGCACCTCTTCGTTGCGTCACATAATGTCGAGACAATCCAGAAGGCGTACACGCTGCACTCGGATAGAACGCGCAAACGCCTCCCAACAATCCCTGTCGAGTATGGACAACTACAGGGAATGGCTGATGATCTCAGCTGCCAGCTTCTCAGCTGGCGCCAGGCTGACCTTGAATCTCCCGATGAGCGGGTGCGAGCTGCTGCCCCGCGGCCTTTCAAGTGTCTATCCTGGGGTACAACGACAGAGCTAGTCCAGAATCTATATCGAAGGGCCGTTGAGAATACAGACGCTGTGCAGAGATCGAGGAATATGGCGTCTGCCTTGCGTGCTGAGCTATGGCGGCGGACTGGAGGGCGGCTTTTCGGGTCTAGCTAGTTATATGTTGATGCAAGTCAATCCCACCACGTCTAAATCAGGTTGTTTGAGTTGGCGTGTGGCTTTGTAGTCGAAATACGATGCCCCGTTGTCCCGTAACCCTACCCCGGACTCAGTGGGCTCTGGACAATGATATCAGGCCCACATAGACCCCAAGTGGCGCTCATTAGTTCCAATCCTGAGCTACCCCGCATGCCCCAGCTACGTATTTAATAACGACCGTGCTGTGGAGTTGGAGAAGGAGCGAGATATCATTCATAGCGAGCATGGTCGGAAGTCCACAGCCCCCGAAACGGGCCCCAGGAGCGTACGGCAGCTTAACCCCTTGTCAATTGATGCCGACTGACAGAGTATCGACAGATGTTATCACTGTCGCGCCCGCAAAGTCAAATGCTCGGGTACCCAGCCCTGCACGAGCTGCCAGCGTCGAGAGGAGGAATGCATCTTCGAAGGAGACCGGCGCATTTCGGTTTCAAAAAGGTATGCTCACCCCGTGTTGGACATGATAGATGTTCATCATCGACAGAGAATTCCTGGCCCTTAAGCGCAAGCTAGGGCAGTTGGAGCAGAGTGGCAATGACGGCCGGCTAGTCGAAGGAAGGGAAACCCAGGTCCACCAGAATGCCCGTGAGTAGGAGTATCCAGTATCCCACTGGGCGCTTGTTGCTGATGGCTGCCAGCACCCTCTCCTCATGCAACTCAAAGTGGAAATGGGGATGACACTGCAGAAGACGTCCCAGACGCGCACCTCGACCGGAATCCTCTAGTATCTCCATCCAGCTTCGTATATCGCGTGGGCAAGCGAAGGCGCACCTGGTGTACGCATACTCCAATAACAGCTTTATGGCATGTATCTGACCATCGTCAGTCTTCCAAGGCCCAACATCTAGCTGGTCGTTCACCCACCGCGTGCTGAACAGCATGGCCGAGCGCTTCAGTACCCACGCCCCAGTGGAAATCCCATTCCACACAGACGGCGACGCATACCAGATCCACTGGGGGAGTGTTAATCCCGACGAAGCACCGGACGTAAGCGATCTGCCATCACTCGACTACGCTCTGTACCTCGTCAGCACGACTCGGTTCCATATCGGCGAACTGTTCCACTTCTTTGACCAGGAGGAGTTTCTGGCGAACCTGCACGAGTTGTACGATGACGTCCATGCTAAAGTGCACACGTCGCGGCTGTGGTATATTCAGTTCCTGGTCGTTATGGCGTTTGGCGAGGCATTTCTTACCCCGTCGACGCGCATTCGACCAGCCGGGAAATCGGCCTGTTCGCAATACTTTACCAGGGCAATGGCGCTTCTGCCGGACCAGTCGAGGGTATGGGACGACCCAATCCTTGCCATAGAGGTTCTAGCGGCTGTATCATTGTACCTCTACTCGTTGGATATGCGGGACTCGAGCTGCTGCTACGTTAGTTAGCTCCTCTCCTCCAGGGTTACTTGGACAAGACAACAGCTAATCCAGGATAGATCGGACAGGCAATGCGCATAGCCGTAATCGAGGGCCTCCACCGCGCGCTCCCAGCAGAGATCGACCCCAAAGTAGCCAGCAGATGTACCCGGATCTGGTGGACGACATATATACTCGAGAACAAACTCACCGCGTCAGTTGGTGCACCCAGCGCCGTGCGCGAAGAGGACGTCACGGCCACGCTGTGGGATCCGCAGACTTGCCCGCGCGGTTTGGCTGGTCTTAGTCTGCATGTTAAGGTATCCCAGGCGATGAACCATGTTTTGCATAGTGAGTACCTTTGCTTGGTGCTCTCTGGCTATAGGTACTGATTCGCCGCAGCTGTGTATAACCCGGGAGGCGAGCAGCCAGCCCTATATCTGCAGAAAGTGCAGTCCACGCTGCGCCAGATGGCGGATCTATCGCGGGAATGGGAGGACGTCTTCCAGAGTCGGTTTAAGACCTCTGTGGATGCGGTTTCTGGACTTAGCACGCGCCTGACGCTGTCATATCACCTGGTGAACCAGTCTGCTGCTGATTTAATGTGTTTCTTTGCTAACACCGCCCAGTGCGTGGTAATCGCAATTCGTCCTCTGATCTTTTCTCTTCTTCTGGAGCGATTGAACGGCCATAAAACAGGGACTGGTCCACGACCGCTATCGCACGCCGTGCTCACACTGGCCCGGAGCTGCGTCGACTCTGCCACCAAGTCGCTCAAGATCCTGGGTCAGCTCAGGGAGAAGAACCTACTAGGTGTTTCCACTCCATCAAACTAAATTGACGAAGAAGAAAAATGGATATGCTAATATGACGAGCAGAAATATTCCTCCCATTCGACCTCGAGTACACATTCGCATCAGCATTCACACTGCGCCTGGTCTCTATGATTGTGCCCACTGAAAGCCGCAGTTGTGTCTCTTGCCATGAAACAGCGACGAGTATTCTCGATGATATGAAGCTACAAGGGAACCGCATTGCGGAGTTCCGGCGCGCGGAGCTGGATATACTGGAGTGGCTTATCCAGGAATCAGAGGGTCCAGGCCAAGCACACATGGATACACTAGAGATTGGGCCTCATAGCTCCGTACTACAGAGAGCTGAAGTTGGCGCGGCAGATGTGGATGCGCTTGATCCGGGGATTGATATAAATGGCGCACTTGGTTTGGACTGGGGAGACCAGACTGAGGGCGTTGGCCTTCTCTCTGAGCAGATACTGGCGGTGGTGAACCAGCTGGCTACGGAGGATGTACTCGTTGAGGGTAATATTGCGAGTCTGGGGGAGGATCGCTGGCTCTGGGATGGGAGTTGACTATGATATGTATATGACTGTGTAGCAGTCAAGTATGTATTGCTTCGGCAAACCCCAGGTGAGGGAATACACATAAACCACGGTAATAGGGCCTCTGGTGCCAGCGTGCTGCAGCTACCACAGCCGGACATACTCGACAAACCGGCGCCAGCGTGGCTGACGGTAGTAATCATCCAGAAAGACAATCTCGTCTCTTGTCAAGCGACGTCTGCCCGTCATGCAATCTGCCGTATCTGGCGACCTCCACGGCGTCCGGACCAGCGCCTTATATCCCACCGCGCATAGAATAACCATGACTAGACCGATTGTGTAGGTGAAGAACGTCTCCAGGCGGTCGTGAGGGTTGCCCTATTTCAGCATTAACCAGGAGAGCTCAAATGGATGTCGATGCTTACATTGGAGTCAATTCCCGCGGTCAGCGAACATCCGATGAGAAATAGGGATAGAACCATCAAGACTGTAGGGGCAAGGGGGTAGCTCCGGAGCTTCCACGCATAGGGCTCCGAGAAGAGGCCGTCCTTTTGTGCCTTGATGGCGGCGTGAAATCGAAGAGAAGTGATGCTGATAATAAGCCAGTTGCATGCAATCGCCGAGCTGGTGATGTTGACAAGCCACGTTAGGACTTCACTTCCTCCGGCTAGACAGAAATATGGTCAGCCCTGGGCCTGTAGAATTAGATCGAAAGGAAAAGGGAGCACCAGCCTGTCAAACTGACATAAGTCATAGTCAACACCAGGACACCAGTAACCAGCTGTGCCATTCGTGGTCGTCCCATGTTATCAACCCGGGCGAGTTGCTCAGGGATCAATCTCTGGTGGGACATGGCCCGCAGGACTCGCGATGCCAGGTAGAACGACTCAGACCCGTTGGCAACAATCCCAATCATCATCCCGGCGTTCATGATATCTGGGAGTACGCGGATCCCCACGTCGTCGAAGGCGATGAGGAACGGAGACGCTTGGGATCCGCCACCCCCCAGCAGGCGGTCACTGTTGGATGGAACCAGGAGTGTGATGAATACCGCTGTTGTCACGTACAGGATTATGACGCGCCAGGGGACTAACTTGGCAGTGTGTGCCATTGAGTAGCGAGGGTTGGCTGTCTCGCCGCCGATGACACCGAGGAATATCTGGTCGCCGACGGCCCAGGAGGCGAGGAGTGTGCATTTCGCGAAGCCCTAATGCGTGCGTCAGTACAACTCACTCCACCAAACGGAGAGGCAAAGGGTGCATACTGTGAAACTGCCTTTAAAGGCTGGCAAATCTGTCCAGAAGTGGCCATCATGTACGTACCCATCAGGGCCAGCACCGCAGATAACTGCCAAAGATGCTAGCAGGAGGAGAAGGAGAAGTAATATTTTGACGATGCAGCAGACATATTGCATCCAGGCAAAGACCTGGTTAGGAAGTAAGAACGCTAGAATATATATCACCGTGAAGATCGTCACTACAATTCTGCATCAACCACTTTCATCCATACAACTGAGAGAGAGAGAGGGATACTGACACCAAGCTGCATTGTTGATATCGTCTTCAGCCCAGTAATTCACCAGCACAGCGAAGAAAGACGCCTCGGACGCAGCAGATGCAGCCCATCCTACTTTCTATTAGCAAGATAGTCAAAGCCAGACTCCGGATTTGCAGCCAAACCGATCCATTCCGCGACCCCTGCGCCAAATGCCAGAGCAGGGTCAACCCAGCGATCCGCAAAGTCCAGGTAGTTTCCCGATGTTGGGAAGGCAATGGTCATCTCAAACAGGGTCTGGATGACCGCCCATACACAGACCACGATCAAGCAGTAGGAAAGGAGCAGAGAGCCTGGGCCGCCGGTGAAAAGACTCTTTCCGGTACCGATGAAGATCCCACTGCCGATGCTGGCTCCCAGGCCCATCACCTACAAAGTTAACGGGTTGAGCTGTGTGAGATGTGATGGGGGAAACGTACATGGACCTGGCGTGCAGAGAATGAGCGGACGTATTGGCCATGACCACTTGTGACTCGCTGCACTGTGCCTGGGCTGATGCTCCCTCTTCTGGTATCGATGTCGTCTCTAGAATGGTCCTCTTTTGGGCCCATCACTTCATCTTGTTTGGGAGTTGGGTCTGCCATAATGGAGGTATAGAATAGATAACTAGTATCTAGGCTGATATTTGTTATGAAAGTCAGTCGAGGTCCGGTATGAATTGCCGTAGGCTTGACCTCACATTATATAGCCCTAGAACCCTCTCCACGTTTATAGAGATCGACCCGCTGGGCACCCCAGACACCCCAGATACTTGCCTAGCTATGTTCCCCGCATTTATTGAAAGCCAATAGTTGCCCCCTTTGGCATTCGGCTGGGATGCCCGAGCTGGCTCGGTCTGTAGTTGCTGACAGGAAGCAGGTTACGAGTGCCGACACAGCGGAGAGCAAGTCCACGTCAACCAGTCGCATTAACCTCCTAATTATGTACCTCAGAGACATATCCAACTATTTATGAATCTTCTTAATAGCAGCCATACACTCCTTGGCCCCTTTAGCAATGAACCCCGAGTCCTGCTGCCCAAGCACAAACCTCGCCCCCAGCTTATTTACAACCCAGTCATGAACCTCTGCATTATCATACACGCCCGCAAACCCAAATACCTTGCCGGATGCACGCGCAGCAGCTGCTACTCTTTCCACCGCCGAGCGGTAGAGCTCGCTGCCGAACTGGCCCGGCACTCCGAGCTCAATGGATAGGTCATTCGATCCAATCAGCAAGACATCGACGCCCTCGGTCGCTGCTATCTCGTGTGCATTCTCAATGGAATCTACTGTCTCCATCATCACGAACACGGTCGACCCTACCCTGTTACTCTCCTGGATAACAACTCCGTGAGGCTGGGGAGCTGAGCCGAATTGGGGCAGTTGGCCTGTCATTGACCGCGCGCCTGCAGGTGGATATTTGGACATCCGGACTGCGTCCCGAGCGTCCTCTTGTGGTTATATAGGTTAGTAGACAGGATAAATAAATCGGACCATTAGCCCTTGATTGCTAGGCTCACCTTTATCTTTAACATGTGGGAAAACCACCCCCATCGCACCCGCATCGAGGACCCTCTGCACGAACCCGTCGCCACATCGATACGGAACCCTGACGAACGGGGTGATTCCGGCCAGAATCCCGGTAGTGCATAACTGGGCTGTATTCTCGAGAGAGAGCACCGAGTGCTCAAGATCAATAAACAACGCGTCGAACCCGGCTGCGTTGGCCAGGTGGACGGTCCATGGGGATGGAGCTAGACGGATTCCGAAGGCCTGAAACAGGAATTAGCTGTCATTGCCAGATAGACGAATGGCGAATATCGTGCCAGGTAATGGATACTTGCCGTGCAGAGTAAGTCCGATTTCACACGGGTGAGCAAAGCGTTGCTCGCGATTGATGTCATGGTGTTCTCTTTTGCTCGGTGATATATGCAGGTGGTTTCTTTGACAACATGACTCTGTTACTTAACCTCATATAAAACACTGGAACTCGGGTAGGACCACCGAGAATAACTTGGGTGTTCGTAATGCCTGCAGTCTGTCCTACTGATATGTCCGAGCTGGGTCCGGCAATGCAGACCGAGCATCACGGAGATTTTGGCAACAGTATTCTGGCTGGAAAGTCATACTGGCGATATTGCAGGCCTTGTAGTCAGTTCCCGCTTTTTCACAGAGACTCTATACAATATCATCTGGAGATTCGGATCTAACGGCCACAATGTCGGCGGTGCCTGTTAAACTGAAAGAGCTGCCCCAGTCACAATATGACGTGAATACGTACTGGGGTCGTGTCCAGCACGCAGCTGGTCTCTGTGATCCAAGGTATCTCCATAGCTAGATCCCCTGGTAGATATGGTACGGATGCTAATGGGGCAAGAATGGCGTTCGCGTCCGGTGCCCGTTTGCAACAGGCCAAAGAGCTGGTTACCTCGTATAGGCATGGCCATATCACCAACATCACGCAGGACGTGTGGGCGGCCAAACGTCTACTTGATTCTACCCTACATCCTGGTGAGCTCATCTGCATCTAGCCCGCGCCATCCAGACTAAGCGGTTACTGAAAGACACCGGCGAGCCCGTTTTCCTGCCCTTCCGGATGTCCTGCTACGCACTGTCGAATCTCGTCGTGAATGCAGGCATGCTGACACCTGGCTTGAGGGTGGGTTCAAACGCGTCTACAGTATACAGCGTCCACTGATATGACTATCTATATTTACACAAATAGAGAAACGGAATCATCTTCTGGCAAATCATGAACCAATCTCTAAACGTGGCCATCAACAACGCCAACGCCAATAAATCCAGCCCACTGCCATACTCAACAATCGCGAAGTCATATATCACCGCCGTATCAGTCTCCTGATCTGTAGCCCTCGGCCTGAACACTTTAATCCAACGACTCAAAAACCCCAGTGGGGCGACGAAGAGAATTCTTTCCCGTCTGACCCCGTTCGCCGCCGTGACCAGTGCCAGTGCCTTGAATGTCCTCCTTATGCGCAGCGACGAGGTCCGTCAGGGAATCAACATTTACCCCCTTCGTTCACAGCCTTCACAGCCAGACGAGCCAATGCAGTCTATAGGGAAAAGCCAACGCGCGGCCTGGATGGCGATCAGTGAGACTGCCGTTAGCAGGGTTCTTAATGCAGCGCCTGTGATGGTTATCCCCCCGTTAGTTCTGCTGAGGATGGAAAGGCTTGCATTGTTGAGAGCCTATCCGTTTCTACTTCTCCCTGTGAACTTGGGTCTCATTTTCTCGACGTCTTTGGTGGTGTTGCCGCTGGCGATAGCGGTTTTTCCGCAGCGGCAAGTTGTTGATGTGGCCAAATTAGAGCCGCAATTGTGGGATAGGGCTGGGGATGAGAGACAGGTAGAATTTAATCGGGGAGTATAGCTTGGTTGCGGTCATAAATCACGTTTATACAGTTAATATCAGTAAATGCGATACATGGTCTAAATACAACCTGACATTGCATAAACAGTCTCGCTGTCAGTCAGAGCTGGTAGCATCCTCTCTTGCTCGAGAAATGGCTGCACGGAGTACAGGGTCCTGGAAGGCCGCCAGACGAGAATCCTGCAGAGCCTGTATAGCCTGCCCTGTAATACTCCCAGGAGCCGACAATGACGCCTGTAATTGCTCCGGACTCGTTCCTGACAGAATCAGCGCCAAAGACCCCCTCATACACTGCGCGCTGACTGCAAGAGCCTGTTCCATGGGGACTCCCTCAGCACTGGTCCTCTGTGCTATAGCTTGGATAGATGTAGTTATGAGAGCGTTGGAAAAGGCACACATGCCGGTGATTGTGTCGAAGTGGTCGTCTGCAACGTAAAAGACTTTCCCGACTGCGCTGAATATCCACCTGGTAACGTCCATTGCTTTATCCTGTGCCGGCCCTCCGACACTCGCGATAAAGGTCGAGGACTCATGCGCTGCTGTTCCAATGCTCGGCATGGCGCGAACTATCTGGACGTTTCCAGTGTTGCAGCTCCCAGGCTTTGCATCGGGGGGTTCCTGTAGTAATCTGGATATCTCTGCCCTTGGGATCCGTGCGAGCATGCTTATGATGATTTTACCCTGCACCGCGTCTTTCATTCCAGGGGACGAGAGAATCGCCGTTGTCTCTTCCGGTGGGAATGCAAGGAGTACTGCATCTGCATGTCGTACTGTTTCCACATTCTGGCCGTTGACGAAATGTACGAGTGCCCCGGTGGTATCGTGGAACTGGCGTTGGAGCTGGGCTTGGGATTCTGGACGACTAACAGCCACTGTGATCTCAGATACTAGACTGTTTGGCTTGGAGATTGATTGGAGGAGTGCTCCGAAAAGTGCCTTGCCTATATGGCCTGGATTGAGGCGTTAGCTAGCTTTAAGTATAACGAAAGGCCCATTCTAGAGGCTTACCACAGCCGAGAAAGGCAAGGCGCATGGAGGGGGATTCGGGTGCCATGTCTGAATGATGTTGAAGTAAACAGCCGTCTTCCAGCTATCACGCCGTTGATCTTGGTGGGTAGTAAATGAAATGGTAAATGATTGAGGTGATCGCAGCTCAGCTCAATGCTGCCACTTGAGGGACCGGTCTATCTCTTCTGTTCTATATAGCCTCGGTCCGGATGTCAAGCCCAACCCTCGGAGGACAATCCGACTGGTTAGACTAGTTCAAGGTGGTGGTAGTGATGTCGTCAGTGATATCGTGGTCACTGCTTCTTCCAGTGGGTTCTTCCTGCTGCTCTCCCATCAGTCTGCCCAGGCGCCCTTACGAGGTTCCATGCCCGATCGTCGTTGAATATTTTCGGCTGGCCATTGTGGGAATATATAGTGCAAACTATGCTTAATTACTGAGTTCAAGGTTAAGAATTGACCCTTGTTGCGCTACTTATCTTTATTATGTGGTGGTGAAATATATACTGGTAACCCTAAGTTGCAAGGTTTGGGTCCAAATATTCATTTTTCTCTATTTATGTACACTCTATACACATCGGGCACCATCAACCAGAATCTCAACACCACTGATGATGGAGCTGGCAGGCTCAGCAAGGAAGAGCGCGACGTTGGCAACATCAGACGGCTCAACCAAACGCCCAATTGGGATCGACTCGCATCTGGCACGGATGATCTCCTCAGGAACAGGGCCATTCTCAATCCCCGCAAACTTATTCAGCAGTGGCGTGTTGCCAGAGGTCGGACAGATCGTGTTGAAGCGGAGCTGGTCGCGTGCAAACTCCAGAGCCATCGACTTGGTAGCGGACGAGACTCCGGCTTTAGTGGCGTTGTACCATGTCTGAGTAGCCCCTGGGCGGATAGCATTCTCGCTTGAGATGACGACGGTCGAGCCAGGGCCGTTCTTTTTCATCTCGGGAACGAGCACCTTTGAGGCGAGGTAGATGCTGCGTACGTTGACGTTGAACAGGCGGTCAAATTCTTCGGTTGTGACTTCGAGACCGGACTTGTTGGGATAGGACCAGCCTGCGTTGTGGACGACAATGGAGGGGGCTCGATTGTATCTTTTGATGCAGGTTTGGAGCTATTCTCGCAGTCAGAACAAGGTAATATATGGGTTGAAGGGAGGGTTACCGCGTGCACCCATGTCTGCTCTTCCGCCACGTTTGCCTTGATCTGGTAGGCAAGGTGCTCAGGGAAGCCTGCAATAGGCCCGTCAACAGCCTGCAGGTCCATCCCGACGATCAACGCTCCTTCGCGCAGGAATGTCTCGAGGATGCCGCGTCCAAAGCCTTGGCTGGACCCGGAGATGAGGGCAACCTGTCCTTCGAGGCGGCCGGGCATGATGCAAGTAAGAGTAGGATGGTGAAGATGACGAGGAATGAGAGAGACTATTGAGCTTGATACCCCGCTGTCTACACTCTACAGCTATCTACTTATACAGCTTATCTCGATTGCATGGCGGGGGTGGGTCTGCAGCTCCAAGCACCGGGCCGAGATAGGGCTTGCTCGGATGGCCATCCGACTTCACGTTCTCTTCTTCCCCCTCAACGACCCTTCCCTCTTTCTTTCTTCGTTCTCTCTCTCGGTCCTTCTCTCTCGGTCCGTTTACAAACCCATCTTAGCTATGGCGCCGTCCACTGCAACTCCGTCCGATCTCCACCGCGCGCCCGTGTGAGTATGCATTGCCCGTGCTGATGCCCTCTCTGACCTGGTTCCATCTAGCGCGTGCCTGCAGTGTCGAAAAGCCAAAGTCCGATGTCTGGTGTCGCAGCGATTGGACCGCTGTAACCGGTGCATATCGAACGATACTCCCTGCGTCTTTACACAGCCGAAAAGGGCGAGGGTTAGGCCAGCTCCGTATACTCGCCGCACGCCACCGCGCGAGACCAGGGCTGTTCAGGACTACGCTGATTGCTCGGAGGAGTTGCACAATACTACTAATCTTGTAGAGGTCCATGAACCTATCCCCGTACTGCACACTCCCACGGCGACAAGCCATCATACGACGCCAGGTCAGCACAGCGAACCGCGGGACCTGCATGCTCGACAGCCGCTCATCACGGATGCAATTCGCACCGCGATAATCACTGCGCTTGCTTCTTTCAAGGGTAGACGGGGGTCTTCATTCAGCTTCGTTACCTCGGAGGACGGGCCCTCCTTTAGTACTAGATCAGCACACTCGCGACGGCCGTCTCTCCAGAAATCCCCAACACCTGTATCACTGAAACTATCTTTGCTTCTGCGTCCATTGACTAATAATGCCGAACCTGCAAGTAGCACGGATGGGTCGATGCCTACTGGCGCAGTCAAAATGCCTAGCTACTCCACGTCCATGTCCCTCGGCCAGACCATCACGGATCCAATCGAAGGCGGCATGATCAGTCTGACTTCATCCAGGGAGCTATATGAATTCTTCATGCTCCAGATGAACGCTAAATGGGAGTATATTCTCGACCCACGAGTCGACACGCACGATCAAATCCGGCAACGGAGCCAACTCCTCTTCGCAACGATCCTCTTCTGTGCGTCCAAATTCGCAAACCACCTCAATGGCCATATCGTATCCATACCTGATCCTGTGCTGCAAACACGATTGTGCAGCCTAGCTAGGAATCTGGTTGTCAAGGCTATTGCCGAAGGAGATAGGTCTATCGAAACAATGCAGGCGCTGTACCTCCTCGTCTGCTGGAAGGATGGCGATGACGACGTCTCGTATCTTCACAGCGGCTATGCGCACCGGGTCCTGCATGATCTGGACTTGGAACAGAGGTATGACGGAGACTGGCAGACTGCTCGTAGGAGGAGGACTTGGTTGGCGCTATTCAGGCAGGACAGACAGCAGAGTCTGTTCTTCATGCGTCGGGCGTCTCTTGCGCAGACAGACGAGAATCACGCCTTGATCAGTAACCCTAATACATGGCTAGAGATGGAATGCGCGTTGCCGCTGGATATGATTGCGTGCTGTAGTGCGGATCTGCGGCGTATACAGTCCAAGTTACGTGTTTTAGTCGCTAGAGCTTCTTCAGTGATGCTGCCATGTCTTCTGGATCTGATGCATGGGGAGCTGAGTGAGTGGAAGGCGAAATGGACGAACTATCTCTATATCCAAGGGACAGGTCCACTGAACAATAATGCCTCCCTTGACCCTGAGCTGCTCTTCCCAGACACAGCACACTTGGGAAACCTCGTCCAGCTATGGGATCACAGCGTTAGACTGAACGTTTCGTCCGCTGTCCTCCGGCAGTCCCTCATGGCAGCCGTCACGTCTTCTATAGAGACCCCTCGTCAGGCGTTACCAGATACATTCCCAGATCTCGATCTACCGACCCTGCAACAGGTCCTATCCCCCGATCTTCCGGGGCTCAGTAGTAGTGTTGAGAGCGCATTCGGCGTCCTCCGACATCTGCTCTGCATCCCGCCAGACGATCTTCGACGGGCCCCTGACGCAGTGCTTCTTCTGGCGCCTAATGCTGCGTTGTTCCTGTGCTTGCTGTTGTGTCTCCCCGAGAATGGAATCCTGGGGATCACATTCCAGCGCACGGCGGTGGGCTTGGTTTATGATATTGCAAAGCATGTTGGGCAGTGTGTACAGTCCCCTCAGGATACTGTAGTGCTGCATGCGGCGTATCTGGATTCGCTCTTGGGGTTGCTGGACGGTTCTCAGCAGCAGCAGCAGAAACAGCAACAACAACAGCAGGGGATGGAAGCACAAACGTTAGGTATACCGCCACTAGACGTTGGTGGGAACGGGCTATGTCTTGATTCTCAGTCTATTCATCCACCGCAGGCTCTGGCGGATGGATATAGCATGGACAATCCTAGTAGTGTCCTGGGGTCACCGGGTGATAGTGGCGATAATATCCATCTCCAAGGCCTGGCGAATCTGCTCGACGGGGACTTGTTCTGGGAGATGCCTCTTGCGAGTGAGAGTGGAGGGTTTGGGGATTGATTAATGTACAAATGAATGATATACGTTTCTATTCTATTTTGAACAGAGTAATCTACGGTAACTAGGCCATTCCGTGAATCGTTTATCTTAATAACTGTTGTCCGCGCACGAGAAGACCCCTGATACCTGTCCACTGGCATACGAGGTCTGGATACTGATCACAGTTGCATATGTCCCTCCTACAATAATCAGCCCTCCAGCGAGAATCATAAAGCAGGCCACCCCCAGCGCCACAGCCTCTTTCCACCCATTCCTATACGCCCCAAACGCTCTCACCAGCCAGCCCCGCGACGGCACTGATGCAATACGGGCAGTCCCAACCCCCCTCTCCGGCCTTTCCGCCAGAAAGAAAAGAACCATGAACCCCGGGACAATATTCGTGAAGATCGGGTTCACCAGCGCCCCAACCAGACTCAGGAAGTTATCGAAGAAGGGAACAACGCCGACAATCACGAACCCGAAGACGGCTGTTACAGCGACAGACCCAGTCCAGACGATCCAGTGCGTGGGTGTATTGGACTGCAGATGCGGCGTGTCCCGGAGAAGTCTCACGAAGCAGTACTTCGCTGCGATATGGCTGTACACCACCGCGGTCACGATCAGCCCCGGAAGTGCAATTCCATACGAGACCTTCTTGATAAGAGGTCCTGCAGATCCTAGTGCTGGACTGGCGAGGTATTGCCCTACTTTTCCATAGACGATAGAGGATATTATGATGACTGTCGCGACGATGAAGGTCTGTCCCACAGCCAAAGACCGAGTAAACAGTTCCGGCCGCTTCATCTCCGCCGAGACAGAGAAGAATGTGCCCGATGCCCCGACGGCAAAGAGCTGGTTTGCTATAGCCGACATGGCCTCGGCGAAGGTTGTATCTGGGAATGCACGGATATTCTTATTGATAGGATCTGGAGCAGCTGGTGCAGCGGCTGGTCGACCCTGGGCGAGACACGCAATGGCCACAATCCAGATTGCGATTATAATCCCTGCGACCCCGACCCAGCTAAGCCAGGAGACCTTTTCCAGCGACCGAAATCCACTTCCTAGAAGGAATGCCGCGGCGCAGGTTACGCCTACGAAGACCATTGTGCAAGCGCCGTGGTCGGAGAGAGCGTTGAGTGCAACAGAGGTAGTGAGCATTCCGGCCCCAGAGACGAGGGCGAGATAGATATAGTACGCCAGACCGACGAATTCCTTTGCCCAGGCTGCGAAGAGGAGGTCTGCTGCGTCGCCGATGTTGTGCATGTGCGGGTAGTACTGTCTGGCGTTGCCGCAGGCGTAGCCGGCTATCGTTGTCATTAAGGAGATGACGATGAAACAGAGCAGGCCTGGGAAGAAGCCAAGCGTGTGGAATGTTCCTGGGACACTGAGCACCCCGAGCCCGATCTGGAATTTCACGATCAGGATGGCGGCGCCCTGCCAGGAGACGCTGCGGAAGTTGACGTCGGCGTCCTCGCTGGTGAACAGGTCTTGCTGGGCGGGGAGGACGGGCTTTTCGAGCTCTTGGAAACCCCCATTATCGACGTCTTGACCGTCGTGGTCTGTTGAGGGCTTGTCGATCTTGTCTGTCATGATTGAGTTGTATAGTGGAAAGGAGAGGGAGAGGAAATTGGCCCAGGGCTTGGCCGAAACGGGGAAACCAAGATTCTATATCGTCCAGCCTCATAAATACGAATCATAATTGATATCAGTCTCGGGCCGGCAGTGGGCCTTGAGGTAATTGCCCATGGGGTCTCTACTTCTGGTTCCCTGGGCCCACCTGTGTAAGACACGAGGCGACCTTCTTTGCTAGACGTCTTGCGACTGTCAATAAGGTAAAACACTGTCGTTATAGGGCTCTAGTCACCGCAAGCTTCTGTCAGGCGTTAGGGTGCACCACCATCTCGATACAGGAACTAGCACGATAGCCAAGCTTAGATGGGATTTCAGACCTGCCCTTCCGTTCCAGTTCTCCGACATTCATTGTCCCTTGCCAGATATCTCGGCATACTGGTACCATGTGTCGTAGACCCCCAGCCTGCAGTTGATACCCACCTCACCGGCCCGAGAAGACGGGGCCATTACGATTTGGTTATCTAGCTGCAATTCCCCGCGGATTTTTTTCCTCCAGTGCGAACGCTGAACACAGCTATTGTCGCAGGGTTGCAAACATGATGTCTTCGATGCCAGTCAGGCGCCAGTTGCTGCAGAGCAGGGTGCTACACCGCTGCATACTACAGTCTCGGTCTCGGTTTCATTCTGCCTCAAATCCGAGGTTTACGCAGCCTCCACCCAAGATATCTAACAGTGTCAGGGCTAGCAATAAGGTGCTCGCTTATGGTGCTGGTGGTACTGCGCTGGTTGCGACGTTTGGCTTGCTCTTGACGGGCCGGAGTGGGTTGGATATTGAAGACGATGCACGCGACAGAAAGGCTTTATCAGGTGTCCCGTTGACGAAATTAATCTCAGGCTGGGTGTGAGTGATCACCATCTAATGATACGGTTAAGTACTAATTCAACACGTCCAGCGCATTCGCATTCTGCTCGTCGCCAACATGGGTGGACATGAGCGAGTCCCTATACAACAGTATATCCCGAATCCCCATCCTATCTTCCATCGCCAACACCTTCATCATGCGCACCTTCTTCGCCCAGTTCCTAGGCGGCGAGACCACCCCAGAGTGTATACCCAAGATCGAGGCCCTGCGCAAGGCGGAGATCGGCACGTTGCTTGGGTACAATATCGAGGCTGAACTGGACGGCTCGAGTAAAGATACCCAGCTTATCCGCGAGCAGACGGAACATGTCCTATCCTCTATTGAAACTCAAGGACGGCTCGCGCGGAAGTTCTGGCCGGATAGTAAAACGGCGGCTACTGGTGGTGATAATCGCTGCTGGGTGCGTATCAAGGTTACGGGGCTTCTTCCGAACCCTGTTGCTCTGTATCACGGCTCCAATGCTATCCTTGATGCGAGGGAGAGAAGGGGCTTGGATATAGATGTGCCATATCCTGGTCTACCGCATGATGGGGACTGGAAGGCGGCGTTGACTGGGGTCGATGGTAAAGACCGCGAGGAGCTCAAGGATCTCCGTGCGATTCTGGAGAAAATCGCCACCAAAGCACGCGAGAATAACGTGCGGATTGTGATCGATGCCGAACAGTCATGGTATCAACCGGTGATTGATAGTCTTACTGACGAGCTGATGCAAAAATACAACTCCCTGGACGGTCCGGCGACATGCATTGCGTCGTTCCAGGCATACCTTCGTCGGTATCCCCAGCTCCTCGACCAACAGATTAAACGAGCAGATGAGAAAGGATACAAGTTTCTCTTTAAGCAGGTTCGGGGCGCGTATATGGTTACTGAAGCTGCGAGGTGGAAGAGAGAGGGCAGGACGGGACCAGGGCCGGTCTGGTCTAGTATCGAGGAGACCCATGCCAGCTATAACTATGGAATTGAGAGGGCTATCTCTACGATAGCCGAGCAGGTGAAGCAGGATGGGAAGTCTAGGATTAGCATGGTGCTGGCCACGCACAATGCCCCTAGTACAGAGCTGGCGATTAGGATGCTGGAGCAGCATGGTCTTGCGAGGCGTGCGGACGGGGAGAGGCTTGTTCTGTCGAGTGAAGCTGCTGGGAGTCTGGCGTTCGCTCAGTTATATGGTACGTATATCGTCGATGCCTTTGAGCGGTACTAACTAGATATCTACAGGGATGAAGGACGACCTGACAAACCGAGTCACTGGGACTGTGACCGCAGAAGGCGGATTTCCACTGGTAGTCAAGGTATGTCAGGAAACGTTCCATAACAGATCGAAGCTAATCATTATTCAGTCCATGAGCTACGGCGAACTAAAGGAATGCTTACCCTTCCTTGCGCGGCGTGCCACCGAGAACAAGGCAGTCCTGGAAGGGCGAGGAGGTGCTGTTTCAGAGAGAGTGCGACTGGGACGTGAGATTCGGAGGCGCCTCATTCCGTTTAGTTCCTAGTGTTAGACAAGAATCCAACAGTTTCCGTACCATGTTCCACTTGATTACTCGGTCCGGCGTTGTATCGCAGCAGTAGACCGGATATGCCTCCAGGTCTGTCGGGCCGAGATAGTTAGGGTTGGACTCAGCAGTACAGCTAGGATAAGTAGCTAGCTCTCCATCTTCTGTTCAGTGCATCTATCTCTTAGCAGTATCTTACGAGTATCTTCAGAATGTCACCTCAATATCCAGAACCATCCAATGCTGACGGGGTACGACTCCCCAGTCCAAGGAATTGATCATGTAAAGGCTAACTGACACAGCTCGCCTACGGACCCGGCTCCCAAGAGCGAATCCTTCTGAAAGACGCCCTTTCCCAGACAGAGAAGGCCGTCGCCGAAATCCCCAGCATCATCAACGGCGAGCGCCTGTACACCGGAAATAAAAGCAAGCAGATCAATCCCTGGAACCACCGCGGCCGGCCCCTAGCAGAGTACCATGAAGTCGACGCCGAAACAATCAAGCAAAAGGCCATCCCAGGCGCACTCAACGCACGCAAGACCTGGGGCACCATGCCCTTCAGCGAGCGCGCCGCAATCTACAAACGCGCCGCCCAGCTCGTCGCATCTCCCAAGTACAGATGGAAACTCATGGCGGCGACGATGCTCGGACAGGGAAAGACATGCGCGCAGGCAGAGGGTGACTGTATCGCTGAAGTCATCGACACGTTCAACTTCCACGTCTACTTCTGCGCCCAGCTGTACCAGCAACAGCCGGTCAAGCAGTTCGAGTCGTCGTCCAGCAGGATGGATTATAGACCGCTAGAGGGGTTCTTGCTTGCGGTCTCGCCATTCAACTTTACGGCGCTTGGCGCGCATATTGCCTTCACGCCCGCGATCTTGGGGAATGTAGTCCTGTGGAAACCATCGCCTATGGCTGTGCTGTCGAACTACATCCTGTACCAGATTATGGAAGAGGCTGGTATGCCTCGCGGTGTTATCCAGTTCCTGCCTACGGCGGATCCAGCAATAGTAGCCGGGACAGCCATCAACAGCCCGCATTTTGCTGGGCTGCACTATACAGGCTCCTCTGCTGTCCTGCGGACCCTCTGTGCTCAAATCGGCACAAACACAGCCATGTACAGGAACTTCCCTCGCATCGTCGGCGAGAGTGGTGGCAAGAACTTCCACCTCATACACAACTCGTGCAGAGACGACGTGCAGTGGCTGGCGTCCGCGGCTGTGCGCTCCGCCTACGAGTTCCAGGGCCAGAAGTGCAGTGCGTTGTCTAGATTGTATGTTCCAAAATCGATGTGGGAACAGGGTGATCTACGCGCTGCGCTTCTTGAAGAAGCAGCCAAAATGACACATGGCGACGATGTTACGCAGCTGCATCACCCGCTCGGCCCTGTTGTCTCGGAGAGCTCGTTCCAGCGTTTCAAGCAGTTTGTCGCCGACGCGCAGAAGGAAGGGAATACTCTGCTGTATGGTGGAAAGACAGACGATAGCCGTGGGTTCTTCGTGCAGCCGACGATTTTCGCCACGCGGGATGGTGATAATAGCTGTATTACCTCTGCCTTGATGACCAGGGAGCTATTCGGGCCTCTCTTCGCCGTACAGACGTACGACGACGCCTCGGAAACCGCATTCGAGGACGTCTGTGACCTCATCGACAAGACATCCGAGTACGGCCTGGCAGGCTCGGTCTTTGCGCGCGATCGGACAGCCATCCGAGTTGCGGACGAGAAGCTGCGAGACTCGGTGGGGATGCTTTGCATTAATGATAAGAGTACTGGTGCTGTTATTGGGGCGCATCCGTTTGGAGGAGCCAGATCCAGTGGGACGAACGATAAGGCGAATTCGGTGAATATGCTCCTTCGCTTCTCGAGCCTGCGCTGTGTCAAGGATAACTATGCGATTGGTAGCGAGACTCTCGGCGTTTGCCATGTTGCGGAGAATAGATAGACAGGATAGGCGAATACAAGCCATTACATTCTAGAATGTGTCAATCGGACGTGGCCTCCGGGTGGTTCTACTTGTACTATATCCTCCGGACCGAGATATGACTCCAGGTCTCGGGCCGGTAGGAGGGGGAGGGGTTACATAGCAGATAAATAGACAGTATATTCGTCCGCAGGCTTTGGAAACAGTGAACTCGTCATACCAATCAAGTAAAACAATATGACACTCAGCACAAAGCCAACCGTCGCCGTCATCGGCTGCGGTACGTATCCATCCGCCTCAGGTCCTAGAGACCAGACCAAAGAAACCTGCAACCGCTAACTCCATTTCGCATGCACAGGCACCCTAGGAACAGCCATCTCGACTGGAATGCTGGAGCCAAAAGACTCCTCTGGATTCGGCATCAAACGCCTAATCGCCACCGTCGGAACACAGCCATCTAAACAGCGCGTGGAGGGCGCGCTTGTGGCCCACGCATCCAGACTCACGGTCCTCACGCAGGAAGATAATGTGCGCGCTGTAAAGGAGGCAGATATAGTGCTTCTTGCCGTGAAACCGTTTAAGCGCGCTGCGGTGTTTGATACACCGGGCTTTAGAGAGGCGATCCGCGGCAAGTTCGTGCTTAGTATCATGGCCGGCATTACGACGAAAGAGGTGGGTCGTTTGGTATTTGGGGATGATGCAGGAAGTGAAGGTGCAAGTGAAGGACAGCTCCAGGCTGTTCGTGCAATGCCCAATATGGCTGCTCGGATTCGTGAGGCTGTGACGCTGTATGCGCCCAGCGCTGGCACGACCAAGGAGAACGTGGAGATTGCGTCGTGGATTCTGAGCCAAGTCGGAGAAGCGCATCAGATCCCTGAAGGATCTTTTGATATTTGCGCTGTCTTGGTTGGCTGCGCCGGCTCGTTGTTGCTTCTTGCGATTGACGGTCTGCTGGATGCAGCTGTTGCAGAGGGGGTTAGGAGGCCGGAGGTGCAGAACCTGGTTGTCAACAGCGCAATCGGGATGATGAAGCTTGTGCCTGCGGGTGACCATCCGAGTGTTCTGAGAGAGAAGATCGCGTCGCCTGGTGGATGCTCGATCCGGGCGTTGCTGGAGCTGGAGAAGCTGGGTGTGCGCTCGGCCTTTACGAGTGCTATCATGGCCGCGGCGGAGAAGTCCAAGGCCATGTCGTCGTCTAGATAGATAGATTAACTTGATATGTAATGAATCGGGTCTCTTCCGAATCTCTTAGTTGCAGCGAATGCCTGTTCTCGGGCCGTTCCATTGTAGTAGTTAGGGCTTCCTATAAATGCATCATCCCACTCTACCTTCTGTAAAGTACCCTCCATCGACATGTTAACCACTGGAAGCCCTCTCCGATTAGCCTTTCTGGGCTGCGGTAAGTCATACAGACCTTCTGCCTCTCTACAACTAATACCTGGTAGGCCACATTGGAAAAGCCCTGCTGGGCGCTGTATTGCCAACCGTATCCCAACCCAGCAGTCGCATATCCAGCATAGTAGTCTCGCAGCACCACAAAGAAGCCCAGTCAGAGCTGCAGCGCCAATTCCGAGACAGTCTGCACAAGGTAAATTTCGTGCACCAGCAGAACATCGAGGCCGTCAATAATTCAGACGCCGTCCTGCTGGCATTCCCGCCAAACCGAATCCACGATGTCCTTGGAGAAAAAGGGATGCGAGAAAGCCTCAAAGATAAAATCGTCATTAGTATCCTTGCACGCACGCCTCGAGAGAAGGTCCAGAGTGTCTTTCGCGGTGGCCAGTCTACAAATGAACGTGGACTCCCCAATACTCAGGGTGATCTTCGAATTGTACGCGCAATGCCGACCATCGGAGCAAGCATCCACGAATCCGCCACCCTGATCGCCAATCCTGCTACCGATAGCTCTTCAGAGCGTGAAGCTGTAGATTTTGCAGCAGACCTCTTCAGTAACCTCGGCCGCGTGTTCCGGATCCCGAATGACTACTTCGACGCGGCGACCGGGATGAGCGCTGCTACGAATGCGCTTACAACGGTTGCTGTCCAGGCCATTGTACATTCTGCTGCTGCCCATGGGGTTCCGACTGAGGATGCTGTTGGTATCGCTGCGCAGTGTGTTCGGGGGGCGGCTAGCATTATGCTGTCTGGGGTTGGTCCTGATGAGTTGGAGCACTCGTTGTCTACTCCTGGGAGTATCACTGAGCAGGCGATTACTGGGCTTAAGGATGGCCAGGTTAATGCGGTGCTTGCCCGGGTGCTTTCTGTGGCTGTTGCGAAGTCAAAGGACCATACGACGTGAAGGCAGAGCGTATAACTACGGTGGTTACATAGTAGCTAGACCTTGGAGGCAGAAGATATAACATCTTGATTCTGTACTTCAAGCACTGACCGCAAGCACTACACCAATCATGGCCGTTGCCACCATTCCCTGTACAAGGCGATCAAATGAATCCAACTCTGCCATCAAATAAAAATCCCCTGCCTACGCATTTATATCCAAAGCACGCCTCCGACGTAAACTTACCATCTGCAAGATCTCAGTCCAAAAGCCCACAGGCACCTCCGCACACGATGCCTCATACGCATCGATCACCGGCCTCTCCCACATAAGATCCACGTTCTCAGGCCGAACCATCCTAGACCTCATCCCCACCTTCCACGCCGTAAACATCGCAACCGCAAAGATGGCCATCGTGTAGTACGAGAAGAAGGTGCCGACGTCCCACGGCGTAAAGCTCGAATACCCATACCCCAGAACAACGAAGACCGTCCAGCAAAGACCCGCCCATGCGGCATATGGCTGGAAATAGCCATAGTATGGGAGTGTTCTTCTGTCGACGCCCTGGACTACGCAGGCGCGATGGAAGCGCAGGTACGTGATACAGATAACGACGAAATTGATGGTGCAGCCTGCAGTCACAAGGTTAACAAACCACTGCAGTACAACCAACGACCCGCTGGATTCCTGCAGGAATGCAAGACACGAGATCAGCGACGTCACGGCGAGGCAGTAAATTGGGATGCCGCTCTTAGTGCACTTGGATAGGATCCTAGGTGCGCGGCCCTCGAGAGACATGCTGTAGAGGCTGCGCATCGCGCAAAACGTATACGTGTTTCCGGCTGAGAGGATGCTTGTGAAGATCAGTGCGTTGACTAGGTCTGGGAGGAAGGTGATTCCGAATTGCTTCATGGCGATCACGTATGGAGAGGAGGCCGCTGAGCTGCTGCTTTCTTCTCCGGCGGCGAGGGCTTGTAGCGTCGGGTTGTTGTACGGGATAACTATTCCAGCTGCTATGGAGCTGCCGATGAAGAATAGACCAAAGCGGAAGTATACTGTCTTGTATGCGGTCTTGACGTATGTCCGGGGTAGTTTGGTCTCGGCTGCAGCCATCGAGAGATACTCTGGTCCAACGACAATAAAGGTCCCAGCCCAGATAACATTCAGCAGACCCTCGAATCTGCCTAGGTCTCCCTGTGAATGCCACTCGGCGAAGGGTCCAGGGTCATTCCAGTATCTGAACCCGTAGGCATCTCCGCTTGGATTCACGCCCACCATCGAGAAGAAGGTGTACCCGAATAGAATGAAGACTAGCAGGACCTTTCCTGATGACAGCCAGAACTCTGTCTCTCCGTAGAGACCGACAGGCATCATATTCAGAACCCTAGTTCCTTATTTTAGTTGACTTATATCAAAAAGAGAAGCATGCTCACCCGTATAGAACGATGGTGGCCGCCGTAACAGCCACCGACGGTATATCGTCTCGCCAGTATCCAAGAACAATACTCAACGCAGTAATTTCAAAAGGTATGACAATAGCTTCATAAAGGAAGAAATTCCATCCAGCCATGAACCCAAGTGCCGAATCCACCCACTTATCCGCCATGCGGATAAAGCCACCACTCACGGGCAGAAGCACCGTCATCTCCGCAATGCAGTTATTGACCAGGGCCATGAAACAGCAGAGTATAACCAGGCCGATAAGAAGACTTCCGGGGCCGCCCTTTGCTAGACCCATCCCTATGTTAATGAACAGGCCTGTTCCTATCGAGCCCCCAATGGCTATTAGTTGGATATGTCTGTTCCCCAGACGTCGCTGGAGCTGATCGGCGTTTCCGGATGTTTCATGGACATGGCCAACCTCGGTGGTTGCTGCCAGATCAGCCTCAGATTGGGGGACTGGTTCCTTCTCAGGTTTCATATTGGGTGATTGTGGATAGCTGCAGCAAGTAATAACGGTGCAATGGAAACCATCGAGCGGAGCAAGGGTGTCCGTATTTAAACCGTGCCCATGCGCTCTACTAGGTCGTATAATCCGGAGGATTACTGGGCATTGGGTATGAATCTACCCAGGATTTCTTGGATACAATGCGGGGGATAGTCTGGGGTACGTCCTAGTCCTTTCATAGGTAGGGAGGGCAGTATGGACATCCTATGATATTGTCTCGGACACTTATCCGCGTTTCGACGACTGCGAGTGCGGCGGGATGTTGGCCACAAGGTTAAAGCCAAGTAGGGCCTATGCTTATAGTACTATCCGGGGTCGATGCTTACATCTTGGCCGTGCCTCTGTCCTGTTTACCCCGGCATCAATAAAGGGGGCTTGAGCCGGTAAGTCCACTCGAGAACAGAGGCCGTGCTGGGAGACGTTTAGCCGGGTAATAGGGGTATATATGGTTGTCTTCCAGTATGTGGATCCAGTCACCGTTACCAAGGGGGGTATACGCCCATCTGCCTCCGTTGTCGCCACCGCCACCTTTCGTGAGTCGCCTAGCAGCCAGTTTAGACTCGAACCTTACATTCCAGACAGAATTACCGTAATTCGGACCTTGGGATCATATATTAGAATTCCAGCGCGGCACTATAGTCGGATCACCCTCCGATATCACTTGGCTGCCGTGGGATGTGGGGGGTAGGAGGGGGAGGGGTACCAAAACGGGTGTGATCCGAGAGGATACTGAACAGTGTATACCATTGTATATTCATATTGTAAAGTAGTCTGTCTGTTGAAGATCTTCAAACGTCCATGGACTCTCGGACCACAACCCGATGTCCACCAGTCATGCCGTCTTCCATCGTAGTCAACTATATAATCCAGGCCTGAACAGGATGGCAACATCCAGACAACTATACCATACCATATCTTCTTCGAAATCACCATGGCTGCGCTTGGCGACTCTCCATTCCTCTCTCTGGCGGCCTCGCCTGTCTTCGATACTAAAGCACCTGCCACCGTTACCGTTGAAGAAGCAGACTCAACGTCTGGGAGTATTGGCGTCGATTCAGAACAAGAGCAGGTGAAGTCGAACCCAGAAATCAGCACATACGGTCCGGACGATCAGAGCTACAAGTACTTCACGCCCTTCATCTCCGAGCGATCTGTCGACGAGGCCCGCCCCCTCAAGGTCATTTATATCGGCGCCGGCATCTCAGGGATTCTGGCTGCTATTAAGTTCCGCCAGGCGGTGCCGGATCTGAATCTTAGGATATATGAGAAGAATAGTGAGCTTGGAGGGACTTGGTTTGAGAATAAGTATCCTGGATGTGCTTGCGGTGAGATATATAATGCATTCTGTGCCAAGTTTCTTAACATATGCTAATTATTATTATTAGATGTCCCCTCACACGGATACCAACTGAGTTTCGAATCCTGGACGGGCTGGAGCCATTTCTTCTCTGGGGCTGGGGAGATTCTTGAATACTGGAAGAGAGTTGCACATAAGTACCAAGTGCGGCAGCATATCAAGTTCAACAGCAGGTGTCTGGGCGCACGCTGGAATGAATCATTAGGGAAATGGTTTGTCCAGATCATGGAAGAAGGACCGTCAGGCAAACGGATCTTTGAAGACTCAGCTGATGTCTTCATTACTGGGACTGGATTGCTGAATGAGTGGAAGTTGCCGGCTATTCCTGGGATCGAGCGCTTCAATGGGAAGTTGCTGCATAGTGCTTGCTGGGATGAGGGTTATGATATGACAGTACGCGTCCGATAATTCCGAGCACTTGCTTGCTGTATGCTTACTCTTGCAGGGAAAGCAAATTGCCGTGATAGGAGCTGGCAGCAGCGGCATCCAGATTGTGCCAGCCCTAGTCGACAAAGTCAAGGGCATGGACCACTACGTCCGCGGCAAGACCTGGATATCAAGCCAGCACGGAGGAGATCGTCTGTCAACAAGAACAGACGGAAAGGGCGGAAACTTCGAGTACAGAGAAGATGAAAAGCAGGCATGGCGTAACGATACCGCTTCTTATATGGAGTACCGCAAGGAGCTCGAGCTGGAAATGCAGACTCTCTACGCCAAATCGCAGCGCGACAGTGACCTCCAGAATTCTGCCCGCACTCAATACCAAGCAGACATGCAGCACCGACTAAGAGACAAGCCTGAGCTTTTGAAAGAGTTACTCCCTGACTTTCCTCCGCTCTGCAAGCGTCTCACCCCGGGACCAGGCTATCTCGAAGCCCTGACCTCGCCCAAAGTCAACGTCATCACAAACCGCATCACAGAAATCAACGAAACAGGCGTGATAACTTCATGTGGAACGCACCGCCCCGTCGACGCAATCGTCTGCGCAACCGGATTCCAAATCGGCTCGGGCTTCCCCATAATCGGGCGCGACGGTGTAAACCTGCGCGACAAATACAGCCAAAAGCCAGAATCATATCTTGGGCTTGCGACGGACGGATTCCCCAATTTCTTCCAGTCGCTGGGCCCGAATTCCTTCCAGGGCGCGGGGAATCTGCTTATCATGCTCGAGCAGATCCATGCGTATTTCGCGCAGGTTGTCTCGCGCATGGCGTATGATAATATCGGGATTGTGGAGCCGAAGCGAGAGCCGGTGCTGAATTTCACGAGATACTGCGAGAAGTATTTTGAGAGGACGGTGTACAGTGCTGAGTGTGCGAGCTGGTATAAATTGGCTACGCCTGGGCAGTCTCTTGGGGAGAGGAAGAAGGCGCGGGTTACGGCGCTGTGGCCGGGGAGCAGTCTACATTGTCTGAGGGCGTTGGAGAAGGTCCGTTGGGAGGATTATGAGTTGAAACCCTACGATGGGAATGAGTTTGGTTGGTTTGGGAATGGATGGGCTGTTGCTGAGAGGCCTGAGGAGCTGGATATCCCGGCGATTACTTCGTATCTTAATCAGACTGGGCTTTTGGATGATGTTGATCCGAGGGATGATGGTGTATCTAAGGGAGAGAAGGATGCCTGTTAAGAGGAGACTTTATTATACATATCATACAATGGCGAATGTTTGTATCAACCGAGATCCCCCGCCCCAAGATAAGTACTTGGGAAGTCCATCCAGTTTAGCAGATCGTCCCCATTAAGCATATCGACGACCTCCAGAAGCTGCGACGGCGTCATATCGCGTGCCCAGTCTAAAGAATCAATCTGTCCTGGTCCTGGTCCTGGTCCTAAACACATCTCCCTCGCATCTGCTTCTACGCCGCCAGGTACCCCAGCCCCCACCATATATTCCGTATGATCAGGAGTTAACGGCGCCTGTATCACCCCCGGCTTCGCCTGCACACCGGCAACGGCAGACGATTGTGAAGCGTTGGTGTGGCGAGCCATGCGAGGCTCGGCTGTCAGCTTCGCGCAGAGGTCTTGCAGTTCATTAAGCTCGCGCTTTTGGTCCGCGGCTATCAAGTTCCCTTTATCTATTATCTGGTCGAGCAGGGTTGAGATCGTGTCGAGCCAGCCCTCGGGACTTTCGACTAGGGATGGACAGGCTACTGTGGCCATTGTGATGACGAGGCTGGCGGAGACTGCGCTCTCTAGGTCGAAGGGTAGAAACCACTCTATGGGAATGGTCAGCCTGGCTGGTGGTGATATTGGTAAGGACGAATGGAACACACCTAGTAAAGTCTGATCATGCAGTGCATTCAGTATAAACACCGTCTTCTTCGCGGACTCCAGGCAGACTTGGAGAAGAAGCTCGATGGGCATTGGGACGGTCATTCCTGGGTTATCCAAGGCAATGCATGTCTCGACAAGGCCGAACAGGAAGGGTCGGATGGCAAGCATTATACACTGATTATGTTAGTGAAGCTTCGGTCTCTTGAGGGCGAGGTATGGCAGACCTGGTGATAGAGTAGATTCAGATACCCAGACACCCGCGATATGCCATTCAGGGATTCGGGCTCAGGCACTGGGAAGTACTCTCGAAGATCCGATGCCACGTCTGCCACTCGTTGTAGGACATCCTGTGTGGTCTTGACATATGAAGAATTCAGGTTTTCGCTCCCTTTGTAGAGTGCTATCCAGATATTAGTCCATCCCATCTTATCCATTCTTTGACGGTTGCCAGTACATACCGTTCACCACCTGGCTAAACGCCTGCAAGAGCTTAACATGAATCGCAACTGTGAGTGTTCTAGCCTGTGAACCGGTGTCGTTGGGAAGCGAGGCAGTGATGTCGCTGTCGTTGATAGCCAGGGGGGCGCCCAGGAGAACCGAGATTTGCCGCTCAAGCACGTACACCGTCCACCAGATATTCTGACATCGAATAAGGTCTTTGCTGTTTGTGACTCCGGAGACGTTCGTGTGGTAGCCGTGGACTTGCATTATGCGCAGGGCTTGGCCGATCTTGCAATAAATGTTAATATTAGAATGATATGGAAGAACACGGAACCCACCAAGTTATGCGCAGAAGTCCTCCAGTCAATAGACTGAAGATAAAGCGCCATCGCACAAAGAAGCTCAGCAGAGGTACACGGATCCTTCCACAAAAAGCTATAGTCAGGGAGCATCATAAAGGCGCGCGTGAAGTACTCCGCCCCCGGTGGACTCGTCCCACGGTTCTTTTCCCCGATGAATGCCTTTCCCAGAGCCATGATGACCAGGAAATGTATGAACCACAGACTGTCCGTGTGATTGGGGTTACATGGGTCGTTGTAGAACCGGTGGATCTGGGCCATGAAGCAAGGCTCGTCGAATAGGTGGAATATCTGGCCTGTGCGGAATTTGGTCGCGTTTATTAGGAAAAGAGCGTGGTCTAGCGAGGGCAGGCCGCGGATGTCGGGGATTACTGGGCTTCGAAGGCCGTTCCACTGCAGACTGTATGTCATTGTGTCGACGTGGTGCGCGGCACTGGGGAATGGACACTTGTATAACGCTTGGTGGGTGAGATGTAGGAGGCGTACTGTTAGAGACCAGCTAGAGGTGTGGCCAAGATAGTCTGCCTGCGTCAGTTTAACTGTTATTCAATTCCCATGTCGCTATCTTACGTGGTCGTCCCGCCGTATCGGTGATATACTTAGGAGGCCCGCAAGATAGCGGATTAACCATGGTGCTACTCCCATCATCCTCATCTGCCTCGTCCTGAACCTCTCCCGCCGGTTTCAACGAAGATACCACACTGGGAACACTGGGATGATTTAGCGGAGGCGTCGGGCCGGGCGAGCTCCCCACAGGCCCAGAAGGGACCGCATTTAACTGAGCCTCCAGTCGCTGCTGCAGCGCGCGGTTTTCCTCTTCAAGTTCCCTGTTCCGTAGCTTCAGCCCTGAGAAGTGCTTCTTGGTGATATGCACCTTTGTGTCCTCGCCCTCGAACTTGCATCGGACTTTGCGCTGTCTGCAGTTGGTGCAGGGACTGTCGCCGGAGCATTTGATCTTGTGCTGTCGGCATCGCGCGCACCTATTCAACCCTATTAATACACACGCAGGGAAGGGGGGGAATCCATTTCAGAACTTACGCATTCACCACTCGTCGCTTGTCCGTGGTGTTACCCATTGTGGCGAGCAGGATGACAATTGCAGGTGTGCAACGTGCAGCGCATATCAAGCATCAGACATCAGACATCTGGCATATCTAGCCCCGCATTTCAGGGTTAGTCATCACCCCGCATTTGCGGATCAGAGATAAGAGTTGGGGTCGTGAGGCGTGGAGTTGTCAGCTTGGTTCGGTCATACAGAAGAGACGTGGTGGAGTTAGGGTTACGCCGATATCGGAGTCGGACCCCTATCCGAGATACACCGCGAACCGGACAGGTTATAAGAATTATGAAATTATTTAGTAGTTGCCTATGTAGTATTCAGATACAGATTAAACACGCTAATCGTCCAGCTCATGGAAAATGGCCTTTAATAATAAAAGCACCGTCGCGGCGCACCCCATCACGATGCCGACGACCACACAGATCCAAAACAAAATCCAAGCCATGGCCAGTCCCAGCGGGCCCAGTCCGGCGTCCGCGAATGCGCTCGCTACACGTAAAACAGCGGACCCAAGTGAACCGATAAGACTAAGTACCTCAAGCGCCACCCAGAGGAGAAATCCAACGAGGGCCCAATCCGTGATGCTCGGCGAGAGTCGTCCAAGCGGGCTGCGTCGAGGGATGTCGGCTTCGGGGGCTGGAGCTGGAGCTGACGCAGAGGGCTTCAACTTCGGGTCTAGTGCTGGGGGGGGGGGGGGTAGTTTGTTCGATAAGATGGTCGTCGAACCACTCGTCGTATTCCGGAAGGAGGTCAAAAGGAGCGTCGACTGCTTGCTCATATGGCGGGGAGTTCCCACATAGTGATATATCGGAGTCCGTGTCGGTACTGGGAGGCTTTTCGTCTTTTGGTTGACATTGCTTGCGCTTGGTAAAGACTTTACTAAATATACCCATTGTAGGAGACTGGGCGAGCGAAGGTGGTATGGAATAGAGTCAGGAAATGAAAGGTGTAAAAGGCATATATAGGGCTTGTACGGAATCTATATTGGCACCTAATCAAGAAGTGAATGATGTAGTGAAGTACAGGCAAAGAATACATATAATCAACGTGATTATGAGCTATAGGCAGGGAAGTTGATAAAGCAGGTTCACTTCACAAGTGGTCTTAGTGAGGCTGTACAAAGCCATCTGATAATGGTAAAGGTGTTCGGGTTGTTTTCGTTCAGGGACGCGGCATACTGAATGAGGAATTGTTCCAGTTTTATGAATCTTACTAGACAGTAGGATCATTATGATTGTACTTATTCGCTGCTATGCCACCAGATGCCACTACTAGTGCAGGTGTATATATCAGCTACTAATCAATTCTGGACTACGAAATACATGCCTCCAAACTACAAGCAAGGCTGTGAGTCTCAATATGAGCAAGAATGGCCACCAAGTAATATATTGACTAATCTAGGATGCAGTATCTAAACATCCATCCCATCTGTTAGGTCACTAGCAGAAACAGGCGCGCACCAGCTCAACCGGCAGCACAATCAACAACAGAAGCGGCTTCAGTATCAGGCTCCACACTGCAGTCAATGCCAACCCCAGGGCTTCGCTACAGATGACAAGAGCAACAATCAGCGGGATCAGCGGGATTGCAAGAAGCCCAAGACCTGTCCACCCGATCCCTTTGAAGAATTTCTTGAGAAGATCGCGTTTGCGGCGCTTGGGCGCGTTCGTGCCATCGGAGGGGGCTGGTTCAGTCGGTTCTCCTTTTGCAGAAGGGTTGGTATCGTTGGAACCAGCTGTTTTCTCTTTCTCGTTGGTTTGTGGTGAGTCAGAGACGTTTTTGGATGATTTGCCTTTTGATAGACATGACTTGCTGTTCTTGCGTAGACGAGCGAGGGAGGATCGTAGAATACCCATTTTAGTAGGCTGGATTAAACTGAGAGGAGGCTGGTGGGCAGGAATATGAGGGCAGATGAGGAGGTTTTATAGACGACTGCGGTTTATTATGAAGGTTCTTTATTGTGAAAACTTTGTTTATAATAAAGCAGTGAATATCTTGGTTGTGAAAGCACAAAGAATATCATAAAGTAGCTAAAACAGGTCACAAACCAAAGAACATTGGGAGCAACCAAGTAGATGAAACACAAAGGGCCTTGGGAACAAGTAAAAAAAATAGCACCAGCAAATAGTGAGAATGATAGGGGCAGTGCTGAAGTCCCAGCCTGATCCTATGCCTTGCCTTTGCCATGAGACTTGTAGAACAGCCTTGGGCCATAATAATACATGTAATAAACAGTCACGCAACCCACAATGAGAAGAAGAATAAAAAAACCACCCATCACCTCTAACTCAAACCGGTTGCATGGTCTCTTCCAGGTACGCCGTGCCGGCCTCTCACTTCGCCACACTGCTATTCAAGTTGGTTCTGGTTAGTATGCGCTGAGCTTCAAACCTAAACTTGGGATCGTAGAACTCACACAGGAAAATATTGGACTCGCTAGACTTAGCACGGTTGAAGGCGCGCGAGGGGGGCTCGTTCTGGTACCCAGGTGGATCAGTGCTGTGTTGCTGCTCAAGATCGACATCCATGTAGGGGGGAGGCTGCTCGCGCAAAGCACAAGAGCCAGGGTATTTTGGCAGCTCCATGGCATTTCTCTCGGGGCCTTCACTGAGCGTCTGTCGGACCATGGTGATGAAGGGGTGCTTGAAACGATCGACGATCCTCCTAGGGCTATCCTGTTGCTGTTTCAGGCCAGACAAGAAAGGACGGAAAAAGGCGAAGACAGACGCGAAAAGAGGAAGGGGAAAAGGAAAGGGATGAGAGGAAACAAAGGTTAGACAATAATCAAGTATTTTCAAGTGCCAAACCTAGATTCGTGAACACATCGTCATAACCGCTGCCATAAGGTTTACGTCGAAACCAGGATAGCATCCATCGTACCACCCTTAAGTCTTTAAAAAGTCTAACCTGCCTCGGAAAGCCCTGGCCACACGTCCTGCCTATCAGGTGTACATGTTCCTGATCATAGAAAGCTTTTTTGTTCCTGTGGACATGCAATCAGTGAGAGGCAGCAACGGCGTCGTAAGAGTCGTCTCGCCTGGAAGGTTCCAAGGTTCACCCCGCAGGGGCAAACTCGATGTTCCTGGGAGGCTCTTTCAGGGGGAAAAAGGGTTCCCAGTTTTAGGATTAAACAAGTCTGAAAATTGTACTGTGAATGTGAGTTTGGGTCATCTCAAGCGTAGGGCTAAAAGTAGACGATGTTTTTACTGCTCTCTTGCATAGCCCGCACGATCGAGAATAAGATACCAGACTGCACTGACATATTTTAATCTCTTCTGTAACTACTTGAGAATGATTTTATTTTATTTTGATTTATTTCGGGATGCTGCGCGGTGCGAGAAGTTGGTCGAAAGGCGAGCTATATACTAGCTATCTCAGTTTTGTCTAAGTAAACTGAGTAACCCGATGGTTCGAACTGGGATCGCAGTATGTGAATACTATAAAAAGGCTTGAGAAACAATTTTCATAAAATATCGATAGTAAAGGCCTCTGAGAATCAACACTGGTTGGTAACAGGTAGTTATTGAAGACAAGGAGTTCTAATGAAGCCGGTATAATCTGATGGTCCATCGTTCGTTCTATAACGATAATTCTATAGAGTATTCGAGAAATATTATATCGATCAGTCCGGATAGACAGTTGACGATGGATGGTGTTAAGAGTACCAGGCAGTATTAAGGGAGGGAGACTCCGCAAGTGTCTGGCCCTTTCTACCCTGAATACTCATCTATTTCTTTTCTGATCCTCTTCAGTCCCAATTAATTGACGGTTAGTTCTTGGAGGGTTTCGCAGTGATCGAGGTAGAAAAGGAGCTCGAAGAATATGCCGTGGTAGTAGGTCGCTCAAGCAGGACCTCCTCGATCTCTCCGTCGGCCACTCCTCTTGAAGATTGCAAATGAAGGACTTTTAGGAGTAGTCTTAACGAGGAGTCGGTATTGACTACCTCTAGTAATTGATACTGGTTGGTAATACATAGCTGCTGAAGACAAAGAGTTCTGACGAAGCAGGCACAATATCATGAATCCCCTCCTTTCAAGAACATACCGTAGGCCTGGTATTCCGGGACTAGAGGAGATCATGCTTGATGAAGAGGAATGGGAGAGGAGGGTTATGATCGTTATAGAGCCACTTGACGAGGAAGACAATAGAAGGCAACAGGGATGCTGCGATAATATAACAGCGGGATATACTCTATTCAAGTTGGGAGAGGATACCAGTAGCTCCAAGGCAGCAAACACTTCGCTACAGGTTGATGAACAGTTGTATCCAAAAGTTGTCTGGATAGAATCATCTAACTAATAATACAAATGGTCTCAACAGACATAAACAAGCCAACGAGCCAGTAAAAAACCCAAGCTTGACAAAACCTCAATGGAGGACAAAGGACAAGCGAGGGAAAAAGGTCCTCGCAGCACAAAAGAGAAATGAAATGATCAACATGATAGCAATATACAGTTGTGAAGAAACAACATCAAGTCAATCCAGTCAAGTCATCAACACAGTAACAGTATACAGTTGTAAAGAAACAAAACAAAGTCAGTCCAGTCAAGTCAAGTAGGAAACTCCAACACCGATACATAACACGCATACATATCAAGCCCAGCAATAAACATCATCAATAGCTCTCTGTCTCTTCTCCTTCGTCACAATCTTCGACAGCCTTGCAGCAACACCAGCAAAGGCCCTTCTCATTCTTCTCTTTCTCTTCTTCGAGTGTGTAGCCAGGTGGACAAAGTCCTCGTGGGTCTCGGTGCGGTCGAGCTCACTCGCATCGCGAGACCCACCAGAGGGTACTTGACCGTCCCAGACTGTCTCGACGACGTCTTGCTCTTCTATCTATTGTTAGTCAGTGCTGACTTGACTTCATACTTAACTAGGTTAACATACCTTGGACCTGTGCCGAGCCAAGTAAGGCTAGAGGCACATGTGCTGTAGGAGTGGGTGTTCGATCAATAACGCTAAGCAGGCGTGGGTAGATGTATGCACTGCCAGGGCGTGGAACTTCCTCTCCAGCTTCAATGTCGTAGAGAGTGTTGACTTGGGTTGAGCGGCGCACGACTGGCTCCGCGGCGAACTGGACGCGGATTGCAGGGCTGCCATGCTCGGAGGGGTTGTTGTTGTTGTTGTTTTCATCAGAGTCATAGTCGCCATCTACGGAAGAGTCGTTGGGGATGTATGTCACCAGGTCTGGCGATGCTGCGAAGCGGACCTTCTTCACTGGGGCTTCCTCGGAGTACTCGGCATCTGGGATGAAGGTGACGAGCTCCGAGTCGGCGGGCCAGTGAACGTGTCTTCCCACTGATTTTGGGATGATGGTGACCTGTTTGAAGTGTCAGTATGGTGGATTGAGGCTTGTTAGGGCTAGGTTCTGGGTACGTACCTCTTCCGCGAAGCGGACTCGACGAACACGATGTTCATTGTCAGACCCAGACTCGTTTGAAGCAGTTTCATTAGACGAGTCGTTGTTGGTGTCAGACTGAGGGTTGGTATCCCTAGTGGTGGTGGTTGGGATACAAGGAACCTGCTCGGGAGTTGGTGTGGAGTGCTCCGGAACAGGCTAGACGGCGAGGTTAGCACTACTGAAGCAGTTTATTGGACCGGCGGAGAACTTACTTCTTCCATCTCTTCGATGGGTTCGAGAATGCTGACGATTACTCGCCGGGTTGGTTGAGGGCACTTGGTTTCGACCAAGGCGTAGTGGATTTCACCAGCCTGGGGGATGGGGAGACCCATGTTGGTGGTGGGGTAGTTGTTGTTCATGGTATCGCCAGAGTGCATTGTTAAGGTATTCTTCTTTGAGGTTTGTGGTTGTTTGTTGTTGTGTGTTTGGTTATTTGCTTGTAGCTTGAGTTTGAATATTGGTAGTCTTTGGACTTGGAGGAAATAGTAGTGGTAGATAGATGTAGAGGATATGCAGAGGGGGGAATCAGTTTGACCCCGAGCGGCCTCTTATAGACAAGGTACGAGCATGACTTGATCGTATCCCATGGTTTGAAGAGACATCAGACGATGCCACTCTGAGTGCAGCGCAATGGTAGAGAAGTTCCTATCCAGTCGGACAGAACTTCCGGCTTCGTAAAACTTAGCAGCAACAGCACCAACTGTGACACAGGTGCGGCCACCAATTTCAATTTCACGCTGTGAGTCAAGTATGGTGGTTTGATTCAAACTATCTCCTTCGAATGCTCGCGTTGTCATTACCTGCCCAAACCGGTCCGATCCAGGAGTAGGGAAGAGCTGTGCTAGGAGGGGTTGAAGCTTGGGTAGCATGAGTGGCAAGTTAACTTCATGACAGTACATTTCCACTACTCTCACCTGCTATGCTGAAGGTTTTACATAGCTAACACTCTTGCTAAGCAACAGCGTAGCTAGTAAAGGCGCACAGCTGCCTCTATCATACGGGCAGGGCCTACATGATAGCATGGGGATAGGGTGCTATACGTGCGAAATCAGAACTGTCTACCGTATTCCCTGTATCTGCCCATCACGCAGAATATTGGCCCTGCGCTCCGCTGCAAAAGCTTCTTAATCAGAGCAGCACTTCCTATCCAGTCGGAAGTCGACTCCGGACCTACTTGTATACTCGCTGGTGTAGTATATTCAACGCGAACTCAATGGTGGCACATATGGCTTTGATCCAAGGAACACAAAGTCAGACCCTGACGGAGCAACGTTCCTGACCAATGATAAGTTGCATGTTGAAGTTTATTTGAATATAGTTTGAAAGTCAGGATGTTTAGTCCGGTAGGGGAGACCAAACTCGGGCTAAGTATACGGGAATTCCATCTATCTACTGCTGGATATCGCAGAGGAGGGACGAGAACTGTCGTTCATTATTATTAGGAATCTAGCAGGTAACTAAGCCAGAAGATTATAGCAATACAAGACGCGCCTCATACGGCAGCGAAAGTAAATCCCAAAACTTGCAAATAACGCGGCAACACCTCGACTGCGTGATACTTCTGGTAATAGGAGTAGCCCTCCTATATTACGGTTGTTCCGAGTCAAAATTGATCTCTGAATGTCCGGCCTGACGATATTCTGGCTGGTTCTCTTGCTGGTTCTCTGTGCTTGCAGCTTGGAATTGAGTTAGGGCTAACACTGGATTGCGGCTCGGCACGCAACACCCCATGAACCATGGCGGTGCATGGAAAATGAGTGTAAAAACATTAAAATATTGATTCAAGTAGTAGAGCAGCTTTTCAAAATAACTATCTGGGCAGTTAAATACCAGTGTGCCATGCCCTAAAAATGGTTGAAATCCTTGAAGCCTCCATTTCCTTACATTTTTCCAACGCCCAGTAAAAATAAATCGCTGCAGGAGAACGGAGCATGGACCAACGAGAAACAAACCAGCGAAAAAGTAATCAAGTAACGCCGGCATAAGGGTATCCGTCATCCATAATAAATACAAGTCATTAAAGTAGGTTGGACATGTTGAACATGTTGCGGGAAATAAATAAAAGCAGAGTACAGTCTCAGCTGGAGAAGCTATACATCCGGACTTCGCAATCTTCGCTGCCAGTAGCGAAACGACTGTCACCCAGGCCAATGCAAGTCACCGGTCCAGAGTGGCCAGTGAATGTGCGCTCGCATTTGCCTGTTCTGGGGTCCCAGATCTTGATCATACGGTCTTCAGCACCAGACACAATGCGGAGGGTATCAGCTCCCAGTGCCCAGACGCCCTCCAAATGACCGAAGAAAGTACGCAGGCACCTGCCGGTCGTAGTCTCCCAGAGGCGAATAGTGGAGTCAAGTGCACTCGTAACCATGTATCGTGGCGGCGCAGAACGACCGTTGTCGAATGAAGGTCCAAAGACTGAGGATTGGCTGTAGGCTGCATTAGGCTCTAAGCCCATCGAAGCTTGAATCGAAAGCGGACCTGTGTCGCCAGAAGCTGTGCTGAGGTGGTCGTCGTTATCGCACTCGGCGTCGTGGTCTTCAAACTCAAATTCGCGAGGCAGAGGAACAACTTGCTGCACTTGGCCCACATGTCCCTGGAAAGTCCGGATGCAAGTCTTTGTATCCAGATCCCAAAGCCGCACCGTACAATCATCGGAAGCGGAAAAGACAGTTCGGGAAGGAGTATCAACTCTAACCGAGTTGACCCAGTCTGTATGCCCTCGCAGAAGGAAAGTAGACTTGTCTTCGAAATTCCAGATCTTAATAGACTTGTCAACAGATGCGGAAGCAAGAATTGAGGCATCGAAATGCAGCCCAATTACTCCGCCGCGGTGACCGGTATACGTAGAAATGCACTCGCCAGTGCGCCAGTTCCATACTTTAATAGTACGGTCCATGCTGCCACTTATCAATTTGGTGTCGTCAAACTGCAGGCAACGAATTCCAGACGCGTGTCCACTGAGGGTGCGCAGTTCTTCCCCGGTCTCGGTGTCCCAGATCTTGATCGTCGTATCGTAGGAGCCGGTAGCAAGGATGTTGTCTTCAAACTGCAAGCACATAACACCGTTGGTGTGACCCTTGAACGATTTGATCGAGCATCGACCATACTTCCAGTTCGTGCCAACCTTGAAGCGATCCTTGTACACCTCTTTCCACGGTCGGTAACGAGTCTTGAAGAAGTCGTCATCGTTTTCGGATTCAGCGCCTAGTGACGAACAATGACGTTTGACAACAGCAGCCTCGTCTTCCTCAAGCTTTCGTTTGCCTGAGCTCGAAGACTCTGCAGGCTGATCAGTCTGGGTCTCCTGCGGGGATTCTGCGTCTGTGCTACTACCCATGTCCCAGTTTGTAGCACGCAATTCGATTTCGCGCTTCGACTCGCGCAGCCGCTTCCGGTCCAATAGTGGCAAACCCCAGCCGCACTTCTTGCATTTGCGATGGATGTGTTGTTCGCACATCCTATGCCAGACCACATCATCGTCAGCTAGCGCTCGCCATCCGCGCGAAACCTGGGCAGCCTTGCAGAGGGATGTTGTGTCCAGATAGCAAAGAATCTTGAAGGAGATCTCCGGGGGTAGCGCAGTTACGAAGTCGATGCGAATTAGGTCGCGAACGGTGGCGGAAATGTATGAGAGCTGGGGGAAGCAGCATTGGGCCATAATGCCCTGAAGTAGGAGTTTCCGATGCTTGGCAGGTGCTGCGGAGAACAGGGACCAAACGTGCGAGATGCTCTGCTGGTCACTTTGAGGGAGCGATTCCAACTCCTTCCATTATAAGTTAGCACAATACAAGGTGACTGATGGAAGAAACAGAGCAACTTACTCGCTGCAGTTTATCCATGGACGGCTCATCTGCTTGTCGCCTGCATTTCAGGTCCGGGCGATGACGATAGCAGAATTTCGAGTTTGTGCTGTTCAATTGATCCGGTAGAATCGACCGAGCGCCTAGCGGGCCATATTGTTCAGGAATATGTTTGGCAAGAAACGGCGCGACATTCTGAGTTGCTAGCTTCGAGGGCGCCTTCGTTACGTTGCTGAACCCGTGTGATGAATGCTGATGGGTATCGAATTCCGTGTCCTTCTCTTCCACCTCCGGCGAGGTGCCGCCAAACAGAGATTTGAAAGACGTCTGGGACTCTTGTGATCCAGCGCTGGCGTCGTTCGACCGATGTCTGTCCGTCAAAACGTGCGAAACCTCGTTGTCTCCAGTAGTTGACATTTTCGGTTATGCTATCGTCCTAGATCTCAAACAACCATGTCCCAGACTCACTATCCTGCCGAGTAGCTGTTCAAAAACGAGTTGCGACTGTTCGGGGGTCGCAATTCTTATCCGATGAGGTTTAAATCGGAGGGGAACCTTGTTGGCGTTGGTGGCGAATTCGTTGAGGGGAGGTTTCCCAAGGTGTCTGTCCGCTCAAGGGGGTGCGAGGAATCGAGTGAAAGCGAAACTGAGCGCCTGGCAATACACCAGTTGGAGGGAGGGACTGGGCGAGATGTGATCTATAAAGAGCGAAGAGGCGAGAGCGCAACCTGTCCGTTTAATAAGAAGCGGTAAGAGAGAAGACGAAGATGGCTCATCAATCACGCAAGTAAGGATCGGCCTCTCGTGCTCTGACAAGGGCTCCACTTGTGCTCCGGGCCGCTGGGCGGTCACGTGCACCGATGGCGCCATAAGGCCCAGGCTTGACGAAGATAGGGGAATTTCTTCGCCAGAAGTCACACCATTCGCCTGCAAGATGGCACTAAGCTGGCATTCTGGACCTGGCCCAACTCATTCGCCCGAGAATTTCGCAAGCCTCAGATCCCCCGCGACTTCAAGTTCCAGCTTTGCCTCTGGCACGCAATCAGAGAAGTCTCCACCGCCCACCGTTCACAGCTTCAGTGACTAACCCCAGGTGGTCCCCAGTGCACCCTTTCTTCTGGGATCACGCTAATTCTACAGCTCTATTTCGAGATAACGGTTGGACATTGCATAAGATATCCCGGATTTGCCGGAACGCCTCCCAATTGCGCATTCGCCGACCGGTCGAGCATGGAAGCCGAAGGCCCGAACCCATGCAAAATTGCAAACTCCCTGCCTCCGTCTCACCGCAAGTCGACGCCAATTGATCTGTGCTGTTTCAGCGCCGACCGGGAGTTGATAAGCAGCTTCCCCTGCAGTGTTCGAACGGTCTGATTCGCCCTGGATGGGTTGATCAGGACTAAATTTGCGCGCGCTTGGTTGCATTTCAAGTTTTCAACAGCACAGCGCGGACGGGAGAGGATCTACTCCGTACAGATTTCAAAGCTTAGGAATCGTACATCGCTTCGTAGGGGCTATGCGGGCAAGGATGTTTCAGAGCATCTTCGTAGGCTTGGATGCTCTAGATCGCCTATAAACACGACTGGGTAAGCCACATCACGGGCGGACCTCTGAGCACAGTCGGTCCCGTGACAGCGGGTCGCGTCCTCGACAGTCGAGCTTCAATAATCAATCAATCAATCACCGTCTTGTATCCCTGCTGCTCTCCCGTCCAGATATTCATTGGGTGCGCGATAAAAAGGTGGCCGCTTGCTACTTGCTTGCGTCACAACGTATGAGACAACGTCCTTTGTGAGACTGGCCTACGACATGTCAGCGTTGGATTCCGGGTCCGGATCCAGCGGTGCACTTCCACCTGCTGAGCCCATACAGGGCCATGAGACAGGCCCGCCTACACTGGAAACACTGATTTCACATCTGGTCGCAGCAAAAAGGTCCTTGTCATCGATTAACCATGTCTGGCGGGCAAATGAGATTGTTACAACCGCTCGCTCCACGCTGGAGGAAAGCGCCGGGGTTTCCGCGCGCACAGGCTTTTTACGCAGCGGTCTGAACAATCAGCTGCGACTGCTCTACAATGTGCGAGCCGAGGTAGAGGAAATATCCCTGAGGGGACGCTCGGAATTCGCTGGGGCTCTGAAAAGTCTCGATGCAGCTGACGTGCGCCTGAAAAAGACGCTTGGCCTGCTTCGAGAAACAATCGTGCATGCGTCCTTTCGTCCTGAGGGGGAAGAGCCTAAGAGCCTACATGATTTCGTGGACGAGCGTGGTGTTGAGGAGCTCCACGGTACACTGAAAAGCTCGATCGATCGTACCAATGCCGCGCAGGTGGAATTAGACTCTTCCAATCATGCTTTCGATGACGAGCTACAGTCAATCAAAAAAGCGTTGGGGAATTATCGGGCCACGACAAAGCTGGCATCCTCCCGCTCTTCAGTTTCCTCATCAGGCTCGCAGTCGGGATCTAGCTCCAGTTTCCCGTCTCTTTCGTCAATGCCGTCGATGGTGCACTCACTCGAGACGCACGCGCAAGAGATGGCGAATCTGCTAGAGTCATTGGTCCAACATTTCGACCTCTGCGTCACGGCCGTTAAACACACGGAAGGCGGAGGAGCTGCTGCTCAATCAATAACAGGAGATATGCCTGCCGGGGTAATCAGCAGCCGCGGCGATCCAGATCATGAAACGGAGAACATAACCGCAAACGTGAACGCCCCACTCGACCCCCTTGGTGATACGGAATATCGAGAAATGGTAAAAGTAATCATCGATGACGCCGCTGAGGCGGAAGATGTCGTGATGGAGATCCAAGACCGGATCGGAGAGATGGAATCCGCCATGGAGCACCTCCTCGCCCAACGAGACACGTTTCTCGCCGTCTACCAAGCTACTAAAGAAGTTTACAATCACCTATCATCCCTTGCATCTGCTCGCTTACCCGGATATATTGCGCAGGCTCACAGTTTCACCGGCGTATGGAATGACGAACACGACCGCATCAAAGGCGGTCTAGCAGACCTCTCTGACCTCAGCTCCTTGTACGACGGCTTCCTCGACGCCTATGATGGTCTCATCATTGAAGTCGCACGCCGTCGACACGTGCGCCACCGGGTCGAAAAAATCCTCCGCGATACACGTCACAAACTAGACGTCCTATACGAGGAAGACGTCAACGCCCGTGAGACATTCCGAGTCGAACAGGGCGACTTCCTCCCGTCTGATATTTGGCCCGGATTAAGCCGTGAGCCAATGCGCGTCGAGTTTCACCGCATTTCTGGTGGTCCGCTGAAAGGCGTGCTTGAGGAGAACCCTGACCAGGCCCTTGACCGCGGCCCAGAATCACAAGCAGAGGTCGGGGAGAATGAGCCCGGGAAACCGGAAAACAACCCGCAAAGCTCGAGCTCTGGTGAAGTGCTTCCTGATTTGCCCAAGACCCTTGTTGAGCAGGCGCTGGCTCGCCTAAACAGCAAGAGCAGAAACATGCTCGAGCGCCAAGAAGTTTAATTCTTGACCTTTTTTTTTTTGTTTGATTGACCATCTGTATACAAGGCTGCGCCTTCATTACTTAATATGGATGACCTACGTGATGAACTTATTATTATCAGGCTTTGCCTGTGCTGATCCAGCCTTCATGCAAGGCTCGCCAGACGTATACTCCGGCCATGGCCGCTGATGTAAACGCTCGAGTGCACTGTCTGCTGGAATGGAGATCAAAGAGAGCTCTGATAGGTCTAAAATATAGTATTTATAGTCACAATGGATCTACGCACCCAAGTAAACACATCTGCGGTTTCCAACAGACTCGATCAAATCTACTTCTCTAAGACCGAGTTTGTTTCCAAGTCTTCTCAACATCATACGTATCATCATAAATATCTCCCCAGCCCAATCTCGACCATCTCTCCGGCTTCTCAAGCGCGTCCACAAAATGCTTCATCGCCAGCACCATCTGCGCCGCCCACCTATCCGGACTCACAGCACCACACCCCGTCGCCATCGGCGTGATAAGTATATTCTCAATCCGACCCCTAGCATCATTATCCGCCCCAGTCCTCCGATTCCACCCCTCAACCGCACAAAGCAAGCTCCAAACACACTGGTACACAACCTCCCGATCCCAAACCACATTCTCGGGTGTCCTCATCGTCGGACAGATCGCTACCCATTTACACCCCCATGGGTTCTGACCAACCAGCTCCTCGGGAAAGTGCACAAGCTCGCACGTGCCTGGGGGCAGAAACCCTCTATGCTTCTCGTAGAGCACGTCCTGGACCGCATGCGTGAGGGTATCGTAGGGGCTGTGCGGTGTGCAGAAGGCTACTGAGATAGCGTCGTCGAATGCGCCGTCTAGTCGACCGTAGGAGTTTGCGGGGGAGACGACGAGGTCGAATTTTGTGCTGGCGGGGACGGCGGCTAGGCGGCTATTGTGGATTTCTATAGAGGGGAACTCGGTGGGCTTGTCTGGCTGGTATGCGGGCCAGTGGGTTTGTATGGCATTTTTGAAGGCTGTTATGAATTTGGACTCCATGCAGAGGAGGTGCAGTTTTGGGATGTTTTGAATGGGTGTAGTCATTTTGGTAGCGTTGGTAGGGGTGGTTGTGATATATATTTAGGATGTGGTTGGAGGATGTGGTGGGATTGCAATATAACAGTGATGGTTTGTCAATGCTAGAGAGATGTCTAGAAAGCCTAGATATGAGAGATATTTAGTATAGGCAGCATAGAAAAGAACAGTTGATGAAACGTGTTGTCTTGAGGCTGAAAGTTGTCAGAATATAGTGTTGACTAGTTTAGGCAGGAGGGGGATTGATCTTAGTATTCAAGCAGGATCGAAGACAGACTAGGCAGTGTTTAATAGCGACCTCGGTAATCGATAACCACTTACTGGGTAGCTGCGTTAATATGTTTTGTACCTGGAGACTGCCCCTCTCGAACCAATGACAACAACCCCACAGTGACATCTCAACCTTGGAATCCTCCACCATCTATATATCAATATATTCAACAAAACAACCATCCAACATTCCATATCACTATTGAACCATCATCGCACCCTTCCAACATGACAGAGCCCGCTCCCTGGCACACCTCCTTCCCAAGCCCCCGCACCTCAGACCCCGCGGCGCTTCCCCGCCCAACCCTCCGCCAATGGCTCCAACAAGGTACGAAAACCCCCGGGTCTGATTTCCTGCTCGTCGACCTCCGCAGGACAGATCAATATGGAGGCACGATAAGGGGTTCGCTGAATCTGCCCGCGCAGAGCCTTTACGCGACCTTGTCAACGCTGTATAACCTTGTTCGCACGGCGGGGGTGAGGGACGTGGTTTTCTATTGTGGTATGTTTCCCTATTTTCTCTCTTTTCTTACTGTGTTGGGTATTTAGTCTACTGTTACTGGTAGAAGCTGACCATGGTGCAATTGAAGGGTCCTGTGGTGGTCGCGGCACTCGCGCCGCTGGGTGGTTTGCGGATTATCTTGCCGACCAGGGTGCGGATGGTGAGGTGAAGAGTTGGAAATTAGAGGGGGGAATCAAGGGGTGGGTTAATGAGGGAGAAGAGTATACGGCGTTAATGGATGGGTTTGATGGAGCTGTTTGGGCGAAATAGCTAGGTAGCAACTACTCTACGTAATATACGTCATTGCTGGTATATGGAAAGACAGACGGACGGTAATGTACTCTATTTGACCGACGTGGATATCTGTAGTTCTAGAGCCGAGATTCGCGAGAATCTAACATTCTGAGGCGGCCTTGACGGAAGACGTCTGAGGGAACCGTTGCCTCGTGCGGATGGCATGCGCCGAATGGGCGAACCGGACTGACTACTTATCGTAGTTGTTGCGGTTCAGATGTTTGGAAGTGCGGGATGACACTCCAGGAAATCATGCCACTCGCTTGGGAAGTAAGCTGATGCAAATATGTTGAATTTGCGGATTCAATAAGCCAATGTTGGATTGTTCACTTGTGCTTTCTGGATGAGGACGACACCAATCGCTTTTTAATATTCTTCGGCATCTTGTTGGCCCTCTTTTCGCGTTTCTCTTCCTTGACCTTGTTCTTGTGCTCCTTCTTGGAGTCTTTATCCTCGAATCGCTTTCCCCGGGGAGCCTTCTTTTCGAAGGGATCCTTGTCTTCATCGTCTTCGGAGTCAGAGCCACCAACTGAGACACCTCCGCTGACTTCGGAACCCGAATCGTCTTCATCCTCTGCGCCTGCGGGTTGTTTCTTGCGGGCAAGAAGGTCTCGGTATACGAGATCCCCACCTTCACCAGCTTGAACCTTCTCCGCGTCACGTTCGAAATCATATACTTGCTCCAAGGTCTGAGGGATATACTGTTGACGGAAGACGGCAGTATCAACTTCATCGCCTGCCTCAGTTTCAATAGTAAAAAGTTTCTCCACAGCCTCGTTCAGCTCTTCCGATACCGTAGCTGGACCAGTAGGAGCAATGATAAACTCGAAGACAATTCGCTCGGCAAGGGTCTCAACGCCTTTGCGACGGAAGAAATCGCCAACATTCTTGATGTCCATGCGCAGGAATTCAAAACTCCGCGGGTGGTCGTGCTCCACACTCTGACTGACATCGATGACGTATAGTTTATTGTTGTGGTAGAGGGTGTTGTACTCGCTAAGATCTGCGTGTACTAGGTGGCAAGTCTGATACATTACTCGCATATAGCCTAGCATGTCAATGTAGAGCTCACGCCACCTGGTTTCGGGGTCAGGAATGCTGAAATCAACATCCTTCAACCGCGGCGCGGCTATGCCCTTAGAGTTTCCGACGAAGCCCATAACCAGAACGTGGAGCCGCAGATTGATCGGCTCAGGACAAGGGATGCCAGCGGCGTATATTCTTCGCAGGTTGCGCATTTCCTTTTCAGCCCACATCTTAACCATCGCTCGGTTGTTGCTCTTGTTGTAACCCTGGCGGAATCTGAATTCTCCCGTGACGTACTTGTCTCTGTCCTTGAAAACCAAAATGCTTGTCTTGTATACTTTGATCGCACGGTGTATCGGAGCGGCATCGAAATCCTCCGGTTGTAGCATCGAGTGATATACATTGGCCTCTTTACCAGTTGAGAGACATCCGTGAATTTCGGAAACGACATTGCGGTTGATCATTTGCAGAAGGATCATGCGAGTCCGAGGATCTAATACCTGCTCCGAGGTAGCTCTGTCCGCCTTGTCGGCGCCACGCTCCCCACGCACCGCCAACCCAGACTGCATATCATCGAGCTTGATCTTCCCAGCATGACGAGTCAACGATTTGATTTCATCATCGACATATGCATGCGTATTGACGGTAGGCTTCTGCGTGTTCGTCTTCGGGTATGTCCACTTGGGAACGTTCGGGTCGGCGGCGAGCTCGTTTACTTTGCGTTGGCGATTGTAGGCTTTTGTGAGATCCGCTGGGTTTGATGAATTGAAATCGACTTCGTCTAGCTCCTCCTCGAAAATATCATCGTAATAGTCATCGTCTTCGTTGTTATCTTCGTCGTTCGGCGTGAGGTCTTGCCCCGCCATAGCGGGGACTGTGCCATCAGGGTTCGCATACCCTTTGTTAGGGACGTAGGTGTGCGAAGGTGATAAGCCGTCGGCAGGGGCCACAGTATTGGTAGCTGGATCTGAAGCCATGATGGCGAACGAATGTGATAACCTCCTGAACCGAAACTTGTAGAAAGGTATCAAGTGTGTCCCGCAGAAATTTGGGTAGAAAAAAAGTGCCTTTATCTGATCTGAATTTCCCTGATTGGACAAAATGCGTGTGGATCGATCTCTGCTGACCGCCCGGCAGAAACCCCGCTGGCGGAAGAGAAACGCGTTGGTGCGCGTCCTGTTGAGGCTATCGGCATCGGCGCATCGAGGCCACCAACACTTGGTCCGAATACTGGCTCCTAGCGCTTCTCAGCAACAATCACCCTGCAATATACGGTCAGGGAACTGGATTTTGCTTCTGGCGGTTTCGCCCGCGTGATGCTGTAGACGCCGCAGCTTCTTGAGTTTTCGCGTGTGTCGGTCAAGATGTATGTCAAGCAGATTATTATCCAGGGCTTCAAGAGGTGAGTCGTCCCATGCGCGTCAGATACCAGTTTGATGAGCTGGAACTAATGCGCCTTTGTAACTATCCAGCTACAAGGACCAAACGGTCATTGAGCCCTTCTCGCCCAAACACAATGTCATCGTCGGCCGCAATGGATCAGGGAAGAGTAACTTCTTCGCGGCCATTCGGTTCGTCCTCAGCGATGCCTACACTCACCTAGGCAGAGAAGAGCGACAGGCTCTGTTACACGTATGTAAACTGTTTTAGCAGTTGCGGGATAAATGCTTACAGCGAGTAGGAAGGTTCGGGTTCGGCTGTCATGTCGGCGTACGTCGAGATCATTTTTGATAATTCCGATGATCGATTCCCCACCGGAAGGCCAGAAGTCGTTCTTCGCCGAACAATTGGTCTGAAGAAAGATGAATACACCCTCGACCGGAAGAATGCGACGAAATCTGACGTGATGAACCTTCTCGAGTCGGCCGGCTTTTCACGATCGAACCCCTATTATATCGTACCACAAGGTCGAGTTACAGCTCTGACCAACATGAAGGATTCCGAACGGTTGAACCTGTTGAAAGAAGTCGCCGGTACTCAAGTTTACGAGGCGCGTCGTGCGGAGTCTTTGAAGATTATGCACGAGACCAACAGCAAGCGGGAGAAAATCGACGAGCTGTTGGAGTTCATCAACGAACGACTCGCAGAACTCGAGGAGGAGAAGGATGAACTGAGGAACTTCCAAGATAAGGATAAGGAGCGGAGATGCTTGGAATACACAATCTACTCCCGCGAACAGCAAGAAATCTCGAGTTTCCTCGACAGCCTCGAAGAGCAACGACAAACTGGTGTTGAGGATACGGACGTCAACCGTGACCGTTTCATCCAAGGGGAGAAGGAAATGGCACAGGTTGACGCAGAGATTGCTGAGTGCAAACAGCAGATCGAGTTCTTGAAAGTCGACAAAGCACAGCTGGAAGATGAGCGACGTGAGGCTTCCAAGGCGCTTGCTCAGGTAGAGTTACAAGCCAAGTCACTCTCGGATAACCAGGCGGCTGCCCAAGCGCTGAAGTCGCGCCACGATGAAGATTTAAAGACTGTCCAAGCCGCCATCCAGGAACGCCAGTCAGAGCTACAGGAACTGACGCCCCGTTTCAACGCAGCAAAGGATCAGGAGGATGATGCCAAGGCCAAACTTACTGAGGCTGAAACGATCCGCCAAAGACTATATGCGAAGCAAGGCAGAAATTCACGCTTCAAGAACAAGTCTGAGAGAGACAAGTGGCTTCAGGCAGAGATTAAGAACAACTACACTTCTATATCTAGCGTGCAGTCAGTATTGTCGCAGACACAGGAGGACATCCAAGAGCTCGAGGGTGAAATTGCACTCCTTGAACCGGAACAGGAACGCCTACGCCAGCAGATCGATGGTAGGGGTGACACGATTCAGTCCGTAGAGCAGCAGGTTCAAACTGCCAAAGACGAAAGAGACCGGTTGATGGATCAGCGAAAGTATGTCACCGAAATATTGTATCCACTTCCAAATAGCTGACTAGTTATAGGGAGCTCTGGCGAGAAGAGGCGAAGCTAGACTCGATTCTATCAAATGCATCAAATGAGGTTGATCGCGCGGACCGCAATCTTTCTCATATGATGGACCATAACACAAGCCGCGGTATTGCTGCTGTGCGCAGGATCAAGCGGCAGCACAACCTAGAAGGTGTCTATGGGACGCTTGCCGAGCTCTTCGACGTGAATGACCGATACCGCACTGCTGTTGAAGTTACGGCCGGCCAGAGCTTGTTCCACTATGTCGTTGATACAGATGATACTGCTACCAAAGTTCTCGAAATTCTCCAACAAGAAAAGGGGGGCCGAGTCACATTTATGCCTCTCAACCGGCTAAGAAGCAAACCACTTAATATGCCCAAGGCTAGCGACACAATTCCGATGATCGAGAAGTTGCAGTATGATCGTGCATACGACAAAGCTTTCCAACATGTCTTTGGCAAAACAATCATTTGCCCCAATCTTCAAGTTGCAGCACAGTATGCCCGAAGCCATGGTGTCAACGCAATCACTCCCGAGGGAGACCGTTCTGATAAGCGAGGTGCTCTTACTGGTGGTTTCCATGATACGCGATCGTCTCGCCTGGATGCTGTGAAGAACCTCGGAAAATGGAGGGACGAGTACGAGACAAAGAAGAACCGCGGAACTGAAATTCGCAAAGAGCTTGAACATTTAGATCAACTCATAACTAGAGCCGTGGGTGAGCTGCAAAAACTGGAACAACAAAGGCACCAGGTACAGAACAGCAGTGGGCCGCTGCGGCAAGAGCTGAGGAGCAAGCGTGATCTCCTTCAGAAGCAGAACGACAACTTGGATGCCAAGCGACGAGCTCTTCGCAACATTGAGACCAATCTTGCCTCCCTGAAGGACCAAGTTGATGCGTTTGAGGGCGAACTTTCCTCGGTGTTCCAGAAGGCACTCAGCGATGAAGAAGAAACACGGCTGGAATCCTTGAACTCTGAGGTTCAAGAGCATCGCCGACAGTATCAGGAACTCTCCAGTCAACGCAGTGAGCTAGAGGGACGGAAGTCTGTCCTAGAGTCCGAGCTGCGGGAGAACTTGAACCCTCGCCTTGACCAGCTTGCTGGCCAGGACGCAGACCTGGCTGATGAGGATGGCACAGGGAACATCAAAGAAACTCAGCGTGAGCAGAAGCGCCTCACAAAGGCCTTGGATAAGCTTGGTGAAAGGCTTGCTCAGGTAGACGAGTCCATCGAGCAAGCGAACACACGCGTCGCGGAACTTAGCCAACGCAATGCCGACTCCCGACGGGACCTCGAGGAGCTTGCCAAGTCGATTGAGAAGCATCAACGTCGCATGGAGAAGAGTATGCAAAAGAAGGCTGCCCTGACGAAACAGGCGGCTGAGTGTGCAGCCAACATTCGTGATCTCGGTGTCCTTCCAGATGAAGCTTTCACCAAGTACAAGAACATAGATTCCAACACGGTGGTTAAGAAGCTACATAAAGCCAACGAAGCGTTGAAAAAATACTCGCATGTCAACAAGAAAGCTTTTGAGCAGTACAACAACTTCACGAAGCAGCGAGAGACACTGACAAGTCGACGAGAAGAGCTTCAAGCGTCTCAAAAATCTATTGATGATTTGATCCAAGTGCTGGACCAGCGGAAGGATGAGGCCATAGAGAGAACCTTTAAGCAGGTGTCGCGTGAATTTGCCAACATTTTCGAGAAGCTCGTCCCTGCAGGCCGCGGGCGTTTGATTATCCAGCGCAAAACAGACCGTGCCCAGCGACAAGATGACGAACTCGAGTCCGATGATGAAGATGCGAAGCAAAGTGTAGAGAACTATGTTGGAGTTGGCATCAGCGTCAGCTTCAACAGCAAGCATGACGACCAGCAACGTATCCAGCAACTTAGTGGAGGACAGAAGAGTGAGTCTCCCCCGCCATATATTATTTTACTCAGTTTTTAACAAGGAATAGGTCTTTGCGCTCTTGCCTTGGTCTTTGCTATCCAAGCCTGTGACCCTGCGCCATTCTATCTTTTCGACGAGATCGACGCCAATCTGGATGCCCAATACCGGACTGCTGTTGCAACGATGCTCAAGGCCATTTCTGACTCCACGAATGGACAATTTATCTGCACAACCTTCCGTCCAGAGATGTTGCATGTGGCCGAAAAGTGCTACGGTGTGAGTTTCCGACAAAAGGCCAGTACTATTGACGTCGTGTCGAGAGAGGAAGCGCTTAAGTTCGTTGATGAACAGAAGCCATAGATGTCGGTTGGCTGGTGACTGCTGACTGGGATGACTGGTAATGATTAGTTTCGTTCTATGGGAAGGCTGCTCGGAGCTTGATATCTATTTATTTATCTTTTTATTTTTTCCCGTGATTTGTTTATCTTTGTACTTTACTCAGGTTCAGGATTCCCAATACTCGCACGTTTGAGGCATTCCAAATTTCCTCTATACTCCGAAATGATCGAGCCCAAGTCTAGGTACTGTAGTGATTTAGTCTACTCTATACTCTATCCTACTTATTCGCCTGTCCACTCATGCAAATACCGATCAGGAACATCTCTCAACAGCACATGAACATGCTCCAGCCCCCTCACACTCTGGAGGGCGGTGTGATTCTTAAACCACAAGACATGCGACTTCGGATCCTGAAACCCGTCCGTCGCAAGCCTGTCCACAAAAGTGCGCTGCACAAAGTCCTCAATCAGCTCATGGCTCTCGCTCGTAATCACCCCATTTTCATCCTGCACAGGGATGGGGCTCCGCGACCAAACGACGATATGCTCGATGCCCTTCGCCAGCCCGTACGGCCAGTCGTTGCGGAGAATCTTGTAGTCTGCGGGGTCGGCAAAGGGGATCGGGTTTTTAAAATCCGGTGCGGTTCCATCCGTCGGTAACTGCCAGCCTAGGCGTCGCTGGCAGATGTAGTTGGTTATCGTGCCATACTCGGCCTTAGTCTCTTTGGACCATTGGAGATATCGGATCAGATCGGAGGGTTTCCGCTTCAAGATGCCGAGATCGTCTCGTGCTGTGCGGGGGTTAGTTTGGGCTCGTTGGATGAGTCGGAGAACAGATTGGAATATTGGGGTTGGAGTTGGGGTTGAGGGGGAGGGGATGAGAAGGGGGGAACAAGCGGAGGAGGAGAGAAAGATGAGGTATTCATACCGATGATATCCTGCAGGTCTTTCCAGTCGTGGTAGATGAATTCCTCGTCTGTTTGGGCGAGGACCGCGCGGTCTACGTCCGTGAGGTGGAAAGCCGGCGGCTCTTCCTCGACTGTCATAGTGGATGCGATGAAGTTTGGACCCGGAATTTTTGGTCAGGATAGGCAAGCCGCAGTCTCGCTGAGGACGCAGTGCGGAATTCACCCTTGATTAAGACAACGGGGGAGTTGCAAATGCGGTGGTTCTCTCCCCTCAGTGGGGGCTGTCAAAGGAGTCACAAAAGGCACGGGGGTTCTGTCCTGCAGTCAGCATTGCTGGAGTCAATGCCGCATCCAACTCGATCTCTACTATATTATTTTTTTTATTTCGAGAACTCCATTATTCTAGACCGAGCCATATCTATAAGCTTGAGGACAAGGACTTGCTACTACTTAGTACTAGTAGTAGTAGCCACTTATCTCCAGATCGAAGAGTGTTGAGTGGAGGCGTAATTACCGTCACAATACCCGCCCACCAAGTTGAATCCCGCCGACTGCAGACCGACTGGACCGACAGCTCCTTAAGCTTGGGTTTCTGCCATTCCGCCCGCTCCATCCACTTCTCCTTCGTCTTCTCTTCATTTTCGCTATTTGTTTTCCTTTCTCTTCTTGCGTACTGGGGCTATTGGAGGACTCACAAGTCGTCAACATGAGGTATTCTCACTCTTTCTGCTCTGCAGTCTACAATTGACAGCTGACCGATGTCGGATGCTCATAGTGCCTTTTCTGTGGAGAACGTCACTGCGGTTTTCATTCCCTCCGCTCTCCTCGTGGTTGGAACATTTTTCGTCAAGAATGAGTGGACGCCCTATGCAGTCGCTGCAGCGGCCATTTTCACTGGCTTCAAGCTGCTGGCATCTGGCGGCGGTGCTCCCAGTAAGTGAAGCAATCGCGGAATGTCACATGCGCATATGGGCTGACATGCTCTGCAGAAGCGAGAAAGGTCCTGAACCCTACCGAGTTCCAAGACTACCTCCTGAAGGAAAAGAACGAGATCTCCCACAACGTGTCCGTCTACCGCTTCGCCCTGCCCCGTTCCACCGACATTCTCGGTCTGCCCATTGGCCAGCACATCTCTCTCGCCGCCACCATTGACGGCCAGCCCAAGGAGGTCGTGCGCTCCTACACCCCCATCTCCTCCGACAATGAAGCCGGCTACTTTGACCTTCTCGTCAAGGCTTATCCCCAGGGTAACATCTCCAAGTACCTGACCACCCTGGAGGTCGGCCAGACCATGAAGGTGCGCGGCCCCAAGGGTGCCATGGTCTACACCCCCAACATGTGCCGCCACATCGGTATGATCGCTGGAGGTACCGGTATCACCCCTATGCTCCAGATCATCAAGGCCATTATCCGCAACCGTCCCCGCAACGGTGGAAACGACACCACCCAGGTGGACCTGATCTTCGCCAATGTCAACCCGGACGACGTCCTGCTCAAGGAGGAGCTCGAGAAGCTCATTGCCGAGGACGATGGTTTCCGCGTCTACTACGTTCTCAACAACCCTCCCGAGGGGTGGACTGGTGGTGTCGGCTTCGTTACCCCTGACATGATCAAGGTGAGTTCTATCCGTTCTGTCAACTAGACGGTTGCAGTGGTTAACCAATAACACTTGTAGGAACGTCTCCCTGCTCCCGCTTCGGATATCAAGATCCTTCTTTGCGGTCCTCCTCCCATGGTCAGCGCCATGAAGAAGGCTACCGAGTCTCTCGGCTACACCAAGGCCCGCCCCGTCAGCAAGCTCGATGACCAGGTCTTCTGCTTCTAAACGAAACGACAATATATGCACAACCTGCATAGATCGGACTGGGCTAATTTTGGGACGCGATATTCACAAGGCGTTGGAGCGACTAGAGACACTACTGCTACATTCGTCATGCGCTCATCAGACGATTCGATCCTAATTTACAAACTATAACGATGGTGTTATGTTCATTCAAGGAAATTGTCAAATTAAGTTGGTTCAATAATATAACTATTACAAATGTTGATATAGACACTTTCACAACCAAAAATTGATAACAAATCCACCCGTGTCATTGCTCCGATGGCTGCACATGTACTTCCATCATCTCATCCACCATAGTCAGGAACTTCTCCCGATACTCAACAGCCGTAGTCGTGATACTCATGGGACCCTGCCGCCCTATAACATTAAACGCCTCCACCGCACCCGTCATCGCCTGCGCATGCAACTTATGCTTAGCCCAAAAGAAATCCAACACAACAGCCCGATACTTCCAAAGCCCATCACTCGAAGTCACACCAACACGCCACTGCGTCTTGCGCCCCAAACTCCCAGGCTTGAGCGACGCCGGAAACCGCACCAGGAATAAGGAATAGTCCACGATATTCGCGGACGCAAGGAACGCAGTGTCCGTCTCCAGCGTCCGCTTCACGGCCTCGTAGTTCTTCCGGCTAAGCCGCACCTTGTCCTCGAATTTATCAGCTAGTCGCTCCAGCGTGTCTTCGCTCACTAGCGGGTCGGGGACTAGATCGCGCTCTGGGTAGAAGTAGTCGATTGGTTTGAGGTCGTAGGTTTCCCATTTCTCGCTGCCTGGTTGTTCTTCTTTCCCGTAGAGCATGTTGTCCATGATGATGTGGTGCGCTGGTGATGTGCGCAGGATACTTCCGATCGAGGTGTAGGGCGCATATATGTAGTCTGTTATCCAGACGAGGAGGGATTCAGGGTGGTTGCGCATGTATTGGTAGTAAGGCTCGAGGAGATCTCTGCGGAAGAACGAGTGCTCGAAGTGTCTCGGGACGCTCTTTACGAGGAAGGCTGAGTTGGATGTTCGGAAAAAGGTCTTAGTTGTACTGTTAGACTTGATCTTATCATGATAATTGAATGCGATCAACTGGGGTAAGAATGTACGGACCGAGCCGGAGAAGCCTAAATCGCCCATGGATACCAGGGAAGACTTTCCATCGTTTTTGAAACAAGAGATATACTCTTCTTCACTGAGACTCCATATTTCCGTGCGCAGCCTCTGGAAAAGCTCCTTTTCGTAGCGGATGAGGGTCAGATAGTAGATATGGAAGAAGGCGATGATGCGCTGGATCAGCGAGATGCGCGCGGTTCCCCGACGGGTTAAAGCGCGTATGATAGAGCGTGATATGGCCTTTTGGCGCCGGTCAGCCATTTTTGATTGTGAGCGTTGAGAGTACCATGTTGGAAATTGAGGACTGCATGTTCCGTATAGGCCGGAGCTGGTCGCAAAACAGGCCTGGAGCGTTGACGTCAGAGAAAGGTTAAGTTCCAGTCGTATAGCATCGCCCGTTCTGGAAGGAATGAGGGTTAGGGCTGTGAGGTCACGGGCTGCTGACTGCTCACCGCCCGGCGTCCGCCCGACACAGGGCAGCAGAACTGCCGGTTTGAGTCATTGGAAGAGAAAAAAAAAAGTTCCCCTCTTGCAGTTGATAGGAGCTCAAAGAATCCCCCTCTATGGGTCACAGTCTGGTTAGCGGGGCTCAACGATTTTCCACCACCCTCTGCAGGCGCATCCTATCCTGTCCTCCACGGAATAACTCTGCCTCACTGCGAAATTGCCCTTACTCCTTTCGCCATTTTAATCCCTCTCGTCTACCCTCCGCTCGAGGATTCACGAGAAGCGTAGCCCCAGCCATGGCGTCTGCTACTTCTCTCCCTGCGGCGGTCGAGTCGCTCTCTCTCCAGACTACCTCGGAGACATCCAAGTTCCCTAACTGCTTTCCGTCTCTGAACCCCGTAGACCTTTACAGACAGCACATTGCTGAGAACTTGGGCGCTGCGGCGGACATTGACGCCGAGAAGATCTATACCCGCCTTCAATGGACGAACACTCTGGATAAGGGTGACCTTGTCCTGCCGGTATGCGATCATCAAAACAGTATTTACTGCACGTCACGCGATGTGGCTAACGCCTGAATTGGATTCCATAGGTCCCCTCGTTGCAGATCAAAGGAAAGAAGCCGCAAGAACTGTCCGAAGAACTCGCGTCAAAATTCCCCGAGTCCGATATTGTCCAACCCCCCATTGCCAATGGCGTCCACCTCACATTCTTCTTCAAGACTACGCCACTCTCGAAGAACGTCATCGGAAAGATTCTCAGCAACAAGGCAGCGTATGGATCGAATGGAAACCTGGGTCTGCGCGATCCCCAGAACCCCGCAAAGGGCCGGAAGAAGATGATCGTGGAGTTTTCGTCGCCTAACATTGCGAAGCCCTTCCATGCCGGACACCTGCGGAGTACCATTATTGGTGGTTTCTTGGCCAACCTTTACACCGTTGTCGGGTGGGACGTTGTCAAGATGAACTACCTCGGTGACTGGGGTAAGCAGTATGGTCTGCTTGCGAACGGATACAAGAAGTTCGGTGATGAGGAGAAGCTGCTGAAGGACCCGATTAACCATCTGTTTGATGTTTACGTCAAGGTCAACGGCATTGTGTCGGAGCAGGATGGCCCGATTAAGGAGCTCAAGGAGCAGATCAAGACAAAGAAGGAGAAGGGCGAGGATGTCGCCGAACTTGAGCAAGAGCTCGCGAAACTTGTCGATGTCAGCGAGGACGAGAAAGCCCGTCGCTACTTCAAGAGCATGGAGGACGGCGACGCCGATGCTCTGGCCCTGTGGCGCCGATTCCGTGAGCTCAGTATCCAAAAGTACAAGGAAACATACGCCCGTCTGAACATCGATTTCGATGCCTACTCTGGCGAGTCCCAAATCAAACAGGAGAGTATGTCTACCGCGAACGACACGCTAGAGAAGAGCGGTGTTTCTGAGAAGTCCGAGGGTGCCGTTATCGTTGACTTTGTCAAGCACGGCGCCAAGAAGCTTGGAAAGGCTATCATTGTCCGAAAGGACGGTACGCCACTATACCTGACCCGTGATATTGGTGCTATTCTCGAGCGTGACGAGGCGTACCACTTCGACAAGATGATCTATGTTGTTGCTTCCCAGCAAGATCTTCACTTGGCTCAGCTTTTCAAGATCACAGAGCTCATGGGCTACAAGGACCTGGCTAGCCGGTGCCAACACATCAACTTCGGTATGGTGCGCGGAATGAGTACCCGTAAAGGTACTGTGAAGTTCTTGGATGATATCTTGAAGGACGTCGGCGAAAAGATGCACGAAGTCATGAAGAAGAATGCCGCCAAGTACGAGCAGATTGAGGACCCTGAGCGGACGGCTGATATCCTGGGTATCACCTCCGTCATGGTACAGGATATGTCTGGAAAGCGGTACGTTACCCTGTCCCAACTATGAAATTCAGCCCTCTAACGTTAACATAGTATCAACGGCTACGACTTCAACCTCGACGCCATGACATCGTTCGAAGGAGACACCGGTCCTTATCTGCAATATGCCCACGCCCGTCTCTGCTCTGTTGTCCGTAAGGCGGAGATGAACGTGGATGAGCTCTCTTCAGCCAACCTCGAACTCCTGACGGAAACCCACGCCACCGACCTTGTTCGTCTGCTGTCACAGTGGCCCGACACCATCGCTCAAACCACCAAGACTCTCGAACCCACCACCATCGTCACATACCTTTTCCGTATGACTCACATCCTTAGCTCCGGCTATGATACCCTCCGAGTTGTGGGCAGCGAGCCTGAGGTGAAGAAGGCCCGTCTGGCTCTATACGAGTCCGCCCGGCAAGTCCTGAACAACGGCATGCGACTTCTCGGTCTCACGCCTGTTAGCCGGTAAGTCAAAGCCCTGTTTTTAAATACGAGGCCGATATTAACCTTCTATCTAGGATGTAAACGAAGTACGACATAAAATTTAAAGCGACATATTCATCTTTTTTTTTTTTTTTAGATTCCCGAAAACTGGAATACACAATTTCTCCAATTCAACACAAAGGCCGATACTTGGCAGAACAGTAGTCTAGGTGATCATTGACCCGTAGCCTCTCGAATCTTGCTCGAGAGAGAATTTAGTTGATCGGGCAGCAAACAGTTCATCTGATCCGCGCGGAGAACCCACATGTTCCCCTCGATTGCCATCGCTGAATCGTTAACGGCGAACCTGTGGACCAAGGCTGTAGTTGAACCCCGAGCACGGCGTCCGCAGCGGCGTTAGTCTGATGCACCACCACCCAATTAGGCACCGACTAGATCCCCAGCTGATGCGACAAGGGGATTATGGACGACCCAAGGGAACCCTGGTCTCAGTGTCAGCCTGCCAGCAATAAGCCCAGCAAGTATTATCGTGGCTTTGGTCAGCCAGTGCGTCAGACTCAGCTATGTCTGTCTTTGAAACGGCTGAGGTGACACGGAATGAGGGAAATGCAACATCCAGCCCAACATGGATCTAAAACTGGGATCCTCCCGCGGGTCGGGGGACTTGACTCGTAGAAAGTGGGTGCTGAATCGGGAATCATGGATCGAGGGGAGCAATGCGTTCTAGAAAGGAACCTGGAATGTCCTGACGGGGACTGGAGATATAGCAGAGCTGGCTGCCTCAGGCACTCGCTCGGGGACTATCTTAGTGGGCAAACACCAACACTCTCCCTCCTTGCTGGACGCCTCTGAACTCCGACCCTCGCGCCCTGCTGGACCATTCCTTGTTCCATTCTGGCTCCAGCTCCAATGTCGCCGTTTGCTAGTCCTCCCTCGAGTCGGAGACCCGCCCAAGTCCCCGTTACACGACAGATAAAATGAACCAGCCCTGGTCCTTGAGTACGCGGCTCGGGAGTTTGTCCTCTTCTCGAGTCCGTTTACTTGCGAGTGCCTTCGATTCCAAGGACAAGTATCTTATCATACTATAATTTATTCTATTATTTTTTTTTGACCTTGCCCTGCCTCGCGCAATCAAACAATGGCATACAGTTCCTCCAGTGACGGGCTGAACACCCGCGATCTAGAGCAGAATGACGGCCACAACTTTCTCATGAACCACTCAGTCCAGAATTTCTCCTGGAATGATCTCACTGTCACGGTTAAGGACCGGCGGACGAAACGGCCTCGGAACCTGATTGAGAATATCAATGGGAGCGTGCAGCAAGGTGCGTACCGTACCTTACACCTACTTATCCATCTATCCACCCATATGCAAGACGCGGGGGAATTAAACGCGCCATGACGACGGTGTATGTATACCTAACAGATGCACAGGAGAATTAGTTGCGCTTATGGGTCCCTCGGGCTGCGGCAAGACAACACTTCTCAATGTCCTCGCACGCCGCGCTGCCTCGTCTGGCGCTAAGTCTTCGGGCCACTGCTATATCAACGGCGGCGAGATTGATAATGCGACTTTCGGACGCGTTACATCCTATGTTGAGCAGGAGGATGCGCTTATTGGATCGTTAACGGTGCAGGAGACGTTGAAGTTTGCGGCTGATCTATCGCTACCAGGGTATGTATGGATCGGTGCACCCGTAGGCAATTTTGTGCTTGGGAAAGTTCTAACAGGGTGAGCTCTTTAGGTTTGTGAGGAAGTCGGAGCGGGTTGCACGAATCAAGACGCTTCTCGAGGCTTTCGGAATTCAGAATCAGGCATCTACACTAGTCGGGACTCCAATTAGGAAGGGCATCAGCGGTGGGCAGAAGAGGCGGGTTAGCGTCGCCAGTCAGCTTATTACTTGTCCGAAGATTCTGTTTCTCGATGAGCCCACAAGCGGGCTAGATTCAACTGCAAGCTATGAGGTCATCTCGTACGTCAGGAAACTGGCTAGGGCTAATAAGGTAGGTGGCTGATCTGCTCAAGACGAGGTTGTTGGCTAGAGGGAAGCTGATTTGCGAAGCTCATCATTATAGCGAGTATCCACCAACCGTCTACAGCGACATTTCAACTGTTCGATAAGTTATTGCTTCTTTCCGGCGGCAAAACCTGCTATTATGGCCCTGTCAAGGACGTCCCGCCGTATTTCGGTGGCATCGGATATCCCGTCCCTTCTCAGACGAACCCTGCAGAGTTCATCCTTGATATTGTCAGTTCTGACTTTGCGAGTGATAAGTCTTCGATGCAGGATGACGTGACGAAGATTCAGACTGCATGGGCACAGTCTCCGCAGAGTAGTGGACTAGTTCACCAAAGCGGGGAGCTCGCTGAAAAGGACAGCAGGAAGATTACAGTGGATGAGACCAGTCACCCGGGTTTGTTTAGTTTAACGCTTTCTCTCCTTTATCGCTCGTTCATCAAAAGCTATCGCGACGTTGTGGCGTACGGCATCCGTATAGTCATGTATATGGGTACGTCAAGTGCAACCGGTTATGACACAGGATATACTAACTCGAGCAGGTCTGGCAATTATGATGGGCACTGTTTGGTTACGTCTAAAAACGGAACAGGACTATATCCAGCCATTCATAAATGCGATTGTACGTCTTGAGCCGTTGCCCTCAAATACACGCTAGCTAACAATCACGCCAGTTCTTCGGATCAGCATTCATGAGCTTCATGGCCGTCGCCTACGTCCCAGCATTTCTTGAAGACCGCGCAACATTCACAAAAGAACGAGCCAACGGACTATACGGCGCGCTCCCATTCATTATCTCAAACTTCATTATCGGCTTGCCATTTCTCTGTACGTACGTCCCTTCCATCACACCTCTACCTCTATTCTAACCCATCCACAACAGTCCTAATATCCATCCTCTTCTCTATCGTCTCATATTGGCTTTCCAACTTCCGCCCCAGCGCCTCCGCCTTCTTCACCTTGGTCATGTGGCTCTTCCTCGACCTAGTCGCCGCCGAATCCCTCGTCGTCTTCGTCACATCCATCTTCCCCAATTTCGTCATCGCGCTCGCCCTCGTCGCATTTGCAAACGGCCTCTGGATGAGTGTCGGCGGGTTTCTCGTCTCGCCTACAATCCTGAACCCATTCTGGAAATATGTCTTCCATTATATTGATTACCAGGTACCCACCCACCCACGCTTCCTCTTAACTCCTAGTTACGAAAACTAATACGAGAGTTTTAAAAAAACAGGCGTACGTCTTCCAAGGAATGATGGTCAACGAATTCGCCTCCCGAAGCTACTCCTGCGGTGCTGACTGTAAGTGCATGTACGCGGCTGATCCTGCCAACCCCTGTCAGATCCGCGGAACGGCTGTTCTCGAGAAGTACGGGTACGCGACGGGCCGGACTGGCAAGTGGGTTGGCATCCTCGTTGGGATTATTGCGGTCTATCGCCTCTTCGGGTTTGTTGTGCTGTTTTTGAGAAAGAGGTAGGTAGGCTACTACTGAGTTGGGCTATTTTGGTATATATAGATTCCTTTGGTTGTTGCGCTGTGTTGGGTTGGGTTGGGTTGTTGTACTGGGTGTCCGGAATTAGCCACATTCCTAACTATTATTATACTTATTATATTATATATTTCGGGGATCGGGTGGGTCAGACAAGGTTGTAAAGCTCGATGGGTACATTGGAAGCTTAGGAATTTGTCCCAAAAATTTCTTTAATACAATTTAATATATATATAACCTACCATACTACCTCTAATATTCTAGCTACGCTCCTTTCTGATGTAGACAGCTATGCGATGTCGCGCCCTTTACTATATCGTAAAGACTTATAACTTATAAGGGCTATGTCTCCACCATCCGGGTCAAAGTAAACCAAAACCAAAGATTTCAGTTGAGTGCAAGTCTATCTAGGTATGTGTATGTATCAACCTGGGGTCAAAAGTCGGAAAATACATCAACAGATTATGTGAAGGTAGTATGAATAGGGAACAGAGAAAAAGTGAAGATGAAGATAAAAAGTACAGCGGTAGGGATGTAGAGATAGAGGTAGAGGTGAGGGTATCGCCGGACATGGATCGCTTGGCCTGGGCCAACCTAACATCCAACTACAAGGTATCTAGCTAGGTGAAGCAATGCAAATGGGGGAATTAAATTGAAGCAGAAGAGAAAAAGGTCAGAAGAGAAGGCGCAAGACATGCATGAATTGCTAAAATCACGAACACGAAACAGAAACAAGGGGTATATCTTTTCCTCCAGCAATCCTGGCTTATTTCTTCAATGCTGACTGTCAGAGCATGGAAAAACGCAACGCAAACAAACGATGAAGAAACCAGTTGGGAGATCCAGAAGAAAATCATACAGACAGATGCAAAGGTATAACATGGGTCACATCGACGTAAAACATAACCATAACCATAAGTAAACATGACAAGAAATGAGCATCAACTAAACATCAGGCGTAAATTGAATCGTGGCAGGTCGTCAAAAATCATACAATCATGTAGAACATGATAGACGTTGTGTTGAAACCCGCTGTTTCTTTCATAGCGGAAATGATCGAGTTGGTGCTCAGGACAGAAATCGAGAATGCCTCCTATTCCAAAGCCAGTCTTCTTTTTTACCCAAAACCATCAAACTTTTTTTTCGCTGTTCCCAAAGAAAATCGGACAAATGAAGTGGCGTCGTGCTCTTCCGCATCTTTTCCTGTTTGCTAGTAGCCCAAACCGACGCCCGTCCAAGAACACGGAGAAGCTCGACAAATCCGGCGCATGAGCCAGTCCCGTCCTCTTCAGTTAGCTTCTCGGTCAGGCTTCTTATCGGGTAAAGCTCAGGTGTCAATGCGACAAAGACAACTAGTAACGACCGCCGGTGTACGTTGAGCGACTAGAGCGGCGGCTGGCGCGGTCAGACTTGCGGTCGCCTTTCCTAGAGTTATTGCTAGTGGTTGTATATTCGGAACCACCCGTCAAGTATTTCTTGGGGCGCTTTCCTTCGATATTCAACTCAACAGCCCCAGTTTGGCCGGTCCGCACGCTGATGCGCTTGCCTCCCACAGACTCTTGTGTAAAGCTCATCGTGACCCCGTTCATCGTCATGATAATGTTATCGTCGTCTTCAGGTGGCCGAGTCGTAGTCAAAACACCGCTTCCACCAGACCGAGTGCGAGCATCACTGCCGCTACCTCGGCTGCTGGCTGACCGACTCTTTTGACTGCCGCTATCACTCCCAGCATGCTGGGAATTTGCCTTGGCCTTCAGCAACGCATCGCTCAGAGACATTGGGACGGCCGAGGATTTGCTGGACTGGGATGCCTGATATTCCTCCACATCACGTTGTTTCTCCTCGAGTTCGTCACTCGGGGAGTAGTTGTAGACCGTGGGTGGCCGACGTCGCCGAGTCGAGTTCTCCACAGCAACCTGGGGACCGCCTGGCCTGGCGGAGTCGTGATAAGCGACGGAGGGACGTCGGAGACTCCGGTTCCGCTCAGGTATCACAGTTTGCCCGCCTGGCCCGCGGTATCCATACTCGGGTAGAACATCTCGAAGGTCCGTCATGTCAAGAGATCGCGAAGGACGACGCTCAGACATTACAGACGCAGTGGTTGCTGGGTTTCGTGGTAACTCAGGTCGCTTCTGTTTCTGGATGATGGTTGGAGGGGCCCTGCTCTTGGCTGGTGCTGGTGGCGGTGGCATCGATTGGTATTGGTAGTAGTCTTCCTCGCCACGGCTACGGGAATGGGATGGGAGCCGTGGTCGTGCTTGACGGGGCGGTCCGGGAGGTGGGGGAGGTGGGGTTGGCTCCGGCGGTTCTTCTTCCACGTCCTCGTCGTCATCCTCTTCTTCTTCCTCAGATGTACCATAGTCAATCGGGGGAGGCTCGAACACAGACGGACGTCGAGAACGTTGTTGCTCCCTAGGCCGTGACAATGAACGTTCGTGAAGTTCAGGTGGGCTGGCGGCGCCGGGAAAAGGATAGTAAGATGACTGCTGAGAGTAGAGCGAAGGAGGCGCCGGAGGATACACCGGAGAATTGGAGTAAGCTGAGGAGGACAGAGGCGGACCGTGGCCGTATCGGTCCATCGGAGACCCACTGTACATCATCCCGTTCATGGGCGGCATCATCCCGTGAAAGCTCACAGGGCGACTGTTGGCATGATAGGAATTCGAACGAGCACTCCGACCTGGAGGGCGGTTACTCTGCGAGACCTGGACAACGGCCGATGGGGGGTAACGCGATGTGTGGGGCGACGGCGATGGTGGAGGGAAGTCATAAGAAGACCCTTGCGAGGAGTGGTACCGGTATTCCCGTTGTCGTGGCTCAACAGGTGTTGACGCATGGTATAGGCCACGGTCAGTATCCCAATGGCTTCTCGGATACTGTTGAGTATAGATCTGCTCGGGTCTTTGGGATCGTGATGGAGATCGTGGAACGTGGACTGGGGGATATCCAGCCGAAAAGGGCCCCGCGTGCATCTTGTCGTCGCGTGATGGACGAGCACTGCGATCCCGCGGCCGTTCTTTGGGCCGCTCTTTTGTTCGCGAACGAACTCGCTCAAGCTCGGTTCTTTTGTGCGAGGTGTCGACCTTAAGAGGGCCCGGAGTCTTCTGGGCCGGCGGGACAGATTGGGCGCTGTTGACGGTGGCAGCAGTGCGGCTCGAGTAGCCTGAATCACTGGCAGCCTCGACGAAGGGCTCCCTGGCCGGCTTCCTTATGTCTGTCTTGGAGCGTTTTGCAGTGGCGTTGGCAACTTGACGAGTTTCCGGGAGGCTAACATGGGTTTCCTCATCATATTCCTCGACGAAGGCGGCGTGAGGAACTTTCCTCGACATGGCTTTTTGGCGGCGGCCAAGGCCCAAGTTGGGTCCCCAAGCGGGAGGGGGTGCTGGCTTTGGTGAAGGCACTGTGGATGACGTGAAACGTGTTGGCCCGACAGGGCTTCGGGGGTTTTTGGTCACTCACAGCAGCCAGTGCTGCCGCTGCTCATCCAAATGAGTCAAAGAAAAAATTTTCCTCCTCGTTTCTTTTTATTTTACTTTCTTTTTTTCTTTTCCCCCAACTGAATTGTGCCTTTCCCACTTGGTGCTTTCACCCGCTTCCTGGCTTGGTCCAGCAACCCACACTCTGAGGAGAGTCGCAAGGTGAAAAAAAAAAGGATCCAGAGGCGCAGATCAGCTAGTTGGGCGTAGCGTAATTGATGACGGCGTCTAGATCGTTGATTGTCAGCGATGAACAGTGGATGCAGCGTCGTCCATAGATAGCGGTATCTCCATCGAAGAAAGAGAGGTGTTTGGTCAAGAGAGTTTGGCGCAGGACTAGCGACGAAGTGGGTGGAAAGACGAAGCGGGCGGAAGCGAACAGACAAGACAGGAACACATCCAGAGTCCACCAACGGATCAGGCGAAGAGGAAAGAAGAGCGAGGAAGCGCGCTTGCGCAGCAGCAGTCGGCTGGCAAACGGTGAGTGGAGGGCTCAAAGAGGAAAAAGTCGAGAGGCTGCAGCAGTGTGTGAATGCAGACAAGCAGCGTGTAACCGACGACGGTTGGACTGATGGAGGGGTTGGACTTGGATCTGGGCCTGACGGAGAGAACAGACAGGGCCAGGTGGGGTCCGGTGTGGAGATGGGAGGGAGCAAGAATGCGAGAAGACGAGAGAGGACCGGATCAGGCTGAAGAGGTAAACGAGGCAGTAAATAAGAAGAAGATCACCGACCAGTGGCCGGCGAGAGTGAGAGTGAGGCAGCAATGGACGGCGGACGGAGAAGAGGGGAAGAGAAACTGCAGGGCGAGGCCGTGGGCTCGCGCAGACGCCAGTTTTAAGTCGCAACCCAACTCCCTCCAGCGGAGTAATAATAGTCGCGATAATGATAATGATGTTGCCCTTGTCGCGAGAAAACGGATCGTCTGGTATTTCCTAGCCGGAGGAGTATTTTTTCTCCCATGGAGCTTTGCCGTCGCACTCCCCCTTGCTGGACGTCTTCCTCGTTTCGGAGATGCAAAAACGGCAAGTCTGCTCTGGATGACGAATAATACCTCGTCTTCCCACAACTTTTCCACACTTTTCCTGCTGGAGCAGCACCATCGACAAAAACCGGAAGGGCGAATGATGGTGGTGGGGATGAGAGGCGAGTGGCTGCCGAGCGATGCCTGATCTGCCGCTAACTGATTGTTTGTTGCTGTAGGTATAGTGTATTCATCGGTGTATCGTACGGATTACTTGCAGTGTCTATCCAACTATATATACTTGCTCGCACCGTCGTGGCCGAATCGAATCCGACCTTCCTCGAGTGATAGGCAGCCATACCACCGGCCGTGTCTAGACAACAGCAGAGACGCTGCAGACTCATCAGGTGAAGCTATCAATGCCACTCTTCATTGTCGCTCGGGTATCCAAACGTGCCAGGATACCCCAGAATGGCGTGGACCTTACCTGAATCGGCGTGGCATTACTCTACTACACTCGGCGCAGCGTACATCTGACAGGGACCATACCGTCACAGACACGGGCTGGCGACGCAAGGGGTCACCGACTCAGCCGTCTGGAGGGATAATGGAGGGCCTGAAGATTCAATCGCGCGCTCTCATCGCAGCGATGATGGATACTCCGACTCGACTCGGGGGCTGAGAGAGTGTCCGTCCATCTATGAAACGCACTCCAGTTTATCCACACCCGAGAAGTTGTGGTTTCACCAAATGGATCATTGCCAAAGCTCGCGAGTTTTGAGCGTTTTTGTGAGACGAAGGCATATCAGACCAGCGACTGCTAGGATGGTGGTCCATCTGGGGGGCAGAACTCTACGGCGATTGTGAAACTCTACACGACGGCTCGTGCTTTGACTCATGATTCCAACATGTGACGACTCGAGACAGAGGGCGAAGTTTATACTCCGCATTCGCTTCGAGTTTCGTGGAAGCGGAGTTTACTGCTTACAAGCAGGGAAGAGAAGAGGGCACATCCATGACATTACATCTCGATATGCGACGCGGTGGCACTAATCGAGCTCCCCAGTGTCGTCATTACTCCAGCACACCTTAGACCGAGACATGATAGTATGGAACAAGATGCGACGAGCTCGGACTCGACAGGACTTTCGTATAGATTGGAGTATGAGGAGAAGGTTGACGCGATATGCAAGGAAACTCCGTCTCCAGAAGATTCTCGGAGATATGAATGCACGTATGACTGCACGGTCTCCAGAGTACAAGACCATACAGAAGTATAGGATTCATCCAGATTATTCATTCACCAGTGGACAAGAGTACGATGAGAATCAAGCGGTGAGAGGTGTGGAAATAACAGGGCAACCCCGCTGGATCAACCGGAAGCCGTGGATCGCAGATGGAACAATCCATGGAACAACTGACTTTTATTTACTCCGGCCCCATTCTTAGCTCAACTTCATCCATCCTGTTTCTTTTCCTGTCCGCCAGCTCAACAGTCAACAATAACATCGTCAGACCAGCTTTGCAGCACTTACGCCACTTACTGTGCCGGTATTATTGCCCCGTCGTGCTGGCTGCCCAAAGACATGCACGACGGCCGACGGACTGGCTGTTGCGGCCCAATAGCATTTGCCTCCACTGCGTTTGGCTCCCGTTTGGATCCATGGGCGAAGTGGAGGACAATTCGGTGAACGGAGCCCCATAGAAGTCTGAGAAGAACGCTAGAAAATTTCCACCCGACAAGCTGCTCGGAATGGTCGCAACGGAGTCGGACCGGCCCTCCATTCGCCCACTTGGTGAGATTCATGACAGGGAATGCTGGCCGTCCACTCGTCGGTTGGATCCCACGGCAGCTTTCCCCCGTGGTGTTTGAAGATATCTTCGCCTCCCCAAGGAGCGAAATTTCACCAGCGCCACAATTTCTGATGCAGTGTCTCTGGACACTGGAGTCGTTTGGGGTGACTCATTGTCCCGACTCCCAAGTTCCCAACATGGCCCCTCCAGGTCCTCACCATGGCGGGGTCTGTCTGAGGCTGATAATCGTCTGTTTCGCACCTGTCTTTACGTCATTCTATCCCAACAATTGATTTATCTACCAAGCTACGGCTTGTCGAGATATGGAGGACTCAATCAGAGTACTCCCCTTCTCCCATTCCGCACACTGCGTCCTTGATGATGGAGCCTGCCCCATGATCCTGCCTTCCTGCAGGCTAATTTCCTGCCCAATGCCCACCAGACAGGTGTCAATGTGAGTCACGACAATGTAGTGCCTGCCAATTTGCCACTCAACAGCATCGCGCGATATCTCGATGCAGTGTTTTTCCCCGGTGTGACAGTCGCCTCCGTCGCACAGGAACCCTGCTCTCATGCTGTCTCCCGCACCGCTCAATCGTCAAGCCTTATCTGCCTAAGGACCCAACACTGCCAGGGTTTGGCTTCTTCAGGGACTGTGGATTTAATCTGATCATCTCCATTGCCGTCAAAGCTTCTGATCTCGAGTATGCGTTACATAGATAAAGTTTGCCCAGCAATACCGACCCCGCTAATGGCTTGACGAGTGCTCTTCTCGCCAAACTAAGCTTAATATAATATGTGCGCAGTGCAACTTGTCCAACACCGCCTGCAGCACGCTGTTTGGGTTTGCAACTGCCTTAAGTCCTCACATGCACTCGCATCAAAATGCTCCGGCGTAGACTGCTTGTGTGGTTCAATTTTAGTCATCAAGGTCGATAAATGCTGTACGAAGCTAGTCCGAGTGCGGACCCTTTAGCTGGGTTGAAAACCCTATCTCCAAGCCGAGCTGGCTCGTAAATCTCGATTAGCTACCATGGCCTCGTGGCTGGAAGCGAAAAAATACTCTGAATCGTCTTCAGTCTTGAATCGGCGGGGGAAAGGCCGTAGATCCAGATCGGGTTAGCGTTGTCGATAAGACAGCTGAGTCAGCCTGTTACCCCGGCCACGGCGCCAACCAAAACAAAAGAGCGTCATTCCCAGCCTCTCCGTTTCCTCCAACCACCGCATTTTCGGGCTGGGACCCGATCTCTCGATGCCTTCCTGACTACATTCTCTCTTCTTTTGGTAATACCTTCATTTTTGAGCCTTGATTTTCTTCATTGTTCAACTTACTGACCTAACCATTGACTGCTTTGCCTTTAGTTGCACATTCTATTTACCTGATCTACGAAGTATACCGATCGACTGGAGATCGCGAACAACACCGCGCAATCTGCCTCTCGATACGGGTCTTTTCTTGTCGGGAGGAATAGTTGTTGGGATTTCCGTTAACGAAACTACCGGAGACTCGTCTTGGGCTGCGTGCTCTTGACAGCTCTAGCAACCATGCCTCCAGTCCAGCAGGCGGGGTGGTTCCCCAGCATTCTTGGTCGATCCATTCTCAGCGGCATCCATCAGAATTCCCCACGAGAACTGGAGAGCGATCTTGCCGTGACACCGACGACTCAAGTGGACAAAACACATACACTGGTCGCGCGTGATGCGGACAGAACGTACCAACCAGGACAGGGTGCAATGGACCCAAGCAGCATAAACATGCGCGGATTGTATGCTTTGTTTGCTATTCTGGGAGCAGCGCTTGTCCTGGCATCCATTTGGTTCTTTTTCTGGGCAAAGGACGGCGGATTCATTTGGAGGAAGGGTGATTGGGAAGATTATAAGTCAACTGTTTTGCGGCGAAAGGGTCCTGATGGGAGAACCCTTAGTAATGCTACAAAGAGCACAAAGCTAGGTGGAGGTAGCATCGTTGGTAAAGGCTACACCGACGATGGATACACCGTGGCCGACACCGCTCCTGGATACAGTGACACTGCTACTACGATCACCGAGAAAGAACCGAGACGCAAGCGCAACCTTCGCGATAAATTCCGCCGCAAGCGCAGGCACGAAAAGTATGAGGGCGAAGCGGACGAGGACGTCCGTGCCTACCGCAAGGAAAGGCCTGCTCAGATTGGTGGCATCAACCGCGAAGCAGATGGCACATACTACGGTAGCGACTACGACACCTCGAACCCACCTACGCACTACAACCAAAGCGAAATGAGCGAAGTCCGCGACTACGCCTATGAGCCTGCTCGCCCTTCTCATCAGAAGCGAGACTTCTCCTTCGCCCCCGGCACGGAAGAGACCATGAGCCAGACCACAACAGAACGTATGGTCCGTGAACCATCAGCCCGCAGACACAACCGCCGCCGCGAACGACGTCGCGCACCCCCGACGTCATCTTCCCGTCAGAGCAGCCCGCGTAAGCGCGAGTCTCGCGCCCACTACACCGAACCCCTCGACTTCTCCTCGAACTCGCAAGCACGCTCAGATTACCAGTACTCAAACGTTGACACTGAAGAACAAGACATCGGCACTGTCAGCTACCACCACCCAATCCCCGGTCTCAGCAAGGGCTACCGCCGCGATGGAGCCCGTAGCCGACGGAGGGATAGTCTGAGTGATAGCGACTGAGGAGACTCGGTATTCATGAAGCAAATCTCCACTTGAATTACCTATCTACCAAATTGTAAATAATATCGACCTGATTGGGTTATCTGAGATTGCTATGTCTAGAAACTTTACGAGCGCAATGGGAACAATGGATTGAGAATCTGGGATTTATGTTTATGTTACGAGAATGAGATTCATCCGGAGTCGTTTTTCTTGCTTTGTTATCTATTATATGGTTTATATTATGACGGAGATGGATGGATGGATATGGATATGGAATCGGAATTTGTATTATTTGATTGCACTACGATTTAAAGCTGGTTTTCCCCCATCGGTTTCCTTACGTACTTTGTACTTAGTTAGGCATACATACACTCAAGGTTTTTCCATCGAACTCTCACATCTAACGAAAGTCACTTTATGTAGTACTTTTGTTTCGGGGCATCCTAGTTTGAACCGCTGGCTGATTGTGAATGGTTACTACCTAAAGATGCTGAACCGAAAGCCGATAAATATTCTTCTAATAATACAAGGACAACCTTGAATAAAATAGAATGAAACTGAAAGCACCCTAAACAAATGCATGAACCCTCCGAATGCTTGCCCTTGTATATAGATGACGGTTGATGCAGATGACATATGAAAAGAAAAGATGGCGAAAATACAGTCGCAGCAAAAATGAATGGACCGGAAGAAGTATGCAAGTCTCAAGAAAATGTATGTATGAAACAAAAGGAAATGAAATGAAAGCAAAGCCAACGTCAAGGGCTGGAGCGCGGCCGCATACTGCCTACTTTCGGGGCCGACGCTCGTGGTGAAGATGGTGGTGAGGGTAAAGACTGGGCTCTCATCACCACGTCCGGTTTGCGTCCCGTTTCACGACCGACTACGGTATCTTCTCCGTCGTCGTTGTTTTTTAAATACGGGTTATATGATGAGGGCGCCAGCGCCGTCTCATCGGAGAACCAAGTATCGAGTACAGCCTGTCCGATATCTTGGGCTTGCCAGCCTTGCTCGCGAAGGGGTTGCCAGAGAGGCGAGCGAGTAAGGCGCCATATGCCAACTGATGAGATTCGAAGCTGGTGGAGCATCCATTTGTTCATGTACTCGTTAGAGCTGATGGACAACTTTTGTTGGAGGGCTTGGTTGAATTGGTGCTGGCTTCTTGGCGTTATCTCGGGGATACCACTTTCTATCTCCAAATATTCATTATTGCCCAGCGATAGTGCACCGGTTTCCTCCGGGAATACTGCCAAGTCTTGGGGTGGAAGTTTTAAAGGGTTTGGTTCCGGCTCCCATATTTGACCACCCATGTACGGATGATAAGAGTGGAGGGAAGATAGATCTTGATAAGCGAAGCGCTTATGATCTTGCTCTAGGCAAATCATGCGGAAAGCGTCCACATCCATCTGTGTATTATTTAGGTCCTTCCATGTATTGTTGTGTTCTTCTTCAAATGTCTGCAAGAAATCTGCAGATTCTTGGTCTAGGGGCAAGTCTAACCGCTGCCTTTGTGCCTGCTTTTCGTTGGCCATGTACCACTCTGATTCGAGCTCTGCAAGTTGGTCTTGAAGCATCCGTTCCTGCGCTATGCCGGTCAGGTAAGTGATTACATGACTTGGAGTCTCGTCCGTGGATTCCTCTTCTGTGCCCGGGCTTGAGAATCGTGTATCACTTTGGAAGTTTGGTGCGCCCCCATTATTGAACGAGCCGGCAAAGTCTTCCATGGACATCTTGAGAATGTATTCTTGCTCTTCCAGGTTATCTTCCTCTTCACGATAACTATTTTCCAATTTCACATATTCTTCTGCAGTTGTCTGAAGAAGCTCATACTCCTGCATAATTGGTTCTGCCTCGGGGTGGTCCAAGTTGGCAAAGAAGGCGTTGAGACGCTTCATAAGCTCCACTCTGAGTTTCATTTCGTCTTCTCGCTTGTAACTAAGCGCCATACGTGACTGGCGGGCGTGTACTCGTAGTGCAGAGAAGTCATCGAGCCTTTTATAGACGTTCACGATTTGCGCTTCACGGGCGTTTCTCGAGATATCCCCCTGGCTTGTGGTGCGTACATTATGATCTTCCTGTTCATCGCCCTGTCCCTGGTCAGTTTCCCGATTATTAGAGCCGGGCGGCGCTGGGCCAATAGGCTCGGAACCGGGTGAGTGCTGCTGGGAGCCATATGTAGGCAAGGCAGGAACACCTTGCGCGTCGGACCCGCTGATATGCAGAAAGCCGGTTGAATCAGGGCGAGGTTCACTGCGCTGGCTCTCAAGCCTAAGTGCGGACTCGGTCTTGCTATTCCGGCGATACTGGAGCGCCTCCACAAACATTATTGTCAGCAGTGTCGCGCCAGCGTAAAGTTGAAGTACTGAGGAAGGGGCGCGTTGAAGTAAACAGCCTTACCCATCCCATTCCCTTCTTAAAGTTTGTTGCTATGGTGCGCCAGTTCAAGAATGCGCCGTCGGGGGCTCGAAAGTCAACCATGGTGGCCCCATGCCCAGGGGCGTCACCGGCTGTGGGGGTGAGAAACTACGGGCCGACCCACGTGGAGAGCACGTCAAGAGTAAACAGATTTCTGGGTGTCCAGGGGGTGGCTCAGAGGCCGCGGGCAATGTAGAGGTGTTAACGGATTCCTCCGTCAGAGCGACGCGGCTTTCATCTACCTAACCTCGTAAAGTTCGCATGCCTGCTCCGGCCTCCCAAATTTGGGTAATCAGCCTGATATTGGGAAGCGACAACCCAACTGCAATAGTAGCAAATAATGTCATATTATCCAATAACGCACAAAGAACGGCCGTGACTCAATGTGTAACCCTCGCGACTGCATCGGACACGTCGTTTGGCCGCTCTGCGCAAGGTTTAGGATATCATAGCATCTCATAGGCGGAAGAACCGTCCAAAAGAGGTCCGTTCGAATCTCTCACAAAATCACGAGCAGGATTCGGACCATGGAAGCGTCTCAAGTGTTTGCCGTCTCATGTCGCAGCATGCGGGAGTATCCGATCACGCCGAGCAGCCCAGGGTGTCATCAGTTATCACGGGCGATGACGACGAGTTGCAGCGAACCACGACGCAGGAAGCGAGCTGACTCCGTTTGATCCGGGCTGAAAAGGAGGGAAGCGAGGGATAGCGTCGAGTGTGATTGAGTCGTGGGGGGAGCTCCGGGACTAGTGGACGCAATCCCCGTTCCTCCCGTCCGATGGCATCGGGGCCCCTCCCTCCACAATCTCCCTCGATCCAACCACGAGCCGACCTAGCAGGACATTGTTCACGTCATGTGTTGACAACTCAGGATGGACGTGCATTCCATACTCCCAAAGCGGGGGCTGTCGCTTGAAAAGAGCCTCATCTCGTCTCTATTCCGGAAATGCAGACGGCCACTTGCTCGAGAGCTGGGGGACCAGGGTATAAAGCATGTGTTGTGATTCAGCCGGGTCGACTTTTCGTCGCACGCACTTCCTCACTGCATCCTGGCTAAGGGTTGGAGAGTCGGGATAGCGTCTCGCTTCAATTTATTGCTTCGCACAACTGGGAAGCCCGAGTGCCGCTCTCAACATGCCTCCCAGATATGGCGACGATTATCGCTCTGATGAGCGCAACTCTACCCGCCCAAGAGGTAAGTGACGATTCTCTGTTAACAGGGAAATAAGCTTACCCCGTGCTAGGCTCACGCTCGCGCGAGTCTACGGGATATTACGCTCAGGGCTATCCCGGCGACTCTTACCCCGATGCACAGAGACCACGACGTGTCGTTAATGCAGTACCTTCGGCGTTATCTAGGCAGCCTCTTCAACAGTGAGTGGCGCTATTGAGGCTTTGATGTTGACTTTGTTTGTATGCTAATTTCGAAGGATCCCGCCAAGTGCAGGAGAACCCCAGTATATGCATGCCCCGGGTCATGCTGGTCAAGACCACTATGGTACACCCTTTAATGATTTTCATGGTCTATCGTCTGGCCAAACTGGCGTACCCGGTCCTGGGAGTTACCAGGGATATCCACCCCCAAACGGCCAACCCCCTGATCCAAACATGGACTTGACATCTACACAACAGTATGACTCCCACCACAGCCCCAGAAGAGGGTCGAGTCGTTCAGAGTCAACCATTTTCGACGGCGTGAGTCAATGTCCTTTGTAAAATTTGGTCGACTTATCCTAATGAAAATTTAGCATCCTGCTGTTATTTCTACACTGGATCCACGTAAGGCCTTCCCTTCACCTCACTAGGACAAAGAGTAACAATCACTATCTCAGGATATGTTTTGCAACCAAGAAGCTACTACACCACTGGAAAGGTATGTGCAAAGGCTTTGGCTGGCCCGTCGTTTTCGTCATGTCTAATTATGATTAGATCTTCGCAATACTATGGCACGAGAACTATGGAATGTCGAACGGACACGGGAACGGAACCGTTATTACCCACGGCCCGACGTTTACAGGACGATTCAATGAGCCGATTTATAGCGCTATTCGCCGTATGGTCGTTTTCAGCACAACCGGCCAGAAGTCACTGTGCTTGTGAGTGACCAGTGTCTCATCCTTCATTCCATTAAAGACTGACCGTGCGGCCCAGCCCCATAAGTACGTATGGCAACCGTGGCGTCGCAAAGCCAAACGTGGACCCTGACACGCATGCAATTGTATACCCGCGGGGTACATCGCCCATCCGGGAGGCCAACGAGCCACGTATGATTAAGGAGCCTCTGGAGGTGGCCGTTGAGTCGTATGATGAAACACTCAATCCTATGTCGAGGCTGGACTTTGGCAAAATACACACTGTGGAACATAACGTCAAAGTGCTTCCAATCGGAAGAATAACAAGCAGATCGATGACGAGATTTATACAATACACGAGAGACGAAATGAACAACTTGGTTTACTAATGTCAACCGATATTATGCTCATTCTGTCCGTGTATATCTGCGCCGAGATGCAAAATATTAACGGAAATCCAACTTTGGATCTTTTTTTTTTTTTTTTTTTTACACTTTTATACAACACGTTTGCGAAAATACGAATCGCACGATTGATGAGACTGAGAACATACGTTTGCAAGATCCACAACTAATGTCTGTCTTGCGATGGCAGTAGCTACACAATACGTTGTTATTGGTATTCGGCAGCTCTCCAATTTTTCGGTCTTTGATGCTTCAGGCTTTGTCTTGCGTCACCGCGTTTTATAGTATAACCAGAATGTCTAGTCGTTGAATGAAATTCAGTTGTTTACATGAAGTTTATATACTTCCTCCTCACCAACGCTAAATCCGATAGAGTAACTCCGGCCAAGAGGTGGGGACGCTAAAGGTACTGCCGCGAGAAAACTCACCGCCATACAGATTTTCTGAAGCAAAACTTCACCCGCCTTGAATCTTTGATTCTGGAACCATTCTCTCAGCCCATTTCTTTTGACAGACAGAAAAAATGAAGCGGAAGCTAGACGCCAACGATATCCCATCTCCAGAGCCTGCCGAGGCTAAGGAGACGAAGGACGCCGATACCACAGAAGACTTCGAAAACCTCAGCCTCGATCCCCGACTGCGCCAAGCCCTGGTTAAAGAGAAGTTCAGCAAGCCCACCCCGGTACAGGCGAAGGCTATTCCACTTGCCCTTGCGGGGAAGGATATCTTAGGTATGTCGAGTTGGTTGTACGGATTTTATGTCTAGGGTACTGACGAAGACAGCCCGTGCAAAAACCGGCTCTGGCAAAACGGCCGCGTACGTCCTTCCGATTTTGCAAACTATTCTCCAGAAAAAGGCGGTTCGTAATCTCCACATTTTCTCTTATGTCCAGGTTATAGAAGGCGTTCAAGTATATACTAATCGTACATTTTACAGATCGACCCCTCACTAAAGGCTACTACCGGCCTCATCCTCGTCCCCACTCGAGAACTCGCGGAGCAAGTCCAGAAGGTCGTCACCACATTCGCTGCGTTTTGCGGGAAGGATGCTCGCTCGGTGAATCTGACACAGAAGGTATCGGATGCCGTTCAAAAGTCAATGCTCGCAGATTACCCCGATATTGTCGTATCGACGCCTGCTCGTGTCATCGCCAATCTTGGAACGTCGGCACTTTCTTTGGAGAACCTCACGCATTTTGTCATTGACGAAGCTGATTTGGTTCTTTCGTACGGTTATGAGGATGATATAAATGCATTGTCCAAAGCAGTCCCAAGGGGTGTACAGACGTTCCTTATGAGTGCTACTCTCACCGCGGAGGTGGATACCCTCAAGGGTTTGTTCTGTCGCAGCCCGGTAGTTTTGAAGTTGGAGGAGAAGGATGACCAAGGTGCCGGTGTTAGCCAGTTCGTCGTCAAGTGAGTAAATCTTGGTTATGTCTGCAATGATTTTCGTGAGCTAACGTTGAAATCAGATGCGCGGAGGATGAGAAATTCCTGCTCACCTATGTCATCTTCAAGTTACAGTTGATCAAGGGCAAGGTTATCATATTCGTCGGAGATATTGACCGAAGTTACCGTCTCAAGTTGTTCTTGGAACAGTTCGGAATCAAAAGCTGTGTTCTGAACTCCGAATTGCCTGTAAACTCACGTATTCACGTGGTCGAAGAATTCAACAAGGGTGTCTACGACATCATCATTGCCGCCGACGAGCAAGAGATCCTCGGCGCATCAAAATCGTCAAGAAAATCCAAGGAAGCAGCAGTCGAAGACGAAGCCAACCCCTCAAGCGACGAAGACGAACAAGAAGCCCCATCAACCTCCAACAACCGCTCCGACAAACGTCGCAAAGTTACTTCTAAAGGAAAAGACTACGGCATCTCCCGCGGTATCGACTTCCAAAACGTCGCCTGTGTTCTAAATTTCGACCTCCCCACCACCTCCAAATCTTACACCCACCGCATCGGCCGCACAGGCCGCGGCGGCAAAACAGGAATGGCCCTCTCCTTCGTCGTCCCCGCAGAGCACTTTGGCAAGCACAAACCCACCTCAATCCCCACAGCAAAGCACGACGAGTCCGTTCTTAAAAAGGTCGTCAAGCGCCAGTCCAAACTCGGGCACGAGGTCAAACCTTACCACTTCGACATGACCCAGGTCGATGCCTTCCGGTACCGTATGTCCGATGCCCTGCGCTCCATCACCCGCCTTGCAGTCCAGGAAGCCCGCGCACGTGAAATCCGCCAGGAATTGGTCAAGAGCGAGAAACTGAAGCGTCATTTCGAGGAGAATCCCGATGAGCTGAGACAGCTGCGTCACGATGGCGAGTTGCGCTCAGCGCGGATTCAGCCGCACCTTAAGCACATCCCTGAGTATCTGATGCCGGCGAAGGGGAAGAAGGGTATCTCGAGTGACGATGTTGGGTTCGTTGGGTTTAGGAAGATGGGTGATAATCGTATTCGTAAAGCCAGGGATAGGAATCGTGGCAGGGGGAAGCCCGTGAGGAAGGTTGATCCGTTGAAGACATTTAATAAGGGGAGGAAGTGAATCATCTAAATAATTAGCTCTATAGGAGGGAAGGAGGGCAGTTGTGATTTTGTAGAAGCGGAAAATTTGCACATGATATCATTTTTATGCATATAGGAATTGATTTTGACATATAGATCAACGCTCCAGGCCATTTTGTACAGTAAGCTTACATATAAATGTAACCACGAGCCGCAAGGTTGGAACTTGGAGATGAAGTATCAAATGTTGTTTTGTATATATATATTTGAAAGAGAATATAATACAAGAACCAGCTAGAGGAATGTATCTCTCAACTCCGACCCAAGTAGTTTCTCTCGAACATCATCTGCCAACTCCTCTAGGCCGAAGGAGAAATGGACCCATTTCCCACGCCCGTCTTTTCTAGTCCGCAATACCCGCTGCTGGACTTCCTTCGCGGCACGCATCTGCTCTCGGAACCGCTCTAGCTCCTTTGCCATTCGGTATTTTTGACGTTCTTCATCGACGTCCCATGACTCGGTTGATGCGACTGCCGTTGGGGCATGGGCAGAAGAGGCTAGGGATCGAGGGTTGGGAGCATTCGTTTCGGATGCAAGGTCCACCACGCTATCTGTGACATTTCCAGTATCATCGACATGGGGAAGCCATCCCGGCCCAAGACGAATCCACTCGATGTCTCTCCATGACCCATTCCATTCGGGGCCTGCTGAATATGTCTCGCCCTGGGGCCCGGCGCCTTCCCAATTGAGGGCTGGAATCCAGTCGCCACAGCCTTCCAAGTCTAACCACTTAAGGCAATATGTCACTCGTGAAAGTTTGCGGAGGATACCGGCGGATTCGGCCCAGTTGTTCTCCATTGCGGAGTAAGAGTCGGTGCCACCGTAGGCGAAGGTAAGAGATCTATGCGCTGGGTGTCTGACGCTGGCATTGATAGCATTCGGTGTAACCGTTGGGACTGGCCAGTGTGCTAGGGAGAGGTGTGTGATCGTTGACAGACGAGAGAGCAGGCTGATAAGCGAGTTCCAGTTTACTGACGATGGGTGGGGATGTGCCAAAGATAAATACTGTAGGTTCTCAAAACGCAGGTGCTGCAATGACTTGGGGATAGCATTTCCGGGACCGGCGTCAGCCCCGTCCTCGTATTCATCCTCCCAAGACAAAGGGACCGATTCCGCGGTGTCTTTCTGAGACGGAGCCTTCTTGGGAAGAAATAGTTCCATAGAGAGGTGCTTCAATGAAATCCATCGGCCTACCGCGCCGCTGAGATCAAGATGCGTAACATCTGAATCGCCGTCAGCCATCCGATCCTGGCCCTCGTTTTCAAACGCAGCCGAGTTGTCGAACAGGGGTTTGAGACCGCGCATCAACTCCGCCAGAGGCTGTTCCCTGGAATAGTATCCAACATAGCTCAGCAATAATAATTTAATATGCGTAGGCAACAAGCCAAGGAAGTGCCCATCATATGCGACATGCCATGCCCAATGTATGGCCATTGACTTCATCAACGTATGCACGAAGCTCCCCTTCGAAGGAAACTCCCTGCCCGGCAGGCGCTCAAGGCGGTGGATAACCTTCGCCGTTTCAGCGGAGTCCAATTCAGTTTTCTCAGCATCGTCTGCGCTGGTATCGCCCGAAAGCCAGCTCTCAGGTGGAGGCGGACCAGCTGTCCGTCTCAGTCGCCGTCCGCCGATGACAGTAGTGCGGCGAGCATCTGGACGGGGACGGGGTGGTGGAGTTTCGGGGAGCTCGAGCAAGTTCCGCAAAGATGGGTGGACAGACCGAGGTACGATGTGACGGGGTACACTGCGACTGTTACCAGATAACGATGGCGATACCTGTGTCCGGCGCAGGTGGCTGATCAGGTCGTTGACTGAAGGTTGTTCGGGTTCCCCGCTCGGCGAGGCTGGCGAACGGAATCGATCATTCTGGCTGCTGCGGGGGCTCGAAGTGGCCAAGGTATGGTGGGGGGTGCTGACGGGTTTTGAAAACGTATTCTTGTGGTGTTTCTTGGGCATAGGTGCTTGAGGTGATTGAAAGAAAAAGAAAAGGAAAAGGGCACACTGGGGAGTTAAAGGATGACGGTGAGGGGTACACTAAGTGAGGCTGAGGCGGAGTCAAGAGTCATCGTAGAAGGAGGAGTCATCGCGCAATTCGCCCCATACTTCATGCACACCAAGTTCAGCTTCTCTAGCTTTGCGCTTCTCAAGTCTAATTTGATTTTGTACATTGTGTCTATCTCGTTGCATCTTAATTTACAGTAGGTCGAAGTTCATACATCCCGAACCCATGATTCATCTTCCATCTTTCCCTCACGCTTCGGTCCCTCCTCGATCCACGTTTCGACGAGACCTGCCTTAGGATCCTCATCGGAGTGTCCCCGAGACCTTCGGACTTCAAGAACGAGATCCCTGACCTTCTTCGTTACCTCCTTTCGTAACTCGACGGCCTCCGCCCCATACAGAAGCTCGTCACTCAGAGCACCGAGCGGAAGATCGCGAGTTTCTGGAGAAGCCAGCTCAGCCTTCGCCTTGATCTTCTGCCATCGACCGCGCATTTCGCCAAAGACCGCTTCAGAATCCACCTTCTGCCCGAACGTCACACTGACCTCCTTTCCAGGTCGCGGGACACCCCGCGGGAACCCACGGCTCTCGTGCATGACCTGATCGAATCCCTCTAACCAAATTGGAACAACGTCGGGGCATTCGCTCGCCTCGAGTATCAACCTAGCAACACCCCACTTGAAGTATCGCATAGTCTTGGACGGAGCTTGGTGGATCTTTCCTTCTGGAAAAATATGAACCCAGGAGAAAGAATTGCAGGAGTATGCGGATGGCGCAAGGTGGGAATCATGGCCATCCGTGGTGTAAGCCGTAGGAAGATCGGAAAAGGGATCAACGCAGACGTTTTGCAAGCTCCAGCTTTGACGCTCGGGTAAAGCAAGGTGCGGTTCGGCGGGGAAGGGTCCTTTAGATAGGAGTCGAATCGCCTGGGTCACAGCTGGTTGCGCGATACCACCGTGCTTCGAATGGGCAGATCTATGAGTAGGTAGTAGCTGGCCCATTGTGAAGAACAAGGCCAACGGTCTGCCAACGCGCAGAGTTAGCCGGCGCGATCAAATTGTTACCGACAGGTTAACACGGGCCCATACCGGGTCTGGTAGCAGATGTCATGACTAGCAAGCCCCCATCTTCTGTTCGACGATGAGAGCCCAAAGTTGTACTTCAAGGGGAGAAATCCCCACACCAGCGGGTCATCCATTCTGTCGCGAGCCGGTCAGCGCTATCGTATGAGCATGTAGAGAATCGAATGGCCTCGGTCGTGAGGCGCATATACGTACGTACACGCTAATGTGGTTGGAGACTATAATAATATATTGCTTTAGATAAGTTCACGTCGCGTAGCAAACAGAAGGAGACGCCAGTACCTGTAAGTAAACCTTTCTTGCGTTGCGACGGATCCTTTCTCGACTCAAGTAGCTCCAGGAACTGCTCCATGCCATGAGTCTCGGGATAGCTGCACCCATACAAGAAAGACCGGCACAACCCCGCGACGCTCAATATTGTGGTGGCCGAGAGCGACCTCCAAAAGAGAGAGGGACTTTCGCCCGTTGCACCAGAATCTGTTTGCCGCGACATCGTGTCGGTTCTATCGGGTATGCATAGGAAGTGCAACAAAGTCTAAGAAACGAACAGCGCAACCAGGCAGTATACGCAATGGAAAACCATGAAGAAGGGAGTGGAATGCAGCACCGTCGACGAGGTGAAGAAGGCCGGGGGGAAGGGCGTGAGAGTAATCGGCAACATCATTGGCCTCTGGGAATTTGTTGCGCCGCGGAGGTTGACGGAGCACGGACCACCCGAAACCTCGACGGGATTTTCCGTGCAGGCAGGACTCCGTGAAGTTCGAAGTTCACCATCACAGGGACTTCTACAACCGCCTGCTTTCGCGTCATAGAGCAAAGATGTTCAAGCCTTCGTCACCATTATTCTCGGGTCTTCTATGGTACGTTTCCTCTCCGTATCCCTGCGCACTGCCAGATTCTCCCCACCCGATCTCGACACACCCTCATTGAACACGCGACCTCCTCTGGATTCAAATACAATAATGGCCGACTCTAATACCTATTCTCGCATAGGAAAATCCCATGGCGCATCTCACAGCCCCAGAAAACCCGCCAACGCAAGCGTCTGCGCGCTGTTGACCGCGTAGTCGACACCCTTAGTACAGCCCTTCGCCGAAACGGCGAGTCCACAAAAGCAATCGACAGATGGTACAAGGAAATGCCGCGAGAGGAGGAGATGCTACCACGAGACAAATACACTCTTTTCGACAAGAAGGAGAAGACGTACCGCAAGGGCATTCATAGTAAGTCATACCATCCATGCCGCTTGGTCCTGCACCACCCTTTTCTTCGAGGGCCGAGGGCTTTCAGAGGCCCGGGAATGTGAATTGCATGGAATCTAACAGGAACTCAAATTAGAACTGCCAAAATGGACAAGAGTCAGCCAGCGGGTCAACCCCCCGGGTTTCTAAACAACATCGCGCCCTACCTCGCCTACTAGCTACCTTCTACTATCGGATACCTTCCATCGATATTACGATACCACTGTATTATATGCCTCTCTTTGTACCGCCACACTTGCCGCTAGAGGAGAAACTCGGGGTACGAAAGAATATATGAGGTTTTACGGAGTTTTGGAAACAAAGAATCACTTCCTGTCTGCATTATGTACCCTAGCCTTTGCAATGTTCCATGGTTAAGCATTGTCAAATATCATCGAGTGCTCCTCGCGTCCGCCTCTGTAGTGCGTTTGCTTGGAATTGCTGCGAGATGAAGGACAAGAGCTTGGCGTATCATCATCAATTTTGAAAGCATACCTTTGAGAATAGGTTAAGACTGCTTAAACCCGTATCACCTGTAGCATATATAAACATCTACCTATCTACATTTCCAATTCCAAATATCATATGGAAGCGCATTTCTACCCTTAGCCCCTGCTAGCTTTGGCCCTATGTCTGCATCCGCCAGGGTTTGCCACTATGGATGATCCAACTCCTCACCATCAGGGAGATAACGCCCGTTCTTTCCCCGGAAATTCTACTAGGGACTGCGACATACCTAAAGGATTATTGTGTCTCTTTGGTGTCTTGCGCGTCTATTTGTCGTCTAGAAATGAGTCTTGGAATCCTTCATTTACTTCTTGCTGAACGTTGACAGGCGCTGAAGATGTCCATGGCGAAGCGAATGAGAGAGGCGTCTCTGCATCTAATTTCGGTACTATCAATCCGAAAATCTCTAGCCAAGAATAACGAACTTAAATCCGCAAATCATCATACCACATCGTGTTTTCAGCTGGCCTCCCGGGCTGGATGACGTGCAAACAGCTGTTCGAAGACCATGACCACCCACCCCGTGTAGAGGGATAAAGATAGCGTCAGCCTCCAGACACCTTCCTTATTAGTTGAGAGTGCAAGACTCCCGGTACCTCTGGATCTGATGCTTCTTGGTGGCGCGGAGCCGCTCTTTTCTAGCTATGGGGATGACTTGTTGCTTACTCCAATATAACCATTTCAGACGGCCTCAGTGTTCCTTCTAGTACCCTAAGGATATTTAGCTTTTCTCTTACAAAATTACGAGCCTTGGAAGCCGTATGGTTCAGGGCTCAAAATCCTAGATTCGTGTCTCGGCGCCGTTTATACAACCAAGCGAGCTAGTTCAATATCTACGACTACGAGGAAGGATGGGTGACGCGGCCTATTCTTGAGACTGAACTATTCCACTGAATTCTCGTATCCTTAAGCCATGGGACGATCTCGTCGAATGCCGAGGCTGTGTTGCATGGAATATGATTTCAACCACTGTACTTTTGATTTCAGTTTCATGACCGATTGGGTAACTGGTGGACCTGGGTGGCTTCATGAATCGACGTAAAGGCCTGATCGGCGGATCTCCAATGCCTGGTTGTATTGCAACTTGTGAGCCCAGTTTCGGAATATGCATTGTATGACGGAGCACACTTTCAGCAATGTCTGTGGGGTTATTTATTCTTTGAATATATACATTTTTAGGACGATTCGTCTGTCGGAAGTTCTTCTCTCCCATCCAGCCAACAATTTGCGTCAGAATCATTGAATCTTGAAGTAACTTGTCGGCAATATCGAGCTACGCCATGGGCAATCTCCTTCGCCCTTGTCCTATTTACTCGGCCTTCATATATTGCCTTGCGAATCCGGTACCCGGGTTTGATTCTTTGCCAGTCACTCCACTTTTCCTGCCAACCCGCTCCACCCTCATAATACTTTTCTCGCTGCCGAGCAGATAGACCGAGTCCCTGCGGGGGTCGTCGCATAAGCCAACAGACTGGGTCGATTTTACCATCCGGCGGGTCCTCAGATGAGCTCTCATAGAGTTCAATTCCCTTAGTGAATGGCTTTAGCCCGGATGCCATCCTATGTCTATTTACGGCAAGTCTCCATGAGCTGATCTTGGGAGTTTGGGTTGCCCGATGACTGGGGTTGGGATACTTCGGACCCCGGGAAAGAGCTGATTTTGGGGCTGGATATGGGACATTGAATCGCGGATCTCCCCAGAGCCGCCTCTTTTCAGTGGGGACGCGGGAGACTGGATCAAAAACGATCCAGGTTTTTCTATTTAACCAATGATTTGCAAGCAGGGTGAAGTGAAATGGCCGTTGCCCTGGAGTTAATTGGTCCGAGATCCACTCCAGTCTCCGGTCCAAGTTGAATATTAATCGCACCTCCCAACTGCTCCAGTCTTTGGTTTGCGTTACAAAATGCGGCATTCGCTTTGTACAGGAGCGCTCCTTCTTTTGAAGATCTGGTTTCTTGCCCTTTGTGTGAGTCTTGACGGCGGAAGCTGGAATTCCCATTGACTCTTCTTGCCAGGTAAGAAGTGTTGGACGACGGAATGGAGTCGAATGACCGCGCAGGATTGGCAAGGAACTCCATTGATTTCGTGCATTCATGTCACTTTTGTATCCATTCAATGATGCATGTCGCCTGACCTTGAACTGCTGCTCAGAGCTGCAGAGAATTAGGTCGCTGACATCCGAGGATGATGTCCATTTTCGATTTTGTTGATGTTGATATTGATATGCACGTTCAAATGCAGTACTATCGAGCGAGAGACTCCTCAATAATGCAGACTGTGGGCTTCCCGGAGGTCCTGCGGGGAGAGTGTGAGTACTGTATCCAATGCATTTGAGTGTCTGCACCCCCATCCGAGCAGACCAAACTTGGTACTTGCGCGAGCGACGAAATACTGGCGATATATCAGGCATGGATTCTTCACTGTCGATATTCTGAGGGTTCAAGTCTCGACATAAATGTGTGGGTATCGGGAAACCTTTACGCTGCGCAAGGCATGGCATAGAAAAGCTGTGTGGCGACGACTGGGTATAATGCGTGAACCTCAGTGGGACGCGGCTGGTACTCTGGGGAAGGGGGAACCGCGGGAATGTGCTGAAGGTTTGTCTGGCAGGTGGGACAACATGTGAGCTTGTATCTGATCCGAGTTTTTCAGAAAACCTAGCATGCTGTAACCGAGGTGCTGTAGAGTATCTCGGTGAAAGCCTACTGTGGAGGCCTTCCTGTGAAGATCCATTTATACGTGTAGGCCCTCGAATGGGAGTAGCCAGAGACTGAGAGCCGACAGGAGGCAAAAGTGCCCCAGTCGCAAAAGGGGAGGAGGCTGACTCTGGGCCAGGATTTGATGTAGGCATAGGACGGGAAGGACTTGTATGGTTCCATATGGCGTCAGCCATTTCAGAATCATAGCACGTATTCCACTTAGGTACCCGGTGTTGTTCTCTCTCTGGATATGCTCTTTCTGGATATGCATCGAGTTCTCTTTGGCGGGGATCCGGATCCCACCATACCCATTCGATATCGGTACTCGCTGGGCTCCAAGAAGTCCAACTGCGTATCTTTGCCATAAATTTGCGGAAAAGTTGCTTGTTGGCCTCGTGTCGCTGAGAGGGCACCCAGCCGTACCAGGTTTTTGCGTAGCGAGTCGACGGGGCGTTTCCCTTTCTCAAGACTCTGGCCTTTGTAAATGAACGAAGGAAGCGAGGGAGATTCCAGATAAGGACGGTAAGGATAAAGATGCCGGCTGTTCCGGCGAGTAGCTGAAGGAAAAGCTTGCGGGGAATAAACGATGTGGCCTGGACAGGCGTAACTGGGGGTGCAATCAGAGTTGGGCGGATCAGAGTCGTAGGTGGAGGCCGGTAAAGGACAGGTGCCATCTGATGAATGTAGATTCACGCAAGAAGGTAGGCATTCTGATAACAATATGGAGGCTGAAGGTGGATATGTTTGTCGGGGGCCTCTATTGTGTTGGAGTGGGAGTGTCATCGCGATGGATGGGCGACGTAGAGGGCAGGAGGGCCTTTCCTCGCCGGCCACTTCGCAGCCATCCCCGTTCAGGTACATAACAGCTCTTATGCCCGAATTATTCCCTCCCGCGACGCCAATTTGTCCCTGGATGGTTGGCCTCGAACTATATCTCCTCGCCAAGCTGAACACCATCGGCATTCGACCGGCGCTCATTGCAAATGTTACCTTTATTGGAAGTCTAATGCTCTAATTGCAGGCTGTGCTATATCAGGTGATCGTGTGTGCTGCCTCACTCTGCCGCCTCACTTCTCCTTCCTCCCTCGTACAGCAGTGATGCCTCACTATTCACTCAAGTCCAGTCCGAGCCATTAACTCTGCAAAAAGAGTACTGATCCGCGCTGTTACCATGTCCTTTTGATAAGCCCTGGGATTTTCTTTTTTCTTTTATTTCGGGGCTTGCTGACTGCTATTCCAGCTCTTGTCGCGCCTCCCCGGGCTTTGGCTTGATCTGGTCCAGTACTGTTGTTGCACATGTTTAGTACTCTGAAGCCTCAACGGCGGCAAAAAGTCACGTATTATACCCATTGCAGAACGTCTGGTCGTTGGAGTTTATGAAGCTGACTTTATTCGCATACTTGTTCCCTTCTTCGGTCGATCCACATGCCCAATCCCCAGGATCATCATCATCTACTGCATCCAAATACTGTCTGAGCACCGGTGACCCTGGCCACGATATTGATGAAAGCTGATTGGTATGACACGGATGGAGCTTTACAAAGGTACGTTTCCAGTTTGGAAAAACTTTGCGCTATGCATGAGCTAGGTTGATACGAGGTCATCATGCATTTGTTTCAATGTCATGCGGGGCAATATTTCGGTTGAAATCTCGGTTGACAAACTTCTTGGGCCACCACCAAAGCTATTTCAATGGGCGAACGGCTAGCGACAAGTTGGGAAATAGAGCTAAACGATCCCGTAGGGCTTCGGTCAATGCCGACTATCGACCACGCGGGCGACACCAATCAACTCGTAGTTTCATTCACTCGGACGACCGGACCAGTACGACAGGTGCTGCTTTGGTGGAGCACTGGCAAATAGGATTCTATTAACGACCTCATGCTCCAGAGTGATATTCTTTCCACGTTCGAGCCAATCTCGCGCGAAGGATGCATTATGCGAGATTGCGAATCCTCGATCGAGTGGATCTGCATATCGTGTTCGATTCCAGGATCTTACAGGCGATGATCTTAAACAAGAGAGGCATAGGCGCCAATGTGTTGTGGTGTGCTGAAGTTGGGCACCCGTATGAAGAGGAATCGCGGTGGAAAGACCAGCTTGGTTATTGTCAGAAAGTTTCGGTCTCGGGGTCTGCTGCGCACTTTTCGATCCTTGGTCCCCGAACCGGGTTTCATGTTCGATGGGTGTGTATTTGTAATGGGGCCTTGACGGATCATGGATGTCAGTGCTCAATTGACTACACCGCCACTCTCTCCATAGCACCGCCACACAGATGTGGCTGGTCAAATTGACGAGTATACTACACAGTACACCCCATTTCTTAGCGATTCCTTGCTTTTCGACCCAGAGTAAACCTACTCTCACGGGTTTTGCATGCGATGGTATCATTGAAGGTGTTGATCCAGTACAGCAGTGTTGCGCTACTAACAAAGAGAACCGGAAACCGTATAGAGAGCTTTGACATTACCTCAGCTGCCGACGATCGAGGTGATATCCATTACGAACAAAGGCATGTAACGCGGGCGTGATCCAGAGCCTCCACATCCTTCATGCGTGCCACCCAAATAAGCGGTCTTTGCTTTACCTTGCGGGTAGTAGATCCTTCGTGCTTGCACCCTGAGATCTGTTTTCCGTGTCAGATAAACTGGGAACATTGCCACAGAAGGCAGCAACGTTTAAGCAGAAGCTGCGAGCTTTTTACGAGGGTCTCGATTCAGTCTACAAAGAACAGACTGGGGTCATGCGCCACGATACACCGTATGCGGCTACAGGGGTGTGGCGCAAACAAGATTGAGACAGGGATGAGCCTGTCGGGCAAGGCTGTCACATCTCATCCTGGTCTGCGGGTCCGCAACTGCTCCACCGCTCGTCATTTCCCGTTTGGGCCCCGTGCTGCCCGCAAATTTCCATCCTCAAACCCGCCCCGTCGATAGTTCACGTATCTCCAGCTGTTCCAGTTCTGTTAGGGGCGAGGGCAGAGAGCAGGCAGGGTTATTTCAGAACTCTAATTCTGTGCAAGACGACGAACAGGGCCATACATGCCAATCGGCGGGATGGAGAGGTTTCCACGCCTCAACGAAGCAACGCCAGTCTTTGTGTTGAAGCTGAATTTCAGTCCACCGCGCGTTCCCACTCGCTTTGCTGCCCGTGAAGACGATGGCACAATCTCGCTGTAAAAAAGTGCTCAATACACTTTCCGACTATGGACTACTATAAGGGATGGAAGGCATCTTACCCTTGCTATCAAGCACGTGGTTATAGTAATCTGGATAAACACTCCGGCGCCATGCGATTCGTTCGAGAGTCGACCGACACTGTGGATGGATCAAGTACCCGAAAATAATGCGTGCTAGGCCCAAGATCCCGGAATTTGACTCGTCCATGGCCTTGACAAATGCCGCCTGTGATCCACGCAGCCGGATTAAGCGACTCGCACAATTTGTCTACAAGCGCCGGTCGATGGGCAAAAAGGGTCTGCAGGATCAAGGGGGTCGATGGGGAACGGTCAATGTTCGCCGAGGCTCGGCCTAAGGGATAAAGAAAACCATGGCGAGAGAAAAAGCAAGACTACACACCATTGATGGTCCCCTGGTTGGCTGTACCACCGGACCAGACTATCATTAGGCACAGCATATCATACTACTGCCCAGCCCCAGGTCCAGCGAGTCAAAGCTTCATGGTGTGGCAAACTGACCCCCCTGATCCGATCGTTGTTGCGAGTTCCACTATTCCAATGCGAATAGTTGCCCACAATCCGCGGCAAACGATCATTTTGCATCCTGCAGCTCTATCGTCTTAAGATGACCCGCTGACCAACCAATCTACTATACTTCATCTACCATGTTTTGCCGATCCCACATGGCATAGTTCGCCGCTCGTATGTGTGGCAAACGCCTATTTCCCTGATACCTAGATGAAGCAGGTTTGGAGATGCAGATGATGTTGAAGAATTGCGAAAGCTTATCCAAGCAGAACCTTCACAAATGTGCCCACTCCCTGGATCATGACCGACTCTTTCCATCACATCAGCTTTCGTCGTCTATATAAAGATAGCAATACCTCTCCGTTCCAACCTTAATTCTTTGTATCCGGTATCAACAGATTCAAGCACTTTCCTCTCAATCCCAATCTCCAACCGCCATTATCAGCTATCCTCTTCTCTCTGCCAGTTGTCAGGTTCAACCCCCCCCCCCCCTCCCCATCGTCATTATAAACATTCCGGTTCCTATTCAAAAATGAGTTCAAGCAGAGAATACAGCCTCACATTCGCGATCGCGCCCCCCGCATCTGTTCGTCCTGGTGTTCCCTTCTCTCTCCCTGTCATCGTGGCGGTGCGCGCTATCGGTGCTGCAAGCAGCGATCCATTACAACAGCTAGGCGCGGGTGCGTCTCTTCGAGATGAATCTGGAACCAGTCCCTCTGGCGGTCTGACCGGCACTGTTTCGACAAGTGTACGTAGCCGAGCAGGAAATACCACAAACGGATATGCTCGACTCGGTCCTCTGAGGATTACGACCCCGGGAAAATACAAGCTACGAGTTACATTGGTCAACAATACATCCAGTGGAGTGACCGTGCGTGGATTTATCGAATCATCTGTCATCCATGTCCATGCGGGTGCTGCCGCGTCTCAGCAACCAAGTAAGTAACCGCACCAAGGGGGCAACAAAGCACACTGCATTTTTGGCTTTCGGGGGGTTATTTCCAGAGGTATTTTTGCTAACACAGATTTACCGCTTAGCCCCGAGTCAGATCTCAAAACTGCAGTCATTAATCCCTGAGAATATCGGAATATCGCAAGCCGACATTGTTTCCTGGCAACAAGCCTAAACATCCATTCTAAAGACATCCGGTGTTCATGTTCATTGAGTGGCCTCTCGGGGGCATTTTAATCGCCCGGTGGTTATTTTGCCCTCGTAAATCTGTGCGGCTTATCTTTCTTTAAGCTCTTTTTCGTTTGTTCCCACCGGCGTTCTTTGTTAGCACAGCTTTCTTTGGGTGTTGAGGAGAAAGATGGGGTTTCATTTTGCCTGGTACTTAAATTACCTGTATTTTCTTTATCCTAGAGCAGCAGCAGCAATGCCATCGGCCACTTGCGTACCCGGGCAACTTTTACAGCATTTTCGGGCAGGAGAAGCGTTGGGAACCAGAACTGAGCCTGCCCCGGTCCTTCTACCGTCCATGACTCTTGCTCATCAGATATTCCCTTTTTATATTACTTCAGCATACGCTCTCCTTATAGACACGCCTTATTTCGTTACTTGACTTTCATATGCACCTAGTAATACACTATGGTTCCCCAAACAGATGCGACATGAATACCTCGAATTCACAACCAGTATAGTCCTCGAATAACGCCTGTAATCCCTGACAGTAACCTCACCATCCTGTCTCGGTAAAAGTTCCCCATCTCTCAACCACTAACGTCGATAATCAGAGTCAGCCTGTACCTGAATAGATAGCGACCCAAGAGAAAACACTGCCGACAATCTACATCCACCAGTCGCCGATCTATACTTAAATTGCAGAGGCCTATTTTTGAGTGGGCTATGGATGTCGTGGAGTCCTAGGCGCTAAGTACTATAGTACGTATCTATGAATATAGCCTTCTTCCGTTGCTGCCTTAAACCCTCATTTATCCTTTTTTGCGTCTCGCTGTTTAGATTATTAGGGCTAGTTATCCAAGAGCGTTATCTGAGTCATCCAGCGGCCCAAAAGTACTATCGGCACGTAGGTACAGGGATTCTGCTGCTGTGCTTTTTGAAAGAATTTGGCCGATGCCTGCGGCGTTCATTCTACTGGTTTCTTTGAGTATTACAGAAAAGCATTACGAATGGGAAAATGAAAAAGCCATGAATGGGCTGAATAACGAGTTTCTCATTTCTTAGCGTCTATCTAGCGTGGTAAAGAGAGGATGCGTAGTCCTCATACAGCGTGGACTGTTGTCCATGGCCGTGGAATGATGCCGAGTTTTCTAAATGGGGTCGTTTCTGAACCTGGGAAAACCGCTAGCGGGCTATTTCTAACTCGGCTGTCGCATCGTTCTTCATTCTGAAGTGACTGATTGATCGATTGATTGATCGAAAGAGACGCCTGGCTGATGGATGGATAGATGGATTGTCGAGGATACTGGAGGGTGATATTCGCTTTGTGCATGATTGCATTCTGCAACAAAAGCTACCGACCTGACGGTGTCATAGATAGATCCTTTGGTTGATAAATTGTCCGGTTGGTGAAGAGAGGACGTGTATGCATTCAGCCCTTCTTCTGCTGGCGGACCCAGTCGACGCCGTCACGGACAGTGTCTCGAACGCTAAAGCCACCGAAGAGCCAGTAGTTTGAGTGCCGGCCATAGTGGTAGACGGTGTTGTCGTAGCGACGGCGGTCGTCGGCGCTTCTGTGGGAGTTGTTGGAGCCTGAGGAGCCCGATCGGGACATCTGGACAGGGCTGTGGGTGCGACGGGGGCGCTCCTCGTTGGAAGAGAATGAGTTGCGCGTGATGGAAGTCATTTTTGTAGAAGTTGAATAGCGGTGTTTGTGGAGGTTTTGCGTCAGACGCTTGTTTGTGGACGAGGCAGTGGGTTGGTTGGTGATCCGTGTATGAAGATTAGAAGTACCACTGATTCCAGATCAAGGTATAAGAATAGTATAATGCGTGGGATGGTCCCTTGAATAGACTGAGGTATGAAGGAAAGAAAGACTGAAGATGAGGGGATCTGGCCGATTATTTATGCTGCCTTCGCTCGCGCATTCCTTCGTGATTGACGTCGAGAACCAAGAAACGCCCCGGGCAATCGGTTCGCTGGTCTCGCGGACCCTCATGAAGCGGGGAGTTTGACCTTGTAGGGCAGGCGCTAGCATGATCTTTGACGTGAGGTCCTATCAGGGCGCGCCTGGCATGAGACAGGGCAGGAGAGACGGTCAATCACGGACAAATCAGATGGTGCCAACGTGCGCTGGAGGTCCATCAGTAGGGCCTAGTGCAAATTCTTGTTCACGCTGGGTCGATATCAGCCAATAATGGTACCTTCAGAGGCCTGCCCCATGTCGCTGGGCTCGCGCTAGAAGGTCCCCTGAAGTTTTGGCCCCATGATGACGGCAGTTTGACCGCTTCTGCCTGGAGGCCTGCGCTGCATTTGCACCGTTTCAGCCGCTTCCTGAGGCTTTCGTGTCGGTGAACACCCGGACCACCACCAAATGTCCATCATGCAACCACACGGACGCGGTAAACTCGAGATGGACATGGAGGGGGCAGAGTACACAGCGGAGAATGTGATTCGTGAGACGAGAATTGTCGGTCGGGTTGAGTCACGGTCGATTGGCTGTCTCTGAGTCAGATCACATGGTCTGGGGGCTTTACCCGTTTCGTTCTCGCTCCAGTCACGCTGATTCCTGACTCCTGAGCCTCTGGCCCTCCAGCTTTCCAGTTTTCTGCTGGATGACCACAACCGGGCAAGCTCCTTTCCTTGGCGTCCTTGCATCGCGGACATCGCTTTCCCTAATTGGTGCCCGTTTTGTCGTCACGGATTTCCGACGCTCCGTCCCCAGCAGGTGGTCTGGGGCACTCGGCAGAGACGGCACGGGCATCAAGAAACAGATAACAATCTCCGCGGCTGCTTGGACTTGCGGCTCTCACGACGAAAGTACTACAGTCTTTCTCCACGTCTCTCGCCTACGCGGTCATTTCTCGCCTCCACAGCCATTGTGTGATTTTGCAATGAAAGGGAAATCATTTTATTTCAAACAAGATAGCAATCTCCATGCGAACATGCAAGAAACAGATAAACAACTAAACACCTGACCGGAGTATGCGATTTTCGGTCCTTACGCCAGGATTATGCTCTATGAACAATGCAGAGCAAAATATCGAACCTCAAACACCAACAAAAATGCAGCGCAGTGAAATAACACCAGACTATTCCTCCTGTAGCGGCCACAGTTTCTCGCTTGGCTGTTTCCAAGAGCGCGGTCGCTCCGAGTGGCAGCGTCGGTGATTCTTCTCGATCATCAGACGGCCTCGCTCGCCATCTCGAGTCTTTCTCTTCTCGTTGGTGGCTATGGGATGCGCGGAGAGTCGATGAATCCAGTATGGAAGCGGCACTGTCTCTCCGGACATCATCGTGGGTAAAACCAAGAGGGACCGGGCCCTGTCCAGTGGGGGCTGCATCATCTTACGCAGTGAGACGGTGGCGGCACTGGTCTGGTCGTGTCTTGCTCCGTCTTTAGAGTGATGATGCCAAAGTCGGCGTGGATGAGCTGGCTGAGAACGAATAATCCCGGCAGATGCGGCGTCATCCTCAAACAGCTCTCCAGATTGCACCGGGGTCATGAACTGGCTTTCAAATTCGAGCCCATCGGGCGGCGCTGTCACCGTGATGATGGGCAGGTTACGTCGTTCGCGAAGACGCATCCCCGAGCCGCAGTACGGCCAGGAATGACGTCTCTTATGGTGGAAATGCGGCATGGTGATCATAGTGAATTACAGTGTCAGAGAACCACCTCGAGCGCGTTGGGAGAGGTGTATTTAAAGGACATGCACGTCAGCCGAGTTGAGAAGGGCAAGGAGCTCTAGGCACCTACAAAAAGAGTCAGTGGCAAGAAACAGCCCCGTTTCGCATCATCATTCGCACAACTTCCGGGGAAACTGCAGCGGGCAAAGCTTTGTATTTCTGTCGCAGGCAGCCAGGAGCAGGTACATTGCGGATTATAAAGCATTCAGCCTCTTAGCATGCGTCAGGCGGACTACACGTAAAGGGCGCACGCGCACCATGAAAACGCGCAGCACCCTCACCCAGGTGACAAACTCGGGGCACCATGTAAGACACGAAGAGGGTTCATGGTCGACCTTAACTGTAACCAAGCAGGTTTGTCGAGGTTGCCCATTAGGTAAGTCGTAGATTCGTGAGTCATGTAGGCGCGAGGCATGCCCTGCTTTTACGCTGCTGACTGGCGGGCTTGAGCTAACAAGGGAAGCTGTGCCTTTATTTGCATAGCTCTGCCTAATCGGATTCCGCCCTTTTCATATCCAAAGACATAAATACGCCCCCTTGCTGCGGATGCAGTCGAGTCAGCACAGTCATTGCTATCTTGTGACGCTAGAGCCTAGCGGGCATGAAGACCTCTTCCTTCCCCAGCACCGCCCCGCAAAGCTTAACCTCATCGTCAAACGCAGCACCTTCTATTTATAACATGGATAAAATTCGAGAATCACTTCCTCAATAAAGACATTCGCTGCTCGCCACAGATGTCCCCTCTATACACCAAGTAATTTTTCTTAATGGTGGTGGGGCTCTTGCAAACCTGGGTAGTATCGAGATCCGAGCGTGACTATATATAATCCACAACCACCATCATTCTCATCATTAATGGTTCTGCCGGGAATGCAACTTGCAAGATTAAATCGCAGCGGGCCGATGCGATGACGCCACAGGGGCCGCTCACCCGTTTATTTATGTCAGTTGGGGAGATCATGCGTTGAAGATTTGGTCGAGGTGGACGAGTCATGGGACTTTCAGAGGCCACTCGTTGGCTTCCACCATGGCCAGCCAGAAGAGAAAAAATGGTTACGACCGTATAAAAATATGTGATACCTAATTTATCTGCTGATGTGAGGATCGTTGATGTTTACTTGGGGTCGAATTTTATCTATTTACTACGGGGTATATGCCTAACGTATGTATATCAGAGCTAGGAGCCAAGCAAGTCGTAGCCGTGTCCATATTTCCATGCTGAGTGTGACTGGGCACTACCGTCAAGCGTGGCAATAAAATCGTCGCGATCTAGTGATTTACAGTTTGTTAGCTACGGATGAGTAAAGAAAGAAGTTCTCTAAAGAAATATTGTAGCTGCAACTCACCTTTCGACCGCTGGAAATAGATCGTAACCGGCCCACTCTTTTTCGCCATTCTCGCATCTTTCGGAGAGCCTGATGCTATGACAGCAAGATTGAGTACGCTGCCTCGGGTGTATGCCGTCACGGGAAACTCGACGCGGTTACCGTCGCGGGATGAGATGCTGCGACAGCTCCCCGAAGGGACCGACATGCTGAGCCACCTATCTGGGACGTTGTTTGTCCATCGTGCTGCGAGCTGGATTGAGTTTCCCTTGCGCCAGAGTTGCACTTCCGTTTCACCCTTTGTAGACTTGTTGGAGCCGAGGAAAGACTGTTTCTTTGTGGTCATTGACTCGGCGCGGCAGGAGAAGCAGAGCCCGTAGCCGGATGCGAGAGAGCTCATAAATGAGTGGGAGATGGCTTCGTCGGTGAAGAACACTTCCATGTTTCCCGTTTTCTTTTCGCAGTGGGAGAAAACCACCGGCATGTTGTTGGTTGCACGGTATAGTTGCTCCACGTGGGAAGAGATATAGTCGACGTAGAAGATTTTGGGGAATTTGACATTCATGCTGGACGAGTCGTATATATAATCTATGTCACGGTAAAGATAGTAGAGGCTGCAATATCGGAAGGACAGTCGGTTCTCCAACAGAAATATTGCTTTATATTGTTTTTGGTCAAGTGAAACATCTGCCACGTCGTATACGCTGCCTGAGCTGCTTGGCTGAGCCCATGAGTAGGTTGGTGTTTGGGTGAGGCTAAGAATCGCCTTTTCAAACTCTGCAGCTCGCTGCGGAGACCGAAACTGTATATCTAGCCCGATATTGGGGCTATTTCCATCGTAGACATAGGAGTAAACGGGGTTGTAACTGCCATCCGTTTTATCCGACCGTTCCTGGCCAGTGTCGGACCATTTGATCTGAACTGACTGAGACATTTCATTGCGGTGGATTTGTACACCGCACAATGGCATGAAAAACTCGAGGCTCGAAGGTACCTTTTCGGCCATGGACGAGCTAATAACCATACGTCGAATCGACCGCCATACTTCTCCGAATGTCCTCTCAAGAATCCGCACTTGGCATGATCGAGTGATTATAGGAGGATTCATGGACTTCATGATTGGTGCTCTTAATTGCTCAACAATATCCACCGAGCTCTTGAATATGACGCTTTCGGAGAACTGCTCCGAATCCGACGGTTCACGCTGCCAGACCGCATCAAAATATGCTTTGGGGATATTGATGAATTGGCCAAGGTCCGACGAATATTGGAATGAGATGGACACAGGAATTGTGCCAAAGCTCAATGTCACAGGTTCGGATATTTTTGCTCCGGGGATACCCCCTAGTGTAGCATTCGATACCTTTATCAGTTGGGTTAGATCATCTGCCGTAACTAAAGTGCCTGTATTAGCCAAATAACTTCAGGGCTATTAGAAAAGGAGTGGTCTCACAGTCTCGCTGTAAGCAGAGAGTACCGCTCTGATTGCAGATGGTGAGTTTAGGTTCGCTCTCGCCTTGTACCGTGGACAAAAGAAGCATATAGGGAGCAGTTTTGGTGCGCATCCTAAACTTCTTACCACCGATGCCGGCATTCACAAACGCGCGCAGAATGACTCGCTCGTCTTCGGCACCAGCATCGTCAAGCTCAACGGTAGTATATCGGACATTTTCCAGACTGAGGAGGTTCTCCTCACTACTATAGGAAGATTCGTCCGGTTGGACTGCTTCCCAAATGTCAAGGTTGTGCAAGCTGATAGTTGTGGGGTCTGGAATATCCACAGAAATAAACTGTGAAAAATCCTCTTTGATTCCCTGGTTCTTATTAGTCTCGTCCAAGACATGGATAGTAAGAAGGGACCCACGTCTGATAAGTCCGCAATTAATTTTCGGTTCTCATCTATAACTAATGACTGTGGAGACTGCCTTTTCAAGACGATATCATAAAGAATATACGACGCTTTTAATAGATCCACATAGGCTTGGTGACCCGAATTAGAAGAGTTAGTAGATGGGCTTGTGCTACCTCGAGGGCTGACGAGGGATGGCCGTTCGCCGTTCGCGAGATTGGCTCGCGCCTTTAACTTGTTAGTTGTTACCATGGAATGGGCATGATGAACACACCTTGAGCTGCCACCAAACTGCAATCCTGAGCCAGTCCCTCGTACTCAGGCTCTGACAATAGTCCTCATAGTTGGAAGCTAACTCAAACTTCTCAAGAATTGTAGTGTCAGGCTGGTGGATTGTATCTCGTGGTTCGTAACGAAGTGGTCGCAGGTGTTGGTCACGTAACTGGAGCTCGTGAAGTTGTCGCAAAGTGCCTGCAGATGTGGGAGTGTTCGGAGAATTGATGGAGCTCCCATACGGAGCAGACTCATGTCTTTCAGATAGCGACTCACTTCTCTGACTCCGGGGATAGTCTTGATATGGGCTCTCGGTGACACGTGAACCCGACGAAACAGGACTTCGGCCAATCAAGTGGCGTTCTATAGGTGTTGGACTGTTGAGCGAGGTCCTTAATGGTGAAATAGGAAATGTTTTGTTTGTAAAAGCAGTGGAGATTGACCCGCTGGAATATTCGGAGAGTCGAGAATCGGACGAGGTCGAGTTGCTAGGATGAACCCCGGGAGGACTCTCGGGTTGGAAGACAACATCTGGCTTTACAGAGCTCGGCGCATCGAGTTCACTTGCGACATCAAGTCCCAGGCGCTCTGTACTCATTGTCTGGATCCCGCCGCTGGGGGGCTTCACTTCAGGCTCGGGGTCGTCTCGTGGTTCTTGCGAAGGGGTTGTTGCCAGTGCGTCCAGGATTAGACTTTCGAGTCCCTTCTGAGATGAACTATACACGTAAGAAGCTGCCTAACAAAGCGGAAAGTGACAACACTTACTTGCCGGTGGGTGTCATGTATAAATGGAGGTTTGCAGAGTACACCATAATCCTTGACCGAAGTCCTTCAACTTGCTCTCTGTGTGTGTCCCATTCAAATCTTGGCCCATTACCAAAACCAGAACTTCGATACTTTGTAACCAGATCTCCCAGTTGTTTGAGAGTCGAATAGGAGCCGTGTAAGCAACTTTGCAAGCCGTGTATACGATCTTCGGGCAGGTTTTCGAAGAAAGAGGAATTGGAGGTAACGTGGTCACGAAAGGCGCCCAGTGTGCCTTGCAACGAAGCCAGTTCCGTTACAAGGTTTCGAAAACCAACGGGCGCATCCCCAGAAATAAGGTAGCATGAGTGATACAAGTCCCAAGAAAGTCGCGCGAGGGCTGAAATGTCTACCATAGCGAGTTTGGGTGGCATAATGAGAGACTTTCTTTGTCTGAAGGGGCCGATCTGGGACGTATCCAGTGGAATAAGAACTGCTCAGGGTGGGGTGACTGGCCACACCGCAGATGACCCCCTGAAGTCATAGTAGACCTCTTGAATAGGATTGACGAAGAGCTGCAATCGACCAGCCGTTAGAGATCGAGTATCTCGTAGTTGATGATGGGGCCAGCGGAGGGAAAGGCGGGGAAAGCCAGCGACAAAGCAGAATGATTACGAGACGCGACAACAGCAAACCATCACGCGAATGATGGATATGCTTCATGTGTCTCTTTGAGGGTATAGTCGCTTAGGCGTGGGAAGTCCAGCGTTGGTGTGCAAGCCTGGAAATCGTGTGGATGGTCCGAAGGAAGATGGCGAGTCCACGAGAAACTCTTGCTCGGCGCCATGAAGAGGCGCAGCATTGTAAGATATCGGAGGAAGATTGACTGGCCGGGGGCCAGCTAGGCTGTCCAGGGCACGAGGGCCGCAAATCAGCATTTGAGAGCCCATAAAACCTCTCCTCGCGAGAGGGCGCATGGGCATCCACAAACTACTTGAAAGAAATAGCCATGCACGAGATCCCGCATCATGGCAGCTTTCAATTCGCGGTCCAATAGATTCGCCCAGACTCTGCCACAAGTTGGACCTTGGTTGTCGTCTGGGCATCCTCCGGAGTAGAGAGTTGAAGTGAGCTGCCCCCGCAAATCCGCCATGGCCCCATCTGACAGCACCCAGATCCAATCAAGGAGTGATCCTCTCAGCCTTGGCCAATTGAATTGGTCGTTCGCTCAAAGAAAGTGGACGGTGGGACTGAAGCACCAACTCCACGCGCGGGAAGATCCTGCGCAGCGCCGACTCAGCGAGTCGAGAAGTTTGGAAGTGGAGGGATTATGAACTTGACTAGGTCGTCAAGTCGATCTGCCAAACTGGAATCCCGAGAAACCGGTCGGAATCTAGATCTCAAATCTTGGACCTGATAAACGCCAGACAGACGCGGGCCGGAGAGTGAGTCTGGAGTTTCAAAGGAAAGAGAAACACGAAGGAAATCGACGATCACGGCCCAGCTCTGCCTCAGGCCACTAATATTGTAAACAGCAGAATCAGAATTTCAGGGGTTTAGCTTCGTCTTCTCACAACCCCCGGACACGCGAGAACTGCGGAATATTTAAGCACAACCAACCCTCGAGAATTGAATCCCGCCGGAAACAACCAAGTCTTAACCTCATTTATACACCCAGCCCACGAGGCGCACCATCCAAAATGTCCACCACGGCAGCTCCATTCGAGCTCGACACACCGACAATCCTCTGCATCGCGTTCGCGCTCTCCTTTATGCCAATCGCCTACGTCCTCGGCGTCTCCCTCATCCCATCTACCCAGACGCGCAACCGCATCCTCTTCTTCTGGCACGCCTACGACGCCCTCACCCACCTTTTCATCGAGGGCTCTTTCCTCTACGAATGCTTCACTAGCTACGCGACCCTCCCGCCGGGTTTCACCACCGAGCCCGCCTTCCTGGGTTTCAAGGACCGCGTGTACGGCGCTGCATACGGCGGCTCAAGCCCCAGCGCGCGTCTATGGCAGGAATACGCAAAGGCCGATCACCGCTGGGCGACTGCGGATGCTAGTGTCATCTCGCTGGAGCTGTTGACCGTGTTACTTGGCGGACCGGCCGCAGTCTACGTTTGTTATTTGCTCTGGAACTCTACCCGGGATGCGACGAGTGAAGAGAAGGGCTCTGCGAAGGGGAAGCTTTGGCTTGTTGCTACTGCGTTGGCAACGGCGGAGCTGTATGGTGGGTTTATGACGTTTGCGCCGGAGTGGTTGACTGGAAGCGCGCAGCTGGAGACCGGAAATGCGGTTTATCTTTGGTTTTATCTGGTTTTCTTTAACACTCTTTGGGTCTGGATCCCGCTTTGGGTGCTTTGGGAAGCCGGCAAGGAGGTGAGAAATGCGTTTGTGGCCGCGGAAGCGGTTGGTGAGAAGCGGAAGACGAAGTGATGGAATACTAATAATGAAGGGGTGGCTGTATATGGTAATGACAGGGGATTAGCGGGGTATATATATGTATTTGATGATTGACTATTAACGTTGTTGTGCTTGTCGTTTAGATAGATCTATCCTATATTCCGTTTACTCAAAGCATTGACTCTCTTTAGGAATTACGCATCTGCAGGCTGAATACCATATCTCTCGTAGGGAAAGTCTTGCAGCGTCGAAAGCACCTCCGCAAACCCATCGTTCAGGTGGCCCGGCTTCCCGGCACTCTGCAGCCTCTCCGCAGTAAGCTCATCGGCCTCCTTTTCCGACACCGACTTCTCCGCCTCCTTATGCTCCCCAGTAAGACCCGCCAGCACCTCGGCCTCGCGCCCCTTATATGCCCCCAACAAACCAGGGTGCGGACACCAAATGACCCGCATTCCCGCTCTCCTCCCAGCCTCAACACCAGGAACAGCATCCTCAAACACTAAACACTCCTCAGGCGTAATCTCCTTCTCCCCTCGCTCTCTCAGACCAGCATTGATAGTCTCCAACGCAAGCAGATAAATATCCGGCAACGGCTTCCCCCTCCCTTTTCCAATCCGAGGGTCGTCGCCCAAAACACGCTGAGAGTCTGGGAATAGCGAGAACAGGTCCTGCAGATGGCTGGTCTTCAATTGGTAGTTCCTGTTGTGCGATGATGTAGCTAGCGCGATGTGCACCGGGTTAGAGGTCTTCTGTGTCGATAGGAGCTTTGCGAGCAATGTTTCTACGCCTGGTAGAGGCTGAGTGGTGGGGAAGAGCTCTGCTTGGAGCTCTCCCTGGCGCTTGTGGTATTCCTCGTGTGGGATTGGAAGTTGTGCCCAGTGGTGGAAGATCTTTGCGGCCTGGTACTTTGTTAGAATGCGGTGCGTTCTTCTCCATAAGCGGGGGCGGGGTAATAATGAGGAGGTAGGGACAGGAAGGGGGTTGTGTACATCTGGCTGAGGGCGTCCTTGGAGCTGAGCTTTGATAGCCCATGGCAGAGAGGGCTTTCCGAACGAATGGAGGATTTGATTAGTGATATCCGTGTATATGTCCTCCGAATCGATCAAAAGGCCGTCCATGTCGAAAAGACATGCCCGCACGGGCGGGAAGCTTAATGAGATTGTCAGTTGAAAAATTGACATTTGAGACGGGATACATACTTTCTGACTCCATCGGCCATTGTTAAGTGAATGACAGAGGTTGCTGATAAACGAGAGGAAGAAACGAGAGAGTTGTGGAGGATGAGCCTGTCCGAGCGTTTTCCCCTCAAATGTTGTTGGCCTCCATAGCTTATCGCCGATTGCTGCCTCAGGCAGGAGGATCGGGGCACAGACTCCGACCGTATCAGCCAACCCCCGCAACGTCTAACAATCTCCAAAATCTCAGCAACGATGGCAACGCATAACTCGGACAAGGACAAAGACAGAAAAGAACACACTGGGAGCGACAACGAGGATGAAGATATCTTCCACGATGCTCGGTTCCCTGCCGAAGAGGAGACAGTGAGCGAACATCATTCCCACACGTAGGACCGGACGAACTGACGCAGAAATCTTCTACAGCGCCTCCTCGAGGAGTCCCAGTCGATAAAAGCAGAAGCAAACAAACTCTACTCCGTCGCATCATACGACCAAGCCATTTCCGCATATGACCGAGCCATCGCGTCTTGCCCTAGCTACCTCGACTACGAGATTTCCGTTGTCCGGAGTAATATGGCCGCTTGCTATTTGAAGCTAGAAGACTGGAAAGCGGCGGTCGATAGTGCAAGTGCATGCATAGATGGATTAGACCGCGTGATCCCGCCGTCTACGAAGCCTGAGGAGAAGGAGGATTCCGATACGGCACCAGCGGACTTAGACAATGCGGTGGTAGAAATATCCGGCGAAGATGACATGGCGGAAGAAGAGCAGCTTAAGAAAATCAAAGAGCGCGATGAGAAGCAGCGCGATGTCATGCGGATTCGAGCGAAAGCTCTGATACGGCGAGCAAAGGCGAAGACCGAGTTAGGCGGTTGGGGGAATCTCCAGGGGGCGGAGGAAGATTACAAGATCCTTGCTGCTATGGAGAACCTATCGGCGGATGATAAGCGGATAGTCCAAAAGGCTTTACGAGAGCTGCCGCCGAAGATAGCCAAGGCACGGGAGGCCGAAATGGGGGAGATGATGGGCAAGTTGAAAGATGTGAGTTGACCAACCGGTTACAGGGAGCTAGCTAACATATTCTAGTTGGGGAATGGCATTCTTAAGCCGTTTGGATTGTCGACGGATAACTTCAACTTTGTCCAAGACCCGAATAGTGGCGGATATAGTGTCAATTTCTCGTCATAATAAGCTCCGATGCGTCTCGCCGGAGGCTGATTCGAAAGTGATAACAGATGTAATGCATATAGACATTCTTGGGAGAAACAATATACACCCAACTATCTCCAGCTAGCTTACTGAGAGACGCCTTATACCACACCAGGCTAATTGTAAACTTTCGCCAACAACCCTGGAATGATCTCCAAGTCCTTCGGCTTATACGTGTACTTTCCATCATCCGAAACCTTCACATCCTGCCTCCGCCTCTGCTGCTGCGTCTGTCTGGCCTGAACCCACTCCTTCGTCGTCAAATGCTTCCCAACATTCGTGAATACATTCCCAGTCAGCCCCAGCCTCTGCAGCAACGGACTATTCGCAATCGGATCCAAAACAACTTGATTATTCGGCCTGGCAAAATACAACACCCCCAACCGATCAATCCCCGCCTGGTCCTTCGGGGGCACATGCACTCGATGAACACTCGACTTGATCAGTCCGCCCGTCAACGCAGTCAGCGCATCACACGTGTTGATCGTGATCGTCCCATCTTGAGGCCTCACCCACTTCCACTGCCCCTCCGAATTGAGGATCTGCAGCGCCGCAACGGGCTGTCGGAAGAGAAGCGTCACTGTTCCTAGATCCGTGTGGCCGGGACTGTACAGCTCGCCGACGAGTTTGTTTTCCTCGGCGCTCCGGGCTGCATAATGCATGTAGCGCAGGTGGTCTTCGCCTTCGACGTCATATTGGTGGTCGCGCACTAGCTGGTCCTCGTCGGGGAGCTCGAGGAAGATGGCGAAGAGACGGAGTAGTTTCTCGACGACCTCTGTGTGGCATTTGCGGCTGAAGGCTTCGATCTCTGTGATGTGTGAGGCTAGAATGGCGGGTTGTTTGCGCCCGTGGTGTCCGTCGAATTTGGGGATGTTGTATACTTGGACGTTATCTTTAATGCCATTTCCGAGACTATAATCCCTTCCTTAGCAGGCAGAATAGTATTGCCATAGAGTTGCGTGTCTTACACTCGATGTCCTGCTGGACGGTATCCGTTGTACTCGCCCCTTTCTAGATCGTGCGTGTTGTGGTACCTGAGTCTCTCCTCGAGAGGGAGGGAGTAGAATTCACGACCGAGTGCGAACTGACGGTCGATTTCTTCTTGGGTGATGTTGAAGTTCTTTACGTAGAAGAAGCCTATGCTGCATTAGCAGGTGTCCTGGTTCGTTCTATTCGGCAGATCTCACCAACGTTCTTGACAGCATGATCCAATTGTTGCACGAGTTGTTCCTTGCCTCCAGGCTGATCGAATCGGCTGAGATCGATTGTAACCAGTTCGGCCCAGTCAACTGTCTTTATTAATGACATTGATGTAAGCTATGGGATAGCAGACTCACGGTCTTCTTTGGTCTCAGGGACCTGCTCGTAGCGGGGGATCTCTAACTTAGTCATGACCACAGTCGATGCAGACAATGCACTAGAATGCAATAAAACGTAGTCTGATTAGAGTAAACCAAGAAGTCCCAGCCTATATATATTACATGGTCTGTTTCATCCCATGCTACCCCGCAACCATACTCTCCAACCCTGATATCCGATTGATTATCAATCAAGCACGCCATCCAAGTCGAATATTACCCTAACTATAGTCCTTACTCAATGTGAAGAATGCAGCGATGCTCTTATTGTCGGAACTGACTCGTTAGGGCTGGGCCGAGATGTTTGGAGTACACGGTTGTTTTGGTTGGCCTGATAAGAGCAATCTGCAATTGCTCAGGACCGGGGTTGGACACGCCATCGGCGATAAAATGGCCATTACACAACCATCTGTGTCACGTACGCTCGTGTCTCATGCCTAATAGAGAGAGATGGGCCCCAGAGACAGGTGGGGTTGAATTGCGTCAAAGAAGCCGCTTTGCAACAATCTGATCAACATGCCATATAAACGGGCAGAAAATGCGGTTTTTGCTTTCGTGACCTTAAAGAAATAATTTTGAAGAGGCCGAGCAAGATGTCTGATGTGAGGAGAAGGCCGTCAAACTCGCTCTTAGGAATAATCAAGGAGGTTTTCAATTGGTATCCATCTTCATATCCGCTCGAGGAGAGGAAGTTATTGTTCAAACTCGACGTCTCTATCTTGGTCTTCGCCTGTCTTTGCTGTAAGTCATATCCTGGTGCCAATTTAACTGCAAGGCGACTAATTTAATCAGTTTTCGTCAAGTTTCTGGACCAGACCAATATCAACAATGCATACGTGAGCGGCCTGAAAGAGGATTTCGGTCTGTATGGGAACGAGCTCAACTATTTTAATATATGTTACTATTCTGCCTATGTAGTATTCCAGGTGCCTGGAATGCTCCTAATGTCGCGGCCAACTCTGTGCGTATTGTGTGGAAAATTATATAAGTCCTCTATTCTGACGTGTATTAGGGCTCGCTGGCTCCTCCCTGGACTCGAGATCCTCTGGGGAATTTGCACCTTCGCTCAGAGTCGAGTAACGAATGTCCACCAGTTGTACGCCCTGCGCTTCCTAGTAGGAATGTTCGAAGCCCCAGTATTTGCTGGGACGCACTTCATCTTAGGTGAGTATCCAGTGCTTTTCTTAGAATAGTATCTAACAAGCGCCAGGCTCATGGTACTCCGGCCCAGACCTGTTCAAGCGCGCAGGAACCTGGTTCCTCTGCAACCCGCTAGGAACAATGGTAAGCGGGTATCTCCAAGCAGCGGCATACACCAATCTCTCCGGCGTCGCGGGGATGCCTGGCTGGCGCTGGCTGTTTATCATCGACGGGATATTTACCATCCCCGTGGCGCTGATCGGGTTTGTGATATTCCCGGGCATCCCAGACTCGCCGCCGCCGTTTTTTCTTTCGAAATGGGATATCGAGATTGCGAAGGAGAGAATCAAAAGGGCGAATATTCGGAGACCGGGGAAGTTGGGTCTTGATGTTTTTAAACGAAGCCTGAGGAGGTGGCATATTTGGGTTTTCTTGTTCTGTTATGCGTGCGTATACTCGCCCCTTTTTCCTGTGGATTCTACTATATCAAAGGAAGAAATATGGACATAGATGAAGATGCAGTCATTACTAACAAGACAATAGGTGCATGATCCTCTCTTCCTACCCCAGTTCATACATGAATCTCTGGCTCAAAGACGAGGGATATTCGGTCACGCAGATCAACCAGCTGCCTACGGTTATTCACGCCATTACAATTGTTGCTTCATGGCTGGGGACCACATTAGCAGCTATTTATCCTTCCTGGATTATATACACCGTGGCATCGGTGTGCTCCCTGTTCTCGACGCTTTGCATGTGCATTTGGGATATCCCGACGGCGCTAAAGTACGTCCCTGATACTCCCTCATAATCCTGTAGGATCTGTGACTAAAAGGATCATGTTAGATTTGTCGCCTGGTTCCTGTTCGGTGTCTCGGGCTGCACAAGTCCAATTCTGTACTCTACAGTCAACACCGTGGTGAAGGATGATTCTGAAGAAAGGGCACTGATCATGGTACGACCCACGACCCCCATCTCCATTCCCTTCTATATATATCGATTTTACCTACAGTTACTCACTACTATATCTCAGGGTGGAATGATGACCTTTGGCTACTCTTTCCAAATATGGGTCCCCTTGCTACTCTTCCCTACGGCTGGTCCGGACGGTGCCCCACGCTGGCGAAAGGGCTGGCCGGTGACATTTGTATTCTATTTCTTCCTCTGGGCTGGTTTTATCACGGCGATTGTGCTGCATAGAAGAGATAGGAAACGGAATGGAGTGGTTGGGGCGGGCTCGGAGTCGGAGTCTGATGATGCGGTATTGAGGAGTCCGGTTATTGAAGGGGAGACGGAGGTTGTGGTTGAGAATACAAAGGCAGGAGAACAGAAGTCATTATAGCGGGTTGAGGTATTATGGGTGAAGATGAGAAGAAAGGTTCGGTGAGATATTGGCAATATCAATGCCCGGTTTGTCCTAATATAGTATAGCTTCCTAACTGGGGAATGGGACTTTGACTAACGTCAATTGGGTTGTATAAGCTAAACAGGAGCCGAATGTAAATACGGATTTCGCATGTCCTTCTCAAGAACTGTACCGTTATTGAAAACCGTGCCGTTCCTCAGAACCTCTACGCGCCCTAGATGCAAATTGCGTGGCGGGTTATCGACAACCGTCCCATTGGCATATATAATGCCGTTCCAAGATCCAGAGACCCTCTGGATCGCATCTTTTCTGGCAGCTTCCGCAGCCGGAAGAAGAACGGATCGCTGGTCGCTCACATCACAGTTCTCACTAAGCATGTAGAGGTTCAGACCTATAGCTAGGGTGTATAGCTCAGCACTGAGCTGGTCCCAAGAAAATTGATCCGTGACAACAACGCCAATGTAATCGACCAGTATTACATTCGGCCATTGGGTAGGGCTCATGGCATTGACGCCCGCCCAGTAGAGGGCTGGGTTAGTGGGCATGATGGCGATGTTCTGGATTGTCAGTGCGGTTGTTTGAAGGGCATCGGCGGATACAAGCCATTGGCTGATGAGGAATTCGTCGTCGGTAAATGGTTCAACACGATTGATCCCTGACCATACGGATGTTTGGTCCTCGGCCACTGGTTTGGTGGTGGGTAGATCTGACCAGTGGTCGTTAACTGCCATTTGAGAGGCTGGATATAGCCCGTCGGAAATCGATGAGCTCGTGACTCCGTCTGGTATATTGTCGCCATTCAGGAGGAAAACAACGCAGCCTGCCCCATCGTTCTGATCCATAAAATACGAGGCCTTTTGACGCTGGAACTCGGTGTTGGTGTCAAGGTTACCACAACGGTTGTTGACCTTCTTGAGTTCGCTGAAGAAGTTGTCCACAATGTCATTGTTCCATTTGATAGCGCCACCGGGTACTTTTCGGATGCCGATGAGGTATCTAAGCTTGATGAATACGATATCACCGGGGTTTTCCGAAGTGAACTTGTTGATTTCATCGACAATATTGCTTAGGCTTTCGCCGGTGTTTCCAATAGGAACATCAGCCGTCTCGTCGTTGACATGCGCTACCCAGAATGCATAGTCGTCGATGTTGGACTGATGGACACTCAGAATTCGCATATCAAACCATCGCGCACCTACGCGGAGCTGATCATAGATATTGAGCGCCTGGGTTTGAGTGTTGGCTTTGCTGCCTATGGAAGTTATCTGGTTGCTAATGGTGCTCATGCCAGCATCGTGCGTGCCAGGCATGACAATATGCTGGAGCGGCCTGTCTTTGATGACATCGTAGATTTGTTTCATCCAGTTGCCAGTACCGTGATTAAGAGACGCCATGAATCCATGGCTGTCACTCCCAGTAATTACCAAAGTAACTGGTACCTCGGGTCTAGGATCGAGATATTCGCGCTGACCTAGGCCCATGCCACTGAGGTCAATTACTGTGCGACGAGGGTGGCGATCGGGTACGTGTGTTGTTGCACGAATGACGAATTTCTTATCAGTGCCCTCAATCGAGTAATATGCTTCGCCGTTTGTATCCACCTGGTTTGCTCCGGCGCGCTCTGTATAGTGGGCAATGTTCTGTCGCGAGCGGCCAGACGGAATGTCCCCCCAATCAAAAGTATCCATCTGATAGGAGTGAGTGCTATCGAGCTTGAACCGGTGGGGAGTCAGATTGACGATTGTAACGAATTGTCGGCCAGAAGTCAGATTATCGAGGCCGAGGGCACCCCAGTCAGTGTATGCCCCCTCTGGCATGATTTCAGTGCTGTAAGTAGCGTCGTCTGGACTGCATATACCGACTGCTGCCTCAGCTGCCGGGTCGCGACTTTCGACTCCCCCTGCACGCACCCCGTGGTTGAGTCCCCGAATGGATGCGGCCTGGGCTGCAGGGACACTCAAGGCCCCAATCACCCAGGCTAAAACTTGATTCGGCTTCATGATGGGCTTAGAAACGAAAGGACGAGCTCCTTAAGTCATGGACTTTGGCGTGCACCAGCGACGGAGGGGCTGCATTATCATCTGCTGAACGACGCAAGGGGCTATTTAAACATTCCGGGAAGGCCTTCTGCACCTGCCCACCTTGGGTTGTTTACACCACTTAATAGCACATGATATTAGAGGCTAGTGATGTTGCATCTGCTGGATACATTTGTCGGAGTCTAGGCCAGGGGTGTTCCTTCGGCTTCATCTTAGCGCCGTGGCATGGAAGACTGACTCCCATCACGGGGTTTAATTTGTTCGATGATTATGGCCCCTGCAGCGCTGGTTAATGCACGATGCAGGAAAGTGTCGATCTTTCCGGCTCGTTATACCATTTTTGAAGGACTAAAATCGGCCGTTGTAACCCCAAGACCTCTTCACCTGAGCCTTCTACCCGCCACGGGAATAATAAGATGCAGATAGGGGAACAGCACGTGGGACGAAGACTTGCCTCCTCTTGCCGACTTTCACGTACCTAAAGACATTTCAGTCAGTACACCATACGAAGAATGCCAACAGTTTTGTTGACGCGGGATGCCTCGAATAGTAACACTGGACAGCACTGCAAGGTTATAGTTAATATTAGAATGAACATCATCAGTATGAGATCACCAAAACACTGATTGACAACGAATTGCGGGGTAGTACCAAAGGCTCAGGTGTCGCCTTTTCATCATGCAAAAGCCGGAGGATAGGAAGAGGGTAGAGTTTCTATATTTTGTTGACTACGAGGCCTGAAGGCCCGTAACCGGGTACCGGCCAGCGAGTCAGGAATGACCATGGTAGCAAATCAAAGTAAAACTGCTACATGGCATTTTGCGTTCCGAATACATGCAAATAACGAAGCAAATCATTGATCTCTTTGTAATCAGGATGTGTCCGGAGAGTCGACAATGGGTGGAGGAAGTGAGAAGTCAGGCGGGAGTTGCATGAGACTCCTGTCGCTGCGTAAGCCCCGTCCCCGTTCTCGCAGCTGACAACCAACACTCACCCCCATTCCCATTTATTCCCATTTTCCAATTGCTTTCATGTCGCGGTCAAGAGTCTATCCTGTCCGCTGCTCTACGGACATGGTTTGACTTAAGCAGCCTCGGTTGTTCACTGTATTTCTTCTACCATCCTTCTTCATTGATCATTTACGCGAACTGCGCCAACTCTAGGAATATCGCCTAAAAGGCTTGATAGAGCCAGGATTCACATATCATCTGCACCGATTTACTGACGATCACGATTCCTTTGGGGTTTCAACCTCCGAGCCTCCGCCGATATGCGATGACACTGGGGGAATCCCGGAGTTGGAAATGGAAGCTTGGAATACACTCAAGACGTGAGCTCTGAGGGTGCATCCGTCACCTTTGCCAGCGAAGTCAGTTGATATATTTTGTGACACAAATACCCGTTTTACGACGCTTTCCCATAATCCCATAATTTGCCCCCGATGCTACGATACTACTACGAAGATGCTGCCTTGCGGGGTGTCAACTGGTGGGGCACCACCGGCTTTTCCCCCACCAGGAACCGTGTGGGATGAAGACTGCCCGCGCATGCCGCAACGCTGAAGACTGCGAAATCAATCGTCCTTTCCCGTTTTCTATCGCGTTACTAGACACGGTTCAACTTATATACTGGCTCTAGACTGCGGGCGACACTGGAGCATAAGTGAAAGCAAAATGGCTGCTGTTCTTCAGACTCAACATCTCGGGACCATCCAAGGGAAAACTGGAGATGGTGTGACACAGTACTTGGGGATCAAATATGCCAGTCTCAAAAATAGACTGGCGGACGCCGTTCCAATCGACAGTCGCGAGGGGAGTACTTTTGACGCGACCAGAGATGGGTGAGATATCAAAACTTCCTGTCACTGCTTTTACCCTTAGGTAGACTAACACCAAGGTTTAGACCTACAGCTGTCTCGCTCCCAATCGGATGCGACTTGGAATTGATGCACGTTCAGCACACTCTGCCCAAAAAGGAGCTCCCTCAGTCAGACGTAGACTGTCTCAACCTCAACATCGCTGTTCCAGCCGGCACAACAGCATCTTCTCGGCTACCGGTTTTTCTGTTTATACATGGCGGGGGTCTCGTTATTGGCGCAAATTCCTGGCCCCAATTCGACTATAGTCGGCTTGTCAAGTTGTCTGTGGAAAAGAATCTTCCTATCATAGCGGTTTCTATAAAGTACGAACCAAACTCTGGGCGATAAAACTCGAGCTGACACATCCAGTTATCGACTTGGGGCCTTCGGATTCTTGACATCCGAGGAGCTGCGCAATGCTGGATATAAAGCGAACAATGGCCTTCGTGACCAGCGCGTGGCTATCGAATGGGTGAGAAAGCACATCCACGAGTTCGGGGGAGATGCAGACAACATCACGGTAGCAGGAATGAGCGCGGGTGGAGGTATATATGGAATTGCATTCATTGTGTCATACAAAGCTAACCATTCCAGCATCCGTGACATATCACTTGGAATCCGAAGAAGCACTCTTCAAGCGGGCCATTGCAATGAGCGGAACGTATTTTCTGAGCCAACCTTTACCCTACGAAGTACACGAGCAGAACTACCAGAAAGCGATCTCGGCTCTAGGGCTGTCGAACAGCAGTAGTCCCGAAGAGAGAATCAAGGCACTACTTGAGATGCCTGGCGCTGATGTCGTTGCTCAACTACCCCCATCTATTCTGTCCTCGCCCGCAATCGATGGCGACATTGTTCCCTCTGCCCCTTCACACTCGGACACGGCGAGCACAGCATCGGACGTCCCAAAGGGAAAGAATTGGTGTGAAGACTTGATGGTTGGAGATGCCCAGATCGATGTAAGTCTGAGGATTGGTGTTAGAGTCTGTAAGCTAATTTCTTAGGCGAGCATTATTGCTTTTCTGTTCCCCGACACCAAGAAGGGCTGCGCCAGAAAGTTCGTCAAAGCCATGAACACCGCTCTCTCACCGCAACCAGCCATAGCGGAGCAGATTGTAAAATCATACGGGGTCGCAGAGGAAGCTAGCGATGAAGAGGCTTACCCTGGTATTCTAAATTTCATTAACGATGTGCTTTTCTTCTCTCCGGCCTTGACATTTGTGCAAGGATGGAAGGGAAACGCGTACGTATACTACTTCAACGAAGGGAATCCATGGGAAGGACAGTGGCAAGGTAGGACAAACCACATTCTGGACCTGGCCTACCTCTTCCAAAACTTCCGAGAGTTCCTATCTCCAGAACAACAAGCGGTTGCGACTGCGTTTGCCGAGGACTTCTTCAAGTTCTGCCATGGGAAAGCTCCGTGGCCTGCTATTACCAAAGGGACTGTATCCAAGGGGTTCACTGCGAGACGTTACGGACCAACCTCTGAAGCTACTGCAGCAGGAACAGTGACGCAGGCTTATGGGGGAGAAAGTCGCCGGCGATCAAACCTCTATGACTATACGGACCAGGTTTCGCTTGATGAATTGGCGAAGGTGTTTAACATTTTCATGACGCTATAATCAAGGCGCAATTCTCATCGAGTGCTTCCAGTATATAGTACGAAATATGAATAGGCTCTTCACAGATACGAGACCGGATCGGAACCTGTCAGCAATGCAGTTTAAGTGAATTGTACCTTAACTTCTCCTGCCAGTAATGGGTATAGCTAATTCTAAAATTATACTCCCACACCTCGAGGGATGTGCACCGAGCAGAAGCTTACCAGTAGTGTGTCAAACCTCACAACCGTGGAATTCACAACTAACAATTCACGGTGGACGGATGGGAGTCTGCTAAGTCCGCTTACTATTTCCGCTGCAAACGGGCAGCAACAGTTCCGTTGGAAAAATTTGAAATCCACCGGGCCAATAGCGCCGCAGAGCCGTACACTACTACAACGGCCCGCCCGCTCCAGTTCGGGGATCTCTATGACCGATCGGAACAAACACAACCCTGCCAGCGGTGCGACAAACGCCGACTCCCCGACATTGTATGACCATCTGCTACAATTTAAAGCACCAGGATGCCCCGGGAAGGATGCTTGTCAGATATTTCGAAAAGTTTGTCGAAGTTTTGGCAAGTTGTTTCAATATAGATAAGTAGAGCAATGACAGCCCTGCTGAACCGGCGTTTTGTCGCCAACTCCCTCGCTATCCTCACTGTCGGTGGAATCGGCACCTACACAGCGTCCAAGTACCTCACCAAGAGCGCGTTCGCGGAGTCGCCAAACTCGGAGTCACAGAAGGTCTTCAGTCGCGCAGGCCCGGCCTTCAAATACCTCCGTCTTCATAGCGAAGAGAGCGTCAACCACAACACAAAGCGTCTCCGGTTTGAGCTGCCCGGTGGTGAGAGCTCGCAGAGCGGACTGGGTCTGACTTGTGAGTTGCTGGCTCCTTTTCTTGATGGAACCGCTGAAGCCTAATTGAGAATTCACCCAGCTGCCCTCCTCACCTTCTCCAAACCCGATGGTAGCTGGTTTCCCGTCGTACGACCGTACACCCCCGTCAGCAAGCTAGGTAAGCACACCAAAACAAAAAAAAACCAGGCGACCCCAATCTCAGTTTTCTAATAACAACCAGACGAACCCGGCTTCATCGACCTCCTCGTCAAAAAATACCCAAACGGGAAAGCAAGCACCCACCTGCACAGCCTCAAACCCGGCGACAGTCTGTTCATTCTCGCCTCGTTACCCAGTTTCTCATGGACACCCAATAAATTAAACCACGTCTACCTAATCGCAGGAGGTGCAGGCATTACACCCATTTACCAGCTCGCACAGGGAATCCTCGACAACCCTGCCGACAAGACGAAAGTCACCGTGGTCTTCGGCGTGAATACCGAGCAGGATCTGCTTTTCCGGCAGGAGTTCGATGCGTATAAGCGTCTGTATCCTGGGAAACTGGATGTTCATTACGCGGTTAGTCGACCGGGTAAAGAATTTGAGCCGGCGGAGGGTGTAAGAGAGGGGTATGTTACCAAGGAAGTTCTGGAGGAGGTTATGAAGGGCCCCGGGGAGAAGGACACAAAGGTGTTTGTTTGTGGACCACCCGCGATGGAGACGAGTTTGGTTGGGGGTGGGAGTTTTGGGAAAGGACCTAAGGGCGTCCTAGAGCAGCTGGGATATGGGAAGGATAGGATCCATCGGTTCTAGACTGCTGCGCCCACGCCCACAATCAGTTTTCAAATCGCATAATGTGTACCATAGATGACTTCCTGTTGAGTTGGTGGAATAGCGAGCCACTCAATATTGAAACTCTCCGCGTTAATTGAAGGTATATTCCTCATTCTGAAAAAGACTGCAAGCGTGATGTATAACAAATTTGATAGGGAGACTGATATTTGGTGCATAGCTGATCTGTAGACCCATAAATTGGGTCAAGATGTGCGAGGATGGCCGCCACAATGATCCACAGCCCATATCTGTCGCTCACTTCTCGATGAATAGCCCTGTGCTTACCTGCGCCAATAGAGCCGGATAGCCATGGTGGCAATGCAAGCCATGGCCTTGTGATCTTGAACATGTCCATTAAGCCAGCCCGCGGAATTGAACGAGTGAAGTATAATATGGGAGGGTTTACATAATTGGACTTTATTTTCACTCGTCTCGGATGACGCATTGAGTTCATGGGCACCTGCTAATTCAAACGGAGTTGCTCGAGATCCCATGGACCAACGAGCATATAGCCCAACCCAATCATAAGTATAGTGTCTGTTCACAACAAGCAATGCTTCATGGATGCTTGCCAGGAAATGGCCCAGAACAGGGTTTAGTGAAGGACAGAACGCCACATTCGCAGCCCAAGGATCCCTATAACCTGTGACTATGTACTGATGCATCACCCATGCTGAGACTTCTTCTCTCTTTGTTGCTTTTATGCCTTCCAAAGTGACTTCCCGTCATGGGCCTTCAATAGCATTTACACCTCTTCTATTGCGATGTCGACCAGCATAGTAGACAACGACGGGGGAAAGCGGCCGTGGCTTGTGGAGTACAGAGGATCGAAGTGCTATATTGTCTTCGTCGTCGTTTTTGCTATATTTACGGTAGTAACCCTGCTTCTCTCAACTTTCGTTCTTGGAATCGCTAACAGTGATGCGCAGGATATTTTTCTTTACGGGATTGTTTGTCTTCCCCAGTTGATTAACTCCGTCGAAACCTTGACTGACAGACCCACAGGTTGTGCCCGTCACTCCCACGGCACTGCGCGAAAGAGCAGGTGTACCGGAGCAAGATGGTACGTCTTCTATTAGTATCACTTAGTACCAAATCACTTGCTGAATCTGAGAAGCGCAAAGATGGACGTCGATTTTGTTGAGTTTGTATGGCGGCGGACTTCTAGCATGTTCACGTACGTAACTCCTCCAGCCCTCGACATACGCAAACATTACCTAATAATTCTAATTTCCCCAGCTCCTGCTGGCTATTTAGCAGACAGGATCCAGTGCCGCCGGTGGCCATTACTTATCGGTCTAATTGCCCTAGGCGCATCGACAGCTTTCCTCTGCGTGGGAAGACATCTCTGCTTCTGGATCGTGGGTCGCCTATGCCAGGGCGCATCCGCAGCAGTGGTCTGGACAGTCGGTCTCGCACTTCTCGTTGACACGGTCGAAAAGGACGAGCTGGGAAAGGTTTTAGGCTTTGTCGGCACTGGAATGACTTTAGGGACCCTAGGTGGGCCGTTACTCGGAGGCGCGCTATATGAATATGGCGGATATTACTCGGTTTTCGGTCTGGCATTCGGGTTTATCGCCATCGACGTTGTTTTGCGGTTAGTCATGATAGAACGAAAGGATGCAGTAAAATGGCTTAATACTGAGGGAGAGACGCCGCCAGCTGTTGAATCGACAACACACAGTGAGCTGGTACCCGGGACTCTTGGGAGGCTCGACTGCGGTAGGCATCTCGACTGGATCGAACATGAGGTTGCTATTGCACCGGCGAGTGAACCGAAAACGAAGGCCTCTTCTATTCATCAAAAACATCCACCTGAGGATACCACCGCGCGTGAGGTGGCGGCAGAGACAGAGACAGTTTGCGAGAAGAGGAAGTCGGCATTGTACACACTGTGCAGCTCATGCCGCTTCATCATTACACTGTGGGCTTATTTCGTTTGGGGCCTCATTATTACGTCCTTTGATAGCGTTCTGCCGCTTTTTGTCGAGGAGACGTTCAACTGGCAGCAGACAGCCCAGGGTCTTATCTTCGTCCCGTTAACCCTCCCCAGCTTCTTTGACCCGCTCATCGGTTGCTTCACTGACCGATTCCCCTGGACTCGGCGGTACGTTGCCTGTTCTGCATTCGTCGGGGCAGTCCCGGCCCTCGTTTGCCTCCGATTCGTCGGAAATGATTCAACTCATGATAAGGTCATGCTATGCGGACTCCTGGCATTACTAGGATTCTGTCTCGCTGCAATGCTCGCCATAATCCTGGTCGAAGTCTCATATATTGTCAAGGAGAAAGAGACAAAACGCCCTACGGTTTGGGGTAAAGGCGGGAGTATTGCGCTGGCGTATGGACTTCTAAATTCTTCTTTCTCTGCTGGGAGTTTGGTTGGGCCGTTTCTCGCAGGATGCCTTCGTGAGAAGGCTAGTTGGGGGACTATGGGGTGGGCTCTGGCGCTGGTGTCGGGGATATCGGGTGTACCTGCTTTTCTTTTCTTCGGGGGGTGCTTTCGAAAGAGGCATGAAGTTGAGGGCAACAATTGAGGTGTTGGAAGATATTTTGGATATTATAAGGCCTTTATCAGTGGTGGTTAGAGTGGTGCAACATAACTACGTGTAGATATTACTGCTAGAGTGTTAATACTATGTCTAATTGTACTACCCAATACTGCTTAAGGCGAGATACAAATCAAGGAAGACAGTTCTCAAAATAGAGTACGTAGTTTATTATTCGTTATTAAATCATTATATGATATTATTAAAGGGACATGCTCGCTGCTACCGCCACCCGACACCCTCAAACAGACATCGCACAACCACCCCGATGGCTATATCCTGGCACACCCATATCGCCCTCACCATCCTATGTGGAGGACTAGGATGCCTAATAATCCTCGCAATCCCATGCCGCTCAATGAAATTCATCTGGCGCGCCGAGCCAGGCCACAGCAGCTCCTTTGGCATGCACGTCATCGACCCCGCGGGGAACCCCACCGAGGAAGAAAGCTATATCCTGAGGATTCCTATGCACAAGCTACGACAGAGAATAGGCGATGAGGAGATTCTAGCGAGATTTTCAAATGGGTTCTTTGCCGGTTGGGTGTTTGGGCCTGAGAGGTGGATTTCCCCGTTTGTGCAGGGTGTTATTGATCACCAGGGTGTGTATACTTATTTTCAGCACACTATTCTTTGGAAGATAGATGGCTGATGTTAGATTAACCCAGTATTTGCGAGTGCGAGACTATCTACTGAGGATTTGGGGAACTCATTTTTCCATCCAGATATACGTGCATATGCATATAACATCTCCCGTCCCAGCAGCATGTCGCAAAAGCGTCTTCCACCGCTCGGCGCATGCTTATTCAGTCTATACTATCTCATCGACACAAGCACCTGCAGTGATACAGATCGAGAATCGACATTCCCTTCTTCAGCTCATGTCCGCCGACCAGACCGGAGTTTCGTGGAATATGCAGGTCGCACTAAAGGCCGCAGTCTGGCGGCGTCTCATCGGTTCGAATTAATTAGGGACAGCCAGACGGTAGATGATGAAGATGGAGTTACTATTGTCTACTCGCATGTCCGGAGTAACCCCCGAACTGGTGGGCGGGTGTATGGAAGGTTTATGACAGCGATGCATGTTTGCTATGCGCATTTGTTGTTTGCTGAAGGGGTCAGGGAGGTTCTGGCGTAGCATTAGATCTTACTACTCTCACAAGCTCTAGAAGATACAAAACAAGACTGTTAGCGGGTCCGCAGCGGAATCCATCAGGGCCCGGATTCCTACGAGGGAGCTAGGTATATTAGGGGCGGCCCGGGACCTTACTAGTATAACCCCAAGGCACTTCTACCCATGACACTATGCATTAGCTCCCAGAATACGCCAGTTATGGGCCTTGTAATGACGTGGCGGGCCGCTCTCATGCACAATGGCCCCAACGGTGCTGCAGCTGTCAAGAGGATGCGTCCGCAGTTCTGCACTAAATTACGAATCAACAGCTAGATAATAAACCACCCCCTCTCACCTTCGTCAATTTTTCTGAATCATTCCTGAACACATTCTCACACCTCTTTTCCGACTCTAGCCCAGGCTCTGGATCATGGCGAACCTGGTTTTTGCTTGCATTGTATCAGCTGCGGCGGCCGCCGTGGGATATCTTCTGCTCTGCCTGTTCACTGTGGGCCAGCGGCCGCCAGATTACCCTCCAGGTCCGCCAACGCTGCCACTAATTGGAAATTTGCATTTGGTTCGTTACTTATTCCAAGACTCTCTGGGAAACCGGGACATTTGATTGACTTCCTAGTCTAGATGCCCACCGAATATCCGCACCGCCAATTCCAAAAATGGGCTCAGGAATATGGGTATGCTTGAAGAATGAGAAAATGACAAACTTATGGTCTACAGACTTCTTGATTAACTCTTCAAATAGTCCGATCTACTCGCTAGTTCTCGGTACAAAAACCTACATTATCCTTTCAAGCGATACCGTGATCAAGGACCTCCTGGACAAGCGTGGCGCGAACTACTCGTCAAGGCCGGAGTTGTATGTTGGCATGGATATTGCTAGTGGTGGGCTGAGACTCGTTTTTATGGTACTCAATTTCATCCACACTGCTATTGCTTTCCAAATCGTGAACGGTAAATGAACTAACCCGGACTCAAAGCCATATGGCGCAGCCTGGCGAATGATGCACAAGGTTATCCACAGCATCCTCAATATCCGAGCGGCGAAAGCTTATGTGCCGTATCAAATGTTGGAAAGGCAAATGATGCTTTTGGGGTTTTTAGACGAGCCTAAAGAATATGCCAATCATCTCTGGCGGTACTCTTACTCGCTCACGACTCAGATTGTTTACGGCTGGCGGAATGAGAGCATTCATGACCCGAAGTTGCAGCAACTTATCAAGGTCGGGACATTTGTTCCCTGCATTATCTCCATATATAACTAGCTAACATCACGGGTGTAAAGGGATTTGAGAAATGGTGTGACCTTGTTGGAAACGCGAATGCCCAGTTCCTCGATCTCTATCCACTGCTGCGCAGGCTCCCCAAGTTCCTAGTCCCTACCTATAAGTACGCCGAGGAGCTCCACAAGAAAGAAAAGAAGCTATACACCGATATCTGGCTGAATACGAAAAAGGAAGTTCTAGCTGGTACAGCAAAGCCCTGCTTCTGCGCTGAGCTCCTCAAAGCCCAAAAGACCGAGGGCTTCTCTGACCCCCAGGCCGCCTATGTCTGCGGCGCGTTACTAGAGGCAGGGTCCGACACGACAAGGGCCACTATATTTGCCTTTGTGCTGGCGATGATGGTCTTCCCTGACGTCCAGGCAAAGGCTCAGGAAGAAATTGATCGTGTTGTCGGCCCGGAACGGCTTCCAACCATGGACGACGAGCCCAATTTGCCCTATACTCGAGCCTGTGTGAAGGAGGCGCTGCGTTGGATGCCGACTATCATTCTGGGAGTCCCACATGCTATTATCAAGGATGATAGCTACATGGGCTATCGCATACCAGCCGGTGCTACGGTTATTGCTAATGTCTGGTATGTCCCCCGAATCTGAACATACCTTACATACTTATCCACTTACCCGTATTTACCTGGACAATCCACATGGACGAAAAGCGCCATCCAAACCCACGCACATTCGATCCATCCCGGTTCGTAAATGACCACCGCAGCGAATTCGACGCCGCCACAGACCCGGACGTGAGCAAACGCGGTAACTTCGCCTTCGGTGCCGGCAGACGGTTTTGCCAGGGTATCCATATCGCCGAGCGCTCGCTGTTCCTGGCTATGTCGGGTATTCTGTGGGCGTTTTATCTAAATAAACCTCTAGATGCTGATGGGAACCCGGTCACTCCTGATATCGATGACATTGTTGGCGGAATCACGGTGCAGCCGGCGCCGTTTGATGTGGATATAAAACCGAGATCGCTGGCTAAGGAGGAGATTATTCGTACTGGGTGGACTGAATGTGAGGAGGCATCGCTGGATAAGGAGAGTCGGCAGTGGAAGGAAGTACCAGACGGTATGGCGTTGAGCAAATAGTGACAGGCAAGAAACATTTCCTTTGCTTGTAATGATTATTGATGTTAGGTTCTCCATCGGTTGCGCATAGTCGGATTCATATGTATTGGATAACGTATGCTGCCATTTATTCAGCCTCTCTTCACAGTTCGCTGCTGCAACACGGAAATCTGCATATTACAGAGCCGTCCCTGCTTGCAGCAGTAACGAACTCCGAAGAAATACTAGGTACTATAAGTATTAAGCCCGATAAGTCCGATATATTGTTGACCTGAGGCAATTGCGACTGTTGCTCCTTCCCATCAAAGATTCTCTGGATCGCGGCTTCCTGATTAAACAGTTATATTCAAGGAAAGTGCGGTGGGCGTAATGCTCCTTCCTAGGATATGCCTCGTTACGAGACCGGTTAGGAAGGCGTGATGGAGCCCGGGGCCCTTGCACTTGCCGGCTGGGCCACGAGTTAGAAGAACGGACCAGCTTCGGTGCAGTTCCAAATGATATACCTAGGTACTAGTATAATTTATTCCATGGACAATATCGGTTAGAGAATCTTAACACATCCCGTGGCTGTCTACTTCCCGACTGCCAACCCGAGTGGGGGCAGTCCCGCAAGCCCCACGAACCTTCTCCGTCAACAATTCCCTCCAGTTTCAGCAACACCGCGGTCCATTTCTGCGACAGGAACAGTAACGAGAAGTAATGATGTGGGGTAAAGTTTGGGGGGTCGGCATCTCCAGAATCCGGTTAGTCGGTCGATGAGATGATTGCCAATACATCTTTCTTTCAATTGAGTGTTTTTGAGCTCGCAAAGCAGTTGGAAAATGGCACCCCCGCAAGTCCACCACGATTCTCTCAACGCGACATTCACTGGCATTGAAACGCAATGCGACGGTATCTCTGTCAACCATTTCAGAGGTCTCAAGTATGCCAGTATTCCAGCACGGTTTGAGCGCGCGCAGCCTGTAAATGGCTTTAATGGGCGGGTTGTCGATACCTCTCGGTTTGGGTATGTTCTCACTTCTTCCAAGTGCACTGGTTCATGTTTCTGATTTTTGCTTTGTGGATAGGCCACGATGTCCCCAGGTCGATATCGATGTTCGACACCTTCTGCGCATTCCTGAAGACTTTGGGATTGAGCAGGAGCCAGAGGACGAATTCGAGTGCTTGACCGTTGATATCACCTGCCCTCCTGATGCGGTGAATAAGGGGAATCTTCCTGTGTTGGTTTGGATACATGGTATGCGAAGCAGTTGTTCGGTGAAATGGAAGTCAATTGGTCTAACTTTGTTCTAGGTGGCTCGCAAATTATGACTTTCTGTTCTGCAGCGTCGAAAATCTGCGGTATGTCTCTAACTGGCTATACTTTACCTATGTAAAAACTAACAAAGTACAGATCCAACAAAGCTTGTTGCCGACTCCATAAAATCCGGCCAACCGTTTATTTTCGTTTCAATAAATTACCGGCTCAATATCTTCAGCTTTGGTGATGGTGGTGAGACAAACCTAGCTATCAAGGATCAGCGATTAGGCCTTGATTGGGTTACAAAGAACATTGGCGGGTTTGGTGGGAACCCGGTATGTTAAGATTCCATGCTCATTTGAACTTGGACTAATTGACGCGGTGTAGGATAATATCACCCTGTCTGGTGAGAGTGCGGGTGCTGTTTACGTTCATGCTCATTTGATCACTGGTCCACCTGTGAAGAGGGCAGTTCTCGCATCCGGCTCATTGTACCTGTCGTCGCCTTTGCCTGTTGAGCGAGGAAACGGACTTATCAAAGCGCTTGAAGCAAAGGTCCAAGAATATGGCGAATCTTCCCTCCGCAAAGCTTCAGTTCCGGCTCTCCTGCAAGCGCTGAAGGAAAGCAACGTCAACACCATGTGGATACAGGAGGACGATGAATTGAAGGGATGGGAAACGAGGATCGAGCAGGCGGATGAGGTAATGATAGGTGATACTGAGTATGAGGTATGTTTTCTTTCTACTCTTCACAATTCTCGTCTAACAGCACAAGTCTGTTATTTGGAGAAACGGAATCGAAACTTTCGATGGAGAGACCATTGCCGCCGCTTTCGAACAAGATAAAACATGGGGCAGAACCCTACGGAAGATATACCAGGTCGTCCCTGATCGCCCGACAGCGTGTAAGCTCGGGGCATTGGATCTGGTGAACGACGCACGATACACTCTCCCCGTCGAACTCATCTCTGACAAGTTAAACGCCGCCGGCAAGCGTGTTTACAAATACGTCGTTGATCAACCCAATCCATGGCAAGCGTCCAGCCGTTCACACCACGCCGTCGATCTACTCTTCTTGTTCCGAGGTATAGATCTATCCTTCAACCCAGCTGCGGATGCGGTCGGTCATGAAATGAGAAGTCGCTGGATACAGTTTGTGACCGGCGGTAGCCCTTGGTCAATTGAAAAGCGCTTTGCCTATGGGCCTGTCGGCGAGTGTAAGGAGATTTCCGAGACCCAGTTTGCTGTGCGACGCCGGGTTGAGCATCTGAAGACTTTGAGGGAGGCCGGTATTGGGGTGTATTTGCCCATTATCTTTGCCTTGACAGCGGGGAAAATCAGTTTGCTGAATTAACTAAAATACAAACAATGCCAATATAGATGGCCTACAGTTCTGATCTTGTACACTTCTGTAAATGTAATGACATGTGACCATCAATTGCAGCCAAAATTATCCCATCCATCACCATTTCCAATCCCACTTCCACTTCCACCTCATCTTCATTTTCATCTTCCATCACCCCACATTACGAACCATTGACTAAGAGCTACCCCCAGCGCGTCGGCAAATCCCCCAGCCAGGTAGCTTCCGTCTTCATTCCAACCCTCCACATTTATATACCGCCCACTGTTACTCAGACCTGACTCATGTGGGGTCAAACAGCAGCAGGCCTCGAGTTGCCAGAGCTCTCCTCCGAGTGCACCGTCCATCATGGAACGACTCCACTTGCACGCATGATTTTCCGGATCCACCCCGGCATTTAAGCTCCTCCCCGATGTACCGGATGGCGATTTTTCGGGGAAGAGGGGGGAAGCCTCAACTGTCTCACATCATGCTATGGGTTGGCATGTGGGGGAATATCATGTTACATGCTGGACCACAGTGTCGGCAAATAACACCGTCCAAATAGGAAATTCATCGTGGTTAGTGATCAACTGATGAGGTCCTTCCTTGTCGAATTTGACCCCACTCCCTGCAGTATATGAGGCATTCGGTCCCGTCGACGAGTGATCTGGACTTTTGATTCTCTGGCCACACTTGACTTTACATCTACTCGCTTGCTATCGATCTTATTAGGTCTACCGTCACAATGGGTTCAAACGGCACGCTTACGGATCCCAAGGAATATCAGAACATATTCCATTGGGCTGAGACACAAAAGAATGCGACCATTCCTTCCTTCAAGACAAGGAGGAACGACCCTTATGAGGTTGGTCCTGCTTCTTACTACTGGAGATAATTTGCTAATCCATTACAGTATCAAGCTGGATTCGGCAACTCGTATGTTCAACATTTCCTGCGTGAGAACTCAACCATCTAACGCAGAGTCAACAGATTCGAATCTGAGGCTGTTCCCGGCACCATTCCACATGGCCAGAACAGCCCTCGAAACGTTCGCTTCGGTCTTTACGCAGAGCAAGTTACCGCAACTGCTTTTATTGCCCCTAGGCACAGCAACAAGAACGCTTGGCTCTACCGCGCTCGTCCAGCTGTTGCTCACGAAGGATTCGTACGTCAGTTTGTACATGTGCACAGCATTCTACTAACATCGACTAGACCGACCTCCCTGACAACAAAGACACCGAGAGTAGCTTCCTACCACTAAACCCCCGCATTCATGTCTCTCCTACTCAGCTTGCATGGCACCCATTTGATATCGAAGAGGCCGAGACCGACTTCGTCTCTGGACTCAAGACCGTAGCTGGGTCCGGTGATCCAACGCTACGTGAGGGTATCGCCACGCATGTGTATACCGCGAACAAGAGCATGACGAAGAAGGCATTTGTAAACTCAGACGGCGAGTTCCTCATTGTTCCCCAACAGGGTGCCCTGGACATCCAGACTGAGTTCGGTCCCCTTTACGTCCAGCCAGGCGAGATTGTCATAATCCAGCGCGGTCTCCGTTTCCGCGTGGAACTCCCAGATGGACCCTCTCGTGGTTATATCCTTGAAATCTGGGGTTCCCAATTCGAACTCCCGGAACTTGGCCCACTAGGAGCGAATGGTCTCGCCAACGCCCGTGACTTTCTGTATCCAACCGCCAAATATGAAGTCGTTAAGGAGCCCTGGGAGATCATCTACAAGCTAGGAGGAAAGTTCTTCAAGAGCACACAACAGCACAGCCCCTTCGACGTCGTTGCCTGGCACGGTAACTACGTAAGAACCTCTTCTAACCCTTTGAACCACATCGCCCACTAACAATCTCAGGTCCCATACAAATACGACCTCACAAAGTTCGTCAATGTCGGTTCCATCTCAGTCGACCACATCGACCCCTCCATCTTCTGTGTCCTTACTGCAAAGTCCCGCGACCTTACCGCTCCTCTCGCTGACGTGCTCATCTTCTCTCCCCGCTGGGATGTCGCATCACGTATGTATTCCAACACTTTCAACCACACACCTTCTAACCTTTATACACAGACACCTACCGCCCACCATACTACCACCGCAATGCCGCCTCAGAACTAATGGGTCTCATCTACGGCGAATACGGCGGCCGCTCAGACGAGTTCAAGCCCGGCAGCGTCTCCTTCGAATGCGGAAGTAAGCAAACCATTCAACCCCCTCCGCCACCTTCTTTCTTTAATCTCTTGTCTAACATCACCTGTGTCTGTGTGAAAAGTGGTCCCCCACGGCGTCGCCTACGAAGAATTCAAAGCCGCAACCGAAACATCCCCACCGGTAGCGCAGATCTCGCAGGGCTCAATCGCATTTATGTTCGAGTCGTCTCGCCCATTCACGATCACGGATTATGCGTGGAATAGCGCGAAGAAGCACGAGCATGAGCCGAAGATGTGGGATAGTCTTGTGGATAACTTTAGTAGCCATGCGAAGGAGGTGGAGGAGATTTTGGCGAGGAAGGCGAAGGGGTTGAGGGTTTAATCTTCTTCTATATTTGGTTGATTGTGGTTTTAGCAGGCTTTCTTTTCTTCTGTATACAGTATCAATGCACTACAGTACTACTACTGGCTTCCCAGATTACAATGTTCTTTGTCAGAAATTTCTTGTTTATTCTGCAGTGATATAACAGATCTACTATGAAGCAACCCAGGCGCAGCTTAAATCCATGGTTACGCTTCTGAATAATTCCAACATAGTTCCGCTCTACATATCTACAATCTGGACCGACCGACCAAATCACGCAGAGAATTCGTATTGATTTTGAGTCTGAACATGTCTTATTTTCATCAATGGTATCAACACGGCGACGGGCGGACATGTGATTATGTAGGCAGAGCATGCCGGCGTCTGCTCGTTCCGACCTCCCACGCGCCCTGTCGAAGGGCGGCGAGCCTCAGCTTTGCACGGTGAGAAAAGAAATCTATCACTATAAGATCACAGGAAGTAGTCTGGGGTGCGTCTCGAGACCATTGGCTCTCCTGCGCGTGGGCAAGGGTCGAATTGTAAGCTGGAAAGAGATAACAGTGTTAGTAGGAATGTAAAAATACATCTGTGGGGTTTGATGGTGAATGGGTCACGTACAAAGTATACTTCAGATGCTCGTCAATTTCCATGATAGCGGCTTGGTTACCGCAGCGGTAGCAGTAATTAGGGGCTAGGGTAAAAGTTAGCGACCTGCCAGCTGACGCGCACATCGAAATTTTACCTGAGAAGATCGTGACAACGTTCCGGTCCTGTGACCAGTTATATCCCTCCATAACCAGCTGGTGAGCTCGTGCAACCAGAGTCAAGCCATTATTATGATTAAACGCCTCTGAGATATCCTGCCCGAAGGTGTATCCAGCACCACGGGGAGAAATTCCCCAACCGCATCGGTCGTCGGGATCACTCCAGAGCAGATCACACATGGGGCCTTCGTGGGGAACCTCCTGGATTCGGTCTAGGGATCGGATGTTATCCAGGGTGTCGATGGAAGGACTCAGACCGCCGTGGAGACAGAAGATCTGGTTCTCGATGAGGGCAGTGAGGGGTAGGTAGTCGAAGAGGTCTGTAAAGTATTTCCACACATTGGCGTTGCCGTATTTCCGCAGACATTCATCGTAAAAACCGTATACCTGTGTGATCTGGCGGGACTCGTGGTTTCCTCGGAGGATGGTGATACGCTGGGGGTAGCGAATTTTCAAGCAAACAAGGAGTGTGACGGTCTCGACGGAGTAATATCCACGGTCGACGTAGTCACCTTGGATCGGTCAGCCTAAGGGAGGGAGAGATGAAGGGGAACCCGAAACCAGATGCTGTTGAGGAACGCACCCATGAATAGATAATTTGTGTCTGGGTTGGGCCCTCCGATGCGGAAGAGCTCCATGAGATCGTGGAATTGGCCGTGAATATCACCGCACACGGTTACCGGACATTTCTGCAAACCCAAATCAACTCACTGAACCGATTGAATGGGCCGGCCCTCAAATGCAAATAGCGGCCCACAATGCGTCGAAGGAAAATCAAAACACAGCACATACCACGGGTTGGACGTTGGACTCGTCCTGCAACACCTCTCGCGCCTACAGCAGACACTCGGTTAGAATTCCAGCAGTCCAAGGCATTGATCAGAATCCGCCCGCAGGGAAACACACCCGATCACACAACCGCCGCACATCCTCCTCCGCGAGTTGTTTGCAAGTCATCAAACTCTCAATCCAGCCATCGAGGGTAGGAATCGACCCAGAATCGGTCGTCGGCGAAAGGTGGTGTGGCTCTGGCGAACGCGCCGCGTCAATCTCCATATTATTATCCATTGTGGTGAGAGACGAGGCAGCTGGCGGGCGGAAGAGAACCAGGGAAACGGCTGCCGAGGAGGGGCGGGATAGCTAGGCGAAGAAGGGTCTCGTGAGGGCGGCGATCAGAGGCGTTGGCGGTGTAGGGGGGAAGCGAGGAGGGAGCCGAAAAAACAAATTAAGACGAGATAGAAGTCTATTGGAGGAAAGAAATGGTTTTGTTGGACGGTGGGATGGCGATGGGAGATGTCGAGGACAAGGGGAGCAGGTTTGCTGGCACAGTGGATGAGGCGAGGTGTGGCCGCCCGTGCGCCACAGCAAAGCCACACTCCCAAATGGTGGGGATCTCTACATGCATGTGTTACAATGTTGGGCACTATCATTCACAACCAATCCTTGAAAATTTCCTATTACGTGCAATTATTTGCTATTTCATCAACTCCTTAACCGGATCGTAACGTTCGTCTCTGGATCTGCGATTTTCAACGTCGGTTGCTTTTTAAATGATGTCACCGCCAAAGCCACCCCCAAATCCTCCAAATCCTCCAAATCCCCCAGATCCTGGTCCGCCGCGGCCACCCCGGCCCCGACCGAGTCCTTGCCCAAATGGCGGCCCATCCCCAGGTCCTACTGGATCATATCGTGCTCCCGGAGGGGCCTGAGGGTCGTAACCACCGGAGCCTTGAGGACCGCCGAAAAGGGGATCATCGAATGTAGGATGCATGCCACCACCCCCGGGATTCAATCCTGGGCCAATGCCTCCACGGATAGGATCATTTGGTCCCAGACCGGGAGGATACAGGTCTCGCTCTCCGATATTTAGCGGATGTCTTCCGCCCGGGCCCATTAATCCGCGAGCGGGTCGCTGGAGCTCGAATTCATCCTCGAAGCCAGGGGGGGTAATATCTCCAGGGGGCCCCGGTCTACGAGGGGGTATTGCAAGGGGATCATTAAACGGGTATGGCCGTGCAGGCGGGTATAAATCATCTCTCAGCGGATCGCGTCTCGGGGCTGCTTCAGGCTGGGGGTCCCTTTCCGGTCGCCTGTCGGAGGCCCGTGCAGTGGTTTCCTGCCCTTCTTTGTACAGACCGGGTGCGAGTCTCTGGATCACGTTGATCTTGAACAGCGCAATTAGATCTGTTAGACGAGAGCCTGAGATGAATACCTCCCTCAGAGAGGTTGCTAGGTCTGCAGACGAAGAGAGTGGTAGAGCGGATTCCGAGACATAGTCTCTAACCGGTACATCGAAAGAAGTTGTCCGATCATCACCCAGAGCTAATGCAAACACAACAGCATTGTTTCCAAGACGGCTGATTTTAAGCATGTATTGCATAGATGACTGGGAGTGTGCATATCGGAAAGAGATGGTCGAACTGGCGTTCCATTCTGCGGGAAGGGAGGGATTTTCAGACGTGCCTTCTATTAAGATGAACCAACAGTTAGCAGTAGTCTCAACATGATATTTAGTACATACGTATCGTATGGTCTTCACCGAGACCGACTAATCTGAAACCGACAGCGACCAGTGAAGCGTGGCCGATGAGAGCAACGGCTTCGTAGGGGGTGTTGAGGCTGAAGTCGGAGCTGGCGTCTAGCCGGAGAGCTTGGGCGGCAAGCCCCACCACATTGTCCGGGCTCAATGAATCAGTGTTTCCAACCATGTCGCGTGTTTTGGTAGTCAGACAGAATATGTCGAAAGACTTGGAGGTGGCAGAGATGTCGTCAAATTTATACAACAGTTAGGCTAAGAACTGGGCCGAAATCAGCCTTGTTGCGGCGTCAATGTTGAACTGCAGGCACCTACGGCGGTTGCGTTGCTCCGCGCCTCAATTGATCGTCACGGATCACATGATAGAGCTAGCTGTATCTGGTTAGTGTGTTGCAGTCGCGGTTGCCTGATTTCTGAGGTTCCAACATTGTTATTGCAATTCTGGACCATAGCTCAATCGGTGGACGTGATCAATATTCAATTCGAGTAAACGTGTCTCCTATCGATATGCGCGGAGCGCTGAAGATGTAATATTCACCTTCATCATTGACCGATAAAGATATTCCCGATGCTATCTAACTACGATGAAGGATTCCAACAATATATATAACACTCACCCAACACCATGACGTGATGTTTAACCAAAACAAAACCTGTAACTGCAGCGAACCGTGGAATAATGCCGTGTAATTCTACAAAAGCTCATTTGTCTTCAGCCGCCTGGCCGTTGCTGGATTTGGTTAATAAAGCTTATCGTGATTTTCTCGAGACAGAAACACGGCAGCCTACGGAGTACACTCAGTGGACTCGTGGAGGGAATATTTATCAAGCTGCCTGGGCTGTGGTGGTAATCCCCGTGGCGAATTCGAACCCCACCAATGCATTTGGCGTCGTATCCGTATTGTATGCCGACCGAAGAATGAAGCGTCAGAGATGATCTCCCTGCCTCAACTACTACCATTTGTTGCCGTGTAATGGTGCAAATCAGGTTTGATGCCTTGTATCCACTTGGCGATCTGCTGTTTTACCGGTACGACAAGTGACAAATTACTTCGACGCCCTTCTTAAACTGGCCGACCCCTCTCATTTCAAACCATGTCTACATTTGATATTCAAAATGGCGTATCCCCCACGACATAGCGATGAACCAGTGGAACTGCGCGGGGATGTTCCCGTTGACGCGCAGCCTCCCCCGCTATACTCACCCTTTGTGGAGGATGAATTGACCAGGGAAGCCGGCAGTTTGCAAGGTGTGTGCCACGAATCCGGATTCCCTGAATGCAGCCAGACTAATCTGGCCCAATTATTCCAGCCAACGGTCGCGTAGATGTCAATCTGGAATCCGAGGTCGCCAGGACACTCGCCAAGATAATCGACTTGCAACAAGAGGATCTTCAGAACCCGCCGCCCGACTACATTGATGCGCCATCCACAGAGGTCCCGTCCTGTGAATTCAAGCTCAATATAGTTATACAGATTGTTGGAAGCAGGGGCGATGTACAGCCATTTATTGCGCTCGGAGCTGCGTTAAAAAACGATGGTCACCGAGTCCGCATCGCCACACATAGTGTATTTGCAGACTTCGTCCGTACATCAGGACTAGAATTCTTTCCTATTGGCGGGGATCCGGCCGAGCTCATGGCATTCATGGTCAAGAACCCTGGCTTAATCCCGCAGATGAAGACATTGCGCGAGGGTGAAGTCCGCAAGAAGCAAACCATGGTAGCGACAATGCTTGAAGGGTGCTGGAGATCTTGTATCGACGACGATCCTCAAACACAATGTCCCTTTGTGGCTGATGCAATCATTGCTAATCCGCCTAGCTTTGCTCACATTCACTGCGCGCAGGCACTGGGGATCCCCGTTCACCTAATGTTTACCATGCCATGGAGCAGTACCAAGGCGTTTCCACACCCGCTTGCCAATTTGAGTACATCATCGATGAATCCTACGACGGCAAATTGGGTTTCGTATGGAGTGGTAGAGTGGTTGACCTGGCAAGGGTATTTGAACCATTCGTCCTCCCAGTTAGGCTTGGAGAACTGACCGTCAAATAGCCTAGGCGATGTTATTAATCGATGGCGCGTGTCGATGGGCCTGGGCCCTATTCCTGCAACGCAGGGTCCTAGCTTGGCTGAAGCCCTAAAGATTCCTTTCACCTACTGTTGGTCTCCTGCACTGATGCCAAAGGCGCGGGACTGGCCACCTCATATTGGTATTTGCATATTTTACCAGCGTCTCTGCGATGCCGTGCTGACATTTTCAGATGTCTGTGGTTTTTTCTTCAGAGAAACCCCGGCATATAATCCGCCAGCTGAGTTAGTAGAATTCCTGAACTCTGGCCCCTCTCCGATCTACATTGGTTTTGGCAGCATTGTGGTCGACAACCCTCAAAGACTTATGGACGTCGTCCTTGAAGCAGTCTCGAGGACCGGCGTCCGTGCCATCATCTCAAGAGGGTGGAGCGAAATGTCCGGAAACACAAGCGGGAACATTTTCTATATAGATGACTGTCCGCACGAGTGGCTATTCCAGCATGTGGCCGCTGTCGTCCACCATGGCGGTGCTGGGACAGCCGCCTGTGGCCTGAAAAATGGGCGACCGACTGTCGTAGTGCCATTTTTTGGAGAGTAAGTGCTGATCCCACTAGTCAGTCATAAATCTGTATTAATGTTACGTTGTCTTCCAGCCAGCCCTTTTGGGGCCATACGATTGCCAGATCTGGAGCGGGCCCTAGACCTCTACCTTATGCCTCACTCACATCTCAGGATCTTGCAGCTTCTATAGAATTTTGTCTTACCCCTAAGCCAAGGGCTGCTGCCCGCAATATTGCAGAAAAGATGCAGGCGGAGCGTGGCGTGCTGGCAGCCGTGGAATCATTCTACACCCATCTACCACTAGACAAGATGAGATGCAGCGTGATGCCTGACCAAGCGGCAGTTTGGACATTCAAAAAGGGCAAGCGGAAATTCAACTTATCAAAAGCAGCAGTCCATATATTGGTCGAGAATATGAAGATAGAGGCGAATCAACTGCGATGGTACGCAAGCATTTTCTTCTGTTGGTTAGTCCACTGATACAGCCCAGCTAATGTGGATATCTAGCTGTAAAATAAACCCTATTCTCATTGAGAACCGCCGCTGGGATCCATTAACAGGCGTCCTCTCGGCCTCAATCGCAACCGGGTCCAACATGTTGCTCTCCACAGGCGAGCTAATATACAACCCCTACAAGGAATACAGACGCGGTCGCTCACCGAGGCAATCGCGAGAAAGGAGCCCGCGTGCACAGTCCGTGCCTGTAAGCAGGACTTCAGGTAACGACTTACGGAGTGTCGGAGGACCACTCATGCAGCGCAGAACGGACGCTCCAGAGCCTAGCGGTGACCAGGCCACCAGGCCATTAGATACAGCAGGAAATATGGCGTCTGCGACAGTGAAAGGATTTGGCAAATTCACTGCGACATATTTCAAAGGCGTGATGGTGGACATTCCTCATGCGGCAGCGGAGGGGTTCCGACAGGTGCCCAGATTATACGGGGAACAGCCAAAGGAATACGGCACTGTTAAGGGTTGGAAATCTGGCGCTATGTTCGGTGGAAAGAATTTCGTTGATGGCATGAGCGATGGCTTTACCGGGCTCGTCACTCAGCCTGTTAAGGGTGCTAAAGAGAAGGGCGTTTTTGGTGCAGCCAAGGGATTGATGAAAGGGACGATTGGACTCGCTACGAAGGCCCCTTCAGGTATGTAATCCTGTGGATTCTTGGCGCATGCCAACACATCATTGACGCACTTGCTATACAGCCGGAGTCGGATTGGTGGCCTACCCATTCTATGGGATAACCAAGAGCATTGAAACAGCGATTGGATCCAAAGATCGGAGAGATCTTGTACATGCGCGCCTCAGAGATGGTGCATACTATACAGGGGACTTGCTTATTGCTGACGAAGAACAGGAAAGGGTTATTGAAGGGTTTGAGAGGCTGCTGCGTAGTGAAAACGCGTAGACACGCTCTTAGACTAGGATTGAGCTGCCGGGCACTGGCACTCGTTTCGAAGGCCAGGGGAGCGAAAATACATTTCATATGACCACGGTCGTCACTTTCTGATACCTGGATAATATGCCGTATATAACTCTCGTGGGAGTGGCTGAGTTGATCAATTGCCCACATAGAAGCCGTTGCCATGCAGATCCGGAAGTCTATGTTAAGAACATTACTCCAATCAAATACATCCATTGTCCATGGGGAAGCACAACTGGATCAACGCTGATCTCAAGAGCCAGCTCTAGATGTTGGTGTCATCGGTGGTGCGCAATCGGGGCCATGTCCCACAGCGTCACATTGTTCCACACCCGGAAACGGACAGCTCCACCGACAACCATGGGTGTCAATAGTGGTGCAATCTATAAGTGCTATGCAGACCTTCATTTACTCGCAGCATCTACCAATTCAGCAAAATGGCTCCCACAAGTACCGTCACCCTCGACTACACCCTGCGTGACCTCTACTCGGAAAACAATGAAAGCGACCCGAATCTAGTGCTCATCTATTACCCGCTGGATTTCAATTATAACCCCAATGGCTCATTAACCAAGTTTGTCTATGGATATAAATTGAAGGAGGGCACTGAAGAAGGCGCATCCGCCATTGAACGGAGCCTGTATCCCCAGCGGACGGCCTTTACCGCGGGCCAGATGCCAATGGTGGTTTTGGATTTTGCGCCAAGCGACAACAAACAGCAAGAGAAAAATGATAAAATATGCCAGGCTACGAATGGTCAGCGGCCGCACCATGTCGACTTCCACCGGACATATTCGCAGTTACCACGCGAGCAACAGCCGAGTTTAACCTTTGCCAACAACTTGAAAGGAATAGCCCTGGGTGCCGGGGCGCAGATTTCAGTCCAACTACCAACGGACTGTCTTTCGGATCTGCCTCATCTCATTAACCCCGAGACCCATTATGAGATCTTGTCGAAGCGTGGGCTTGCTCTGTCTGGCTTGCCAACGCCCCGGTCTGAGGTGATCGACGCCTGCCTGACCAACTCAGACGACCCGGCCTTTTTGGCACAGGAGGTATCACGGATGATGCACTTAATTGAAAAGCGCCAACTGCCCTTCATGGTTAAGCTTCCACAGTCTATTCGTGGCTGCGGTGCCTTTGCCGTCGCCACAGAAGCCGAAAGGAACAAAGTGAAGACTGTGCTCACAGCAGGGCTAGGCAAAATGCTAAACGAGCTTAACGAGTCTAATCACCACTTATATCCGTGCTCCATTGTCCTTCAGGACCTCATCCCTGGGCCATCTGTGGCGCTGGCGTTTTTCGTTTCAAGGAGCGGACACGCTCGTTTCACCTCTTGTACTGGGCAGCTGTTTAATGAGCAGCGGCACTGGATTGGCGGGACTATCGCGTACAAGCAGCAGGAGCAGCTCAGGGCGACCTTTTCTCCAATTATGAAGAAGGCCGCAGCGTTTCTGCATGGCAAAGGGTACTATGGCCCTGCTGGCGTGGATATCATTACCGACGAGGGTTCCGGGGAGCATTTGATTATCGACCTCAACGTTCGTGTGACCGGTGCATTCCACCTGGGGCCTCTCAGCGGGCATTTTACCAAGCGGGGACTATATGAGGCTGCTGGGATTAGGTTGGAGTTTCGGTGCTCGCGAGATGTCTTTGAGGCGAGGTTTGCGGATGAGATGCGCAATGGCAGTTTGATCGTGAATGGATGGTTCCATGATGAGCCAAGTGGCTTCAGCTATGCTGCGATCACTATTGGGGCCAGCAACCCCGAAGAGCTGAATGGGTATCTTGAGCGTGTCAGGGCTGTTGGGGCACAGCCGGATGGGAGCGATGCTTTCCAGGGCCCACCTGTACCAGGCCTGAAAGCCAAGTGGTGATTAAAAGATTGTATTTGTTATTACTGTACCAATCCAAAGCCTCAACACCGAACATGTCCCTGTAGCATGGACACCCGGAAGAGCTCAAATCGTGCAGCCATGAGTGGTCTGCGTCATACACTGAATGAAAACGACGGGCACCTACTCGATCAAATTCCGCATCCGAACTCAATCGGCAATGTCATAGTTTGTGTAACACACCGGCAGGCGCTGGTTGGATGGGCGCGGGACAGCATCCACGGATGAACATTCCAGCCCTAATGCGACCTTACAGTTGGCCCCACAGTTGCGGGCCGCAGCTGTCAGCCTCTCGATCAATATTCTACCACGATATACCCTTGCAGGACATATGCGGTGTGGTTTTGATGCTCAAGACGTCCCTGAATAGGTGCAATGCCTAGCCAGGCGTGTGTCCATCATGAGACCAGCCAACTCAGCCACAATTAACAGGCTCGTTTAACTAACTTTTGTGTACTGTAGTATTTTTAACTTGTGTACTCTCACACTAAGACAGATTGAGCGTTCCGGACCGCAAAACCTCGTATTCACTCTGCGCGAGTCGACTTAGTAGGTTGCTCAAGCGGCGTCCGAGGCTGTTGGTATCTCTCACAAGACACATTCTTTCGGGAGTTTGATTAATGAGGCGCTGTTAGAGTCTAGGCTGCCACGAAAGAGGAATAATAAATGGATAACCAAAGGGTATATAGTATAATAAAGACCCGGACTTCTTCACAATCTGCTACTTTCTGTGTGCTTGGATTTTGGCAATAGTTTTATTCTGCCATACTATATTTTGACGTTAGAATAATGTCTTTCCGTTTGGAACAACAACATACCGAAGATAACGAAGAAATGAAACCTGAAGAGAACAAACATACCCATTCCGATTTCAACAATAAGAATACCACCAAGAGGAGTGAAACCGACAGCAAGAGCGAGCATAATAAGGACACCGGAGAGGACAACGACAGCGGCGAGAATGCAGTGCAGAGAAACACTATCCCGGAAGACCCCGCAGCTAACACTGCCGCCAGACGTAAAGGCAGTCTAGAGGTATCGCTGGCTGGACCGACCAAGGATAGCAGCAAGTCATCTGCCTCTGTTTCTATTGTCGGCGGGGTAGGGGCAGTGGATGAGGAATCCACCGGGTGTGCGCACCCGGCATTTGGTAAGTTGATAGTTACCACGTCCAACCGTGCCTGGTTTAGATCCATGGTAGGTAGGCTGAGGCTGATTATATGGGCCAGAGTTATACTGGATAAAAGAGCATCTTGTGCGGCAGAAGAAAAGCCTAGATGGCTGCTGTGACGACGTCCCCGAATCCGAAGTTGTGCGGTACTTTGACTGCGAGGCGAATCCGAAGTACCAGCATGTACATCCCGGGACGGTGACAGTGCAGGGATACGGAATAGAGCTGTGGGACTACGAGCGGACGCACGGCTCTGGACTAAGGGATGTGGAGAAGAACTATTTTTATTACGTTGGTGACCTCCCAGAGCCAGGCGCTAAAGAACTCATCAGACGGCTGAATGAGCTGCGGAACGAAGATGAGGGAAGAGCGCTGGGCGAGAATCTGGACTACGACGAGGCGGATCTCGAAGAGTTTGTAGGGGATTCCGCACTTGCAATTGCAGACAGGGAGAAGAGCATTGATGCGATGTTGTATGTGTGTCTTGCTGTGCTGAATCGGGGGGATACGTTCAAGAATTTCGCCACACGGTTTACCATTGCGCAGGAGTGGACTCATTTACAGGGGGAAGGCATACTGGGGATAATGGGCTTCTTCTGGCAGATGGTAATCACAGGTGAGGTTGCCAGGCGTTTGGACAGGAGCAGCGCGCCGATAAAGGAGCAGAGCCAGATGGATGGGATGTCGCTCCAGGTGGTTGCGTCGCTGATTGTGTACGACTTGTGGATACAGAATGTCGATTTGAAGATTAGCGACGAACTGCCGATGCCACCGGCCAAGTATGTCTCGTCGGAGGAGCGTATAGAGGCAGAAGTGTTGCTTCGAATGGCTGAAAAGTTCATGGCAGACACCCGGCCGGATGTAGCTGCAGAATCCCTCGAAGAGGCTGTAGCTATCGACCCTGCCAACGTCGAATATCGGCGCAGAAGATGCCATGCGCTCCATAAGACAGCCGAGCTCGACGCGCTTATAGGAGATGAAGAGGACTCGGAGATGCGGTACGCCGAACTTACAGTGGAGGCCAAATACTTGACTCAGTATGCCCCCAATGACTGGCAAGCGTGGGAACTCCTGGCCGAAGCACAGACGGGGCGCGGAGCACTGAAGAAAGGATTAAAAGCCTATGAACAGGCCCAGTCTGTTGCAACAAGTGAGGAGGACAAGAAGTGCCTGGGCAGCAAGATCGTCGAAGCGCGAGTTGCCCTCGTGGAAGAGTTCCTCGACTCGGTACGTCTGGAAGACAAGGTAGAACAGCACGAAGCTCTGAGGGGTATAAGGGACTGGGAATATGACTTTGTGGGCGGAATTATGAGATTCCATTCTAACGTACATGGACGTCAAGAGGAAGGGCTGGTAGCGTTTGCAAAGGGCATCCAATGGCCACATGTTGATGAAGCCACACAAAGGATTGGGAGCATCTACGACCGTCTTTACACTGGGGGCGAAAGCAACTTGCCGGCCAATATTCACGACTGGTTGTATGGTTTGGTTCTGCCAGGAAGGTTCTTTGCGTACAATGTGATGGCCTGCTTGGCCATATGTACCCCTTCTCTGTCCCTCGGTGTCCCGCCGAGTGCCAGCCATGGTCTGATTCTGCGAGATATCTCATATTGGCCCATACAGACAGTGATGGGCCGCGTATTGGGTGGCATCTCGGGCATAAGATCACTTGCTGGCTGGATAGGGCCCTGCTATTCCGTCACGTTTGATGTAGAAAAGGAGACTGAGAGTGACAACACGACCAGGTGGGTGTTTGTAGGTGGAGAGCGTGTGGACCCAGGGCTGCAGAGAAGCGGCGAAACACTGGGATTCTTCGACAACGATAGTACAGCTTCTGATATAGTCGAGATCACGGAGCCCGCGGAATGGACGACGCCTGAGCCTCCAGTGGGAGATACCAGCCAATACACCCTGAAAGCTGTCTACCTGAAGCCCGCCGAAGAGGGTCAAAAAGCCGAATTTACTGCGAGAATGATATTCGAAGTGAATAAATCGGACCCCGTTGAGGTCCCTTTACAGGCTACCCCAGTCTTCGTCGTGCCTCCCCCGTGTCAGCCATCTGATCCCGCAGGGCACCCTATCCATGACCATGAGCTGGGAATAAACCCAGGACAGAGCTGGACTCCAGACAGACTTTTAGACGATGATGTGCTCGACAATGCTCGTACCGCCGGTGTACTTGTTATCAATGCCACCGGTAAAGGGGCTGAGGTTATGGCTCGTGCAGTATGTGCTTTCCGTGGGATGAATGCAGTGGCTCGGATATATGGAGGTCCTTGCTTTGCTTGTACTTTGAAGGCGGCGCGGTCGTTGAAGATTAACACTGTGATTTGGTGCGATTGACGAGTGTTAGAAATACATATGCTTTATGCACTGTTCATATGGTTCATAACTACCAAAACAGGTTTAGGCCCTGTGAAGGATGTCAGACGGGATATCACGCAATACAGACCCTTACCAAGTAACTTACTAGGCAAGTAATGATGCCCTTTTGAGTCAAGTGGTAAGATTGTTCCACAAAGGAGGGGCTGTCAGTAAGATTATTGCACTCCTCGACAACACAGAAAAAACAACAAAAACAAACAAGAGAATAAACAACTGAAGCACAATGTCCGAATCCTCATTCTGCTACGGACAGCCTCGCCTCGAGAATGATCTCGTGTCCCTCGAACCGTTCAATGTAAGACTAAGACACCCATTATCCCTCTGACAGAAGGATTTTGACGTACTGCATACAGCCCACGCATCACATCACAAAATTCATGGCGCAGAAAAGAGAGCATCCAGAGCTATTCCAATACGTCCTGTTCCCTGATATCTCAACCGACGAAGAGTTTCTCGAAAAGGTATACAAAGAGCACATCGCTACTGCACCAGGCGAGTGTCTATATGCAATTATCGACAAGACTTACACGCCAGAAGGCCAAGGCGAAGACCAAAACCAGCAACAGGATCCTAGTGCAAACTACGCCGGAACAATAGCTCTGTCAAACACAAACACGGACAATGCGTCTACCGAGATCGGGATTGTGATCTTCCCATCCTTCCAGCGGACACATGTCGCGAGCAATGCAATCGGGCTTTTGCTGCGCTATACACTCGACCCGCCTTCTTTGGGCGGATTAGGGCTTCGGCGTGTTGAGTGGAAGTGTCATACAGCCAACGAGGCGTCGAAGAGGGTTGCGCTGCGGATGGGATTCACTCTTGAAGGAGTACTGCGCTGGGACAGGGCGTTTCACGGGCCGTTTGGGGTTCCTGTTGATGCTCTTGAGAAGAGGAATGGGACGACCGGCGAGGCGAGGGGGAGGCATACTGCTGTGTTTTCGATTGTTTGGGATGAGTGGGAGGAGAAGCGTGTTAGGGTTTTGAAACAGATGGAAAGGACGAAATAGCCGTGTTGGCCTTGCCGCTAGGGTTGATTTGCAGAGCGGACTTATAGAATAGACCTCTATTATACCCAGAATATGATGGTCTTTCCCAGATGGAGTGGCAGCAGTATATACTGTCCATGCTGTATACTGAGGCGGCGAGGATTCCCCAAACGGAATAGCGCGATGAGCTCCACAGAAACAACTCCAGCGCTGAACCCGAAAGTGACCTCCACGACCGAACCAAAATGCCCAGCCAGTATAGATCCATCGCGATCTATTAAACTCAGCCTTACCGCACAGCAGCTCTTCTCCGATCTGCCTGTGTAACCCACCCCGCACAATGCCACGCGCCGGTATGCAGCTCACCCTCCGATTCCCGTCACCTTAGGCTAACCAACCAACACCAGGCCCCGCCTGTATGACCTGTCGGGAAAAATGTCGCAAATGTGACCGCGGCCGACCCAGCTGCCAGCGCTGCATTTCCAAGGGCCTCGTGTGTCGCGGGTATCCCGATCAATTCCGCTTCTGCGGTATTGCCAGTCGCGGGAAGTGGAAAGATGCACGCATTCCTGCGGCTGACAAGGACATCCCCAGCCAGGCGCAAGAAAGTCCAAATTCAGGCGAGGAGCAGCTGAATACGATTATCAGCGCTGGATCTACCCCGCCTATGCCTGAGCCGCGGAGGTCGAAGCGGCTGACGATCGATGCCATGTTGGTGGACTCTGCGCCGGTGGAGGAGGATATTACGACGTTGCTTAAATCAAGTCAAACGAAGACTCTTATTCATCACTGTATGGTTGCGAAGTGGCAGTATTGGAAAGATACTAATACAGCGCAGATGATAACTTTATTTGCTGCCACCAGTTGGCGGAGATTGGGGACGAGAAGGATAACCCGTACAGAGCGTACATTATGCCCTTAGCGAAAAAGCAAATCGGGCTGCTATATGCGGTTCTGGGCTTTTCTGCCGTGCATCTTGGGAGGCTTACGGACGATACCACTCTGCATGAAACGACGGCCGTTGAGTACAGAATGAAGGCGATCCGCGCTTTGGGCGAGCAGATCTACAAGAGCCAGACTACGTCATTATCGGAGGAGGAGCAGGATGCTATTTTTGCAACGATCCAGATTTTATTACTGCATGATGTAAGTGACTCTTGAGACATAACAACAGCTGCTAACTGATGGTAGATTGCGGAAACTGGGATATCTGAGCATGGGGTTCACATCACAGGGGCAATGTCTGTGTGTAAAAGCATTCTTGCTGCAGAGGGATTCAAGGGTCGACGACAGAGAGCTGTTTTCTTCATAGGCAACCTTGCCTGGTAAGTACTATTGAAGACTGTGTATTCGCGTGCTAACAGCAGCAGGCTAGATATTATCCGAGCCTTTTCTGGAACTAGACGGCTCTGCTTTACCCAAGATATCCGCGAGATGGTCGCCAGCGCCAGCGGCGATAGATTCGAACTGGTCAATGGCTGCCCGCGAGAGATCTTCCTCGTCATTGGACGAGTGCTGGATAAAGCAAAGGAGTACAAAAACGGCTGGACAACTGACGGCGACTTCCGTTCCACATTACTCCTCGCGAACCGGGACCTATACTCCTGGAACCCGAGAGACAAGACATACCCAAGTGCAGACCCGCGTTGGCTGAAGGTGGCCGTGGCGTTTCAGTTTGCCTGTATACTGCATGTACATCGATTGCTGGACCCATTACGGCCGGCAAGAAGTCCTGAGATTCAAGAAGCTGTCGCAAAGATCCTGGATTCGACAGCCGATATTCCTGTCGACTGTTCCCTGATCGAGCTGATAATCCTTCCGTTGTTCATGGCGGGCGCGGACTCGCTTTCTCCTCATTCACAATACTATGTCCTTGGAAGATACAGGGAAATAGAACGACGATCCGAGATGCGCAACCCTGTACCGACCGATCTCTTGAAGCAGCTGTGGGCAGCTCGCTCTGCGCAGGCGCCTGGCCACGAAGAAAACATCTCCTGGCGAGATTTTGTAAGTCCGCTGCTTTCAACTGCATTTTTTAACTGTGCGCTTTACTGACATAAATAGACTTGCTTTCCGCAATTGACGCGACAGCATGATTTCCTGATAATTTGATTACTGCCTATAGTTGAAGATATTGTCCTGTGGCGCTGGCCGGAGTCCGGTCGGAGGTGCCGCCACCTGCCTAATCGGGAAGTATCACCAACCGGTGGGGCACTGGGTCTGAGTGACGAGACCGCAGATGCAAGAGGCAAAGCATCAACCAAGCAGACAACCCCCGCTGATCGCTTGGCCAAGGTTATAAAAGGGAGGGGCATACCCCTCGTTTTCCAATTTTATTTGCAAACTCACACTCACGACGAATCATCATGGCTACCTCGAAAGAATGGCAGAAGATGCTCAACGGCGAGCTCTACTGGGCCTGGGACGCCGATCTACAGGCTAACCGCGAGCGATGCAAAGAAGCTTGCAAAAAGTTCAATGAGGCAGGGCCAGTTTCTCGACGGCGGCGCGTCGAACTATGGCGAGAGTGAGTGGTGTCGCACACGCAGAAACTCCCATGAGTGCAAGCTAACAATCGCACCAGCATCGTTTGCGACACTCGCCCGATGCCGCCAGTAAACCCAGACCCAGCCGCCGACGAAAAGCTTTTCGATAAAACAGACCCCGTCGTCGACCCCCCGATCTCCGTCGACCACGGGCTGAACTTCAAAGTCGGTCCGGGCAGCTTCATCAACTTCGACACGACCGTCCTCGACACGTGCTTGATTACAATTGGCGAGCGCGTGCTCTTCGGTCCTCACATTCGTATCTACGGTGCGACGCACCCAATGGATCCGGCTGAACGGCGCGGACTCGAGGGGCCCGAGGCCGGCAAGGAAATCCACATTGAAGACGATGTGTGGATTGGAGGGAGTGCGATTATCCTTGCCGGTGTGAGGATTGGGCGGGGAAGTACGGTTGGTGCGGGCTCTGTTGTGACTAAGGTATTTATCTCAGCTAATGCTCCCTGTATTCTGCCTGTGTGACGTCGCTAACTTGCTGCAGGATGTTCCTCCGTTCCATTTTGTTGCTGGGAACCCAGCAAGGGTTATTCGGAAGATCGAGTCGAGCATGGAAACAGAGCACCCGAACGCCGCATCTGGGACGGCGTAACTCGGTTACAGGTCTAGATGGAATCGGACTTTTGAAGGAGGTAGAATATTCATGGCATAAAGAGCTCTAGCGAATGTTATTTTCTCTATCGCTCAGCCTGACCACCGGGAAGTATACTGTCAGGTACATACAGCGGGTCAACTCATCCCAGCGCACTGCATCAGATAGAACCCATCAGCATAACTCCTTGGCTATAAGGGTCAATTGCGCTTACTTTATAACAAGATATCTGCACCTTTACATGGATTTCAGCGATATACCACAAACTATCCGAAGAGCAGCACGAGAAGCTGGAGACTTCGAATGAGTGGCGCGCTAAGATAAAAATAAGCAAGTTAAACTTGATTACCAGTCATAATATACATCTTGTTATTTATATTATACCTGTTTGACCCGTTTGCACTTTTAAAGAGTATATAAGCCTCTCAATAAATAAACTGCTACATTCTTCTTACACCTCTCGAAACCCTCACCCACCTCCCATTTCCAAAAACCATGTCTTCAACATCCCAACCCCTCTACCCCCAAGAATTCCACAGTCCAGGCTGGGACTACGAGTCCAGAACCCCAGTAGTCGACGGTAAATACTACGATCGCACGACAGGCGAGCTGCGCACGGCGTCCGGACCATCGTACTCGGGCCCACCGGACGTCGACATCATCATCCAGAATTTACATGAAGATACAAACAATCGTCTTTACCGTGCCGCGAGGCCGTTTCCCGTGGAGGTTCTTTTGTTCCAGATTATGAAGATTGTTAATGACAGGAAGTTGCGGTTGGATTCTTTGACTGCGACGGGGTATGCGATTAGGGTTATTGTTGCGCATGAGATGACGGTTGCTGAGTGGGATGGAGTTGTGGATGAGATGGCTAATGGGGTTTGGAAGCAAGAGTGATTTATGGATATATGCTAGGAAGGGTCATATAATTCCTGGTAATATGATGATCCTGTCGCTGTTAAGTCGGCATATGAGGTATGACTTAGGACTTTCAATCAATTATCTGTATTCATGACACGTCGAAAATATTTCGAAATCAACTTTTGCAAGTTGCAACATCTAAAACTACTTATCTATCTACAGCATCGCCTTCGGGAACGTCTTAAACGCCTGTCTCACACCCAAGTCCGCTAGGATCTCTTCTGTCCCACCAAGAATCGCATCGAACTTGTATGTGCGGTTGAACATCTCAATGACTCTGCCCATACCTGACTGCGTGATACCACGCCCACCGAAGATATTCGTGGCCTGTTCAGCGACCTCGCCGGCGCACCGGGTGACGTGGGACTTTAGTAGGCCGATTGGCCCACCTAGAAGCTTGGACTGTTCGGCGTAGGTCATGTTGCACATTTGGTATGCGATGGATTCGAGCCAGGCTTGGTTTGATTCTGTTAGGGAGATCATTCGGGCGAGTCTAGAACGATTAGCATCAGCAATTGTTCGGTATGGTATGGATACCTGGATAGGTAGGGAGTGGACATACTTCTGTCTGATCACAGGCTGGTCGACCAGTCTCTTTCCGAAGACAATGCGCTGGTTACACCACTTCATGCACTCCTCGACGACGTTCATGGTGGCTCGGACAACCGCGCACACCATCATGAAGCGCTCGTGGTTGAAGTTCGACATGACCACGATGAAACCCTTGTGCTCCTCGCCGAGAAGGTTCTCGACGGGGACCTTGACGTTGTTGAACTCGACGAACGCCGTTCCGGCGGTGGTCGAGTATGAGGTCTTGATTTGGTTCGTCTCGACGTTGTCGTCGCGCGGGATGAGCAGAACCGAGAACCCTTTTTCGGTGCGGCACGCTGTTACGAAGTAGTCGGCCCACATGCCGTTCGTGATCCATTTTCTAAAGTAGTTAGCACATCACTCTTGGAGAGGAAGTGAAGGGGCGTACTTGGTTCCGTTGACAATGTAGTGTTTCCCATCTGGAGTCTTCTCGGCTGTCGTCCGCAGGCCGGCGACATCACTACCAGCGAATGCCTCTGTGACAGCGAGACACATCTTCTTCTTGCCCGAGAGAACCTCTTCTGTGATCTTTTGTCGGAGCGGCTCACTCCGCAGCCAGTTCTGCACGGCCGTCAAACTAATCACCATGCCCGCCATATTTCCATCCTGGAAACCTGCACCAGAGTCAGCAAGAAACAACAAAATAACAGGTAAGTAAACAGGCCTACCTCTGGCATTAACCCTGACCATCTCCTGCGCGATAATCAAATCATGGAGGTAATCAAACTCCTTCCCATCAACAACACCACCCAACAACTTCCGCCCATGGAGATGCTTCCCAGGCCCCAACCTCATAGCCAGCACATTACTCTCCGCCATCTTATCAATGAGCTCCTGACTGATATACGACCCATCGCGCTCCTTCTCCTGCGCCTCAGCCGTAACATGCAGCGACGTAAACTCCCTAATCGCCTTCTGCAGCCGGCGATGACTCTCCTTATAATACGGGCTCTTGAACCCAGGGCGCAGCCATAATGGCTCGGCGTAGGGCACTGGACTCAGCGAGGTAGCCGTCGGCTCGATGACTTCCGGTGTCTCGTCGGCGATTGTCCCGATGCAGAGCTGCGAGCGGTACTTTGTGAGCACGTCCTGCCGGTGCAGGTTGTAGAAGTCGGTTGTTGCGTCTTTTCCTGCGATTTGGGCGAGCACGACGCTGCCGCCTGGGTGGGCGTCGAGGAAGTCGGTGAGGTCGTAGACGCGGTGGTCGATGATGCACCAGAGGGAGTCCTCAGTTGTGTGCTGGGCGACTTCGGCGCGGGTGAATGTTTTGGACATGGTGTGGGATATCGTCTCTTATCGTGGATGCAGAGGTTCAGGTTGGGAGAGGAAGAGAACCGGTGTGCGGCGGGGAGAGAAAGGAAGGCAAGAAAAGAGCGTTGCACAAGATTCACAGACACGGCTCGAGTCGCAGTGCCTAGGTAAGACTCGCGCTGTTAACCGGACTTTATTCGGTTGAGTTTCGTCGCTGCCAAATGTACCCCAGATTTATATTAAGTGGCCAATCAGCAGCTGTGAATTAGATATCCCACCGCGGGGAGCCGAGGCTATTTCCACTTTGGGAAGCTAGTGAGGTCATGCCGTTGATCGGCTCTATAAACATAAATCTGCTGGCATTTATAAACGGGCGATATTTGGGCTTTACTACGATATTAACGTCTGTGATGAGTATAAGTATGTAGAGGGGGTCTCGAAAAAAGGTATCAAAGGACAACATTCAGGAAAGCTGGGTGGATAAAGTGGAATAACCGAAAAACTGCCCCATCACTAATCAGACAACCTCGGCTCTCAACGCCAGCATTAAAGTTGGTATTCATTTGATCGTGATACTCTCGCGCTGATCAACATGCAGACTCTGCACCCCCCACAATCCAGTTTACTACCCCTGACTTGAGCTCGCACGGCGCAACTGTCGCTCCCTTTTGGCCGGGTGGCTTCTGGGGACCCCGGAACGACGGAAACCGCCTGCTCACCCGCATACCAACTACAAGACGTAACAGCAGAATGTTAAAAGTATATGTCATGCCGGCTCTGCATCGCGAACAATATCTGATATGCTATCACATCACGTAGGCAGAAATTACTATTAGCCACGAGGTTGACTATTTAACCTCCAACCGCAACGCATCATACTGCACATACACACTCGCCGGCAAAACCGCCGTCTCCGTATCCGTCGCATTATACGGAAGATGCAGCGTCAACAAATTCTCGCCAGCCTTCAACCACTCAACCGGGAACTCCAGTCGCGAGCGCACCTGGTAACAACTAACAGCCGAGCGCACAATACAGCTACTCGACTGGTTAAACCCGATGAGCATCGTCAGCGGTTCCTCGTTATCATTGATGTAGCTCTCCAGCGGGAGATTCGCGTATGGCTCTGATGCGTTATAAACATCCGTGTTCCCCGACGCGGCTTTGGCCCCGGCGAGCTGGATCGTCAGCGTTGCTGTTTTGCGCGCGTGCAGTTGCTTTGCTGTCAAGGGGAAGCGGATCTTCCAGTCATGCGTGGTGTTGTATTCCGCGACGGGGTTATCGGCCGTTGGACCGAAGACGGACCAGTGCACGGTGTTGAAGTCGAGCGCTGGATCGCTTTCCCCGATCGTGTAGTCGATTCCGTCGGGGAAGTCGGAGGTCCAGTCGTATGCACCCCAGTATATTAAGTACTGTGGTGGCTGGAGGGGGTGTGTGCTGTCCCGGGCGAGTCCGCGTCGGAACTCGCCAGATGATTTATCGGGGGTTCCCAGGCGCCAGATTTCGGTTCCTGCGGACTCGGCGGTCCATTTCTCGTTGATGGTGTTTGGCTTGCCTGCTCTGACCACGATGCCGTCCTGGGTGAAGTCGCCGAAGATGCCGTCTGCGTATACGGTGAGTCGGTATTTGCCCTCTGTTACATGGTCGATGCTGAAGTGGCCGTTCTTGTCGATTTCAGCCCAGTATTGATATGATGAAGGGACTGCAGAGTTATCCTGGAAATACTGCCCGTCCACTGTGAGAATGGCAATTGCATTTCTGGCATCCTGAGGGAGCTTTATCGACCCTTTGACGCTGCCTCGCTGTGAAGATGGAATGTATCCGATAACGTGCTTCGCAATGGAGTCGTAGAATTCCACGTTCCAGTCAGGCCGTGCGATGCCTCTAGCTTCGTCTCGGAGTTTCTCCAAAGAAGCGGACTTTCCGCCGTTGAAAAGATAGAACTGTGGGCCGAATGTGCGATCGAAGCCGTTGGTGATGTTTGGGGTGCCTTCGCCATGGTGGTTCGATACAATGTAGTTGTAGACGATGCCGTCGACGGTGAGGTCGGAGTGTAACGGACCCTGCATTGTTAGCTATGTGCAATTGAGATGGTGAGTGACGTACTCCATAGTATGTATCCTAAATAATGTCAGCTATACGGTTAGGTTAGGTATTATACAGAACTAACCTTTGTGTTCATTACCAGCCACGCTCCGTATGTACTCCCGTTGGAGGTAGACCCATCGGCGTACATCCCGTGGACGTCATTATCTCGCCATTCTAAACAAAAAGGACTAGTTAGTTCTATACAGTATCCAAAGAGCGGCCAGACATACGGTTAGAGAACGTATACTTTGTAAAGTACTCCGAGAACTGTTTATAGTACGCATCATCCGGCGTATTATCAAACCTCCAAGTCGCATCCTGCACATCCGTCTGCTCGGCAATCGCCTCCTCACTGGGCAAGGGCGCAGTCTGAACATCACTCGAGCTCAAATGCGTCCACAGATCCGTATTCGGGCGCAGCAGCGTTCGGAACTCCTGCAGGTTCCGCAAAAACGGCGTCGTCTCGTTGTAGTACGCCAGGCGGCTGAACATGTGGAACCCGGTCTCGCCATCTCGCAGGAACCAGTATTGCTGGAATTCTTGGCCCGTCGGTGTATATGTATCGTTGAGAATGATTCCTGCGTATTCCGTCCCGGTCGAGTCTGTACCCTGCACCAACTCGGTTAGGGGGTTTGTTGACCCCGCTGTATAGAAGCCCGATGGCGTGCAGTAGCAGTCAAGGTACGGTCCAATACCGGTGGAGCCGTCCTGCTCGCCGAGCAGGTCTTGGCCGTCCAGGTATATATCGACGATGCTGCCCTTGGTCTTGTCGAAAATGGCTCGCAGTCGGTTGTTTTCGAGGGTGATGGATTTGTCGTCTTCTGTTGCTGTGAGGGCTGCGTGGACCGCGCTGGCCCAGGCAACCCCTAGGCCTAGAGATTTAAAAACTCGCATCGTGACGCAAATCCACACTTTTTGGCTGGTGGGTCACCGGCTTCCACGGGGTGGACGCGCGATTTATAGTGATTGCGGTTAAAAAGCTTCCTTCGAGTTTGCAATCCGGGGTAAAGATGCCCGAATTGTGGGCCTGTTTGTAGATTATAGCCCCATAATTTCCACAAAAAGCAATGATTGGTATTTTGGAAGCTGTCCGGAGAATTGGCCTGTTATTAATCTGGAGCTAGCCCTGGCTCTTGAGTGACCTGGGGCCCCGGGGTAGGAGGATGCGGGGAATTCCCCTGCCAAGTGAACGACGCCGTTTTGATTGACGGAAAAATTACTCGGGCTCTGTTCACCCGATTTTAGATGGAGGATTAGAAAGAAACAACTACGATGTACGGGTTGGAAATGCGGGTTGAAGTTTTGCCTGCATCTTCGGCAAGGGTTGAGGTGCTTGGCTCATAGTTTAAACGCGGCCATCGCCGAACCCTTAGAATCATTTCGTATGTAGAGGTGGAATTAATACATAGCAAAGACGGAGGCGTAGAGCAGCTCAATATAGATGACTCGGGACACTATTGAGCCAGGACATATCCTGAAAGTCCGGCAAGTCAAACCCATCAAGCAGACCAGCGTTTATCCCCTCTCCCAGCGACATATCCCCGATGGTATTAGGCATAGGAAAGGCGTTGTGAGGCTGTGGACGATCATCAGTTGACTCGGCGACTGTTCGTTCATAGAGAATCTCTAGGGCTGCAACACATCGTCGCGCAGAGGTACTGTAACTCTGGTATTTCCTGAGAATCTCTAGTGCGCAGTTCCAGGACCTCGTTATGGTGTCTTCGGTGACTTCTTCTAGGATTGAGGGACATAGGCGACTGGCGATTATAACGGTTGCGGCGGTGTATACATCTATTTAACATTAGACTAAGCTCAGGTGTAGATGAGGTGGGCACATACAAAGGATATTATACCACCACGCTGGAAGTGGCCCGGAGGTTCCGTCGGTTGGTATATTTCCGTACAGCAGCTCGATTATCTCTCGGGCAACCTTGACGCATATAATCGAGCATTGCAGGGCAACGCGCTGTGGAAACGAATCGGCGAGCGATATCAGAGGGTCAGAGCCCATGTCGCGGGACGTGCAGTACTTGGATAATATCGGCCGGAAAAGCAGCATCCGTACGTGCAAGAATCTGAGAAAGCTTAGAGTATGATGATAAGAGTACGATAACACAACTCACCTTGCACGTAACACGACGGTTTGGCGGTAGAATATCATATTGTTAGGGCCTGAATCGGGCTCCCCACGCAGATGGGGAGGCAGACTCCGCGTCCATTTCGTAAGGGCGCGATCAAGTTCGAAAATCGTCACCTCGTCCTCGTTGGTATCACGGCTAAAGTAGAAATCGTAAATGTCGTCTGGGCTCTCTTCCGGGACAGGTTTGTAGAGACTCAGCAGGATGTCGTTTAGGATTTCGTAAAGCTCAAGAGACTTGGCATAGAACGCCATTATTGATGGCTGGTCAGCAGGTTGGGCTACCTCAGGCCCGGAGGCTGAAGCGATATACTCCTCGTCGATGGTTGCAGGTAGTGGAACCGATCCGCATGATGCTTTTGAAATCATAGCGGGGCGGCCAAAGGTCATCGATATAACGCTAGACTTGGTCAGACAATACGAGGTAGAGGGTGTTTTACATACCGATCCATGAGAACGCAACCGTGCCAAATCTTCCGTGCCAGCTGTTGCTCCTGCGGGCTCTGGAGACGCGCAATTGTCTCCGGCAGATGGAGGCCCATACTCTGTGCATTGCGGACAGCCAAGCCAGTGACAATCCAACACTGATGGGCCGAATCCGTACTTTGTAGATACTGCGCCATTAGAAGTAGGCACTGGATCAGACCAGCAGATCCAGAGTCCCATAGGTTGAAATGTAATAAGTCCTTGGCGCGGGAAAAGAATGCTGCCGCCGAAGCTTCACGCTCTTCAGGGGCGAGAAAATCAGCAAGCTGGCAGGAGAGGGCGAAAATAACGTTGAATGTGCACATTAGCATATTCTCATCAGATTGTACCGCATCCCCAGTCCATATCCGGGAGTACTCTTCGCGAAGATGTATGCTGTCAACAAGCGGGTATAATGGGAAAACATAGTGCCAATACACATTCATCAGGTTATCCGCCGTCTTCCGAGGCGGCAGCACATAGTCGTGGATGGCACTCTGCCGTTCTTTCTGATTCGATCTCAGGCTAGAGGGCGGACGAAGTCCCAAGATGGACTCAGATGGACGTTGACCCGGAGACGATACGCGCTTATCCACTGCAGTCTTTATTTGGCGCATAAAGCTTGCTGCGCTCGAGCTGCCGAAGAATCCTTGCGATGGGCGCTCTTCTTCCATGGCACCCATCATAGCAATAACACCATCGGTGCTAGCTTCAGTTGGTTTCGATGCTCGCTGGGCTGAGTGCGGCTCTCCCTTGTGAGTGCAGTTGGGATTTCCTCCCGGTGAATCCTGGCAGACAGTACATGCTGGGGAACGTCCCGAGTTACCCCCCAGGGATATACTAGGCCTATGTGGCGGTTGATGTCGTACAGGTGATAGCTGTGTATACGGCAAAGAGCCTGGCGATCCGGTAGAGGACGGTGGCCTGTTCGACGGGGTCATCTGCTACAGAATATTAGATCAATCAACCTTGAGCGGCAAGCAAGGGCAACACTGTACAGATGCATGGCCCGATTTGCGAAGCTCGGTGAGTTCCACTAGACCAGGGACATAGCCTGGGCCCTCCAGATTCTTAAGGCGGTTCTCCAAGTTGGCGATATAACTAGTCCCATGCATATATTATTAGCTGAAAGAAGAGTAAGAGTAATAATGCACGGCGCGAGGTTGTGCCTACTTCTGCGCTGCCCGTTTCTTCTCACCCTCCCCGCTGTAATGACAATTCACTCCATGGTCTGCTCTCTTCGCGCACTGTCCACAGACTGCATGGTTGAGAGTCAGCCAAAGACTCCATATCCACTCTAGTGATGGGTGTCGTGTCGGAGCACTTACCGGGCTGGACGCCGTCACACCGGACCTTTCGCCCGCGACATTCATCACAAGCGACTGCAATCTTGCGACGCTTCGGACGTTGGCCAGATGAGTCAGCGTGAGGGTCGTTCTGGGGCGAAGAAGAGGTCTCCATCGTGGAATCTGTCGGCATCGTATGATGGCCTGCTGTTGTGTTGAAGGAAGGTCGTCGGAATGTTACCCGAAGGTTGTCGGCAATATGTCTTGGCACTCGGATTCTCGGTTGCAGTTCCGGTCTCTGCCTCAGGCAGCAGAATCAGGAAAGATATTATTGAAAGGTTCTCGGTAAGAGTGAGGAAAGAGAGTTCTAGATAGTCCTGCGTGGAATAGTAATATAATGCTTGCTTGGTCATGGATGGTTCTTGAAGAGTTCTAGTACACAGGCAGAATATCATGACCCCTCGCTCTTTCCTCAACAATACATACTACTACGACTTTATGGAATATTCTGTCGCAGCAGAGGCTATAGTTATAATTATATGAGGACCATGGTAAAAACATCGGAATCAATAAAAGCCACAGGTTTACTCATGAAATTAGGGAATGCAATGGCAAGGAGGACGCGGTTAGGGCTCAAGCCGCGATCTTTACCGGTGATCGCTCATTACGCTATAGTTATTGCCTACGGTGACAACCCGCCCTTTAAAGTGACCAGCAAAACAGGCTCACATCAATGTGAAGTTGCTGTATGAGTAGCTTTATTTGCTGGTCGACAATTATGAAGTTGCCGAGAAAGCACCTCCTATCCAAGACGTCATGGGCTGCTACGTTGGGATGACGCAAAAAAGACACCGCCGCATGAAATCACCTTATTATCACCACCAACAGCCTATTTAATACATTGAATATGAATTTGGGTATATCCTACAATCCACCACCCTAAATACACCAAAGCTACACAAACTCCATGATGAAGATCGCAATCACCGGCGCCCGAGGCACAGTAGGGCAAACCGCCGTGCAGCTGTGCTCGCGCGCAGGGCACCAAACCATCCAAATAAACCGCACCGACACAGACCACGACGGGACCCCAAACTCGGAGATGCGCACCGCCGACGTCGCAAATGACTATGACGCTACCCGGAACGCTTTCAAGGGATGCGACGCAATCATCCATCTCGCTGCCATGCCTGACCCAGTGGGTAAGGATGATTGGAAGGTACACAACAACAACGTCAATGCGGCCTTCAATGGGTTCCATGCGGCTGGGAGTCTAGGCATTAAGAGGGTATGCTATGCGTCCTCTGTGAACGCGGTGGGTTTGGCGTATGCGAACCGGCCGTTGCATTTTGATTATTTCCCGCTGGACGAGGATGCGCCGCAGCGGCCGACGGACTCGTATGCGATGGCGAAGGAAGAGGCGGAGTATCAGGCGAAATCGTTTGTGGATTGGTTCCCTGGGATGAATATTGCGTGTCTCCGGATTCATGAGGTTGCGCCGTTGAAGGACGTGCGGAAGGAGCATGAGCAGAACTGGGACGAGGCTGCGGTGGGACAGTTGTGGGGCTGGGTTAGTCCCCAGGCTACGGCTAGGGCTTGTTTGCTCGCTGTTGAACGCGCGGAGAATCTGCGTGGATGTGAGATCTTGAATATTGTTGCGCCGACTACGACACAGAGTACGCCGTCGCAGGAGCTGGCGAAGAAGTACTATCCCAAGGCCGAGATTCGGGGGGATATGTCGAAGAACCAGGCGTTCTGGACTACGGACAAGGCGAAGAGGGTTTTGGGCTGGACTCATGATGAGACGGAGTAATCCGGTTTCTGTATATATACTGATAACACTATTCCAATGCCCAAGATTATTTTGTAAATCAGAATAGACGGGTAGAGCCCTTCATAAAACGCCTTCTTTATCTCAATGACGCACCCACGGTTCGCCAGCCCCGAACCAGACCAAATCTCGGATCCATCGGAGCATCAAGCTGAGGCTGTGGAGGCGAAGCAATGAGTAATCCACGCAACGAACCTCCCTCGCAATCCCAGGGTATGAGGAAAATTCCCACAGTCCATGAACCCGACTTCCATCCGCCGCAAACTCGGGCTGAACCCGTTGCCAGAATCGCCGGGCACGGAGAGCATGGCAGATCCAGATCCAGGCGATGGCGATCCAAAGGAACTGGTCCTGTGCTTTGATGGGACTGGGTATAAGTTTACGGGGGACGAGTCGGATAGTAATGTCCTGAAGGTCTATAGGGTGAGCTAGTCCGTTGAGATAGTGTTGGGCTGAGTGTTAATATGGGTAGATGCTCGACCACGGGGATGCAAGACGATATCACTATTTCCAGCCAGGGTTCGGCACTCTTGTATCATCTACCTGGATGTCAAACAGCGGACGGACGAGTAAAGCCAGGTCAGTGTTCCTGAAAGCCAAAGATGCTGCGATAGGAACGACCTTTGCCCAGCATGTTATGGGGGGTTATACCTTTCTTATGCGGTACTACTCCCCCGGCGACAGGGTCTTCTTCTTCGGATTCAGCCGCGGGGCGTATGTTGCGCGATTCCTAGCAGAAATGTTAGATACAGTCGGTCTGATTAAAAGAGGAAATGAAGATCTGGTCCGATTCGCCTGGATGGCATTCTCGAAATGGCAGCGGGCGCACAATAAAAGGGACGCTGACCCAGCACAAAACGAGAGACTCTATGAGTATATCAAAGCGTTTCGGGAAACATTCACCTGCCCAATCTCGCCAATCTATTTCTTAGGACTGTTTGATACTGTCAATAGTACGCCCGCACTGGAGGGTACATGGATGCAGCGAAGCAAGTTGGCACGATGCTCCGCGAAGATTATACGACACGCCGTTGGAATTGATGAGCGGCGCGCGAGGTTTCGACACGACCTTATATCGGATTCAGGTCGGACTGCTGTATCATGGCGAGCCCGAACGCGCCAGAGATTGGAACGACACCATATACGTCTTCCGCGACAGCGTGGGCTCAGATTCTATTACGAAGATAAAGGGGGGAGAGGAACAAGCACGGACTCACAGCAGGCACCGCCGCTACCGCAGCTACCAGAACGTTATGAGCGGCCTAGCGCGCAACCGGAGAGCTTGTGCGAGGAGAGGAGTGACGGTTGGCAGGATATCGAGGAGGTCTGGTTTCCGGGATGCCATGCTGATATTGGGGGAGGGTTCAAGCTGAGTAAAGACGAAGAAATGGAACTCAGCCATGTACCATTAGTATGGATGGTGCATGAGGCACAGCGTGCGGGTCTCAAGTTCGACCAGGAGAGGTTGAAAAAGTTCAACTGCTGCGAGGACTACTTTGAGGACGATGCGAATCAGGACGGTGATGAAAAGGGTGGAAATACGATGCGCTTGGAAGATGGCATGCGAATTGCCGCAGAACGGGGACATATTCATGACTGTCTCGAATACGGCAAAGGTGTTCCATGGCCCGTCGTGCTGTCCTGGAGGGTCTTGGAATATTTGCCCTTTCGAAGAATGAACCTGCAGCAGGATGGGTCCTGGAAGCCTGTTCGATTCCCGCTTCCCCTTGGAGAGGTGCGAGATATCCCCAAGGGCTCTAAGATTCATGTCTCAGCAGTACGTCGCATGGTGTCTGATCCGAGCTATCGACCAGGCAATTTGATAGAAGGAGGAGGAGGGAGGGGAAAGAGGAAGGTTCCTCCAGAGCGAGGGATTGGGGAGTGGGAAGTGGCTGACCATGCTGGGTCGCCGGTGCGAGAGACATATCGTCGTAAAGAGGCACCTGGATAGTTGCTGGTTGGTATTTAAACCATAGGTATCAGTGACTCTTGACAATGATAGTGTATATCAAACAGATTAGGTCTGACAATACCTCAATATCAAGTTAGCCACAACAGCAGTGTCATGGAAATTGAAAGAGAAGAAAAAAGACAGAGAAAAGATAGGAAAAAGAGGAGTGATAGTAAAAACAATCAATTACTATATTATATATGCAACGCGATATCCACACTACCTTGATAAAGGCGTCTCGGAGTATACAAACAAAGTGAGCGAAGTAAGTACAGGACAGATCAGCTTTCCCTCGCACAAGCCGTCTTGGAAACCATCCAACGAATGACATCCAATCCGATCCATCTGCAGCTGGGATACACTGTCTGCCTATCACTCGATCAGGCTCTTAGGAAGATGACCGAGTCGAGTCCCAGGCAGGTCGGGTCCATCTAGAGAGCCTTGACGGGAATGCAAGGGATGGCAGCATTGACAAGGCCTACCTGGTTCTACATTGGGGTGTATGTTAGCTCTAGTCTTTGATAATAGACCCATGAAGAAAGGAAGACTTACGGTGTCGCCGGCGCCGTTCTGGTTGCAGCAAGCGAAGTTGTTGTTGCACTTTCCGCCCTTGAGGAGCTCGGGGATGTTAAGAACATCAGCATCGACGACTGGAGATAGGATGTCCCTGTTAGCATCTATGCATACAGAGTATATGTTGAGTGAAGTAGCCTATCGTGGAAACATCACGGAGGGGTAGAAACATACGAGGCGAGCAGCCCTTGTAGTTGGCGAGCAGACCGCTGACGGCCTTGTTGCCTAGGAGGTCGAGGAGGGTATTGCCGGCCTCAGGGGACACTTCGGTGGTTTTATCCTCAGAGGCGCAGCAGTTGAGCTCGGCTTGACCACACGACTGCACGGTGTTGGACTGCTCCTGGTCGATGCTGGTGTCACCGTGTCCAGGGGGGTTGGGGATGGCCAGGGCAGTGGCGGCGAGAGCGGCGATGGCGATGAACTTCATTTTGACGGTGGGTTGGTTGTTTTGGCTGCTTGAAACCGGTTTTGGATTGGATTGGAGAGTGAAGAGAAGACTGGCTTTGATACTGAGGCTGTTTGAGCTGATAATGTTGAAGAATGGTGTGATTTGAGGCTTCCTTTATAGGTTTTGAGGCTGGTCGATGGTCTCTCAGACAACAGACGAAAACTTGGCATTGTTCCTGGAAATCTCTGCAAATGTGAAGTCCTTGCATGGGCTTGCCAATACTTCTGCTGGCGTGGTGTGATATCGAGTCGATCATTGAGTGTTATACGATGCGGCGCAGCCAAGAAGCACATCATCACGAATGCCCTGGAGGAAACCCCCACAAGTAATGTACGGAACCAATTAGGTATCTGTGACAGGAACCTATCCATGACTAAATTTGCCTGCCGATTTGACAGTTCGGTGGGTCGAAACCCACACTGTCCGGGGTTGATGTGACATATCCACCCCAACAACCCCAATATAGGCAATTGGTATTTCAGGATTTTCAGCACTCAGGGGCTGGACATGTCTACTATCGGCGCGTACTCACCGCTGACATTCTCGGTGACCAGATTCAGCTCTGCCCAATAGACTTGATCAAGTCCCAGCCTCTTGCCCCCTAACTGGAGGCGAACGACCCAGCCCTACCGGTTCTCCAGATACACCGCCATGTTGTACACCCAGTAACTGAACAAGAATTCAGTGGTCGCTAACTTCAAGAAAAGGGTGTTCTCTTGTATGAGCAGGTGTTATATTCTGTTTTATGTCTTCTATATAGCAAGTTATATACGTCTAATCGTGATATCCGGTCTTCATGGCCTCCGTAAATGCCAAATGCCAGTAAAGTCTAGCCAGCGAGATTGTTCGCCCCGGAACAACTGGGTCAGGCTACCAAGTAAACGACTCCTCAACATACCTCAGCGCATACCCCCGCCGCATAGCAAGGTACACCGCCGCGCGGGCCTCATCCGCCAGTTTCTGCGGCCCGCAAACCAGCACGGCCGCGGACGAATCAGCATGATGCGCCTCCTCGGCAAAGACCGAAATTATCTTTTCGAGGTCCGGCCGGCCCTGCGTAATATCGACGTCCTTGTCTGTTATTGTAGGGAGATCGACACCTGCGGCGACGCACGGATCGGCTGGTTCTGGATATGGGCCAGATCCCGGGCTGGGGCTGGGGCTGGAGCTGGACCCGCGCTGCCACCGCGCAAGGGGCGATGTAGCGTAGAATGAGGCGCTGAAGTCGTCCCGGTCGAGAGCGGTGCTGAGTTCCGTGGAGGCGAGCTTGTCGATGAATGCGGCTTGCCGCGTGACCCAGACGAGGTTCATGTCTTGGATGCGTGTTTTGGTGGTTTCTTCGTCTGGTGATGTGGATGCGGATGAGGAGGAAGAGCGGGTAATGTGGTCGTGGATGTAGGGTACGGCGGAGGCGATACCTGTGCCGCCGGCGATGAGGAGGATGGAGTCATAGCTCCAGAGGGGAAATTCGCGGCCGTAAGGGCCTTCCAGGAGCATTGCTGCATTGGTTGTTTGGTCGGGCGACTTCATGCACTTCTGTTGCAGATACCGTGTCCAGCCATCGTAGGGTCGGATCCAAAAGACCAGTTGCAGTTCGCCAGAGCCACTGGCTGTCCGTAGCAGTCGGCCATCGGGCGACCGACTGCCGGAAGAGTCGTCGGAGAGAAGAGGAATCTGGGAGACGTCGACGCGTTCGTCGCTTTTCGACCTGGGGGTCCCTGGCATCGATGCATTTCGTCCAAGTTCGTATGACCAGCAACCGAGGGTGAAGGGGTGGCTTTCCCAGCCTGTCAGTCGCAATGGCTGGTACAGGAAGTAATATTGACCAGGTCGGGGTTGCAGTGTGTTTGAACCAGGTACAACCTCCAAGCGGATCAAGTCGGCTGCTTTATCGTATGTCGCTGTGCTTGTAGTGCGTTGCACCTGTCCTCCTGAATTGAGTTGGACATGGAGATTGCAATACAGCAGACGAATAATTCGGAGGGCCCGATCGAAAGCCCAGATTCCAACGGGCAGCCAAAGGTAGAACCAGTATTCCTGCCCTTCAAAAATGATGGTATGACTGGAGAATGTTAGAGGGGCCACGAAATGTGGGTGAGATACTCACTAGAAACAGCCAACGAGTAGACCAATAGAGAAAATGATATGGATGACAAGGAACGTCTCGTACGCTCTGTGACGGAACCAGTTCACTGCAGCCGGTAGGATGAGCACCATCAAAACAGTTGCCTAGGACTTAGTTAGAACTAGACTCAGTGTCCAGGTGTGCCGTTCTTACAAGAGTTCCCCATATGAGATACGGCTTCTGGAGCTTCCTCCAAGGATCCGAATCTGGAATAACTGTTAGAGGCTAGTTCGCAATATCCAGGGGAGACGAACTCTGGAAAAAGAGAATGAGGTAAAGCACAGTATGAGCAACAGCCTGAATCGTCGCTATCCATGCCACGTGGCGATGAAAAATGTTGAAGGTCGCGAAATTCCACCCCGTTGCCCAAGCACATATATTGTTACGCCCTGCGAATAGCCATAGTAAGGGGAGATTGGCGAACGATACGATTCCAGTCCGGTCAGCCATATACCGGAGGAGTTGCGCGGACTCGTCCGGCCAGCTGCGATACATTAGTCGGGGTGAGTTGAAAGAGAGGTCGTGGTCATACTATATATTTTCCGGAAACAGGCGATAGCTCACTAGGCACGCCACGGTACTCAGTACCCAAAACCCCAAAGAAATAAGCGCATCTCTCCGAGTTGAAAATGTCCACCAGAGAAATTTGCGCCCGCGAGATGGGATGGTGGTAGGAACAAGAAAATGTGTCTCGATCCAGTGATATATTCGTCGAAAGGGAGAGTTCCGTGACAACCTTGCGCCTTGTGGTAGCTGATCGTATCTAGATGTGAAAAGGGATTGCAACAAGTGATGGACCATCCCTACGAACAGGATACAAGCCCAGTAAAGGTAACCAAGGTATCTGCGATTCGTTAGATATGCCACGGTGACCAGAGGTGTACTCATACCCGTATGCATAGTGTGTCCAGCTCTCAAACGCCCAAGTATCCTGCCAAGACCCGCGTTAGATAGCCCAAGAAGAGCGTAGTGGAAGGCTCACTATTGTTTTGAAGACACTGCGATAATGTGACGGGGATAGAAGCACGGGAGTGTCGACGGGTTCAGAGAGTGGCCGCTCGTGAAAGTCCACCGTTCGCATATGGCTGATCGCATCATCTGTGAGGTTCTCAGCGAGCTGGTCCCTGGGGATCAGCTCTAGACCCCCATCCCTGCAAAAGGCTTCGAGCTGGGAAAGTCCAGCTGATCGTTCCACCGGTTTGCAATAAACATCTGAAGAAGCGTAGATAGAGATGACCTCGAGATTATTCTGACATCGTGGCCCGAAGCCCTTCCGTGACGTAGAACCGCTGAAAGTTATGTATCCATAGGCCGTGGAAATGGACGTGACACATCGCTCGTTGACGGGGACGATGACTGCTGGTACTAGGGCGGCATATAAAGCGACTGAAAGGCAGCCATGGGCCCGCATGACGATAGGTGCTGAAGACAAACGAGAGAAGAAGGAAAGAATTATGGTATCAGAAGCCCGCGGGGCATGACGGAGAGTAAGCTGTCCCCGAGCTCGGATGTTGCGGGACCCACTGAAGCGGTGGAGTTCTAGGGATAAGGATATGCAGAAGAGAAGGGGGAAGGACGAGGGAAAGGCAGAAGTTGGCTACTGGGGGCGAGGTAGCTGGATACACGGGGGAGATGCGGAGAAAGTGATGGACAGGGTATCTGGGAGTGGTGGCATGACAGAATTATCAGATCGCACGAGTTGCAGGTGAGACGTTGATGGTTGGGCCTGCGGCTTCGGAGTACCTGATCCGTATCTAATCTGATCAGATGCCACGTGGGCGTGTTTTCATTGGTTACTGGCTCCACTCTAGCGGATCACGGGACTCTATTACTCACGTGATGGTCCACTCTTTACAGACGCTAGTCCTACATAGGGAAGGTGCTCCAACAAGGAAGCCACGACCAGAGCCGGCCCGAGGCTGAGACCACAGGTACAAGTTGTACCCTACAACAATGGGTATGAATTCGCAGAATCATGAGGGTCCAGCTTTAACATTTATCTGCTGTAATATTCAAAGGGGAAGTCTGGTATAGGATGTTCGGTTATCAATATAGTTCCGCACAAAATTCACAAATATATATAATCAACCATATTTAATCTTTAGCACTCGCATCACATACTTGGATACATAGTACTATTTATTGATATTTCATTATCCCAGAACGTTACATTGCCATCGTTTCTAGTCTATGGAACAAAACCGAATCAGGTTAAAGAATAGGTGCTATATGACCAGGCATCCGAGGTTATACCAGAGACATTGGTAGACGGCCTCAGGCACAGCGAATCTAAGCCATCCTTTAAACCACATTTCGTTGAATCAGGATTAGAATTTTCATATTACATTTCGGCCTAGAAGTCTACAAACAAAGCGGACGACTCAAACAAACTACAATGTTCTTCGAACTTTGCCGTGTCTCGCTTATTGGTCATGGATAGATCACAGCGGTGACACCGCGGCGGCAGGAGAGCCTTGAAACCCGGGGCGAACACCCGAAATTTCCTCAAAAGTGGTCGATTCCCACTGACACTCTTGCTATCAGGGGGCTCGGGCCCGAAGCACATCGGAACGATGACGGCGATTGAAGTCGGGAGGAAGAAAGCTAACTCACTCACAATTCCGGGCCCTTTAGCTAAAATTACGTCTTTGGGAGAAGCCTTGCGGGAATTAGGTGGATGGAATAAGCTATACTACGTAATATTACTCTACAGACACCATCTAGCAGGTTTCCTAATGGCCCTGGACTCCATTTGTCAATATGCGACAGGTCTAAGTGATGAATACGATTTCCTACACGCAAGGGGTTTGACAGTGTCTGGAGTGTTAAGTAACATGGATTTTCCTTTTGTTTTTATAAATAAGAAAAGACTCTAGAAAATATTGCGTTCACAATTCTCAAAGCCATACCTCGTACTCGTACACCCACTGGTCGTTGCCGTACGGTGGACGGAACATGTTTTCCAATGCTGAGAGGGGTGGTTGAGGGTTGTCGACGGCTATTGAGTCGGTCGGACGATGTATTATTTTGTTGGATGTCAACTTCTTGACAAGCACTATGTATAGTGGCAAGATGGGAGGCAGTCCGTGTGAACAGACGATGTTGGCCGATTGCTAGATTAGGCAACCTTCCACTTTAGGAAGTTCCCTCATCTGGCAAGTGGACTCTGATAAGCGGGAGCCAATCGGCGCGCAACCAATGCGAATAACCTCATGCGAGATGGGGTCTGCATTGCGGAGTCTGGGGTAATGAGGAAGTCGCCGTGGTTAACGCGCTGCCAATTACCATAACAGGAGAAGGTCTGGTGCGGAGAAGTGCCTCGGATTTGGCAGGCTGGTGGTTGGATTTTGTGGGGTATAAATTGCTTCCCCAGATCCATTTCCCCAGAGAACGATATCAGCCGAGCAGCGAGCTTCTCAGAATAGGAAGTTCGGTTTCTGAATTATTTCTTTCATCAAGTTATCATGGTTAGCGCAGGTGTACCTGATACACTGGATAAGGAGTCCGCTGTTCATGCGGAACATGCTGAGGAGAATGCGCTCGCTATCCTCTCGGCCCAGGTGCAGTACGACAATGGAACGATCAAGGATCTCGTCCGCTCTCCTTATGTCTTTGGCGCCGCGATGCTGGCATCGTTTGGTGGATTCTCATTCGGCTACGGTAAGCAACGCCTGCCCCAAGGATTCAAATGTAGCTGTACTGACGAGCCGTGGTTTAGACCAAGGTGTCATCTCATTGATCCTAGTCATGGACCAGTTCCGCGGGACCTACCCCGAGACATCCCCAGATAGCCCCAGATACGGCTTCCATACTGGCTTTATGACGGCGATGCTTGAGCTTGGTGCCTTTGTGGGCTGCTTGTTCTTTCCTGCAATTGCCGACCGAATCTCTCGAAAATGGGGGCTCACTGTCGCGACTGTGTTTTTCGTTGTTGGTGCTATTATCCAGACTGCGGCCCCGGATTACAATACTCTTGTCGCTGGCCGATTTATTGGAGGTATTGGTGTCGGCACTCTGGCTATGGGAGCTCCCTTGTACATCTCGGAGGTTGCACCTCCGACGTGGAGAGGTTCCCTGTTGGTCATGGAGGCTATTAGCATCGTTATTGGGGCCATCCTGGCGTACTGGTTGACATATGGGACGAGGTATGATATCCTGCCTGCCTCTAGCTTCGGAGAGCACTAACTGATATTCTTTTAGAATTATTCAGGGGGACTGGGCTTTTAGACTGCCGTTTCTTCTACAAATTATCCCTGCGCTTGTCGTAGGCGGCGCAATCCACTTCTTCCCATTCTCCCCTCGCTGGCTGGCGATGCGAGGCCGCAATGGGGACAGTCTCGCAGCACTGGCACGCCTCCGACGCCGTCCTGAACATGATACCCAAGTTCAACTTGAATGGAAGGGTATCCTCGCCGAGATTCGCTTCCAGGAAGAGATGCTTGAGCAAGAATACCCGAATCATAAGGACAATCCTATACGGACTGATCTCCGGCAATGGCTTGGTCTGTTCAACAAGAGATACTTCCGTCGCACACTTGTCGCCCTGGCCATCCCCTTCTTCCAGCAGGTATGTATCTTTTATATTTGCTAGCATAACAAGTTAAAATCACACTAACGACATAGTTCTCGGGTATCAATGCGTTCGTCTACTACGCGCCAACGTTCTTCGAAGCCCTCGGGCAAGAAAGAGAGACTTCGCTGATTCTGTCGGGCATGATAAACATCATCCAAATGGTCGGTGACATCCCGACCATGATGTACCTCGATAAAATCGGTCGGCGAACTCTTGCCATCTGCGGTGGCATCGCAATGGCAATACCCCATCTTATCATGTCTGGCATGATGAATCGCTTCAGTGCGAATTGGCACGCCCACCGAGGCGTGGGTTGGTTCTGCGTTGCGCTTATCTGTATGTACCTGCAGCCGCTGGTACCCATAACTGTGTCCATAGTACTGACAATTCAGACCTCTACGTCCTCTTCTTTGCAGCCTCCTACGGCCCCCTCGCCTGGGTTCTACCTGCAGAAGTCTTCCCCAGCTCAAAGCGTGCAAAGGGTGTCGGGGCCGGAACAGCGATGATCTGGCTGGCGAATTTCATTATCGGCGTGGTTGTTCCCGAGATGCTGATTTCGCTGGGTTGGGGGACGCTTTTGTTCTTTGGGTTGTTCTGTGTGGCTGCTGCAGTGTTTTCGTTTCTATTTGTCCCTGAGACTTCGGGGAAGTCGCTGGAACAGGTTGCCGCAGTGTTTGGGGATCATCTTGCGGATGATGAGCGGCTGTTGCATGCTCGGGTTGCGAGGGAGGTGTTGGCTGATCCCATGGGTGGGACGGGGGGCAATGTTATTGTAGATGAGGCGTAGATATTGAACGCATGAGTACCTGGGTATGTTTAACAGTAGCAGTGCTGTCAAACATTGCTATTTGGACAGAGACTAGACTCCGAAGCATTCATGCCCTCTTTCCTCTCTGCAATACACCATTGTGAAGCCGAATTCTGAATATAAACGAAAATCAACGCCTATATTCGACTCCTCACCAGTAGTTCGATATCTTCATGGTTAATGGGTGTTATTTACAGTTTAATATCCATCGAGACGAGAATGCAGCTGTGACTATGGAAAGAGGTGCGCGGAGAATATTTCATGACGAGGACAGTTGGCTACTTTTGGATGGATTTATAACGAGGAGAGAGTATAGAAAGGCGAGATGTAAGTATCATTATACAGAATAATATTAACAGTCTAGGACAGACAATGTTTAGATTGAGCCAACTCAGGTACAGGTAGTTGCTATCCATATCTCCATTGACATAACAAGGATCATCTTCAAAAAAATCCAACTCCCTTCAAAGAAATACATGGATCTTTTCATTCAAAACACCAGGTATCAGAATGCCATGCCATGCCTTCAAACAAAGCGAAAGCCAGCACGCTCCAATCTACCGGACACGCGACGTGCAAGTTTGATCCACAGATGCGCAACCACGACAGAAACAACGAAAACGCCCAGCAGGAAATCGAAAGCCCAGGATTCGAAGAAAAGGTGAAGCTCGAGGACACAGTTATATGCTAACAACAACGCGAGGCAGATGAGGAGTTTTGAAGTTATGCCTGTTCCGTCCTTCGAGCCAGATTTGAAATGGCGGCGGGCTTGACTGTCTTTAGCTTTGGAAGCCTGGATTGCCTCGCTTCGTATTCTTTCGAAGTCTGTACGCATCCGTTGAGCTTCCTGGCCTGCCTTTTCGCAGCATGGACAGTGCAGGAGGTTGGTGTTGATTGTGCAAGGGACACGGGCAGCGGTGGGAGAGGCCATGCTGGGAGAGGCCATGCTGGGAGAGGCCGTGGTGGGAGAAGGAGTTCGGGACATAATGGGAGTTGAGCCGGAGTTGGGTGTGTAAATAACGCGAGCCATGGTGGAGTTGAGTAGGATTTAGGGAGATGGTTGTGGCTAGAGAACAGGGAAAGGACAGCTGTATTTATAAGGACAGCAGGTACACTCTGAAGAAACGAGTTGGCGTTGTAGTGAAGATTCTGGGGAGACGCAGTAAGGCGTGGTATTAGTGAATGAGAGTAAATTTCTACCATCAGCCTAGATCTACAGACATATAGTAGGCATCAACATAATCGATTGTGAATTTCACTACTTCGGTGGAAACTCCACATGTAAAAGTAGACTGCAATGCAACTAAAAATTCACTACTCCTTCACGCCAGGATGCCCAAAGGATCCCACCTCGGTAGGACCTGAGGCTCTTGTCGAAGAACGTCTCTCACCTCGCTAGAGACCAAATTGAAGTCCACCACTACTTGGAATGTATATTCGTCCATCCACCGATCAGTCATGACAAACCATCCCTTATCACCAGCTGCCTCACCCCATGAATTCTCCACACGCCACCGTACCGGTCGACCCTGCTCGACATGCACAGCTGTAATCACCATGGCATGGGTCATGGCGGATTCTCCACTGGCAAGACGCTCAGCCTTGTTCAGCCCGAGGGAGATATTGAAGCCGAGAGAGAGGTCCACTAGATCGGGATCCATGATACCGGACGTGCGATCAGAAAACTTGCCAACGTCGCACCCGAAGAATACGGGGTGCCCGGCCTTGAGCATCGCGATGGCGGCATTCTTCAAAACCTGTGAAGGTGTCAATGTGAGCCCCTCTAGGCTAGGATTCATGGTGACTCACATTCATCTCAACGTTGACATATGTGAGCGGTTGACCTTCTACCACATTACCCAACTTGTCAACTGTCAGGAGGCGATTATATTCGTTTCGGGGATCGTTCACAAGGCTAAACAAGCTGTCTGGAGAGACCTTGCGCGAAGACTGAGTGAACGCCTTCCGCCCAAACTCGAGTGGAGTCTGTCTAATCTCTCGTCCCTTGCCCTCTGCGTTGTAATATTGCCAAACAAATGGCTCGTCCGGGTTGGGAGGTGGGCCCAACAGAATTGTGACAAGCGAGTGGATTTCCTTCAGAAATCTTTCCTTGGAGCTTGCAAGTTGAATCCTATCCTTGAGCTGCGGACTACGCGCAATCTTGCGCAAGGCAAAGGCATGCTCGCGGAGTTTGGCAGTGAGCAGCCAGTTCATCTTGCCGCTATTCTGCGCGTTGAAGTTATCTGGATAGACGTCGTGTGGGACTAAACCGTACTTCTTCACCAGGTTAGCTACCATATCCCACTGCCCGCCGTCCGAAACCGGGGCCTGGAGGAGCTTCTGCACTAGACGGTCGGACACGTCTTCATGTGCGGTCTCGATGATTGTTTCGAAGAAGTAGTTGGCTTTTTCGATTTTGTCCCAGTAGAAGAGGTATGCCTGGCTCAGCTCGAACTGGTCCAGGCTGTACGCCTTGATGATTGGTATACGGAAGATATTCGTGGACGCGAAAAGCCAGCATCGCCCGGAGGATCGCTGGTTCGTAATTGGGGTTCCCTCGATTGGGACTTTGATGTTGAAGACCTGGATATCGGACTTGATGGCCGACCTGTTGGCAAGGACGTCGGCGTAGGAGGCACTGGCCAAGCTTGAAATCGCGAGGCGGTTCTGTAGTTGTTATCAACTGAACATTTGGCCTTATCGGAGTGACAGCAGATAGCCACGTTGTACGAACCTTGGGGTCGTCTAGGAGCGAGTCATTCCAGTCTTGTAGGCGTCGCAGCGACACGCTTGGCTCGCGCTCTTCGACTTGGTAGGGCGGAGCTATCTTATGTTCAGACGCTGTCGCTACCAGCAGGAATCTTGCCAGGAAACTGGAACAAGGATCACCTACGAGAATCCGTTATGGCTGACTCTATCTCCCTGTCGTTAGATGGCTGAACGGAGTCAAGCTTCCCCCGAGGAGGCTTTTCGTTGACCGGACGCTCTGGGAGAGAATAGTTTGATCCCATGATGGCGACAGCGATAATAACCACGCTCAAAGCACTGAGGCTGTTGATGCTATGAAGTAGAGAGGGAGAGAAGAGCGGGGTGAGGACCCGGGAAGGCAAAGGCATCGCGTGACTCTCATCAGTAATAACCTTGATAAGCACGCCATTCCCTCGTTCCACTGCTTATTTGACCTGCTTTAATTCCCTTATCTCTCGATATGATCTCTTCACCATCAGATAGGTGGCTGTATCCCAACGGTCTCCAATGGTGCACGCCAACGACTCGATATACCATTCAACGCATCCACTCCAAGTCTCCATATTTGAGACAAATATAACACTGATGACGGTGAGTGATTCTAGACAGTTAATGCTAAGCCTTGCGATCGAGGCTGATGGTCCCATAGACCTCGAAAGGAGAGAACTGCCGGACTACGTTCCAGGCATGATAGTTCTTCCCCAGTGCTGAAAGCGAAACCGTCAAAATAACCATCTATTGTTCAATCAAAGTTTTGATGGATTGTCACATTGTTGACGGATGATATTCTTGCAAATATGCCCCGGGTCGTACATCTGCTGCGAAAATGCCGAATCCAGATCGCCGCAGGGAGAACGGGCCTGCACCGGCCATTTAAGCTCTCTACGACTGAACAGCGCGATTATTAGCAAGGAAAGGCAGAAGAACATCTGAGAAACTCAGTCACGATGATGTTGAGAAAAGAACCACTGTGGACCCAAACGCCGAAGCGGACGCCGGGTCCAATCGCCGAGCAATCGAACTTCCGATTGCGAGAACTATGCGGATGGTCGTGATCCGGTCAGTTATCGACATCTCATCTCGGCCTTTCTCCGCAGAATGCGGTCCCATGAACTCCCCGGCCCCTCTGTCGAGCTTCATGTTCGCAAATCAAACGCCACGACCCCGGCCCGTCACTTATTGTTCTGTGAAAGATGGCCCACCGAAGGATACAAGGCCTAATGTGAAGCCCGGTGTAGGAATTGAAGATATCGCCGGTAAATGTGTATAACCCCACAGTATGACCGCATGGAAACCGCTTCGGCCTTTGCAGACGCGGGGTATTGACTAATCTGTTCCTCGGTATAAAGGGCCCTTTCTCCCACAGTCACTCCAGATGATTCAGTATCTTCATTAACACGTTATACTTGATCAAATCGACAATGACTCTGAACGGAAGCTGCATGTGCGGTGCCATCGCCTACACCGCTGAATGTACGTGAAATGGCATCCGGATCCAGGGAGCCTTGATTCTAACATGCGCCAGCTGAACCCCTTATTACGGCGCTTTGCCACTGCACTGATTGTCAAAAGGTGGGAAACCATAAATATCCAGACAATTTATATTATATGAATCCGCTAAGCGTTAATAGTGGACAGGTGGAGCATTCACCTCCAACGTGGTCGTCCCCCGCGACTCTTTCAAAGTCGTGAAAGGTACATAATCCATCTCCAATATCAGCTCTACTTATATGAGAAAGCCAGGGCAGACACTAAATCAAGCCACAGGAACACCCAAATCATACGACATCACCGGCGACAGTGGAAAGAACAACCGCCACTTCTTCTGCCCTGAATGCGGATCCAGCCTGTACACGCAGCTCGATGTCATGCCCGACAAGACAATTATCAAAGCCGGTGGTCTGGATGGCGGCGAGGCGGCGCTGAAGAATAAGGTGGATGTGGAGTTTTATGTCAAGGACCGTGTGCCGTATCTTGCTGCGGCTGGGGGTGCGAAGCAGGAGCAGCGATTTGGTTAGTTTACCTACAGACAGCCCACTGGAGTTGAGCATGGGAGTTTGGGTTTGTGTGGTAGCAGTTGTGAATCAACATCTAGTTGGTGCCCAGTGATAAGATAGTAACTAGCTGCAGAATATTACAAAAAGTAACAATACCCGTTTCTGCAGTTACTGGTACGTACTGGATCAAGCTGACAGCGGCTGAAGACGCAAGCCAAATCAGAGCTGAATGCTGGCGCCTGTGGGCCGAAATATCGCAGCCTAATTTAAAACAAGCCCGCCCCAGCCCTTGGCAGCGACCCTGTTGCCCTTTCAGTCTTCAGTCTGACACCTTCAGACCTTCAGATGTACAGAGGAAAGCCCAGTTCAGCATGTGCCCCGTGCCGGAAGAGACGGCTGAAGGTATTCGCAAGCAAATCTCGTACACCAGGGAAAATAACTAATCGAACATAGTGCGACCGGCGTCGGCCATCTTGTTCACAATGTATCAGGATGAAAAAGGAATGCGTGGGGTACCAGGACCCCAAGGCGCTACGATTCTTCGACCAGACAAAAGAAGTCGCTACGAAATGTCAGAACAGAGCAGCAGCAGAAAGTACAGCAGAAGTGCAGCCGATAATCTGCATCTCCCCTTCCATACAAGACCAGGCGATCGCGCATACTCTCAAGTGCTATGTTGGCACCACTAAGAGTCAGAGCGTGCTCGCCTATCTTCCGGATCTGCTGAGAGCGGACCCGACTGATGCCCTCCAGGCGACTCTAAGAGCGATAGGACTGGCGTCCATGGCACAGATTCATAATTTGCCGGCTCTGAGACGATCGGCGGGGGAGGAATACAGCGTCGCCTTGCGAGCGATCAATCGGAGTCTGCAGGATGCAGATACGGCCACGTCCGACTCCACCCTGGGGACTGTGGTCCTGTTAGGGCTATACGAGGTAACCCTGTCTATCATGAATAGACAGTAGTTTGTTTGTTAATTTCTGGAATTAGATTGTCGCTTGCCATGAATCAGATATGGTCCATGGCTGGGTGAACCATGTCCGAGGCGCAATTAAGCTGCTTGAGCTGCGAGGAGAGAAGCAACTCGCATCTGCGGTGGGGATTGAGCTGTTTACAGTCGTGCGACTACAGTCTGTTAGTTATTCGAGTCGTTCCGATCTATACCCAACTAACTGAAAACGATCTCGCAGGCCATGAGCAACGTATTCTACAGAACGAAATACCATACCTCGCCAAGAGTGTTGTCGTTATCAAAGCTGGCATCGTCAGCCTGTGATGGCAGTTTTCATCCTCTGGAAGCATTCTATAGCATCCTGCTTTCTCTCAACGATCTCTCCATTGCCATAGAAGAGGCGTATACACTAGACGGTTTCAGCGGGGACGTGGCACCGCTCATTAAACAGGCCGTCCGTCTCGATGCCGATTTGGCATCTTGGGCACTGTCCCTGGGCCCTTCATGGCAATATAAAATTGCCAATACCTCACAGTCTCCTGTTGGAGACATGCCTTTCTCGCCCCATGATGACGAATACCACATATACCCAAACCAGAGAGCCGTGACTCTTTGGAACCACTATCGTCTGGCTCGACTCGCACTTCATGAGTTGATCCAGCCAATATACTTGTGTATCTCGATGCGCCAGGACACGGCATGGCCAGAAACCCAGAAATCAATGGCCCAATCAACCGCAGTTAGTAAAGAGCTTGTGAGGAATATCTGCGCCAGTGTCCCATACTTTTTCACTTCCGATGGAACGAGATTCACGGCTGGTGCTCGTCTGCCATGGCCTTTGTTTGTCGCGGCGGACTCTGTGAGTGCCTCGCCGTATACCAGGGCCTGGATCTGCCTTGTTCTTGACACCATTGGGAAGTTTACGGGTGTACAGCAGGCCCGAATTATGTCTGATAGTATCAAGCGAGGACACCATGGGATGACCTTGATTCCGGGTAAATCTCAATATGTTTGATTAGACAGACAAATCGGTACCTGATGTTAGTATGAGGATTGTCACAATTGCAAAATTCCAAACCCCAGCCTGCAGACAGACCAGTCACATTATTAAATCAGCAGACCGTGCACGAAGATATGTAAGCCTCTCAAACTACGAAAAATGAGTTTAGTATACCTACTTCAGCCTATGTTATCTGGTATCGCCAGAAGTCTACAGTCTCTTGTCTTGCCGCACCTGATGCTCATATACTTTGGTTCAGGCTTATATTATTGTATGCCCTGCTTTCACAGCGACCCTTGTTTTGTCCGCTTAGTGCCATGGGTCAGCTACGAGACGTGTATAGTAATTTTATGTCTCATTTAAACCGGGATCTTAAGTAAAAAAGTGAAAATAGATAAACATAATTGTTTTTTAAATGAGGTTTTTATTAGTAATGCATTATTACGGCAACTTTTAGAGTGACACAATGTAGACAGCCTTATCAAGCCCAACTCCTTTCAAAGCCATTTACCAACACAGCGCCCCAGAACCCATCTTCACTCGACATGGAAATCGTACAGAAGAGCGAGGCCTTCAAAAGGGTCGACGGCGAGATGAAATTCTCCTATGTCCGACTTTTCGTTACAGAAGGTGGCATCTTATACGCAGGAAAATGGACGAACCGATTAGAATTACCCAAGAAGCTCGATGACCTCCACGAAATCAAACAAATCCCAACCAAGGACAGGGGCCCAGAAGTGAAGAATCAAGCGTGGTCAGCTGTGTATATCAAAACACCGAGTCTTCTCTCGTATACCGATGGAAACCTTGAAAAGCAGCTCACTCGCGAAGTCGAAACGTGTGAAATTCTCCGCGGATATCCCCATCCGAATATTGCAACATACTATGGCTACAATGAAAACAACGGTCGAGTCGCTGGGTTGTGTTTCAAGCGATATAATTCCACGCTACTTGAAGCAGTTAATCCTCAGTATCTGGGAAAGGCTGCTTTTCGGTCCAGTCCGCGAGACTTCGTGAGAGAAAATCTGATCAGTGGTCTCGATGGGATTCTGGCGGGCATCGGACATCTCCACTCGCTTGGGCTTGTTCATAACGATATCAATCCTGCAAATATCATGATCGACGACGACGACTCGCTTATACTTACCGATTTTGGTAGCTGTCGCTGTATCGGAGAGTCCGTGCGTAATACCGAAACGAAGAGAACCCATCACTGGCACGACCCTTCTGTTGATATCTCGCTCGAAGAAAACGACTTGAACGCTTTCGAGGATCTACAAATATGGCTGGCTGGATCAGAGGATGAGGGATTTCTTTTTGAATGATGGAATCAATGTCATGTCCGAACGGATAGATGAGTGGGTTATTTGAACTTGATATACGTTGAATGTACAATATGGCATTAACTAAGTAGAGGCTGTGTTTAATTCGTGAAAAAACAGCTATACGCAGTATCCACCTCCCGACTCATAGCAGCAATAGCCTCAAAGCCCGAATCCGCTCTTAACGAGATACGTATACATTCAATCCCATGTCTTACCTCTTCCATCAACCTCCGCGCGTCCTGGAGTTCCGTCGCGGGCTCTGATGGCCCCAATAAGTAGTAGCAGCTTGATAGACTCTGAGAGGCTAATGCGGCTTGGATCTGGTGCAGAATCATGAAGAGGGAGTAGCACGCCTGCATCCCTGCGCAGCGAAAGTAGGATAGCGAGCCGGATATTTCTCTGGTAGGTGTGGAAAATAGCTTCGACTTATGGGTTTGGCTGGGTGGGTTTACAGTATTGGGTAGGGAAAGGCCCTCAGAAAGGCTTCTGAAGGCCCGAGCAACACTAAGGGATGACTTCAAACAAGCAATAATTGCTTGCTCGCTGGTGAATGGGGACGAGGACGAGTCCGTTGGAGATTGGGGAGTCAGCGACAGCTCCTCGTTTACCATAAGACCGTCGATATCGCAGTGCTTGTCGACGAAGAGGGGGACATTCGAAAACGCCTGGATGCGGTGTAGCCTGATCCGTGCTCTGGATTGATCTGTTAACCAGATGGGGAGTGTGGAAGAGGAAAGGAACTCACGAATGGGTTAGGAGGTTTGCTATTACACCTAGCGCCATCCCAGCGTGGGTCTCGACATTGTCGTCCTGTGGAATTCTGGTAGACGGCTCGGTCTGCACAGTCAGACTCAGGATGTGTGAATCGAGGCTGCGTATCTCATCGTGTAGATGATTATGCTCTGCAGGCCTTTGCGTATCGGACTCCACCATTTTGAGAATCTGTATTACGGAAGCAATAGATTCAACGCCTCGTATTAAAGAGGGCCACGGCTGATATAGTTAGGACGTGTATGGATAGGTACGGGGAGGGTTGTGGGGGGTAGGTGTGGAACTCACGTTTGATTCCTGGGAATCTTCCGAGGCAGCTTGAACGGACGGATATGGAGTAGTAATTCTCGGGTCAGAAGTTGGGATGACCGGCAGCTAACAATCTAGTCAGCGAACCAAGTCCAGCGATATTCGACGGATGATTTGGAATATACCGTTGTCTGTGCAATGGATGACATGTATGACATAACAACCTGACGATAGTTAGTAAATGTAATACACCAGAATAAGAAAGGGGAAGACCAACAGTAGACCACCATGCGCGCCTAAACGCCTCCGATGCGTTTGGACCAAGATTATGGATAGAGATATCCATAGCCATGGTAAGGGCCTGGTTCGCGCGTGCTCGCATGCGAGGTATATTCCCCCGATGGGAATACTCATATACGCTTAGCACCACCAATGCCAGTACTGGATATAGTTGGGTTGGTACGTCGCCGTGGACGTCGTCCGGAGCTGCTAGACCACCATTGGCATTAGGCTGCCCCATAGCGTCGACCTCCTTCTCCACACTATTCATCGCGGCCTGTGCGTATAATTGGGCAAAAGCGCGCCGCAGGCTGATATTTGATTCCTGTAATGGCGCTGAGTCTTGAGGAGGGGGAATCAACGCCAAGATCGCAGATAGAGCTAGCCCCAAAGAGGTAGTTGGCCAATATGGGAGACTGGACTGGGTGACAGTAAAGGGCTCTGTCAGTGGTGGAGTGAGGAGCCTTGGCCGTTGGTGATATTCTGGTGGCGTTAAAGGAGGCGGCAGCAAGGGTAAATAGTGATGAAGGTGTATATAGTAGGCGTTGATTCTGCATTGTTAGCGAGCGGGTTGGTGTTGCTTTCAACTGCACCCAACACTTACATCTCCCTTTCAGAGGTGTAAACCCGGACCAAAGGACCATCCGTATCACTGGAGCGCTCCGCTATTTGAGGGTCCCATAAGAATTCAGGAGCCATACTGAGGTCGGGCAGTAAGGGCACTGGCGAAAGCAGCGCATTCATAGAGGCGAGACTTCTATCAAACAACTGGCTAGGCGTCAGGTTCGAGAGGTCCGGAAGGGCATCTGTCTGCGACATTTCACTTCCCATTCTAGACACGGGAGACAGCTGAGATGATGTCGAACGATCCATGTCTGTGTCTTGGGATTCTTTACGATTAGGCTTGTACCGAGGTCCACCTCGACGGCTGGGCTTGTAAACGCAGCCGCGACTCCTCTGGGTACACTTTTTATTCCAGTTGCAAGGGTGAGCCAACTGCAGATAGTCGTGGCGAGGGAAGTTTGGGTTACATACCGGCGAACAAGGATTTTGTCCATCGCAGCGGGTTTTGGACGCACGGCTGATGGTGCAGGATCCTGTTAGAAAGTTATTATCCAAAAGTTGACAGAGGCCTACCATGCGAGACATGCAGCCTTGACTGGCTGGACCTTGGACTGATGCATATCGAAGAATAGCCCTGGGAGTTGCAGGTGGATGGAGGTGCTTCTCCCAATCGGTCCGATGACTCCACTTTTTCTCCATGACACGTGATTTGGAATTGACTTTACTGATTGGTTGAAATATGGAAGGTCCGCCGACCCACTCAACAAGGTTCCTTCCACTTGAGCCTCTGTTGCAGTATGCATACCATCATTGGATTATTTATGCGTGAAATTGTATGAAAATCAGCGCCTACTTAACCCGCAGCCTCGCGACCGCCAAAGCATCCAGCACCTCCGTCCATGTCGGACACCACGCCGAATAAATAGACACCCAAATCAACCCCAACAAATGCAACCCAATAATCACAGACAACACCGCAATACCCGCAGGAGCCATAAACAACCTCTCAACCTGAACACCTTCATCCAAGGGAATAATCCGGCGATAGTCCGGAATAGACGCCGTCTGGGCTAGATTCGCCTTATTGGCGAAGAAAACAGCCTGGGTGAGACCATCCTTCGCGCGTTGTTTATAATTGTCATTACTGTCTAGAAGGAACATGGCGCTTAGCCAGGCCCTGAGATCGGTGTTGTAGGCTGACTTCGAGGTTGATGCGCACCGACGGAGCTTTTGGTATTCTTCGGAAGTTGTAGCGACGGTGCCCGACGCGACGTAGTAGAGAGGGATGGTGTCGGTGCAGTTCTCTGGAGTTATCAATGCATTATTATGCGTGGGTGGGTTTTCGGTTCCGCTGGTGTTGGCTCGAGTGGAGAAGAAAGTTGATGGGCCAAAGAGACTCAGTGCAGCTGTTAAGAGGGGACCCAGGGCCGGAGAGTCGGGTGGGTCTGGGATAGGATACGCATGTCTGTATCATTTTGTCCACATGTCAGACCGGTCGTTGAAACGGGAGGCGGGGAGATAATTACCCTAATAGCTTCTCAGGCGGATAGTGGCTTGACGCTGTTCCTTTGGGAGGGAACGCCATTTGTGAATCATCACTAAGTGCCAGGTCAAACTCGTCCAGTAAAGGGCCGAATGCGGAGTTTTGATTGTTCGGTAACTGGAAGTACCCAGCTGTTGTGTTGGCGGTGCACCGCCGAGTAAAGCTAGAGCTGGCATTTGAAAGAGAAGATACAGCAGCTGTATTGAAATGGAAGTACAACTCTTCTCTTATATCTTGCCGATTTCGCGTCACGTTCCAAGGGAATCTGTTCATGTCCCCGGGAACGCATACTTTGAATATTTGGTCCTCGCTGGACTCAGAACTTGGATTGAGCGTAGTGGATGTCGTGAAGCCTGAGCAAGATTCAGGATATGCGCTCTCTTCCACAGTGACGCAGTCAACAGAAGAATTGAATCGAAAAGCATGGTTCACAGCCAGCCCCGTATTCAATGTACTGGCGAGATTCGAAACGAAGGTACTATTTCCTAATAATGGCCAGAAGAAAGTTGCACCTTGCTCTGGAATTGTTGTACAGGATCGAGCCCAGGTACTTGTTTCGTTGCACGCATTCTCCGGCTGGCGCCATATATTAGGCTGACTGTCCCAGTATTCAGCCGTATCGATAGCAGCTCTAGTTGCGCCTATTGCATATGTTGAGTTGACCTGCGAAAGACCGGCGATATCTGCATCTGGGACGTATGATGATGGGCTTGGTGGGCTTTCACGCTCAACAACCAACAGCTGCACGCTCTTTTGTGTCAGGAGGATTTCTTGCAGGGGCCAAATCAAGGATCCTATTTCATACAGTTAGTACTAACGGACGGAGCAGTGAAAGGTACAGTATATTTATTGTAAAGTTTTGCACTTACCAAGGAAACATATACATAGAGCAATAATCAGATACCAGCTCAGGTACTTGCGTCCATCGCGGCCGAACATCGCCCGACTCATAATAACTGGGCTCATCCATTCACGATCAGCTAGAGGCATTACCTTGCTAAAGGGAAAGTCCTCGGGATATCTGTTTTGAAGATAGGCCACCGCACCGCGTGCACAGAGCGCCGAAGACACAGGGATAGCAGCGACAGACATGATAGTACCAAGCACCCGGACAGTCCGCCTCCATCGGTCATTCGTCGCAAGCTGGCTCTTTGTCATGATTTTCTCATTGCTATTGCAATCGAATCCATGCGACATGCCACCTTCGGAGTAGGTACATGGTCCGACGTATGTGTACGAGTCGTGCCATCCAGATCCTTTCATGGGTCGAACGCACAAGGTGGCTGTGATGCTCCAGCAAAATATCATAATAAACGCGTACATAAAGCAGGCGAGAAGCGATAATGGTCGCTTTTTGCGAGGTATTGGTGGGATGGATACGGGTGTATCGGAAGTTACCAGGAGTCTCTCTGTTTCCTCTTGCTGATTGACCAGCCCGTCAGGCACATCATGGCGAAAGCTTCGTGTCACGAGCGTATCGTGGGGATACTCAACAATGATCTCGTTGGCGAAGGGAAGCCGTACAGTCGACATGGCATTATCTTGATGATTATGTGGGGTAGGAATGATGCTGAATGTTAGTGGGTTTCAATCCTCTCTACCATTTGAAGCAAAGGGGATAGTACATTAAAAGTGGAAATACCGCTGTCAAATTTCGTGTCACCAAGGCGCAGCCAACACTGCCCGGCTGGCTCTATATTTACCCAATTAAGATTTGGAGCAACCCTGTGCCAAGTAGTCTATCCTCAATATGTAAAGATGGCGCGCTGGGCCCTGCCAAGACACGGCATCAAGGGCCATGACCGCTCTGTCCTTGCATTTCTGGAGAAGCTCGACGCCATCGACGTTTTCTCTTAATATTGGGAGTCCTGGCAGCACATGTGTTGCCCATAGCCAAGGCATAATGCTGCCTCCACTTGTTATTGGGTGGCATCCCACCGGGACCCCACCCGACCCCATCCGACAACCTTAAGTTGCGGCCACTTGAGCCTCCAGTCTGTTTATCCTCATTCCTCGGTTTTTTTACGCGTGGTAACGACCGACAAGCTTTTATAACTACCGCAGACTGGGCACTTCATTATCCTTTCCTACAACATCAATTATCACCCACCAACGGGTCTGAACACTGTTTTTCTTCCTCCATGGCCATCTTAACCCCTTGACATGAGGTCCTTCCGATGCCCTTCAAGAGGCGTTGCTGCTTGCAGCCTGTTTCGGCGGTCTCGCACTGGCTTCACATTTTGCTTTAGAAACTTCGACGTTCAGAATACAAAACGTCAATTCTATTTCACAGCCTCAACCCAGGATACGAGTGCGCTTAACCGGTTCACCTCAGGACGCTGGCTCTGGAACGAGCAGGAGCAGCTCTCCAAGCGCCATGTCAATTCCGATCTTCCAGCGCTCATTCGACTATCCACCTCAGCTGTGGGATCAAAATCATGTACTCATGTGTTGAAACTATCGGAGGGGCAATATAATAAAGTATTCCAACTCACCATGGATGATGGGAAAGAAGTCATTGCGAAACTTCCGAATCCTAATGCGGGCAGGCCGCATTTTGCCATTGCTAGTGAGGTTGCAACTATGGATTTTGTATGCTATCTATGCCATTTCCTTCCGTTGCGCTGTACTGATATTGTTAGTTGAGAGATGTCATGAATGTCCCTATCCCAAAGGTAATCGCGTGGAGCTCCCGCACATCAGAGAGCCATGTCCAGGCATAGTATATCCTCATGGAAAGACAGACCGGTGTGGCCCTGTCCGATGTATGGGACAGCCTGAAAGGGAAGCAGAAAGTCCAAATACTTGACCAGGTTGTTGATATTGAACGGCGGCTGGCCAGCGTGCAGTTCACGAAGTTTGGTGCTTTATACTATGAAGAGGATCTTCCTGGGGGGTCTGGTTCTTCCTCACCTTTATATCGCGACTCAACTGGCAGCAGGGTTTGGAGTGAAACCTTTTGCATTGGCCCGACAAATCACCGCTCGTTCTTTGACTTTGGGAAAGGGGAGTTGAATATCCATCGTGGCCCTTGTAGGTTTATGCAAGCATCCACCCAACCTGCGATTCGATGCGCTTATCGATGGGTCATATATAGGGTCAACCCTCGCAGAATACCTAATAGCAATAGCCGAGAGAGAAATCGCCACAGCGAAGGCTGGTCTACGGTATCCCTTGATGCCTGAAGGTCTTTTCTACGGACCCAGATAATACCAGCCTAGTCTAGCTAAAAAGCTCTCCGCATTGGACGGCTATCTAAAGGTCGCATCTCATGTTCTTCCAGAGAATAGTGCCACCCATGCGTCTGTTTTATGGCATGGAGATCTTCACTCGCAGAATATATTTGTGGACCCTGAAGACCCAGCCCGCATCGTGGGAATTATCGACTGGCAGTCCGTCAGTGCATGTCCGCTTTTCACGCAGGTCGGACGCCCGGCGTTTCTTGATTATAATGGCCCGGTTCCTGATAATTTGGGGAAAGTTCCCCTACCTTCAAATTTCAACTCCATGGGTCAAGATGAACAGCGGAGGGCAAAGGCACTACATCAGGCACAGTCTTTGCATAATCTCTACCTGGTTCGGTGTCTTCAGCGCAACGAAAGTGTGTTTGAAGCGATACAGGGCCAAAATTCACTCCGCCATCAAGTTAGTGTCATTCCAGGATTAGTCTTGTTGGACTACGAGCCACTCCTCAGCAGTCTTTTGAGAAACGTGCAGAAAGAATGGGCATCTATAGTGGGTATGGCAGCGGATGGCTCGCCCGTAATATCCTTCCCATTGCAGTTATCCGAGGAGCAACTCCGTCAGCAGGAAGAGGACGGCGAGCTATGGGCTCAAGGTGTTGAACTCATGAATATGTTTGTCGGTGATACTGGATGTTTCAAACATTGGGATGGGAGGGTTAGCGATGTGGATTACGAGCAATCCAGGAGAGAGCTAGATGAGGGGGTGGAGAGATTCCTGGACCGTGAAGCCAGGAACGAGGAAGAGCGTCGGGAGTGGCTCGAAGCCCTACCATTTGTCAATTAAAACTGTCTATATGCTTCACGGTAAAGCGTCTACCATTAATATACAACCTCATTGCATATCTAGTCCGCAATGTAGGGCAACGGGACGGAACTTGATGCCTGCCCAGAAATCAGTCCAACTAACCCAAATCAATCTAACTATACCTTTATAGTGCACACCGAATAAATGGTTAAAGTCAATGCATTAGTAAGGTGAGACATGTGGGTGCAGTATGCTTTGAAGAGGGTCTCCTTATCCCGAACAGGCAGTGGGCCCAATACCAAGAACCAGTGGGCTGGCTGAAGATTTTTCTCCTTTTAAAGGCGATTCCAAATCCAGCCCCTTTAATATAAAGTTACACACTCTCGGGCGATCTACGGTCGGCTGGCAGGAACTCCCAACCGCAATAATGTATAGGCCAACCTCCAGAAATGAATGGTGGTTATGCGCCGCCCTTTTCACGCAAGCCGTCCTCGTCATCGCTCTTGAAATGTAAGCCATTCCATTAATTATACAAAGCAACAGCTCTCTGACCCGATCCTAGATATATCCTCGTGGAATGGCAGAAATGGGTAACTGCGACCATAACACAAGTGCCCGTATCTTACCTGATCCCAGTTGCCCTGGGCATCCTGGCGTTTGCCTGTGTCTATCAGTTCATTCTCGCCCTGGACGCAATCCACAACAAGAACAACATCCTGTTATTCGCAATATGCATCGCCAATCTGTGTATTGTCGCATATGCAAGTCTGCAGTGTACAACGATGCAGGAGACAACCGCCCGACTCTACAGAGATCGTTTCTTTCTTCCAACCCTGGTTGATACCACCCGGAATGTGTGGCCGAGAATCCAGCCGGCTGAGATTCTTGTTCCCATTATCCTTGCCATTTCGTCTGTTGTACTCTGGCCCTGTGCGTACTTTATGCATCGGGATTATGCATGGGCTATTTACAAGTGTGTCCATGGGAACTCGGAGACTCGGATGCGATTTATGGCCTACGAGGTCTACCTGGTTCTAATCAAACTCGACTTCTTCTTCCTGATTGGATTCATCGTCCAGTATAACCTGATCGACGTCCACTTCGAAGAGCCCGAGTACAGCCTGACCATGGCCATCATCCCAGCCGCATTCATCGTCATGGTGCTCGGTATCTACTTCGTCCAGCATGAAATCATCCTCGGCATCGTCCCAGTCATTGTACGCTTCCCTGAATTTTGAGATCATGTTTAGAAGCTAATTAACAACTAGGTCTGCTACATGGGCCTCGTCGCCTACTTCGTCAGTCGACTGATCGTCCTCAATGGGAGTGGAATGCGGGCTAATACAACCGGGAAAGATATGATGCAGCTGTTTGCCTATGTGTCTTTGGTACTGACGGTCGCTTTGCTCGTCTGCTCGGTACTCTGCTTGATCAATTTCAACCACGGTCTTAAGGGGGTCAGCAGGGGAATCAACAACACGGCGCGCGAGACATACATGCTGCATAGTGAGGGCTATTCCACTACGGACCAGTGGCCTGGTGCCCAGCAGCGTTCCTCGCGAATGTCTCTGTAATATAATAGTATAGTATAGTAATAGAGTAATCAGTAATAAATAATACAGTATACCAGAATACGCTAGAATCTGCCCACGAACCTCCACCTTTCAAATGCCGATCAAGGACACCGTTCATGACAGCCCAGCGCATTCAATGGCGCACGGGGCACAAAGTTCGTATATATGGCCGCGGACTGATCTTGCTTGTCGCCAGTTAGGTTAAAAAAAGAACATTAATTTGCCTGTATCGGTTAGAGGCGGGGACATGTGCCAATCACAGCAGAACCCTGGACCAGCACAGCCGACGACAAGCCTGAGTCCACGCTGGCCCCTCCTCCTCCACCGGCACTACAAAACAGCCATCTCTCCGCGAAGAACACACGAGACAGCTTATTCTCTGGTCGCATTAGTGAAGAAACCATTACAATGCCACGTACACCCTCCAACACGCTCGTGCAGACCGCCAGCGTCCCCAACGCCAGGACAATCTTCCCGCAGTCCGACATATCAATTGTGCCCTTCCCCCCAGACAACCCCAGCCTCGCATTCATCTCCACATCATTCCAGGTCCCGCGCCGCCCAACATCATCGCAAATGTACTCCATCCCGCCAGGCTTCGGTCAGCAGGCGAAACTCGCATTGTCGAACCTGGAAACAGCCCTAGCCCTAGGCGGCGCGAAGCCGCGCGACGTCACGAAGCTGACTATCTCTCTAGCGGAGGATTGCAAGAAGCAGGACACCACGACCCAGCTTCGAGATGCGATTACGAGGTTTTTCACTGATGCTGCCGGGAAGCGGCATTGTCCGGCTATTGTCATCTATAATCACCAGTATATCCATGATGGGTTTGCGAAGATTCAGGTCCAGGCTGAGGCGGTTGTGAGAGTTGCTGCGTCGGAGCAGGAGCCGGAGCACGTTGGTGGTGGGACTGAGACTGCCAGGTTGCCGACCTATGATGAGATTTGGTGAGCTGTATATTAATACATTCTCTTTGCTTGTTGTGTTTGGACCTGCATTTGTATAAACTGGTTTTTTGTTACGCATGCGACCGAGACCCCAGTAAACAACCCAGTAGATAACCAGTGACAACCCACGGATAGCCCTATGATCATGTCAAAAATGCTTGTTTATTATAGGGAGTAGTGACAAGTTTTTCATAGGTACCTACCACTGTATTTCTAGATTAAAGAATGTCCATTATAGGCTCACATTCTGGGTCAGCTACTGCCGAGCCACCCGCTCGTCTGTCCATGGTGGCGTCGGTGCATACACCACACCGTAACCCACCTTCGCAGCGACATCTAAAACTCACTCCAGTTGTTAGAAGTGCGCGGCAGTTGCTTGACCTCCATTACCACCCTGCCTCTCCATCCCGGGTAGCTCGGAAACATGGTAGCAGCAACTAGAACAGTCATAAGGAGGGTTCTTCCTTGCTATACATCCTGCACACCTAACAAACATCAAATACCAGAAATGAAAGGACAACTAAGCTATGCAACAACATCACCACCCAAGTCCCTCCGCCAGATCTTCAACGGCATATCCCCCACAAGCAAATTAAACGCCTCATACACATCCAACCTCCACTCCGGACTCGCCAACGCAAAATCATACCGGTGCACAATCGAAGCAAGAACAACCGTTTGCTCAAGATACGATATATTCCTCCCTAAACAGCCACGCGCACCGGTCGAGAACGGGATGAAGTATGGCTCCATCCGCTTCCGTGCATCCTCGTCCATCCACCGCTCAGGACGGAACTCCTCCGGGTCCGGGTAGATACTCGGATCACGGTGTGCTGCGTACGCGCTCATTGAGACGGTCGTGTCGCCGGGAATCCATTCGCCCATTATCGAGGCCCCTTCGGGTGGTGTTCGTCTGAGCAGGCCGGTTGAGACTGGTGGGCTGAGACGGAGGCCCTCGTCGAGACAGGCGCGGAGGTAAGGTAGGTTCTTGACTTTGTCGTAGGGGGCAATGATCTCGTCGTCGTCGAGGACGCCGTCGACTTCTTCGCGGAGTTGTTGGAGGGTGTCTGGGTTTTGGAGGAGGAAGGCGAGGACCTGCGTTAGAGCGATTGCGGTGGTGTCGGAGCCGGCGTTGATGATGGCGCCAACTTCGGAGATGATCTCACCCCATTCGAGATTATTGGGGTTTCCTTGTTTGTCTTCCATGAGGGAGGTGAAGAAGTCGTCGAGCTTTTCGCCGGTGAATGAGCGTTTCAGCCGGGTTACCGCTTGGTGGTAGACTACGTCGCCCCAGGGCTCGGCGTTCTTCCAAACCTTGCGCCATTTGGGGGTCAGGTTGGATAGTTTTGCTAGCCAGGGGTAGAGCTTGTAGTCCCAGACGAAAACGGACTGGGCGAGGACGAGCTGGTCGCGTGAGAACCGGTATCCGGCGGTGTAAGTCGTACCGTCCATTTTTTGTGCTGTGGCCTCGTCGGTACCTTTGTCTAGGAGATCCATTCGTGACGATACGGCGATGTTGTTGATTGCTTCGATGGTGAATAGGTTGCTCCACATGCCCCAGTCGAATGTGACATCCTTGGGGTCGGGGATGGTTTGGCCTTTGGGTAGTGGAGCAGTACAATGGGAATCCATGGCGTTGAGAAGGCGTTTTGTGCTGTATGCCACTTTGAACTCCCATCTCTCGAGGTGCTTGATTGCAAAGGCTGCGGAAAGGGTTTTGCGTTTCCTCGAGTGCTCATGCTTTTCAACAACATCGAAAAGCTGAGTGTGTGAGCCGCCGAGGATGGTATAATTCTTATCCTTGACGACTCTTGTACTGTGTCCGTATATATCTTTCACAGCGCGAATGTCGCCGAAGGAAAGGGAGTTTGGACCAGTCCGGAGTATTGGCGATTTCTTGTGGGCTTCGTATATATCCCGCGAACGGTGTCCGCCAGAACTGAGCAGTACATGCCGCAAGTCGGTAAAGGGTGACCAGGGTGAGAAGTTATTATACTTTCTGAAGCCCTTGGGATCGTAGAAATAGTGCACAATAGGGAGGATGAAGAAGTAGGTCACAGCGATCAAGGCCGTGCCGCCAAAAGTCAGAGGTGCGAACATGGTCGATGAATTCCGCTTGTGCTGGTTGCTTGTACTTGAGCCATGGTGAACCATTTATAAATTTGGTCGTCTGGCCTCACCTCACGACATCATATGCCCCTCGTAGTCGATTCTATTGTGCATCTTGATATTGTCGCCTGGCCAGGCACATCTCCACATGCCGAAATAGGAAACTTTCCCATTTGGGAAAGTGTTTGGCTGGTCGGCGACAACGCTCCGGACAATCTGCCCAAGCTGTTCCCCGCGTCTTGTCAAGAAGATAGCCTAATAGGTAATGCGCGGAATTATTCCCCATAAGATCGCTATGGGCATAATTTCTCTTTTGACCTCTTCAGCCCTTTCTCGTGGTGGTTACATTCCCCGCGTCAACATAGCCAAGCCGGGCATACCCCATGATGGTCAACACAACTGCTGTTTGAGAGAGGGGGGACGAGTCATGTCAAAATTCACTTGGAAACCGGAATTTGCCGACGAGATCTACACCCCCGAGTTCTGCGCCCAGGATGCGCGCAACGCAGCAACAGTGCTATGCGTCGGCCATGCATAGTCGTACTCGAGCGCATGCAGTAACTGAAGCAGCGCATCCTGCTCAGCAGGCTCGGTGAAGTACTCTCCGCAAACAGCAATTGAAACCATTGCCGTAATCATCGCGGACGGACACTTCTGGTTGGAAAGCGCCAATCCACATAGACGGCGAGTGATACTCCGCAACTCGGCAGCCAACGCGTTGTTCCGTGACATGGCGCCAATTCCTAATCGGGATGTCCTGGTTGGATCGGAGACTGCAAGGAGGATCTTGCCTAACTCGACGTGCTGGGCCCCGGCCACCTGACACGCGTTGGCATGCCATACCTCGGGAAAGAACCGACCAGAGCTGGGATCTCGTTCGCGGTAGTAGAATGGCCGCATCGGCTGTGGTCTTGTATCCTGCCATCTCTGTTCGACGGCTTTGAGCATGTTCCAGCGCTGCAGTTTTTCCTGTGCTGTGGTGAAGTGGTTGTCTCCGAAGCAAAATATCAACAGGTCGGCAACCCAGACGAAGATTCGGTTCGCCCGGATGAAGTCGTTGTTGGGGTCGAATAAACTATAGTCGTTGTGTGGTGAGACGGGCAGACGAAATGGGCGCTGGTGAAGAAATGCGCTCCAAATCTCTTGGCGCATTGCAGCAAGACAAGCGGAATGACGAAGAGATATCGAGGGTGTGACGTGAACACTGCTGTCACGTGGTGGGCCTTCAATGGTTTGGTAGGAGTAGAATGATTCGTCTTTTTGGGTGTTGACGATGAACTGGATTGCATTTAAATATGCCTCGGAAGGTCCAGTGGACGGGGCTTGACACGAGCATCAGCGTCGTGCTGGAATGCATGGGAATGTACGTACCATCAATCTGCTCGTAGAAACGCAGGATTGCAGCAGCTGTCAGGACATCTTCATTATACTCCTCATTCGGGTCCTTGGATATCTCAATCAGGTGCGAAATGCAAATATCGTGGTAGCGGATAGCTGCATCTGGTGTAAGATTAGGTAGACCAGTCCCATCGACAGAAACGATATTGCCGTTCCCTCCCCGGCAGTATGCTAGTCGAATAAGGTGCCCAGCCGAGGCCGTGTAGACAGCATATCGGAGGACCGGACACAGAAGCGCCCGTTCCGGGACAACAATCGCGAAATGGCGGTCCATGTCACTTGTGTCAAACTGAATTTATCAGCTGAGTTTCCATTTTGTTGGGGCATGAGCAGGTTACCAGTGGCGCCAGATTCTCGATGAAGTGACGCATCAAGCAGGCATCTTGGAACTCGAGGTACGACGAAGACGAGTCAGAGTACGTATCCGACCAGCCATGAAGCGGCCCGATGGGATAGCGAAAACGTGAAGCTAAGCCTGGATCTCGCTCAGGGTGCTCCGCGGGTTGATTGTCTTGCTCAAGTTGAGGTGGTGTTTGCTTGGAGATGTTTGTTGATGGAGAGGCTGATTCCACTGGGGATGACAGCCCGATTGTAGGCTGAGAGGCCGGTGGGCTCTTCGCAGCAGAACCATTCGACAACACTCCAGAGACCCGCGGCGTCATATCAACGTACGTCAATCGACCTAAACAGATTTAGTATATTTTCATATAATTAACATTGTCGAGTGTACTTACGCTTCCGACGAGAGCCCACCCATTCTTGGTCAGGCGCAAAGTCGAACGTGGGCTTCGGGCGGGGTGTGGTGCGAAAGCGGATTTTGGAGCCCACGGGAGGCTTGGACTCTTTCCCTGACATTGGCGAGCATTACCCCGATTTGGACTCTTTCAAGTCAAAAGCAGTGTTTTCCAGAGACGCAGGGGGGGTTGGTGTTGATGGGATCGTGTCAGCTCAACGCGGAGAAAGTCATGCGGGGATGGCGCCTGGGAAACGAGGCAGCATTCAGGCACCCTTTCCACCATCTATAGGGATATACAGGTATAGCAGGACATGTTGGTCATACTTCATCCAGAGACTGTGTGGACTTGGGGTTATCTAATAATAAACTTCGCAATTCCCACAATACTAAAAGTCTGGAAATGAGACGGTCATCAAAGAAATTGCATGTAAGGGCAACTTCTATAGAAACAAAGAACATATCACCACAAGGCACGACTAAGCACCACGACTAATCAGCCTGGGAACACAAAAGCCTTTTATCTCAGAATAGATTCTGTTCTCATAACTTCCTCCTTGCCATCTACTCCTCACCACCATCCAGACTTCTTGCCAGAGTGCAAATATCAACCACCATCCCAAACAATTCTGAACCATTACGACAAACATATCCAAAGATGCCGATGAATTGGACCGCAGAGGCCAATGCCAAAGTACGCTCCTCTCACCTTCTCTCCCTGAACGGCAACCACTGACCGAACCCAGCTCCTCCTAGGGGTTTTGGACCAACTCAAGGAAACGAACGTCAAGCTCAACTACCAGAAACTTGCTGACTATATGGGATCCGGTATGTTCATTTTTCAACCGCTTATTCGAGGTGCTTCTGTCTAACATTTGACATTCTTTGTGTGACAGAATGCAACAAGAAATCTATCGATAACCAGTTGACCAAGCTCAGGAAGCTGGCTGGTTCGGATTCAAACAATCAATCTACACCTGCAACTCCTGCAGGTACGCCTAAAAAACGCCGTGCACCCAACAGTGCGAATTCTACCCCTTCTAAGAAGAAGAAGGTTGTTGAGGAGGAGGAGGATGATTCGAGTGATGAGGAGCACCTCGTCAATGAGGTCAGAAATGAGATTAAGAATTTGTAATTGGCACCTGCAGGCTACCAATGCTCGACGAATAGCAGAGTAAACTTGGAAGAGCCGCAGTGCAATGATTGGCAAATGTAATTAGGACACTTGTACTGGGCCGAGATCTAGACATTCTATCTCAATGTTGACTCTATCGATTGATACTTTGGATTGGTCTAAACAATTGGTTTCTCAGGACTCTCAACACCCAAAGCCAGCTCCATCCCCGGATCCCCCTTCTCCATCGCCTTCCTATATGCCGCCCTCTCACCCACACGGCCCAAGTAAGCCACGAGATTCGGATACTCTTTCAAACTAAACTGCGCAAAGTACCGCCCCGTTGTAATGGGAAAGACTATCATCACATCCGCCGCCGTAAACTCCTCACCGGCAAGCCACTTGCTCTCCTTAACGCGGTCATCCAGAATCTGCAACGACTTGCCCATCCTATCCTTCGAATAACCCACCATCTTATTATCCGGCTCGAGCCCTGCAAATTTCGCCATCATGATCCGCCCGATATTCCCCATCAGCGTCCCGTTCGACCAGTGGAACCAGTAGAGGAAGTCGGCATAGTTCGGATGCGAGGGCGGCAGGAACAGACGCCCATTCCCGTGCTTGTGCGCGATGTATTCGATGCATGCGCCGGTTTCGGCGAGTGTTACATTTCCGTCTTGGATTGTGGGTGCGGAACCCTGCGGATGGAGTGCTTTGAGCTCGGGGGGTGCGAGGAGGGGCTGGCGGTCGTAGGTTTTGAGCTCGTAGGGGATGCCGAGTTCTTCGCAGAGCCAAAGGACGCGCTCGGAGGTTGAGGCGTGGAGGTGGTGGATTGTGAGGGTCATTTTCATGGATTACTGATTAATGATTCTTCCGATTGAACAGCGAGAGATTGTTGAGTGGATGATCTGCGGGTGAAGCTTTTATAAGAACGCTGTGGGGACATGACGTAGTGCACGATCTGACCAAGAATGCCTGAGTCGAGTGGTTCCAGTCACCCAATAATTCGCTTTGATGGAACCGGCCCAGTTATTACATTAATACATTTATTCCATCCGATGAGCGTACCTCTTCCCCTGGGACTGTTCCGAAGCTTCCAGACGCTGCCCATCGGTATGCGGCTACTGATGGGGATGCGACTGCAGGGAGTGGCTTTAACTGTCGGTCTCGGCTTGCTGCATTAATGAATGAAATGGAGTAAATGATGTGGTGGTGAATGCAATTGTCAACTGAGTTTTGGTGGCGCAACACATCAGACCTGGCCTCCCCAGCTTCCAGCTTCTCTCCCCATTCTTCTCTTGCTTGACTGGCATTGCCTCAGCATCATTGCCTATCCTCAACAACAACTTTGTAGTGTTTTCCAGTATGGCCAATCAGACCTTTTTTGACAAATGGGTGGGCAAGATCATCGAGTTCACCAACACCCCTGAACCAACCCGATGGGTTTTGGAAACCAAATATGCTGAACACAGCACCCAGTTCACGGCTGCAGAGCATTTCGAATACGAGGGTATGAAAGGAAAGTCCAGCGTAGCTTACGGTTCCTTTCGCTGCTGGAATATCGATAGGCCTGAGGAAGTTGCCGTCATGAAAATTGTCATGCAGTAGGCTATCCATCCTATCCTGATATCCTGCGTTCTCGACGCTGATTCCGCTGGCGATAGAATCCCTTGTGGTGGATTCGAGTATGCTACGAATGCTGAGCGCGCACGACAAGCGACCACCCAGCCCCCGAAGGCTGATTCCCAAGAGATCAATGCCTTGCAAATCCTAACCAGGAACAAAAGCAAATCAACACCGGTCATCAAACACTATCAGGAATTGGAGCAAACTGAGGATGGCTTAGTACCAGGCGGGTTTCTGCATTATATCCTCATGGATCATGTACCAGGGGCACAGTTGAGCTACGACAAGTTTTGGTCACTTGCTTTTCAGGAGAGGGCCCGAATTCGTGATGCCTTCAAAGAGGCATGGATGTGTGTTTAACCCGTGTTTCGCTATCTTAGTAGAATAGCCATTGACGTCTTAACATAGGGAGTGCATTCGGGCCGGTGTGTACCCAGCCCAGCGTCACGTAGGACACCTTTTCTGGGACTCGAAATCGTCGCAGATGTGAGTTGTGTCACGGCGTTATCTCGGCCACGAAGATAATATATATACTGATGTTTGGTTCTGTTGGTCTTTAGCTTTCTCATCGGCTTTGGGAACGCGCGCCCTACAAAGCCAAGTGATACATGGAGAGATGTTCAGTGGATTGCATGGGAACTTGCCGACTGTCCAGGTACTTATTGCTGGTATGAGGAAAAGGATCCGCATCCAGATAAGAATGGTTGGATTTTGTAGTTTTGGCCGTGGCCGTTGTGGAGCGGATTTTGTAAAGGAAAGTGATGTAGTGGTCGTGGTTGATATTCTCGTAATTGGATGAGATGGAGTAAATAATGCGGTGGTGAATGAAGTGAGCTTGTGAACTGAGTTTGGTGGCGTAACACTCAGATCTCCGGGCCTCTCTCGTCATTCTCCTCCACCATTTCTCGTTTATCGTGGGAAGCAGTTGGATGTTTCTATTCTGTACGGATTTGACTGTTATCATCACCAGCACCATTGCCCATCCTCAACAACAACGTTAGCAACAACTCTAGTGTTGTCCAGTATGGCGAATCAGTCCTTCTTCGACCAATGGGTGGGCAGGATCATCGAATTCACCAACACCACTGAACCAACAGGATGGAAGCTGGAAGCTAGATACTCAGAAGGCACCGATCAGGCTACCGCAACACAGTATTTCGAGGATGAAGATCAACCAGGAGAGCCGAGTGCAGCGTGGGGTGCGTTCTGCTGCCGAAACATCTATAACCCGAACGAGATCGCTTTCATGAGAATCATCATGCAGTAGGCCAACCGTATCGCCATGTTAGTCCACTGCCGCACCTCGAACTAACCATGTCTAATCTAGGGTCCCCTGTGCCGGTTTTGAGTATGCCACAAGCACCGAGCGTGCCCGGCAAGCAAGCGATGTGCTGACCATTACACCCGCGACTGAAATCGAGTGTCTCGAGACTTTAACGAAGAACAAGTGTAAGGCGACTCCGCTTATTAGACAGCACGAGGTTATGAAGCAAGACGGTGGTGGGGTTGTCCCCGGCGGCTTCCTCCATTGTATCCTGATGGACCATGCTCCGGGCGTGGAACTGAAGAGGGCCATCAGAATTTCGTCGCCGGACAACAAATTCTGGTCTCTTGATTTCGAAGAGCGAACCCGCATCCGCAACGCTTTTCGGGACGCCTGGGTGTACGTAGGGCATTTCTATGTTCCTCCTTGCCCTTCATCTCCTAAATACTTACGGTAAACTAACTATTGGGCGTGATTAGGGAGTGCGTTCGGGCTGGCGTCCATCCCACTTGCGGCCCTCTTTTCTGGGACTCTATATCCTCCAAGGTGTAGGTTTCTCGGACCTTTGTTACATATACCACGGAGATGGAATCTTATTAATGCCCGTTCTTTCTCTCAGCTCCATTGTCGGCTTCAATCAGTCTGATCTAGCAAGTCCCAATGATGTATGGACGGATGTCCTGTGGGTTGACTGGCAGCTTGCTGAATGTCCGCCGGGTGACGAGTGGTCTAAGGAGGAGCATGGGAGTCACGACGGATGGACTTTATAGGTGAACCTGTTGTTTGGCTATCAGGGTACTGAGATTGAAACTCTATGTACATTCAAGTTCCAAGGAGGGCGGAGTATGGGCTATAGCTTGCTTGCAGGATTACACCCCAGAGAGCCTCGACCTTCCACCATACACCGAGGACAAAGGACCATGGACGACAGCCATGGTAGGTATTGTCAGAAGAGCGAGATTAATAACCGTTCTTAGCTTATTATACCAGACAGCTGCAGTCTGTTCACACTCGTCTTGTCAAGTTCAATACTGCGTTGATATTATCCACCCCGCGTAACCCGCATCAACCAGCCCATAATCTCAATAGCAACCCTCTCTGGTTGATCAACCATCACCAAATGCCCAGCATCTTCAATCAGGACTTCCTCGCTCGCTCCAATCCTCCGCGCCAACTCCTCCGCCCGCTCAACTGGGATCCACTGATCCTCAACCCCCCAAACAACCTTGACAGGTATTGCACTTCCAACTTCCCCATACCGCCCCTCCACCTCCTCTACATCTCGCGCATCCGCCTGTGCAATCTGCCGAATAAACCCTACACCTCCTTGCCTCCCACCGCGACTCGACAACCACGGCCTCAGCAACCTCTCCTCGATATCAGCGGGGATAGGCCTAAACGCTGCCCCGCGAATATACTCCCGCAACATCCCCTCCAACACAGCCTCTGGAATGGAAGTAAATACACCCGGATTCTGGCCCACGAGGGTAAAAAACGGGCTCCCGAATGGCCGGAGCGCAACAACATCAATGAGACACAGACTCGCGTATTTACATCCATGGAGAAGGAATCCGCGGAGGCTGATTAACCCGCCGATATCGTGGGCGATCACATGGGGGAGGTTATCCTCTTTAAACCCCCAGGAGTGGTAAAGCGCTGTGAAGGATTCTGCTTGTCCGGCGAGGGAGGCGTCGAGGGATGCAATCTCGTTGGTATTGTTTGTCTGGAGAGGAGTGTGGCCCGGCGACTCGCCGAAGCCGGGGTTGTCGAATAGGTAGACGTTGTATTTTGAGGATAGGGCTTTTGCGTATGTATTCCAGAGGACGGAGGACCAGGGGGTGCCGTGGATGAAGATTAGGGGGGGATTGGTCGGCTCTCCCAGGGTTGTCCAGTGGATGGTTGTGCTGTGGGTGGAGGAGTGGTGGGTGAACTGTTGGTTGAGGGTTATTCCTTGCGGTGCCATTTTGCTTTCTTTTCTCTCTTTATTTTGGTTTGGGATGAGGTTATGAGAGTCTCGGTTGTAGCTTTTGCTCGCAGGGCACGCTTGTCATTCATATATTGTCTCACCCGCGAATACGAGGGCTTGGGTAGTATCTTGGAGTAACCCTGCATTATTAATGACAGTGACTCACCTTTTCCGTGTCAATACGAGCCATTTGTCTTGGAGGACTATCATCTTGAAATGGGCCCACTGACAGTTACAGACCACTATTTAGGGCTGTCGATGAGGATCCTGGCGTGGCACTGCTGGGCTCGGTCAGTCCCCATCCAATGATGCTGCGGAACAAACAGAATTGAATTGCGCGGTAGTTTTCTATGAAACAATATTCTTGAAATTCTGGCAATGAAAGTACTCGGTGTATGTTGTACAATATTAATAAGAGGTTATTGATCAAACTAGTGAATATATATAGTTGTTATGGGCAAGGCCCGAAGCGAGCTAGTTGCGTACTAGATACACGATGGAATAGCTAAAGAACCAGGATACAGGGGCTGTTGGAGTTCTGACATAGCTAACAGGGATAAACATGTGATCTTTTAATACCTGAGGCCGAACTCTTAGGACACGATGCCTGAGGTAGAGTTAATAATAAGGCTCCGGCGGAGTTTCTATAATAATACCTCCCTTCCTTCCTGTTTCAGCGATATCTTACTTAGAGGAAGTAATATAAATAGGAACCAGGCCCCGGCCTATACTTACTATATATAATATAGTTTTCTTTACTTACGTCTTTTATAACTTGCTTAATTCCTATCTCGCTTGGGAGTAGTGTTAAAATCTAGTGTTATTTAAGATTATAACTTCCTATCTGCGTGTAGCTCTTCTCTTCTGTAAACGCTAGCTTATAATAGTTAGTTTTAATTAACTTTTAGATCTCTTAGCTTTTTATAGCTTGACCCTGTTCTCTTAACAGGCTGATTTTAATACTTTCTCTTCTTATCTAGTAAGAGAGCTTCTCCAGGCGCTCCTCGCACTTTAAGATCTCTGGTCTTAAATAATCGGTATCTCTAAGAAGTAGCTCCAGGGCTTTTATAGCTATATTTAGTTTACTAAAAATACCGCGGTATTCTAGTAGTAAATAACTTTTCTTTTTCTATTTAGATATTCTGATTATACTACTTCCTGGACTCTGTGATCCTGTCTATACTATACTGGAATACTAAGTATAGGAAGATATTTAACCTAGAATAATCTAGCTATTAGCTGTATTATAGGAGTATACTATACCTTATAGTAGGCCTGGTAGCTAATAATCCTTTTTCTATATTATCTAGATACTTGGTTTCCTATACTTCAGTAGTAACTATATCTTCTAGTACTTTAATAGATTCCTATATTAGTTTTGAATATCCTGATTATTTTATAAGATAATATTACTTTAGTTCTTTTCTTTTTTATATTACTAATCTATTTCTTTCTCTTTAAATAAGAGCCTTGTCTAGGATTAATTCTACTATATACTTATCTTTACTATCTATCTAGATTACTGGGGGGAGGCTCTTATCTTAGGGTTATAATAAAAGTTTATCACGTCCTGTTAGTTAAATAAGATTAATATAGAATACTAGGTAGATCTCTTTAGAGATATTAAGCTTAATATTATAAGTTCCCCTAACTTCTAATACACGGTACTTAGTGTTTCTCTAGTTTAACTTCTTACTTAGTCAGTTAGTATATATATTTTTTAGATTTAACTAAATAAGATTATTTTTCTTATATATTAGTACAGGTGAATGTCTTCTATTTACTTATTATTCTGATTCCTATTATATAAAAGAGAGTGATATATTTACCTATTATATAATATTCTTTAGTTTCTATATAATAAACTCTATAATTTAGACAGGACTTTTTCTTAGTTTACTCTCTTAAGACAGGGTTACTGCTTGGTCTATTATAGCCTTGAATAGTGATAGGTTATACCTATAACTTAAAAAAAAAAAAGATATTCCGGTTGCTGTAGATATATATATATTTAAAATATATTCTACTATAGATAGCAGGTTATACCAGTTATCTTAGCTATGATATATATAGATCCTGAGGTATATCTTAATATTATTATTAACATGTTCTGTAGATCCGTCTGTCTAGAGATAGTAGGCTGTGGATAGGAGCTGTTTAATCTCTAGTAGCTAGTATATATATAACTAGATCTGATTTATAAACTAGCTTTCTTAATCTAATACTATTAACTAAGGGACTCCATAATATCTAATAAGTAAATAGATAAGTATATATACAAGATCCTTAGCTATAGTAGAGCTTATTAATTCTAGGATTATATCTTAAATAAGTTAGTTAGTGATTACTAGAAGGGTCGAGTATTCTTTACTCTTAGATAAGTCAGTAATAAAATCTAATAAGATATCTTGCTAAGGCTGGTCAGGAATAGATAGTAATTTTAATAATTTATTTCTTCTATCTTTCTAGGTCTTTGCTTGCCTGTATATATTATAATTCCGGAGGTAATATTTAATATTACTTGATATATTTAGCTAGTAGTATTCACGGCTGACTAGTATATATATCTTATTCTACCCGGGGTAGCCTGTAAGTATTAAGTTATATACTTGCTGAATAAGATAAGTTCTTAGCAGTTTATATTCTAGTACCTAGGTCCTGTTGCAGTAGTTAATATAGTCTTAATAATTAATATTATATTTACTAAGAGAAACCTGTAGCTTTAGCTGTAATAGAAGGTTTCTAGCTTTATCTTTCTCTAGAATCTCTACTATTTCCTGATAGATAGTATTATAATCTTTTATTTCTTCTTAAAGATTAATTAACTTAGGGTTTATTATTAGGGCTATTATATTCTTTGGCTGGTGTCTAGCTTTTAATAATTAGAAAGTTTAGGACTAGATATATTTATTAGAGTTATCTTATAGTATATCCTGATCTTTTCTTGATAGTATATTAGCTTAGGTATTTATACTTCTTTTATAATATTTAAATAAGAAGTTAAATTTAGATAGGAACAGGCTTTATCTTATATATCTTTTAGTAAGTTTCTAGGGTAAGTAAAAGTATTCCAGGTTCTTATAATTAGTAATTATCTTAAAAGACTGGATAGACCGGAGTTCTGTATCTTATACTTTTAGATAGTAGATAATAGCTAATAGTTCCTTATTATAAATCTTATAGTTATATTTAGTAGGGGTATAATACTTTAAGAAATAAGTATATAGATAGAGTTATCTATTAGGATAGTATTATAATAAGATCTCTCTTAAGTAGTAGCCTGATAAATCTATCTTTACTATTATTTTATATATTAGGTTAAAGGGGGCGAGCACTGGTCCCTGTATAAATAGATCCTTGAATTATTAAAAATATTACTAATATTCTTTAATCTACTAGTAAGCTATTCTCTTATATATTAGATTAGTAAGCAGTTTAGTTAATTAGGAGAACTAAAGAATAAACTATTAATAAAAGTTTATAAATCCCAGGAAGCTCCTGACTTTATAAACTATTATAGAAGCTTTCTAGTCTTAAATAGCTTTAATCTTTTTAAGGTCTATAGCTACTCTCTTTCTAGCTTCTATTATAAATCTTAAGTACTTGGTTTTGGTATATTTAAACTTGTATTTCTTAATATCCAGGTATAGTCCTGTCTCTTATAGCTTATTAAGGATCTTATAGATATGTTTATAATATTAATCTAATAATCTATCTATAAAAATAAGTATATTATTAAGGTAGGTAGAGTAGAACTTATCTAGATATTTCTGTAGTACCTAGTTTATATATTTCTAGAAGATACTTAGAGTGTTAGCTAATCTAAAGGAGATAATAAGTTATTTAAACAGTTTATACCATGTCTAGAATACAGTTAGTTATTCCTGGCCTTTAGTAATTTGAATCTTATAAAAGGTAGTGGATATATTAAGCTTAATAAATCACTTTACTTATTTAACTTAATTTAATATCTTATAAATTAGTGGCAGGGGGTATCAGTCTTTCCTGATTAAGATATTTAATATTTAGTAATTTATATAGAACCTCAGACTACCACTAGACTTCTTAATAAATAATACAGGAGCAGTAGTAGATAAGTTACTAATATAGATAAAATTCTTATTAAGTAGTTTTATAAGTTTTTTCTAAAGTATAATCAGCTTTTTTCTTGATATATTATAAAAAGGCCTTTATAAGACTTCTAGATCTTTTCTATCTAGCTACTTAATAAGTTTAATACTGTAATCTATCCCTGGTCCTTAGTAGAATAGCAGAGTACTGGTATTATTTAGTTTAAATAGAGATAGAAACTTATAGTATTAAGGAGATAATATCTTCTATAGATTAGGTTTCTCTTTTATTCTTAATATCTTATTAATATCCTGCAGGGTAGTACTAAATATTTAAGCAGCAGTCCCAGGCTTTTTCTTCTATTAGTAAATATAGCACTATATTATAGCTATACTGATTTTAATTATCTCTAGCCTTTTAGGCTTATATAAAATAATATTCTTTAGTTAAGCACCTGTAAAGTAGAGGTATAATCTCCCCTGTTTTAGTTCCAGTTACCTATTATATTATTTTATCCAGGAGAGGCCTAGTATAAGGTCTACTTCTAGCAGGCTCCCTGGTATTATATAAAAGTATATATTATATTTAGTATATATACTAACATTAATCCTTGTTTATAATACTTGTGATATATATTTTGATCCACTAATACCTTTAATAGGTACAGGGTTAATCTAAAGTATATATAGTCTATATTTATTTATAAATATCTTACTTATAGCTTTATAGGTAAGGTATCTAATATCTATTATTATAGTAGTAACTCCTACCTGGCCTACTATAATATCTAGTAGAAAAGGGTTAGAGTATATATATAATCTCTTAAAATTCTTTTATTCTAGTTAAGGTATTCTGATTAATAGCCTCTGTATACAGCTTTATATAGAGATTATACTTTTCCTGATTCTTTATCTAATATTTCTTCTTCTTCTAACTTAAGGTCTAGGGCTGTTATAGCTATAATAACAGGCTGGCGTGCAGGCATATAGAGATACTTCTAGATAAAGTAACTAGAAATATTATAGTATAGATATACTCTATTATTCTTATACTTCTAGAGCTTATTAGCTGAGACTTACCAGGCATATTTTCTAGTTTCAGTGCTTTATTAGTTTCCTTAATTAATACCCCTAATAGCTGGTAAGGATTGCTAATCTATTACCTTACTTTAAGAAGGTTAAGGGTTGAGAGTAACTAATAAATAGATAAAGTTCTACTACTAGTCTATCCTATTTAATCAGTCTAGATTATTACTAACTTGCTAGAATTATTTATAGTAACTATTATATATCTCTACAGGGTCTCTCCCTACTATCTCTTATACTAGCTAGTAGTTTAGTGTAGAGTCAAGCAGGGATATTTTAATCTTATCTACCTAAGAAAACTCTCTAGTATTTAGTAGAACTTTCTTAAATTCTCTTAAGAACTTCTTAAAGTTCTGTTTCTCTTGCTTGATATTATTTACCCGGTTTAGTGACCTGTATTAGAGGTCTAGGTCTTTAAATAACTTCCTTATTTCTACTATAAAGGAGTTATATATATACCTAGTACCCTGGTACTTATTTAATTATGGTAATATTTAATAGCTAGCTTGTCTAGACAGCCTGCTAAATATATATATAGTCTTTAAAGTCTTTATAGAATATATATCCTAGTCTATTTCAAACTTGATATATAACTTAAGTTTAAATAAGAGATAGTTATTTTTATTTTCTCTATTATATAATTCTATATCAGGGTAGATCAGGCGGGATTAAGCCATGATTCAGGGAGGGGTCTTCTATTAGCAAGCGGGCTCTTATAGTAAGTTAGCTTGCTCTGGAGATAGCAGCTGCTATACTAGCTAGGAAGATAGGCTAGTAGAGGATTATAGAAAGATCTATATATTCTAAATTCTTATCTCTAGCTCTTCTATCTATCTTATATATTAAGCTTGTTACTGAGTAATCTAGGCTTAGAGTTTTTAGATTTATCAGGCAAGAGAGTCCTTCTTTTCTTCCTGTATATTAATATTTATATTTATTATCTCTTTTAGACAGTAGGTTCTCTTACTGTCCTTCCTTAACTAGTAAGGAGCTATTCTAAATGTTATAGGCAAGGCCTGAAGCAAGCTAGTTACATACTAGATATATAATGGAATAGCTGAAGAACCAGGATACAGGGGCTATTAGAGTTCTGATATAGCTAACAGGGATAAACACGTGACCTTTTAATGCCTGAGGCCGAACTCTTAGGACATGATGCCTGAGGCAGAGTTGATAATAGGGCTCCGGCGGAGTTCCCATAACAATAGTACCATTACCTATGGTAGTATCAACAAGTGGAATATCACACGCCCATAATGAAATGACAGTAACTTTTCTATGAAAATACCAACACAAGAGAAAAACTGTCTAGGCTAGAATCAGAAGGATACATCACCCATAAAATACCAATTGGCATTAATTTATGTGTATAAAGCCACTACCACATTAGGCTAGCGCATCAGGTGACACTCCACTGCCAAGCGTCCACCTTTACGCAGCTCGGTGTTGCTCTTCCTTCCCCCAGACAGCAACACGTTTTATTAATGGCCGCTCCTCGCCGTCCGAGACCGAAGATATCTCTGTGGGCTCGTTTTCGCACATGGCTTCGCTACTGGCACTCGCCGCTTAAGATCCGCGGCAGTCTTACTCGACTGAGCAGCCACAAACATCCCCTTCTTACGCTCCTGCGCATGTTCATCCCATTCCCATCATGGTCCTTCCCAGTCCCAGGCCCATTTACCCCGCGGGCACTCATTGAAGACACCAAGAAGGAGACCGGGATTATCGTGTCCCAGTTTGGCGAAATCCACAACCTTCGCGCGATTCCGATCTGGCGCATGCGCGACACCCCGCTGCGTTCCGTTTACCGGCTCTACGAACTCCACCTCGCTGATCACTATGAGTTGATGGGATGGGAGACGGAGTATTTTTTCTACCGCCCGGATTGGCGCCTGCGAGATATCCCCGACCCGATGGACCCCGACCCCCTCCGCTATGCGATTCTTGCGTCTATCGTGGAGGAGTTACACGAGGCTGTCAATTGGAGATTGAGCCTGGGTCTTCGGAGGAATCATCAACATATATATCGTGAGGATGCAACCGATACTTTGCCTCCTTTTACGCCAGAGGAGCTTCCGGGTTGGACGACCAGGGTTGCTCCTATCGATAGGGATCTTCTGAAGATATCGGTGCCACCGGAAGCTCTGGACACGGAGGGGAACTTGGTCCTGGAGAAAAACGGAAAGGGTCAGAATTTTGCGCGGCGCAACATAATTACAAATACGGGCTGGTTCTACACGATCTAGAGGGATATTACGAAAGGAAATGTCGCGCAGGTCGTAGCGGTTCCACCTGTAACGTCTATTTGAAGGGCTCTTCCTTATATTCATCACGATATACATTGGCAACCCGATGCATTGTGTCATGATCTGGACAAACGTCGAAACCGTTCGTGTTCATCGTTCGAATCAATTCCAAATCCAGAGGTTGGTTGGTTCGTTCCTTCAGTTTCTTCAAAAGGGCGACTGCGTCTGCCATATCTGTTTCGGCCTTGCGATCCCGATCACCGGCATAAATTCGCCTTAGCTTTCGCTCCAGCGCCCATTCGATTGGAGCAGCAAGCACCTCGAGGTTTTCGCCTTTGAAAAGTGTAATCCCCTGCTTATCGGCCCGCTCGAACACATTTTCCCTGGCGCGCTTGGTGACAAAGATGGAGATATCGTCATTGAACCATTCGTCATTGAATTTCAACCGGTCGCCGACGGACTCAATCGCCGCATGAAGGGCCTTATTGATATCGCCATCTCCTACATATATAGGGTCAATCAGGTAGTCAATATCGCCTGTGGCCTCGCGGTTCCTGAGATAGGAGACGGCAAGGAAACCGCCTGCAGTGACAATCCTGATAGGCGCGAATGCCACCAGCCAGGGGTTCTGGCCCATCTCCTTGTCGAGAGCGACAAGACCTAGGAATATGGTGAGCATGTGTGCCTTCGCATAGTAAGGGGAATCAGTACACACCTGCCTTGAAGTCCTCTTCATTGAGATATTTCTTTCGCTCGACCATGGTGGACCTGAGTATTAGGGACGGATGTAGGCAAAGGTAGTCAATGTCACCAGCCGACTGCGAGAGGAGCAAGCGCCTTTGCAATGAGCGATCTTATGGCCATTCGCGTTGGCTTTGAAAGGGTTGATAGGCAGTGGATGAATAAATTGGATTAGGCAGATTGAAGTGGAAGATTGAACTGGAGATCGGATCGTGTTATGGAGGGGAAAGTCGACCTGGTCTAGACTGCATTGGGCCCGCGCCATTCCCGATCTGGCTCAATGTAGCGCCGCTGACTCAGTTCTCCTTGGTTGACGGTGTATAAATGCTGGATATTGTCAGGATATCACTGATTTCAAAGACAACTATGGCTACGAGAGAATATGACGATCCAGATTACACCGACGTGATGAATAAGGAAGAAGTCAAGCTGAGCGGCGTCGCCAAAACCCTCCTGGTTACTCTGACAGCCAGAGCCTCTGACTTTCGTGCCCCTACACCCGTCCTCGGTGATCCATACGCTCAAGATATCCTGGATCGTCTCGTCGTGGATGTTGCCGAGATTGCTCCCACCCCTAACCAATGCGCCAGTATTGCCCTTCGAACAAGCCGTTTCGACCGATGGACTTCAGAATTCCTCCAACGCAATCCCCAGAGCACAGTCCTTCACCTAGCATGTGGTTTCGATAGCCGGATGCAGAGGGTAAAATGGGGTGAGAACACTCGCTGGATCGATGTCGACCTTCCCGAGGCCACTGAGCTTCGACGAAAGGTTCAACCAGGATCCCTGCCCGGCCGAGATTACTCTCTCCTGGGCGTTGACGTTCTCGACGAGACATGGATGAAGAATATCACAACCCATGGTCCCGTCCTCGTCGTGATGGAGGGATTACTGTGTTATCTACCCGAAGAAGACGTGAAACGACTGATACAACGGCTCTGCCAAACCTTCGCCAGGGGCGAGCTGCTCTTCGAATGTATAACTACGGCAACACTACAAAGTCTAAACCGGCGGAAACCAATCGAGTTCATCAACAACACCGGAGCCGAGTTCCACTGGGGCGTGGATGAACCGAAGTCGTTAGAACTGCTCCATCCTGGGTTGAAGTTGGTGGAATCGGTGCGGCTTGTAGAGGCACCGGGCGTTGAGAGGTTTGCGCTTGGGCATCGGGCTCTCATGTATTTACTTTCTTGGATCCCTGGGGCACGGGATTCTGCGAGGTTCTTGAGGTTTGAATTTGGAGAATCGAACGGGGAGTAAACAAATAAGCAATGAGGGTTCAGTTTGAAAGGCTTACAGAGCTGTGATAATATAAGGCCATAATGAAAGATCGCAGATGATCCCTGGCACCTAGTTCGACTCATATCACATGCTTTAGTAGATGTCCACCAGCGGTGGGTGCTGTGAATTAATCATGGAGCCAGCATCTAGGGCATGTTTAGTATTGCGTTGTTGAGCATTCAGGTTCATTGGATATTACGAAAGGACTCCCTTGGAATCAACCATAACCCAAATAGTCAGGGGTATTTGATATAACCCGACAAAACAACAAGACAAACTTTAATTTGAGAACCCTGCTAATAATATTGTGAGCTGGGAAGAATGACGTGCACGACATTGATTAATGATAAGCTTCCACACCATGACAGATTTCGGCCTGAAGATAGGGCACCGATTGGACGGTAGAGTTACATCATCCGGAGAGTTACGGTCACTGATGACTATTCGACCTGTATAACACTCTCCAGGACTTCGCGTGGACTGCGTAAACCACCATTCCCTGTTGAATTCCCCGTATCACCGCCATGCCAAGAGAAGACGTCTCCTTCAAGACTGCAGACCAGACAACCCTACGGGGGTGGTTATACAAGCCATCAAAACCCGTTTCCGGTGCTCTCCCCTGTCTAGTAATGGCCCATGGATTCTCCGCTGTCAAAGAGATGATCCTCCCCCGCTTTGCAGAACACTTTTCGACCCATCTCCCCATCGCCTGCCTGGTCTACGACCACCGCGGGTTCGGCGACAGCGATAACCAACCAACCCAACCTCGACAGGAGATAATCCCCGCGCAGCAGATCAGCGACTATTCCGACGCGATCACGTATCTTCAGACCCGGTCCGATATTAAGTCAGACAGGATTGGGGTGTGGGGGAGCTCGTATAGTGGTGGGCATGTCCTGTGCGTGGGAGCTATAGATCGGAGAGTCAAGGCTGTTGTTAGCCAGGTGCCTTTGGTTGATGGATGGGAGAATTTCCATCGCTTGGTTCGTCCGGATTTTGTTCCTTTGGTGGATGATGCGATTCAGAAAGGTCAGGTGCACATACGGACGGTATAGTGTATATGAACGATTTACTGACGGCTTTCGTTTACAGATCGATTGGGAGTGGCAGCTGGGGAAGCACCACAGCGACTGCCAGTCGTGGATGAAAACCCACTGGCGCAATCGGCCCTTCCATCAGCAGAGAGTTATCAGTTTTTCACCACCCATGGACGGGGCACGAAATGGGAGAACTCTGTTACAGTCAAATCGTACGTCCTTTTCTCTCCACTCTTCTGCTGAAGGCCGCATCACTGATTCTTTAGCAGCATGGAGGCCTTGAGGGGATATATTCCTGCTGCATATATCAAACATATCTCTCCAACTCCCCTGCTGATGGTCGTTCCCGAGCATGACCAGCTCACCCCAACCGATCTGGCATTGAAGGCGTACGCAGAGGCTATTGAGCCGAAGTCTCTTCATATTCTCCCGGGAGGTCATTTCGATGTCTATACTGGCAGTCAGTCTCAACCGGCCCTTGAGGCTGAAACAAACTTCCTCCGCCGCCGTCTCTGCTGAGACCTCTAAGGATTGCAGATTTTCGAGTTGGCTTTTTTAATTACGTACTCAGATAGTTTCACTAAATCAGACTGCCAAATACTCGTGATACTGTCCATAACATGATATATCATACAAAACGCAACCGGTCACTATGCCACTCCGCAAATCCGGGCTTAACAGCCCATGTAATGCGGGCTATGGGATGTATCGATGCTCTCTGCGTCTTTGACAGTTACCATAATTACTATTAGCTCTTGTTGCCGGGCCAGATCCGAGGTCCTTAATGGTCTGGGACGCAGAGGAATGTTGCATCTGGTAGCTGATCTTTCACGGGCGATTTCGTACTTGTACACCTTTAATACGTACAGACCAAGGTGAATGATGCAAAGAATCTACCCTCGGCCATATTCCGGCTACTCTGCAGTAGTTGGGGCGTTGTGAAAAGGGAGTAACAGCCCCCAAGAGAACTCCACTGCCAGCCCTACTTCTCCAACGCATCTCCAATACCCCAATTTTATGGTATATAATATAGTAGATACTGCAAAATAAGAGGAAACACGAACAAAAATGCAGCTTCAGGATCCCAGTCTTCTGCAGGGAGTGACCCTGCTCCCCAGCAGCACCACAAATCTCTCAACTCCCACCTTTGAGGTCTTCGGTACGGCAACGTGTCTGCATATCTTCAACCCTAAAGCTATACTAACCCATTATAAGACCCCGCAACATCTACCCCAATCGCCTGCCTCGCCGACCTCACCGCGAAAGACTGTACCACCGCGATAGAAAATGCGCACCCGGCCCTCTCAGACCTGAAATCCCTTTCCCCACGTACCCGATCCTCCCTCCTCCACCGCTGGCACGAGCTAGTGCTCGCCGCCCAAAGCGACCTCGCCACAATCATCACCGCCGAAAACGGGAAACCCACGCGCGAGGCCCTAGACGAGGTCCAATACGCCGCCGAGTTCCTGCACTGGTTTGCAGGCGAAGCCCAGCGCATCAACGGCACCACCATCGCATCCTCCGCACCAAACACCCGAGCTACTACAATCCACCAACCCGTGGGCATCGCCGCGATCATCACGCCCTGGAACTTCCCCGCCGCAATGGTAACGCGTAAAGTCGGCGCCACCATCGCAGCAGGATCCCCGTGTATCCTGAAGCCCGCGGCCGAGACCCCGCTGACTGCAATTGCACTGGCGGTTCTTGCGGCGCGCGCGGGAATCCCGGAATCCGCGCTCCAGGTGCTGCCTACGGCGGCGGGGACGGTGGAGATAGGGACCGTGTTGACGACGCACCCTGCTGTGCGCAAGTTCTCGTTTACGGGGTCCACGGCTGTGGGGAAGGTACTTGCGGCGCGGTGTGCGGGGACGATGAAGAGGGTGAGTTTGGAGCTTGGCGGGAATGCGCCGCTGATTGTCTTCGATGATGCGGACGTGGATAAGGCTGTGGAGGGTATTATGGTGAGTAAATTCCGTCTGTCAGGCCAGACCTGTGTCTGTGCGAATCGTGTCTATGTGCAGGCTGGGATTCATGATGCGCTGGTCGCGAAGCTGGTGGAGCGCGTGCGTGCGGATCTGAAGTTGGGGAGGGGGTCGCTGCTGGACACGACTCTGGGGCCGTTGATTTCTGGCCAGGCTGCTGAAAAGGTCAAGCGGCATCTTGTGGATGCGATGAATCGTGGTGGGAGGGTTCTTACCGGCGGGAGGGTGGCGAGTGAATTGGGACAGGCCTTCTTTGAGCCCACCGTGGTGGTGGACGTGGACCCTGGTTCGGTTTGTATGAGCGAGGAGACCTTTGGGCCGCTGCTTCCAGTTGTCAAGTTTAGAACAGAGAATGAGGCGGTTGAAATGGCCAACCAGGCTGCCGTTGGACTTGCTGGGTATATCTTTACAGAAGATATGGCCCGAGCTGCCCGGGTTAGCGAGGCACTTGAAGTCGGAATGGTACCAATCACTCCTGGACTTCGAATGCCGCAAGTGCTGATTTTCCTAGGTCGGTGTGAATACAGGCAAGATCAGTAACCCTGCAGTGCCCTTTGGAGGAGTCAAGGAGAGCGGAATCGGACGTGAGGTATGGAAAGGACTTTCAGTTCGTTCTATCGGCGTACGCAGTGCTAATGCCAACACCCAGGGCTCGTCACTTGGTATCCATGAATACCTCGAGGTAAAGAGTATTACGACAGACATCAGCCCGTAGACGAGATGTTGGTGGAGCTTGATAGCTGCAAAATACAATCCTGATTTTACGCCTGTGGACTGACGCTCGTCCCAAGCTAGATGCTCATTACCCAGGCCACGCTCTTGATAATACACATGATTCGTAATTAAAGAGTGCAGTCATTCAAAGGAATGATGGATAGCAGTAATATTTTATCCTGATTCCAGGAAGCTCACTTTCAGGTAATCCGCCACGACATGGCGAATTTCAATCGAATATATTCCCCCTATTGTAATGGTGGCGGCAAGGGATCAAAGATGTCGGATAGCCCGAGTTATGGCGGCCCATAGAAGGAGAAATCAAGTGTAATAATGGTGATAAGCTATGTGTTCAATTGACGCTGTGTACCTGTAGGGTTACTATCCATGGCGTGGCGCCAGCTAATGCACCCCATTTGCAGCCAGTTCCCCTTCATCATCGGCTATCCACCGATAAATGATCTTTGCATCCTTGCCCTTAAACCTCTCCAACCCGGCCGCGATCCTATAAGCCTCCAAGGTCGGCCCCCCAACCACCATCTTCACCCCCAACTCTTGTCCCGCCTTAACCGCCAACTCCAACACCCCCAAACACATCTCAATCGCAAACCCAGGCTTGTACCCGTTACTCGCCGGATTGCCCGGTGTCAGCCCCGGCACAGGGTTATTCACCTTGGTGTTGAAACTCATCCCAGAGCTTGCGTTCAGCACCTCGTTCAGCCGGTGCGCGTCCAGCCCCGCCCGGATCCCCATGTTGATTGTCTCCGCCGTTGCCACGGTCGTGATGGACGACAGGTAGTTGTTGAGCAGCTTCGTCTTTAACCCCGTGCCGGCCTCGCCGCAGTGAAAGATGCCGTTTTTCTTGCCCATGTGCGAGAGTATGGAAAGCACGCGCGGGTACAGGCGCTCTGCACACCCAACCATGAATGAAAGAGTGCCCTTTTCAGCGCCCATCGACCCTCCCTACGCAAATATGTTAGCCGCCTTCTGCTTGGAAGTATGACTTCTGACCCTGGGAGCTAGATGGAGCGATAGTCTTTGCCAGTATATGTGGGAGTCTGGGAACCGGTACGTACCGAGCAGGGCGCGTCTACAAACCCTCCAAATCCCCCGTCCAGAACATGGTGCCCGATCTCACTCGACACCGCCGCATCGATCGTGCTCAGCTCTAGATACAGCGTTGACACTGGCCCTGGGGATTTCTTCCCTCCGGCGAGAAGCCCGGTGTCGGGATTGAGGAACACCTCGCGCACATGTTGGGCCTTGGGCACTGATGTAAGAACAATGTCCTATGGGGGGTGTTAGCTCCATGTCAACGCCTTTCTTTCCGTTCGTAAAGCGCTAGAGAGGCATACAGCGATCTGGCCAATCTCCTTCGGAGAGGTGGCGATGACGATGTTGTCTGCGTGCGCGTCCGCGTCCGCGAACTCCTGCTTGAAAGTGTTCATCGCGTCGATGTTCACATCGTAGATGAAGAGTTTGCATGTGCTTGGGATTTTCAGGCGGAGGTTCTTTGCCATGCCGTGGCCCATTTGCCCAAGGCCGATGAAGCCGTAGGTTGTGTTGTCGATGGTCATCGTGAGCAAGATTCTGCCTTGGTAAGTTCGTTGTTTAGTACAGCTGTAGCGGGCTGATGATGTAGATATAGATATAGATATAGATATTCGACCTACATGACAAAGCCATTTCCGGAGCTGCATCATGTTCGGGTAGATGGCATTTGATATCTCTAATGGAGCGTTGCTTGTACAGTGGAGGCGTTTGGAGGCCAACCCCCCACAAGTTGGAGAATGACAAGATTTGGGGCATGTATAGTTGGAGAGGGAGAAGTTTCACGATGCTTCCTCGGTCAAAGACAGATTCCTTATGGTATTAAAAGCCAGCCAGCGTCCGTCGTATATCACTCATCAACCTCAAAAATACAAGACACGAAATCACCCAAACACTCCCTTGCTCCATTATATCATATCATATTACCAACGTCGCTGCAACCAAAAGCTCAGACAAAATGCCGTCAACCCGCGAATCCAACCAAAAGGCCCTGTACGAAGTGGGCATGCCCATCCGCCGCGCAGTGCTCGGCGACGCCTACGTCGACAACGCCCTCGCAAAGGGCAGCACCGAGTTCGCGCGCGCCATGCAGGAATTCACCACGGCCTTCTGCTGGGGCGCCGTGTGGGATCGCCCAGGCCTAGATCGCAAGCAGCGCTCGCTGATCAACCTGAGCATGCTGGCCGCGACAGGCAAGATGCACGAGCTGGCGGTGCACACGCGCGGGGCGGTCAACAATGGGGTTTCGGCGACGGAGATAAGGGAAATCTTGGTCCAGATATGTATCTATATGGGTGTTCCTGCTGGGATGGAGGCGTTCAAGGCTTGTGAGGCTGTGCTTGTTCAGATGGCTGAGGAGGGTGTCACTATCAAGCAGTGAGGATGTTCAATGTGATCTAGCAGCGGATGCATCCGCAAAAGTATAGATGTTGTTAAACACGGCAGTTGAAACTATGATGTACAATTCGCTGTGATGTGCTCTGCGTGTAGAAGTAGGACATGAGATAGCTTGGGAATCAAGCCCCAGACCGTTGTCGCCTTTGTATCTAATAACTGCGCCCATCGTTGTAGAACAGTCGAGGCCATCTGCGTTAACACAATTGCAGGCGGGGCTACAGGGGTTGAGCCATCGTTAATAGAGATACTGAGCATCTGAGAAACAAATTCCAAGACCTTCCACTCCTCGCCAGACACAGGGTCAACGCCAGGGTTGGGATTGGCCGGACCAGCAAAGGATAGCAGCCATTGAGACAAAACTATCGCACACTCAAAGTAGCAGATGGGGTGCTGCACACTCCATACCCAGAAGCTGGTTCGTGAAACAACATTGAACCCTAGTTGCTCCGGGACCCTGAGAGCGAGACAGGCATGGAGCGCCGCTCGTGTGGCACTTGGGCCCCGTCGCATTGGACACACTTCCCAGATGGCTGCTTCAATGGTGGTTACAGAGTCGCACCAGCTGAACACCCGGCGCACGGAGGAGTAATCGGCTGCCAAACGCATGTAAGCAGCCCGTAGTAGAGCGGTGCTATTGAACAGCATGGGCCCTTGGGGGCTACTCGGCGAAAGGGAAGCGTTAGGCTCGCGCTCCCATATCTGCTGCCACCTGCGTAGAGCACGGAGGAAGCGGTAGTACATCGGCCTGTGGTCGCCCTCTGCGGGTTCCGGAAAAGCCTGGCGGAATAGGATGATGCGCTGCACAAGGCAGGAAATGATAATGTGGCACCCAAAGGCCGAGATGTGGGCGGGGATGTGCTGCGCTTCGTCACTCATTAGCTGATCCACCACCACGCTTACGGACAGCGGCGCTGTGGTGACTGCGTCTTCTGGACTGTGGACGCACTGAGACCATTCGTCCGCTGTTTTGGCGGCCCATTGGCTTTCATCGCAGGGCATGCCGAACCGGTTCTCAGGCTGGACCGGAGCGGGGATATCAAAAGCGATGGTAACAAGCGTCATCAGGGTGAAAATACAGTACGTGATTCTATAGCCTGATTAGCTTGGGACGACGACAGAAAGGGGGAAAAGAAGCATACCTCGTCAGGGACTCTCGCTCACACCACGCTTCCCAAGTCTCGGTTTGATAAGGAACATTCGCCCACTCTCGGCGGGCAAGCACCGTCATTCGACCATAGAAATCAAGCGCAGTTTGCAGATGATCGGGACTCCCGCTCCAGGCATGGGAGGCCGTCAAGACCATCAGTGATTGTAGTGTCCGAAGTCCCGTCTTCTCAGACTGCAGGGATGCTACTGCGGCTTGGCACAGATCTTCTGCGGTATCTCCTTCAAGGCTATATAGGGCGCCGCTTGCCGCCATTGCAAGAATCAAGGATGTGTGCGCAGTCTCAAAGGACCAGGTGGCTGCGTGAAGGAAGGGCTGGTGGCGGTGGAAGCTACCAAAATAGCGCCGCACAAGCTGTGACAGAGGGGCGGGTGCTGGCAATGCCTTGTGATATCCGCTCTGTATAGCCTCCACCCGCAGAGATTGCCATTGCCGCTGCGAAATGTCAGGTATCACTACGGAGTCGGTGCTCGAGGGCCCGGCTGCAATGCTCTGCGGCAGGGGAGATCCAGGGCGAGATAAGACGGACTGCCCACTCGGAACATCCGAAAGGAGTCCGGCTGTTTGAAGTGGTGCGGATGCGGCATCACTCGGGATTTGAAGTTGGCTGAGCCAGCAAAGGTCGTCAGGAAGCAGGCTCTCTGCCAGTGAAAAGGCCCAGTCGGTCTCGGACAAGGGGGGTTGGTCGCCCCCTAACGCCCAGGCGTTGGGGCACTCGGCAGCGTCCATCGGGGGAAAACGACGAGTCTCTGACTGTTTGAGAGTTAGTATCAGCTTTCCAGGGGAGGGAAACGTGCTGCTGCTGCATTCACCGCAACATACGATTCTCATATCTCCCTGACAGGGCGATGAAGTGTGCTGTCGTGAGACGCGGCCAGATGCACTACGAGGGGGATGCGCCCTCCTCTCGTGACGACGAAGGAGATCGGATCGCGAGAAGCCCTGGTCGCAAAGATTGCATTTGAACGGCTTCTCTCTGGTATCTGGTCACCGGTTAGCGGTTGATCTGGAGCTGTGGCGGTCGACTAACGAATGCGTTCGTGACGAACCAGGTGCTCGGCGCGAGCAAACTCCCTTGCGCAGTGAGAGCACCGATGACATGACCGTGATGGGGACATTTTGCAGCAGAGTGTAGGAGAGTGGCCTGGGGGAGGAGTTGGAGCAGTGGGACAGCGCCCTTTGCCTGGACAGCCTCGGGGCGATCTCCGGATTTCCCCAGATTGAACTACTGTGACAGGGCCGGTATCGGCTAGTAATGTCTATTCCTGCTGATAGCACTAAATACAGACTGCGTCACTAAATACAAGTCTTCTGTCTACAGAACGTGCAGATTCGGCTCTTGGCCTGTCCCTTGGTACCTTGCAATCAGCTTGCGGTTGTCCCTGTTCAGCGTCCATTTCATGACCGCACAGCACCCGATGCTCAATACCGAGAACGCCATCATCAGGATCATTGCCAGCGTGTATCGCGGCTCATCTCCCTCGCGGAAGAAATATGGGCTCCAGATGTTTCCAAACTGGCTGGTCAGGTTAATTATAGCGGTGGCGCACGCTCGCTTCTCCGGCGTCTGGCTCACCGCGGACGCAGCCCACGTATACACCAGCGAGTTGGCAGCGAAGCAGCCGCAGATATACAGAAACGACGAGAAATATCTAGCCGCCGTGTTCAGGGTCGACACGCTGATGACGAACCCGATCACAGCGGTAGCCATTGAGCCGCCAATATGGTAGCCTCGATCCCCCAACCGATCGCTCGACCATGCTACGCCGAACGAAACCAAAGCTCCGACGATATAGGGGGGACAGGTGCACAGGAGCGTTACAACGGTGTTGCCAAGCTGGAAGCCTTTGACGATCGAGGGGTAGAAGTTGTTGAAGCCATAGGCTGTGTGGTTAGCACACAGCATGAGAGCCTATATTTCGATGTCCATAAACTTTAGCCAGAGCCCATGCGTGTGAGGGAAAGGAGTCTTACAAACACAGCGACACGGGGGTCCTTTACAGCGGACTTCAGTCCAAGCCAAACGGACCGATCTGCTTCCTGGTTGGATACCTGGTCCCTTTGGATACGCTCGATGGCCAGCGCACACTCCGACTCACTGAAGAGCCATTTTGTCGAGCCTGTTCGTGTCCCTGGGAAATCAGGGAGGAGGACTAATGCCCCCAGGCCTGCAATAAAGCTGCCCGCGCCCTCGATAATGAAGAGCCAGCGCCATCCCGCCAGTCCACGAGACCCATCCAACCCGGAAAATATCCCTGCGGCAAGGAGCCCGGAGAATGCAGTGGCCAGCACCAGACCTGAGTATAGGACAGCTGTTCTCAGGGCTAGCTCCTTTTTGGTATACCAGCAAGATAGCAGGTAGAAAGCCCCAGGGAAAAACGGAGCTTCAGAAACACCCAATATCAAGCGGACCGCGATTAGCTGTCCGTAGTTGTGCACGGCTCCCGTACAGGCAGACACACAGGACCAGACACAAACCCAAAATGCAATGTAGAGGGAGGGGCGCACGCGGGTGATTATCATATTGCTGGGCAGCTGCATGAGCATGTACCTGGTGCCGAGTTAGCTATGGCCGTATGCCACTACCAGGGAGACTATACCCGACGTTCAAGATAGAGATGGCGGTGTTGTACTGACTTCCTTCGAGATGAAGGTCTTGCTCAAAGGAGTTCAGCCTGGCTTGTCTGTTACTGTTTAGCAGGCGTCCATTTCGAGGCCGCGGAGCCTTACGCGATATTGTTGCGATCCAGGTAGTTGAACAAGTAAAGAACCCATACCATCGGCATCAGAGTCATGTCCAACTTTCTGACGAGGCGTCTCTCCTGCCTACGAGCCTCTCCGTCCGAGAGGTTGCCGTCTGTGACTTTCTCGCCCTCGGCGATCGTGCCAATATGCTGAGACATCGGACCTTCGTCACACTTGTCGACCATGTCGCTTCCACGGGACATGTTGAAGAGCAAAGACAGATTTGTGTTTGTTGGATGATACTGACAGGCAAGGTGTTTCTGTCCTTGATATAGCATACAATACCTACCTGTCACTATGCTACCCCGCAAAACAGAATCTGGGGATATCAGCCCATCCAATAATGCTGGCACCGGGGTCCACTAATTCCTCTATATCGTTTGACCGGTACCCCAGCTGGGCTATTGAAACCAGCCTCCACCTCCATGTTGGAGGTGGCGGTGCTGCTGTGGAGGGCGTGGAGGCGTGGAGGCGTCGTTGGAGGTCCGGATACACTGGAGCCAAGAATCAGTAATGCCGAGGACATTGTAGCTTGATGATATTAGATTCCTGGGCATAAAATATTCTTTGTTCGCCGTTACTAATCTCCCTGGCTATACCAGTATCCATCCAGCCCTCTTACAACGAGTTAAAAGTTTATAGACGCCCTGACTGAGGGTTCCAGAATATAACCGGCCCTGTATGCAATGTGAGACAATATCTCAGTCGATATCGTTCGTGCTAGTTGCAGCAAGAACTGAACGATGTGTTTCTATTACAATCCACTTGTATAGACAGAAACTCGACACTCAGTACCGGCTTCTCAATATTGACTACGAAGGTCATGTGTAGCGTATGCTCTTGTGCAGAAGACAGAAATCCTAATAGAACTTCCAATTTTCCACTGTTTGACAGACTGGAATTTTCAGGAATGGAATGGGCAAATACAACCCCGCGACCATTACCCACACTTTGGATTCTGCTGTTCTGTGCCATGAAAAGGCACATCCCGAGATCGGGAACTGCTACTGGTTGAATCGGACAATTCAGCCCCGAAACAAGGCAATGAGGGTGAAGGTGACAGGTCAACGGTCCTCTAAATTGGCGCTGAACAATGCAGCAGAAAAGCCACCAACAGCTGTCTGGGCTGTGATACGCTTTGAAGCCTCTGCGGCGCAAGGATGGTGAGACGCGCCGCATTGCCGACCAGGACAACAAAGACAGTAAGCCCTAAACCAAGATTACTATTTCCGGGCTAGCAGATCTTTGTGCATCGGAGGAGTATGCCCGATTGATATATAGCGCCGCACTTTATCGCAGCGATCGTTGGGATCAGGATCACCTTATGCCGCATTGGGCAGCATTCGGCGCCCATTAAGCACTGCCACTAGCATCAGTGCACAAAGCACAGCACGCATGGGCGCAGCAGCTGGGGGCGGTTTCGGGCTATAAGGACAGCGATTCTCTCGTGCTCCCCATTTTGTGGTGAGATTTGCGAATTTTGCGAACCTATGAGTACCGTGTTGTCTGCAAAATGGGCCGAGATAGTAGACCCAGTACACCGTCGTCGGGACCAGGGCACAATGTCGAAGACAGCACACCCGGCAGTGAATCGACCATGGAAAAGGCTGTTGCGAGTGAGCCTGTTCAGCCGGCTGCTGTAAGCCCCCGCGGGGACATGCCTGCGTGGAAATGGAAGGGCAGCATTGTTGTGCTGCTACTGACGACCGTCATCAGCGGTACTTGCCCTACTTCATCAGTGTAACTCATCTCTAACGGCGACAGGATACGATGTCAGTAATGTCGCAAACATCCAGGCCCGTCTGTATGAGGCGTTTGGCAACATCGAGCTCCTACCCTGGATCGGACTGTCCTACAGCCTTGCGAGTTTTGCGGTTCTCGGACTGTCGCGCAAGATCCTGTATTGCTTCAATATGCGCTGGATCTATATTGTCAATGTTGTTATCTTCATGGCAGGTGCTGCTGTTTCTGGGGCTGCGACGAATATCTCTGCTGCCATTGTCGGCCGCATTATCATGGGTGTGTCCGGTGCGATTGTCTATCAAAGGTACCTCCTCTCTACTACTTGACATCTCTTTTCTCAACTTCATCTAACTGGCCAGTAACTTGACCTTCGTCGCCGTCTTCGCCTCGCCCACCGAGACCCCCCGTCTGTTTGGTCTACTGAGTGCGACCTGGGCCATCGGGCTGGTCATAGGAGGCCCCATTGGATCAGCCCTAGCTGCCAACCCCCATACCACCTGGCGCTGGGCCTTCTACGTGAACCTCCCCTGGGTCGGCCTCGCCCTGGTCCTCAGTCTCCTCTGCATCCCAAGCAAATACCTAGGCCCAGGCATCCCCGTCGTCCAACGCATCCTCAAAATGGACCCCATCGGCCTCGTCCTCAACATGGCCTCCCCCGTCCTCTTCGCCGTGGCCCTCGAATTCTCCGGGTCCGTCTGGCACTGGTCCGACGGCGCCACCATCGCCGTCTGGGTCCTCTTCGGCGTCAGCACAATAGCCTGGTTCCTCCAGCAATCCCTCTGCATCTTCACCACCCGCGAAGAACGCTCTATCCCCCTGCACCTCCTCCAGCGCATGGACCTCCTCCCCCTCTGGTTCGCCTCGGGCTGCGCAGGCGCCTCCTACGCCGTAACACTCTACTACACACCCCTCTACTTCGCCTTCGCCCGCGGCCACGACGCCCTGCAGCAAACCGTCCGCATCCTCCCTTTCATCCTCGTCTTCATCGCGGTCGTCATTCTCGTCGGCGGCTCCCTGCCGAAGATCGGTCGCTACGCACCGGTCTACCTCCTCGCCGGTCTAGCTACGATCTCTGCTGCGGCCGGAATGGCAGCCATGATGCCCAAGACATCAACCACCGAATCAACAATCATGGGCCTGGAGGCACTCATCGGGATTGGACTGGGCTGCTCCTTCCAGCACGGCGTGGGGATTTCGAACGTCATGAACCAGAAATCCCCACGGGACCGCGTCGACTCGGCGATCTTATTCAATATGGCGCAGATGGGCGCGATCGCAATTGTTCTGGCTGTTGCGGGGTGTATTTTTCATAATGTCGGGTATAACCTGCTTAATGAGGCATTGGGGGATAGGGGGTACAGCGAGCATGATCTGAGAGAGGCACTAGCGGGGGTTTCGTCTGTTGTGTGGCAATCTCGCGACCCCGAGGTGATTAAACGGGGTGTCGAGGCTGTTTCAAAGGTTATTGGGAGGGAGTTTTATCTTGTTGTTGCTGGGGGTGCGATTTGTTTGGTTTGTGCGCTGCTTATGAAGTGGGAGAGGTTGGATTATGGGATCACGAAGGGGAAGAAGGGGGTGAAGGCTTGATTTAGTCATGGTGTTGCTTGCTGATTATGGGGTTGCTTTATTGTCAACTTTTAGCGCTTGAATAATGACGGTATATATTAATGTTCTACATATTGCTATTCATGTAGTAGGTGGTATAAGCAGAGTATCAACCGCTAAGCGGGGATATTTCAGGACTGCAGTGTGGATAAACAACGGAGGCTACTGTTTTGATAGATGTGGAATATTCACAGTACAGAACAGATGGGCATTGTAGTCTTTATATTCCCGACAAGCCATGGACACAAGATCAATGAGTAGGACCCCAAACAAGACCTTCCACCTGCTCCTTCCCAGGCCCGATATCAAATTCCAATCCCCGCATAGAATCCAAATCATCAACAGCCACACCCACACCACTCTGCTCCATACAGCACCGACAAGCAGCCGTGCAATGCCCCTTCCAGAATTTAAACATATGATCTCTCTCCCTCCGACAACATTGACAAGGCCTTCCACAACATCCACCAGCCTTAGCACATCTCGCCCTCAACCACGGCGACATATGCCACATCCCCTTCTTCTTCCTGGTATCGTACAGCCCACGATATATAGGCGTATGCGCAAGACCCCTCTGCACCTCTCTTAACAGTCCTAGTGTCTTATCACAGAAATCCATATTCTCAACCGCCTCCTCGCACATCTCCCACCACTCGATCGCGAGATCAACAATATCTGGGTCTGAGTCTGAGTCGTCCTCATCAAATTCAATACGTGATAGCTCCTCTTCAAAACGTGAGATTTCTTGGCTTATCCATCCCTGTCTCTGCACGCCGACGTCCATGGTCTGCCGGCAGGAGAGGTACACGCCTAGCATGCGCCATTCGGTTGCGGTGAGCCCGAAGAGGCGGTGTTGGAGGCGTCGGAACTTTTGGGCGGCGGTAGTCTTGCGAAGGGCGTTTTCGATGATTATGCAGAGGGGGCGCAGCCGGTCGCGTATGGTGTGGCGGAGGGGCATTTTGGTTGTTTTTGCTGATTTGGTGTAGGAGGTTGTTGTAGTCGGTTACTTGAGGATATTCGTTTGTGGTAATGGTGCCTTTGGTGGCAGCTGTTGTTAATAGAGAATATGATAGATATCTAACGGTAAAGTGACAGTAGATGTGGTGGATTGCGTATGAAGAGGAAAGCTAGAGGGAGAATGCGAGGGAAGAGGTGCTTGAACCTTCTCGGCTGTAAGACTCATATTTGACTTCCGGAACTTTATTCCATGATAACTACGTAGCCTATGTACACAGGGTTAATTCTGATCAAGTCCCATCTCGTGGACTCAAGTTCCAGAAAGCTTATGTTATGAGTGCCTGGCTTGGGGCTGGTGAGACCAAGTATCTTCCGGGTCATGGCTCCGGGACTCTATAATCAGCCCGATACCCTAAACATGATAATGGGGTGTACTATTTGGGAACTTTACTGTGACTTTGTAAGTGGGCAGGAAAAAGTCTGTGATCATGCCACCTCGCAGACGCCTACGTACGCAGAGGAAGCACCCGAAGGCAGGATGTTTGATTTTATCCTTCAGGGCCTCCCCTGTTTGCTGATATATACACGACGAGACAGGATGGAAAGTCTAGGAGTGATGCACAACAAGCACTAGCCCTAGAACCTCCGGATCTGCGATATATTAGAGCTGAGCGATGAGCTACGGAGCCGAGCTTTCTGAAAGGTACGCGAGTCCCAAAAGGATTAGACCTGGGCATAGTACGCTTTGGGATGGCTTTCTGTCCTACAGCTGCCACTTGGTCTAGATCAGGTCGTCGGTGTGTAAGTACTGCTAACATTCATGTATCACTCCACGCGATATATATCCTTATACGAGGGTGACCACCCGCTGAAGGAGCCAACAGAAAAAGGGCAGTAAAATTGTTGTAGCCGTTGGACGCTCCATTAGCATAGGTCAAAGAAGAGCACCATAGCAAGCTATTTACATCCTCAGCTGCTCTCCCTCCAAGTCTGTTTGCTTTGGAGTCCTGTGTTTCAGAGGCGCATATTCCCGACTTAGTGCCTACTAGCTCGACACCATAAACAGGGCCTAGACGGCCTGTCGCTGAGCCAATTAGAGAGGCAACAATTGTCACCGAGTCATTGGGGTATTGGCGATACTCCATACTAGGCAGGGCGGGGTACTGCATGATTCATTTGTCTGAGCGGAGTGCCGGTCTGAATCATGCACTCAACGGCGATACAGGAGGGCAGAAACGACATTCACGGGCCCGGAAGGACTCGAATACGAAGCGCACTTTATGAGATTTAGGACTTGATGGTAAGCCTTGATTAGAGGGACGTACAGTGCTGACTGAATAAACTTAGAATCCTGGCTTCGTGCCACAGCCGGCTCTGAAGGATGTCCCGCCTCTTGGCTAATATAATACGACCGTGCGCAACTTGGCTCTTCGACAGGATAAAATCCTGAATGGCTGTTGTATCAGACTGAGTCGTGAGGGCGGGATATATTAGATGAATAAACCTCGTCACCCAACAGACGATGCATACCAATAGAGACGGCTGCATATTCATTATGAGTGCAGCACACTACGACTCCTCCAACTGCAGACTCCGCATCAAGCCTGCAGCTGTCAACGGTGAATGTGCATACTAGACCAGGATTGTCTGAGGGGATAGCTTATCATTCACCGAATCATGATTTGCCTCGCAACGCCTGATAGAACGCGGTATCAAGCCGACAGCATGAAGGTCCAGGTGTGCCAATTCCATGGCAAAAGAGGGGTTCTCAATCACCTTCAGTGACAGGTTTTGAATACTCTTCACTGGTTAGAAACATGCTGTCATTAGTATAAGGAGGGCATGACTGCACCCAGAGCATTTATCCTTTCTTCACTCATTCCATATCAATATCCCAGGATACTATTGAAATGATGGACACCACTCACGCCTGGATCCTTCTGCCTGGTGCAGCCATACTCCTGATAATCAGGACCATCTACAGGCTGTACTTCCACCCGCTCAGCCATATCCCGGGCCCTAAACTGGCGGCGATTACCCACCTGTATGAGTTCTACTACGATGTCTGCGCCAACGGTGGCGGAAGGTTCCTCCTCCAAATCGAGAAGTTGCACCGCAAATATGGTATACTCTCCTAACCCAGCAGTAATAGTCAGGCTCTAACTAAGATAGGCCCCATCGTCAGAATATCACCACGAGAGGTCCACGTCAACGACCCCGACTTCTACGACAAGATCTACACCTCATCCAGCCGTCGGCGCGAGAAGGATCCCTCCTGGGTGCCCATCTACTCAACCAGTACATCCATGATAACCACCGTCGGACACGAACACCACCGCTTCCGACGAAACCTGCTAAACAACTTCTTCTCGAAACGCTCCGTCATGGACTTGACCCCCATGATCCAAGAACGTATCAACAAGCTGATCCAGCGATTCGAGGAATTCCACCACTCCAAGACAGTCGTCCAGCTGGATGATGCATTCGCAGCCCTAACCGCCGATATCATCACGTACTACGGTTACGGCAAACTCTGGGGATTCCTCGAGGATAAAGACTTCCGTAGTGACATCCGTGCTGCCGCGACGGAGGTTAGTGGTATGTGCCACATTAACCGATTCTTCCCATTCCTTGACCCTCTTGTCCGCTCGACCCCAGGCTGGATGGTGCGACTCCTGGCGCCGGGCAAGACGGCGGTGTTGGATTTGCAGCAGTCAATTCTGGATGCGGTGATGGACTCGGCGACTCAAGAGGCGAAGCCTGGTAAGGCGACGACACTTGTGCATAAACTCATCGACCCGGAACTGCCGCCTGAGGAGCGCACTAAGAAGCGCATAGAGGAGGAAAGTCTTATCTTCCTGGCGGCGGGGACTGAGACCACTGGGCGCACGTTGACGATTGCTTCTTACCATCTGGCGCGGAATAGAGACGTGTTGGAGCGGTTGAGGGAGGAGGTTAAGACTGTTCTGCCGACGACCACGAGTACCTGCACTTTGTTGGAGCTGGAACGGCTTCCTTACTTGGTATGTTGCACTCACTGGGCTGGGACTTTGCGGAAGCAAGGCTGATTTGTATAGACGGCTGTACTCAACGAGGCGCTCCGTATTACCACTCCGGCCATGAACCGATTCCCTCGTGTGGCTCCTGATGAGACATTGGTGTGCGGAGAGTATCCAATTCCACCAGGGGTATGTTCAATCCACCATGATAGACTTTGGAATGTATGCTAATTTCGCAGACACCCATGGGCTCATCCCCCTTCCTCATCCACCGCAACGCCACAATCTTCCCAAACCCAGAGAAATTCGACCCCGACCGGTGGATTCGCACAAACGGCAAGACTGCAACAGGGGAACGACTCGATCGCTATCTGGCTGCATTTACAAAGGGGAGCAGGGCGTGTCTGGGAATAAAGTACGTGTACCCTGTCTCTACTTCATCTCCGCATGGTACCGAGCACTATATGGATCAATCTATATCTAACACGGTCCCTACAGCCTGGCCTATGCGGAACTGTACATGGCCCTTGCACACCTTGCTCGCAGGGTGGAGTTTGGACTGCACAACACTGGGCCTGAGGATGTTCATATATGCAGGGAATTTGTCATTGGGTATACGAAGCGCGCTGAGCCGCGTGTGTATGCACGGGTGACGGGCGTATTGCAGGACTGAACTGTAAATCTGGACGCGACGTGGACTGGTGGATTTGTGATTGTGATTTTGCTTTTAAGGGTGATTGGATCTTGGGCTAATTTGATGTGATCTGTTGAGTTTGCTTTAATTAATCGGTGTCAGATCTTCATCGGTCAAGCTATGCGTATTCGGCTAGTGTGGGCTGTCTAAGAGGTAGTGGGTTGTTTAAGGTAAGGTGGGCTGTTAAAGGCGAGGTGGCCGGTTCCCAAAGCATTACGGACCACGGAGCGATCCCGCCACCTGCCAGTGTAGCTTGTTACTCGCACGCCAGCCGCAAGCCCAAACGCTCCCTGCAGCGAAACACAGCCCTGGATGGTAACGTTGCACACGAGTAGGCGGGACTCGCCCTCTGATTGGACGAGGCCCCTGTCGGCAAGCCGTCTAGCTGTCTGCATTTAATTAACGTGACATGCCCAAAGCACGAAGGAACAAACGGAGGCCCCAAATCCGATCATGCAGTAATCGGATTTAACAGGACGCTGCCATGCCACGACAATTCAATAGTTAGTGGGCCTCGTGCTCGTATTGCAAATAATGAAAATCGTACTGCGTTATCTGATCCGCCCACACCTTATCAGATCCGTATTTTAATTTTATCAGATCCGACATCGCAGTTCGCATGCGGCCCACCCAGGCTGGAGCACCATGCGGCAGAGCTGGTGCTTGGTTCTGGCTTTTTACCTGTTAGCGCGATATGCGGTGGGGATTATACCGAGCCATCCCACCTTGATGTGTGACCACCGATCAGCGTGGGAATCGCGTTTCATGCGGTAACATTAGTCCGTGTCTGCGATTGGTTTGCACCCTGGTACTTGCTAGGATTTACTAGTACTTCCCGGGTACTCTGGCCCGTCTCGCATGTGCTGAAAAGGGCTGGCCCCGTCCGTACCCTGATTCGCATTGAGGATTTATTCTGTCTGTCTGTATTTTACTTCGGGAATCACCTCCTCGTCCTACTCGACATTGTCGACGTGAGTAAACAGAGCCGAGCCGTCATCATGGGCGCATTGGATCTTATTCGAAACCGTGATGCACGAACGGCGCAGACGGTGGTCGGTAAGGACGAGTATCACTTTCGGGATGAGAAGCACCACCATGCGAATGACTTCGAGGTCCATGCTTGGGGTCCTTCGACTGAGACTCGCAGCAACGCCGCACTGCGACACAATTCCCGCGAGGGGGTAACGGAAGAGGCGCAACGGGGTGTGCAGAAGGCTGAAGCTGTCGCATTGGTCTGGAGTAAAAAGGCGGCTTTTGGCACATATGCTCTGTAAGTGGTGCTGCACTGGTTGTAGATTGAAGTAGGTGCTAACGGAACAGTGTCTGGCTGGGATTCTTCATCCTGGCTCTGCAGTCATCTATCAGCAGCGCTATTATCCAGAACGTCTTTGCCAACTTCAGTGCCGCTCCCCAAGTCAGCACGGCGAATATCCTTTCCAACGTCATTGCCGGTGTGTTGAAGCTGCCCGTGGCTAAAATACTCACCATTTGGGGGCGTACTGAGGGACTATTGGTCTTTGTCGCGGTCTATGTCCTGGGTATTATCATCCTTGCTGCCTGCAACAGCCCGGACTCGTACGCCGCTGGATATATCCTGTATTGGGTTGGATATGACGCTCTTTATCTGATCCTGGATATTTTCATTGCCGATACAACTGGTCTCCGGAACAGAGCTTTTGCCTTCGCCTTCGCCAGTACCCCGTTCATCTGCACGGCATTTACTGGACCATTGGCCGCTCAATCCTTCCTGAAGACTTCGGGCTGGCGGTGGAGTTACGGAGTGTTTGCTATCGTCGCGCCACTGGTCTTTCTTCCACTGGCAGTGGTATTCAAGATGCATGAGAAGAAAGCTGAGAACGAGGGTATCTTCCGACGACGCCCAAGTGGGCGGACTACCATGGAGTCAATCATCCACTATATCCACGAATTTGACAGTAAGTCATGTCCTCCCATGTCTCAATACAATAGCTAACAGCCCAGTCTTCGGCGCATTCCTCCTAATGGCCGCGTTCACCCTCATCCTCCTCCCCTTCAGTCTAACCAGCTACGGCGCTGCCCAATACAACAGCGCCACCTTCATCGCAATGGTAATCGTCGGCTTCCTCCTCTTCCCAACCTTCGCGGCCTGGGAACGCTTCGGCGCCAGAACCCACTTCATCCGCTGGGAACTCCTCAAAGAACGCACCGTCCTCGGCGCATGCTTCCTCTCCGCCCTGGTCTTCTTCAGCTTCTACTGCTGGGACCTATACCTGCTCAACTTCTGCATCGTGGTGTTTAACCTCTCCATCGGGATGGCCGGGTACGTGAACCAGATCTTCAACGTCGGGAGCACATTCTGGTCTGTCCTCGTGGGCATTGTCATCCGGATTACACGGCAATTCAAATATCAGACTCTCTTCTTCGGCATGCCTCTCCTTTTACTGGGCTCGGGGCTCATGATCCACTTCCGAGGGCAGAGCGAGGATAGTACCGTTGGCTATATGGTTATGTGTCAGATCTTTATTGCCTTCGGGGGTTCTACCCTGACCATTGGTCAAGATATGGCTGTGATGGCGGCCGCCGATCGCGAGAGTGTGCCCATGATGCTATCGATTCTCAGTCTCTCGTCTAGTATCGGGGCAGCGGTGGGATTTGCCGCGTCGGCGTCGGTCTTTAATAATACGTTCTTGAAGTTTTTGACGGAGGCCCTTCCGGAAAACTCGAAGGATCTTGCGACGGAGATCTATATCAACGGGTATGTGAAGCAGATTACGCACCCTGTTGGTTCGGAGATTCGGACTGCGATTAATCATGCGTGGAGCGAGTATATGAAGTATGCTTGTATTTTGTCTACTTGTGTACTGGTGTTGGGCTTTCCGGCTGTCGGTGTTTGGCGCAATTATCGGCTCGACAGGAAGCAGAATAAGGGGGTTGTCTTGTGATTTTTCTTTTCTTTTTCTTTTTTTATACATATATTTTCTTTTGGGGCTGTGTTGGGCTGCTGGGCTGCTGGGCGAGGGCGAGGGCGAGGGCGCGGGCCACTGGGTGACTGGGAGGTTAGAAAAACGATACCCAAATTCGATGGATCAACTAGATTATGACTGGAATGACATCAACTATATCCACTCTTTTACGTGCATTATTCGATATTAACTTTGCTGGAGAATGGTTGACGCCCGGATGGGGCCGCCAACCGCACCGTGGCCGTGGTCGTGGACCGATTACGTACATAACATACATCTCGAATGAACTTGAATCATTGAAAACAGAAATTATTTAGACTGTGGCAGTGTCTAAAATATATACTAGACAATCTCCGTGATGCAGTAGAAACAAGTCTAGGCCGACTTCTTTCCGCGGACTGCAGGGATTATAATTAGCCTTGCATTGGAAGTCCAAGAGAATAAAGCCCTGGATTCCGTAGCAGAACGTGGGGTCTCTCGACATGTCAAGTCCGCTGAACACTGAACGGCTGGCCTTAGCTCGGTAGGCGTCTTCCGAACATCAGGCGACAAAATGGGGTGGCTTTGCGAGTTGCGAGTGCGACTGCGAGTTCATGCGATATCGGAGTGGTGGACCCAGACAGCGGCGGTTTCTCACCCCAGCACGCCTGGCCAGTGAGCAGTTAGCATCGGAGACGGCTCCAACAGGGCAAAAGACAGAATTATTTCTAACATACTAGTATTACAAAATGACAGGGTATCTAAAACATATCCACGGGAGAAGCACCAGGGTCCCTGTTCAGTGTCATTTCGGTTCGCTTCGGTGGGAGGGGAACGGCGGAAATTCGTGATGGGATCCCTGGTCAATGTAATCGTACAGCGCATCGGTCATTAATCGTTGGGGGTTAAATTTGGTTTAACGGCTCAATCCCCCATCGCCATGCTTGCAACGAGGATGCCTATCATTTGGGTTCCGGTAGAAACATAGGGGGCGCCGCCGCCGCTCATTTCCACGCGCGTCCGCGGCTCGATCTCCAGGCTGCGGTCGTGTTTGTTCGCCATGTCTTCGGCAGCTTGGGTGCTGCTGATCAGGTAGTCTTGCAGATCAGGGACGGGCTGGAATATGTATTCGGAGGATTGATAATGTTGCAGCTCTTGGATTACGGCGGCCGCTTTGGCGCGCTTGTCCATGTTTATTAGGCCTGCAGGGGTGTGGTCGGGGTTGCCGTCTTCGATGAATGTTAGGTCCATGAGGAAGACGCCTAGTGATTACAGGTTAGTTGAGCTGCAGGTATGTTGCATGAGGATGAGATGAAACCACACCAAGGAATGGAATGCATGGGGGACTCGCTGCCCGCATTGTCTCTCGGTACTCGTTGAAATTCCTCGTGCTGTTGACGAGCCGCTGTATCCGTTTTAGGGTCGCCATGGTGCGCTCACTAACTTGCGACCAGGTCCGAGCCAGCCGGTGTATCGGTGCTGTTCCAAGTCCAGACACGACGGCGATTGTTGTGGAGTAGTTTCTCATCTCGTAGCAGACCTGTGGAGAGTCAGAGGGTTCATGCAGTCAGTGACAGAAGTAGACGCACCTCCAAAATATCGATAAAGTGTTTAATCAGCCGCACACGCTTTTTCAGGTCTGATTGCTCGAGAATGAGATTCCCGACCCAGTTCGCCAGCTGATTGGAATGGCGGATCATTGCTCTGATATTCGGCGCTGGCTCCAAGTCCCCTGTCTTCTTCTGCCATGTTTTGTTCAAGCACTCTTCCAGGCGTATTTTATCGTACAGTCGCGACTCCAGCAGCGTCAATTGCCGCGCAAGCTCGGTCGGGTTGAGGTCCAAGAGCTTGATCTTCTTCATCTTCTTAGGAAGCACCGGTGGCGGGGAACTGACACTCTGCATTGAAACGCGCTGGTGGCCTCGCAAGTTCCGGTCCCCTTGTAAGCGCCGCTCAATGACATTAATCAACCCATTCGACCCCGGCGTCTTGAGTGCCGGAATCGAGTCGAGCGCGAACTCGTAGATCCGTTTAAGCAGGTCGCGGGCTTCGTCATCGTCGGGCTCTCCCCAGGTCTGTTCCAGCCAGCGCTTGAGGATATTGATCACCCGTACCTGCGTCGGTTTCTTTTTGTGCGACAGCCAGATCTGGTATTCGGCCTGGGTGAGTCCGTCCGGGTGTTGGATGTAGAATCGCTCCATCAGCATGGCGAATAGCTGCGCGCTCGTCATGAAGGAGCGAAATGTGAGAAGGAAGATCTGGTTGAACGCCGTGTCGAGTTTATCGTGTCGAGTGAGGTATTCGACCAGGGCGCCCGCGGTTCCTCCCTTGACAACCGGGACGCCATTGTCCAGCTCGAATTGCATTTCATCGTGGTGGTCCGGCTGCAGGAACCAGATGGCTTCGTCGAATAGCGAGGATGATCTGGTCGTCGTGCTTGGGGCTACCGAGACGTCGCTTGAGGGCGCGCGAGCGTGCTCCATGCTGAAGTGGTGGTGTTGGGGATCTCAACGCACTGGCAGCAGCATCGTTGCCTGTGGGAGACATGGAGGGACGCTCGAGACCGATGGGTGCATCTAATCTAATCTTAAGCAATCCAACAGTTGGAAAATGACTAACAGCACCCCATCCATGCTGTTGAGTTGGTTTTTTTAACAAGTCTTTACAGTTTACCTCTGCCTGTTTGGTCACGGATCGCCAGTATTTCACTGCCAAGCTTACCACAGCAGTCGCTCCTGGCCAATCCTTGATGCAAAAATACCGCTTGACAGAACAGGTATCGCGGGTATTTGTCCGCGCAAGGATAGCAGTATAAAGCCTGTGTCCGGGAAGTTATATCATCCATCTTATGCCAGCTAAAGCTTTACGCCGTAGTCTTGATGGCACTGGCAATCAGGTCTGGGTCGAGTTCCCCTGAATCGAGTTCCCCTGAGTCGTGGCGTTCAGATCACAACTTCGTCGGTATACGGCGTACCTCACAACAGCACCGAATGTAGCCGCTCCCCACATACAACTAGGTAGCAACAGCTTAGCTCGATTGCTACCTATTCAGCTGTCTATTTATCGAGATGACTTCAATATCACCATTGTCACCGCGATGGCCCAACTACCATCACACCGGCTTCCAGAACCACAATGACAGCCCAACTCCCCCCAAACTACGCCTTCACTGATTCTCCCCCCTCAGTCGCGGACTACCTCCACCTCCGCCTCGCCTCCGGCCTCTCCCCCAAAACCGTCGCGCAAGGAACCGCCTCGGTCAATGGCGCCTGGTACGGCTGCTACATCATCCACACCGACCCTTCTACAAATACCGCAAGGCCAGTCGCAATGGGCCGCATCATCAGCGACGGCGGGTGGTACTTCCACATTGTGGATATGGCGGTGCTCCCGGACCATCAGCGCAAAGGTCTTGGGGAGGCAGTGCTGAAGAAGTTGCTGGTGCATATCCGGGATAATGCGCCCGAGGGGAAACCGTATATTAATCTCTTGGCGGATAAGCCGGGGCGAAAGCTGTACGCGAGGAATGGGTTTGTGGATGCGATGCCGGGGAGTCTGGGGATGGTTTATGAGGGAGACTTTTCTTGAACTAATGTACGGAGTATTAGATGAATGGGTGGTTTGTTGTCTATTGCTGTTTGTCTATATAACTTACACTCTATCAAGTCTATCATCGTCCAACGCTAAATCAAATATCTATCGTACAGCACCGGTTCAGGCTTATTTTTCTGGTCCAGACTTCCATCTCTGCAGCATCCCGCGAATATCGAGACCGCGTCCATTCCCATTGCCATCTCCCTGTCCCGGCCTCTTCCAGTCCATCTCAATCAGTGTCCCGATAACCCCCATCGTCCCGGCAGTCATGACAACCGGTCCCCAGATGCTTGGAACAAACTGGCCCTTCCCCAGATTCCGACTCACGGTTATATACCGAAACAAACCGTACCCGAACGACCAAACGCTGATGACCTGACAGAGACGGCTAACAAGGATATCGGGGCTATCTCGCAATCTCGTCTTCGTAGGTGGGGGTTGATCGGTAGCCGTTACCGTGGTTGTGTTGCGCGTTTCTGATTGCGAAGGACCCGCGGTGACTTCAGCGACCGGGTTGAAAATATGCTCAATCAGACCAAGTCTTCCAACAGCTAGCCCCATCGCCGCAAAGGCGAGACCCATGCGTGTCCATGAGAGAAATGTGCGCTCGTTGGCTTGGTGGTCGCGGAGTTGCGAGCCGTTGTTTGCGACGGGCTTGGGGAGGAGGCGGCGGAGGAGGGAGGACATTGTGAGATTGGCTTTTCTGTTCGCTACGCGTATTAGTGGGTGCGCGAGACTTGGAGGGGCAGGTTTTTACTTTGGCGGGGTGATGCAATGCAGGGAGATGACGAGGTGGGATTGAGGCGTGAGAGACGGTCGCGAACTCAAGTCGCAAATTTGGTTGACGTTGAATGCGGTGGAGTCCGGATCACTCGTTCAAGCCTCAGGACTGAGTGTCGGATCTCCACTGATTGTCATGTCGGAGATTGTCTTCGGGCATCCAGACTTCCAGAATCCAGAGTCTGAGTCCTGCAGTGCTACATTACTCCTCAGTCGAGTGACTCACAAAGTCTCCGACACAAAGCGCTTGAAATCCTGCAGCACGTCAGATCGACTGGGATTGGCTCACTCGACGCAATAACACGCCTCCGATCGTTCTCTTTTGTCAGCCTCGTTGATCCGGACTGGCCGATTTCCTTATAATATCAGGCCTCAGCTCCATGGCTGATACTCGTTGCAAACTTGTTCGCAATGGCGGTTGGCACGCAGAGGCTGCCCTGGGGCTACACATGGCGCTCGTCGCAGTCCTTCATCATCGCCACGGCCACCATCAGCTTGTTCTCTGGTATGTCAACCATCCAATTTGACTGATAGATACTAACGCCATCAGAATGCTTCTTGTTCGGATTTATCGTGCCAATTCTCCCGTATATGCTCGAGACGCGCTTGCATCTCGATCCATCACGCACTCAAACATTCACCACCACCCTCTTGACCCTCTACGGCGTCATCTCTCTTCTGGCTGCTCCATTCATCGCCCATTTCGCCGACAAAACACCCAGCAGGAAGATCCCGCTGCTGCTATGCCTCGCAGCATGTTCGTCGGGCACTATTCTCGTCGCCTCCGCCCGGGCCGGTACGCTCCCTCTCTCTTTGAAATCAGCCCACCACTAACAGCACCAGTCTGGGTTCTCATGGCAGGCCAAGTCCTTCAATCTCTGGCTAGCTCCGCCGTCTGGATCGTCGCGTTCGCAACCCTGGTCGATAATCTCGACGGCGGAAACAAGGGGAAAGTGACGGGGACTGCAATGTCCATCGTCGGAACCGGAATCTTCGCAGGGCCTATGGTCTCGGGCATCCTCCTAGAGCTGTTCGGATACTGGCCTGCGTGGTCGGCTGCTCTGCTCCTCCTCTCCGTAGACTTCTTTGCCCGTCTCGTCATGATCGATAATCGATCGGCCGTACCGGCATCATCGGACTCGAACTCGGACGCGGACGCGGACTCGAATGAGCCTGAGCCCCAGGAACGCACTGCCCTCCTTGCTGACCACCAAAGCGATACTCATTCTACCATCGATGGTCAGAAGACAGACACTGACCCCGAATCACCCCGCGGCTTCTACAGCGTAATGCTCCGCAACCCCCAAATCATCGCCTCGATATTCAACACCCTCATCATGTCCACCGTCCTTGCCAGCTTCGACACCACACTACCCCTGCACGTCCGCGCTGTCTTCGGCTGGGGCTCTCTGCCCGTCGGTCTTCTCTTCCTCGGCCTCAACCTGCCTGCTATCGTCCTCGGGCCTGCGATTGGGTGGACGCGCGACCATCTTGGTCTCCACTGGCCGACGACGATCGGGTGGGCGCTGACAACGCCTTTGCTTTGGTTGATGGCCGTCCCGGGGGAGGAGTTGCCCTGGGGGAAATTGGAGAAGGGGGGGCAGGGTGTTTTTATTGGCGCTATTGTTGGGCTGGGGTTTGCGTTTGCTTTGACGAGGGGTGCTGGGTCGTTTCAGATGATGGGTGTGTTTCTTCCTTTCTCTCCTTTTTGTATTCGGGATACTAACGTGATATCCTAGCCGTCGTCCATGACCTGGAATCCAAAAACCCGACTATTTTTGGTCCGTATGGTGGCAACTCGCGACTGTCCAGTTTGACCGAAGTCCCGTTTAATGTTGGGATGATACTTGGGCCATTGCTGTCGGGGAGTTTCTCGGAGCTTATTGGGTATTATCATATGAGTTGCATACTGGGTGCGTACCTATCTTGATTTTTCTTCCCTAGTATGGTTGGTTGGTTTCGCTAACGGGTTACAGCGGTGGCGTCGCTGCTTGTTACGGTTTCGTCGTGGATGTATCTCACGGCGGGGCCGGGGAGTAAGGAAGGCGAGGGGAGGCTTGAGGGGGATGAGAATATTTCGTCTTAGTAAAAGTTGTTTTAACATATACTCTTAATGTTTAGGGTGCTGGGTTAAGGTCCTAAAAAAAGCGAGAATGTTGTTTTGTGGCTGCCAAGTGAAACCCAGTATATATATCTGACGCAATCAGAATGTACACGGCCTCGCATCGAAACAACGTCAGATTCAAGTATATTCAATATCTTGATAGAATTGAGGTAGAATACAACATAATCCAGAGATGCGACACCGTTTATTGGTATGACTTTTACAATTCGCTTTTAGGGAATAACCATCCCACCCATCCAGCCAACCCATACTACAAACATAAAATAACAATTCATCAAGTCAAGTCACCTACTCTCATCAACTCCCCACTCCTGCTTAACCCGAATGCCCCTCCCAAAGCCCCTCCCATCCCCTCTCCTCCCATCCCCTCTCCTCCCAGCCCCAACAAGCTCCCTCTCATCCTCCTCAACACCAACCCCATCCTCACCCCCCCTATCCTGCACCGAAATCCCCGCATAATGCTTCGGCCCCAACGGCCTCAACCACAACTGCCTCGTATCATCATCCAGCGGCTGGAACCCATCCTCGTTTGTCCCTCTCGAGCCCTTGCCCAGGTGTCCGCCGCCGCTGCCCTTCGAGCGCGACCGCGACTTGACCGGTGTAGCGCCCGTCCCGATGGGCGTGGTATTCGTGCGCCCTAGTAGCGGACGCATCATGGGGATGGAGGCGAGGGTCACGGCGAGACAGGGCTCGATGCCGCTGAAGATGTTGGCGTGGGGGATTGTGTATGTGATGTCGTTGAAGTTCATGCTGGAGAGGACGGCGATGCGCAGGGCGGAGATTATGCATGTTCTGTACATTTTAACATTAACACATTAACACACTATTCAACTAGTACTAATGCCAATACCAATTCAACTGGTGGTGGAGGTGGAAAGGGGAAAGGAGGAAGGACGTACACAAGACCCAACCCAAACACGGTAATCAGGGTGATTTTCTTATACAGCGCCATCTGGAGTTTATACAGACTGCTCATAGGGAGGACAAGCACCGCGACGTCGGTGATGAGATTGATGACGCCCGTCGCTGTGAAAGAGGAGACCTGGTTCCCGCAGTACCCCCCCGGGATGGTTTTATCCCAGTTGAACGCAAACGGGCGACAGATCAGACAGCCGGCTAGGATGGTTGCTATGGCCCAGGCGACGATGATGGACATTGTTGTGTAGGAAGAGATGATGAGCCAGCGGACGGGAAATATGCGGAGATACAGGAAGAGAATGGAGATCTTTGTGCAGCTGAGACTGAGCACCCAGAGGAATTGCAGCGGGATGATCAGCTTGGATAGCTTTGTGATGGGCTCCAGGCCGTAGTTGGGGTCTATGGCGATGTCCTGGACGTGTCTGTAGCCGATTCCAGCTTGGATTACGCCGGTGATACTGATGGATTGCAGGCCGACGCCGAAGATCTGGGAGTATAGTATTAGTATGCACCGGACAGGACATGTTTAGATGGACGTACACATGCTGCAATGAGGAACCAGTCACTGATAGTCCATTTCTTATGGGCCAGCTTGTGAGCCAGGAGACGGAGGCAGACAGCCACGACAGAGAGAACAGAGAACGCAATAGCAACGCCGAGAACAGCCCGCTGGTCGTGCGTTTGGACGGGGAAGGTGATGGTCATCTTGCAAGACAACGACTGACTCGGAGTCGAACAATGGCTCTGCTGCAGAACAACAAACGGCAGCGGAAACTGGACCCCCGTTCAATTTAAATGCTCCTGGACTCCGCATTTTCCGAGGTGCAGAATTGTATTAATTCGAACTGGACTGATCCTGGCGAGTCTAGGAGGGCCGTTGCCGCGAGCTCTCGAACGGAGGATCCGATGGACCCCTTAACGGGGCCGTCCTCCCGTGTCGGCCAGTTAGACTTGGTAGGAGCGCTAATGGATCCCAAAGGATCGATCCTGGTTGCCAGATCAGAAGTATGCACTCTGCAGACCCGTATAACAGACTCGTCCAACGAAGTTGCGCTGTGTCCTGTAGAAATATGACACCCGGCAGAGGCCGCTTAAGGTTCCGAGCAGTCTGTTGTTGGCGCTCGTATAATGGGAACAGAGTTCTGTCAGAATGGCATTGAGCAGTTCGGCAAACTCAAATCAGCCTTGGGAGCTCCACCGGGGCCCGTGAAGGTTGACAGTGGGCTGTTCTATTGGCAGTTAGGGCTGGGCTGTCGCAGTCTCATACCGCCGTCTCTGCTAGCGCTGCCTTGGGAACTAACAACGCTCCCCGGCTGGTCCTGTCCACCAGACTTGTTTTTGGAGTAATTATGGGCCTTGGGATTGGCTGGGGATGGTCTGACTCGAGGAACTGATGCACAGCCGGCAGCCCCGAATAAGGAGAGCAAGCGGTCGGCCTCTGATCCAGTGGGATTGGCTGTGTGCGGGGGCCCAATATAAACCTTGTGCTGTCGCGAACTGCCGTCTTTTCTGCAGTTATTTCGCAGTTTGAACTCCTCGTTGAAGGCCGTCCCAATGGCTGTCTCTGTCGTCCTCCTCGTCGTGGGAGCTCTGTCCCTGCTGTATCTCAGCACCAGGAAGGGCAAACCCACAGAGAAGACACTGCTTAAACTGCCACTCATCGGCGACCTGCACAGTTCTCCCATCGAGAAGCCCCTCGTCAACTGGGACGACTGGGCGAAGCAGAATGGCCCAATTGCCGTCCCCAAACTGTTCGGGCTCATCCCCATCGTCGTACTCAACTCTTACGAGGCCGTCACCGAGCTGTTCAGCCGTCGCAGCCAGTGGTACAGCAACCGCCCGGCCTCCGTGAGCATGGAGATGATCACCGGCGCAGAGCCAGGTCGCTCGCGCTTTACCCTCATGCACGACTACGACGAGCACCTCAAACTCCACCACCGCATCCTCTCCCCCAGTCTCGGCGCCCCCGCCGCTCCAAAATACCAGCCATTGATGGAACTCGAGGCGAAACAGCTCCTCTTCGACGTCCTCACCACCCTGACCCAGTCCTCAGACAACACCCTGAGCACCACGGACATCTACCCCCTCCTCGAACGCACCCAGTCCAGCGTCATCCTCGCCTTACACTACGGCCTGCGCATCCCTCGCTTCGAAGAACCAATCCTCCACGAGGTCATCGACATCCAAACAAAAGTCACCCACCTCGCCGCCAACCCGCAACTCCCAGATATCATCCCACCCCTGCGCCACCTCCCCACAGCCCTCTCCCCCTGGCAGCGCTCCGCAGACGCCCTCTTCGCCGAACAAGTAGACCTCTACACGCGCCTCTTCACGCACGGCCGCGACGGCCCAGGCTGGAACGCCACAAAACAGGCCATCGCAACAGCGAAAAAGCACGCCCCCGAAGACACACCCGTCTCGGATCTCGATCTCGCGTTTACCCTCGCGACTTCCATCCAGGGCGGGATGGAGACGTCCCCGCGTCAGCTATTGTGGCTGTTCATCGCCGCAATGAGTAACCCGTCCTTCATGACCAAGGCGCACGAGATACTGGACAAAGTTGTCGGCCGGGATCGACTCCCGACATTCGCGGACCGGTCGAATTTGGCGTTCCTTGATGCCATCACGCATGAGCTTTTCCGGTGGAGACCGATTTCGCCGGGTTCGATTCCGCGCCGCGCGGACCATGCGGATTCGTTTGGTGGGACGGAGATTAAGAAGGGGTGGACGGTTATTGCGAATGCGTGGGCGATTGGACGGGACGAGGCTGTTTTTGATCCTGCGGTTGGGAATACGCAGGAGTTTGTACCGGAGCGGTGGCTGCGTGAGGATCCCTCGACTAAAGAAAGCAAGCTTCGTTCGGACCTCCCTCTGCCGGTGTTTGGGCAGGGACGGAGGATATGTCAGGGGAAGAGGGTTGCGACGGATGGCACGTTTATGCAGGTTGCGTCGCTGATCTGGGCGTTTGAGGTTGAGGTGTTGGATGGCGATGTGGTGGATCCTTGGGAGATGGTTGTTGTGGGGTTTATGACTATGCCTAAGGAGCGGAGGTTCAGGCTGAAGCCCAGAGGGGACTGGGTGGTTGATGTTATAAGGAGGGAGTGGGAGGGGGCGGAGAAGGGCATTGGGGAGGTTATGGTTGCGGGGGATGTTGAATAAGATATTAATGGTAGTGGTAGTAGTAATATTCAAACCTCTTCAGCCTGCCGATTCTATTATTAATGGTATGTATTATGTTCGAACAATATAAGGTTGTCATGGCTTAGGGCTAGAGTCCGGACCATGGTAGGCGTTGATATTCCGCGGTTCGCTGCACGTTGCTCGCCACCCCCTCCGTGGCTGTCTGCTAACAACTTCATTACTGTGGTTCTTTTTGTCGGGGATGCTCTTCACCAAATTTCCAAGTCTCGCCTACCAGCCATGTTTATCTCGTATCACTTGCCATCTGCCAGCCCCTGACTTAGAACATAACTGTGTCAGAGCAATCCTGATCTAGGCCTGGGTATGGTATATAGGCCAGCAACGAAAACCTTTGGCCACTCTCCGACCCATTCATAACCATGCAATCCAAGCGAAGTGGAGACATAACCTGCCAGAACACGAAACAGCCAAGCTGCATCAAGAAGCGGGCAGTGTTGCATGTCGGGCCCGCGGAGTTTCAAATGCAGTCACTCGGGTGGGAGGAAGTGTGCACCCGCAAACGATAAACTTTTGACTGAACTTTGAACACACCTTTGCCCACTAGAAATACAGGGGAAGTCCCCATCTGATGTCATCCTATCCAGACGCTGGCTGCTGTCGCGTGCATTTAATTCTTGACTCCCGGGTCTTTTCGTATTCAAAATCGACTTGCGACTTTTCTTTCTTCCTTTCGCCTGGCTCTATTCGCGTTTGCACTGGGTTCGCCCAAGATGGTACATTCGTTACTATATCCTCCAATGCTCCATCGACCATAATGGCGCTTCTTTCCCCGGAGTTTGTTCTCCCAGAGGTCACGGAGGCTGACATGGCAGTTGCTTCAATTGCATGGGGGTTCACCATTGGCTTTGGGTGGCTAACTAGCTGGACTGCGGTGAAGCAGACTGTGAACATCTACAAGAGGAACGGCCGCCGCGTCTTTCGCAATGCCTATGTATGGATGATATGGCTGGAGATTATAGTTTGCTTGATATTTAGCATAATCTGCTGGTTATATGTGAGGGGTGTGATTCCGCCAAGGTGAGGCTGCATCAATCCGAGATAGCGTCGAGGCAGTGAGTGCTGACTGAATTGTGAGCTTTGCTTTCTATTTCGGCATTGGTATAATTTATCCAATTCGGCCCCGTGCTTTAATATCAGCAAGCTGACTTTGTGCCAGTTACACTATGGGCCCTGCAGGTAAAGTCAATGGCTCTGCATCCTCTCGGGAAACCCATTAATCGTGCGAACCTGGCCAGGTCCAATTCCTCCTGCAAATCATCATTAATCGTTGTGCATTACTCCTTCTGGACCAAAAGAAGGCAACATATCTCAAGGCCGCCGTCGCCACCCTCATCACCGCGGTCAACATCTCGGTCTATACTATCTGGGTTCCCGCTCGTCTGCAGATCTCAGAGAACTACATCTGGATCAACGAACGGTGGGACCGTTGCGAGAAGGTCATCTACCTAGTTGTCGACGGGTCGCTCAACTTCTATTTCATTCATATCGTTCGATCGAACCTAGTAGCGGCCGGTCTGATGAAGTACAAGACTCTGATCTACTTCAATATGAGTATTATCGGGATATCCCTTGGCATGGACGTCCTTATCATATCTATGATGAGTTTGCAAAACACATTCGTGTAAGTATAGTTGACAGCTGAATGGAAATACTGCTGACACCGCTATAAGGTATATGCAGTTTCATCCGCTTGCGTATATGGTCAAACTCAACATCGAGCTGTCAATGGCTGATCTGATTGGGAGAGTTGCTGGAGATCGTTCCTGTGGCACCATCTATCAAGACGCACCGGACAGCCTGGAGCAGCCTGGGGTGGACAATATGCAGGTGGTTGATTTTGGCTCCATGTACAGGAGCACACCACTCATTTAACGTATACTCTTTGTATGCAACTCAAGTACCAATTATATCGATTCTAGAAAGCATGTAGGTAGCAAGGAGTATCATGATTAGGAAGATCCCGACTCCGCGTCCAAGGGCGGCCGAATATGGGAGAGGAGGAACGCAGCATATGCAGCGGCCGTTGCAGCAGCATACCCCTGCCATATATTGTTGTTGTGCGAATCTGCATAATCGCAAATCCCTCGGACTACCAGAGATGGAATTGTAGACATGATCCCGGTAGCTTCGGTCAATATTACTAAATTGCAGACAGTAGAGGATAATATCAGTTACTTTGTTGGTGCTCGCTATATTTCTAGATTGAACGTGCTAAACACCGTTATTGACCCGATGACACAGCATGGGTTCAGTGACTATTACTTTAAAGAATCCACCTTGGCTGTTAAATCCACCACACAGGTTATGATTTTGGATATACAGCAATCTTAGGGGCAACGCTTGTGATACCTCTCATCCGACATTGCACGGTGTATACTTGATCGCGTTGCACAAGCACCACCGTTATATATCCTGTATTTCCGTTACCGCAGTTCTACATAACTGGAGTTACAAGCGCAAAGTAAGATCTTAATAGGCGCCGTTCCACACGGTTGGTTTGTTATCCTTCGCCCACCGCTCCTCCGCATTGCTCCCAAACGGGGGCGGAATCATTCCATTGACGCGCCAGAGTCTCCGTTCGGTCTCATCGACGTGGAACTCCCAATCATATCCCTTGTCAGCAACATGCGGCTTCAAGGCGTTGTCGAAGGAAGCAGCGGTGCGTTTATAAACGAGGTCATCATCCTCAAGCCGAACAGCAATATGATCGGCGACGATTCGAATGAAAGGTTTGTCGGTTTGAGGTTCACCTCCAATCCAGACATCCCGGGGCGAGAGCTTAACAAAGTTGATCACGACGTAAAAGGCAGGAAGACCAATTCCAGTGTATATGTTCGTTATGTCTTTGCTTAATGCTCGCTTCGCGGCATCGTCGTCAAAAGTGCCCGGGGGGTGGAAAACGAGCCAAAGTGGCATGTTGAGGGTCTGCAATATAGTTTCAAAACCTGTGAAGAAAGTCTTAGACATAGACGGTACAGAAGTAGAATACAACATCGAATCATGAAAAACGGCCTGGAAGTGAAGGAAGCCTGGTGGTTATGCTTTATAGCTACAGAAACTCATCCTCAACATGTAGGGCATTTCTTCGGTTATTTTACGGATCAACAGGCCTTCTTCTCCACAGACGGGATGCAGCAAGCTGTACTCAGTGTCTTCCACGTTTACTTATGACTGATCATGCCGCTTGAAAGATGGCCATGTCAGACACGTAGCTGTGGCTATAGATGAGCGCCGGCGAGATCACTAATCACGCAGATACTCCGAAGTCTGTGGGAAAGTACTCAGCACCTTAGCTACGAGTTCCATAGCCTGGTGGTGTCTGAATAAAAATGCTCAGGACTGAAATGCCTCGTTCCTCGCTCCTCGCTCCTCGTTTGTTGAGAGCTGCCAAATACATATGTTCGGACAGCAAAAACAAAGGGTAGCGAACAACCAAGTATCCTCCATGATGCCTTTGAGAGACATTAAATTCAGAACCTCGGACGGCCTGACCCTTCGCGGATGGCTGTTCATCCCCGATTCCTTTACTGGAGAGTTACCATGCCTCGTCATGGCACACGGATTCGCAGCTCACAAAGAAATGGGACTGAGGCCCTTCGCGGAATATTTCACATCCAATCTTCGGATCGCCTGTCTTGCCTACGATAACCGTTGCATTGGCGCGAGTGATGGCGAGCCAAGGAGGGAAATCATCCCAGCACTGCAAATCAGTGACTACTCAGATGCTATTACTTTTGCGCAGTCCCGGCCAGAGATTGACGCCAGGAAAATTGCTATCTGGGGCAGCTCGTTCAGTGGAGGGCATGTTCTTACCGTTGGTGCTGTCGATCGTCGCGTGAAAGCTGTAATCAGCCAGGTGTGAGCTTCCCTTGCTAAGACCGTGATCTCTAGTTTGAACAGTGTGTGTCTAACGTACCATGTCTGAGCAGGCCATTAACCAGCGGATGGGATACCTTCCATCGTATAAACAGGGCCGATTTTGTGCCAAGTCTCAACCAGTTATTTGCGAATGGTGGGTGTCAAAGTGCTCTAGTGGGTATGGGAAAAAAAAAGTACTCTTGCTAACGAGCTTGCACGTAAAACATAGATCGCGAGGCTCGTGCTAGGGGGGAAGCGCCCAGTCGGATACCTGTTGTGGACAAGGATCCCCAAACGCGTGCTTTTCTTCCTTCAGAGGACAGCTATAATGGGTACATTGCAGCAGAAGCGTTGGGTTGGAAAAACGATGTGACACTCAAGAGGTATTTCCCATCCAGTACCCTGAGTTCGCAGTGCTCTGGGTCTAACTATCAACTATCAAATAGCCTCGAAGCATTCCGAGCATACGAACCGGCAGCCCACATCCAGCACATCGCTCCTACTCCATTATTGATGATTGTCATGGATAATGACGTTGTCACGCCTACTGAGATTGCACTTGGAGCCTTTGCCAGGGCCAGGGAACCGAAGCAATTGCACATGCTACCGGGAGGACACTTTGACCCATACGACGGACCGCTCTACACAAAAAATGTCCCGGTTCAGGCGAAGTTTCTGCAAGACAGGCTTCTGGAGTAGGAGGCGGTTACTTGCAGGAGATGTGTCAACCGTTTCTTTCCAATGGTTATAAGGGAGTCAGTCCCGATGCCCCATCCAAGCTCGGTCTTCCGAGAGGGTTTAATAGTGTTTCTAGTTTATGTCAAGTAGACGATTATTCGAGATCATCAGGTTAGTCCTGATTTAAGATGTGTTCGCTCAATTGATAACTGGGCCCATGGTAATGATTTGCATAGCATCGAGGAGAGTGTAGAAAGAATGTCCTCCAAGTTGTTTCCTGTATTATAGAATTCTAGAGTTATAGATTCAGACGCCTACTCATCCCAAGGGAAGCAAGAAGCCAAAGCGACCAAAATCAGGTCTTGAGTGCGCCTGACAAAAGGAATAATGAGATACAGCCGACACTGGCCGTTCACGTCTGTGCGAAGGAACGAATAAAAGCGTGAGTATTTCTACGCGGGATAATGGACCATTCTGACTGAGGATGACTTCAGCAATCTAACGTCTGCTGGTAGTATTGGCTTCTAGTAGGCGATATTGAAAAAGACAATTAATCTCCAGTGCGTCGCTTGTTAACACTACTCAGCCAGCTGAGGTTACTTCGCCAGACACGTAGGCTCCATAAAAGCCCCAACCGAGGACCATAGGATTGAACCGGTCTGGATACTTTTCCAGCATCGCAGAGTACAGTTCAGTTACACTCTTGGGCTTCGGCTTCTCGTTCAACAGATCAATGAAATCTTGGATATATTTCTTGGTTGATTCCAGATGCCAAACGCCATCCATCTCATCGGCGTTTCGATGTCCAGGTACCACATACGCTGGGTTGAGTGCCTCAACCCTTTCCACGGCTCTGATCCATTCCTGCCGCTTCTCGGGAGAGTTGGCCTCGAAAAGCATTTGGTGAACATTGCCGTATACGACATCCCCGCAGACGGCGAGTCTCAGGTCTGGGACCCAGAGGACGGTTGAGTCGAAAGTGTCGGAATGCCCGCATTCAATAGCCTGGAAAGTCCATCGGTTGGCCAAGACAAATTTGTTATCCTTTGGAAGCGGGTTCGGAAGCTGCTGTGGAGTATGAAGTTGGTCCCCGGGAAAAAAGGCGACCCACGTTGAGGAGAAATATGGTTCGGCAATCTGCTGTTTTATATGATGGACAGTGCCTTCGGTTGCCACTGGCTGCGCCTCTGGAAAGCGTTGCAGCAGCTGAGGGAGGCCGAGGAAATGGTCTGCGTGGCCATGCGTGATGTAGATGTAGGCAAGCTTTCGTCCCGGGGCAGTTGCCTCAATCCACTTGATCAAGTCCTTGTTCTGGCTGATTGTTATTCCCGTGTCGACGAGGACAGCTTCGTTGGGAGAGAAAACCAGAGTGCAGGTTTCCGGGGACCATGTGGTGTTTTCGCGATGGGAGACATGGTCAACGCAGGGGATTGGGGGGACGGTATAGACAGCTACCCTCAGCCCGGCCATTTTAGAAATATGTTCGTATGAGAGGATGTATAAAAAGTGGCACAAGAGCGCAATGACTAGAACATTACAAGACAAGGAGCGTGCCCTTTAAGAAGTAGTCTGCACCCGTCTGTGGCAAGGCCGTTTGTAATTTGGTTCACCCCCGGTCGGACTGATCACTTATCAAGAATTTGACCTGATCACATATCAAGAATTCGGCATTCGGAGGGTTTCTTCTGTGTCGCACCAACATCTTGATCTGCAGCGAGTGGGGATGATTTGATGGTGATGATCAGTAATCATCGGCAAAGGGAACGAATGTTCACAGGAAACTTATATTGCGGGGGCTCGCTTTCTGTAATGCCATCAAAGCACGCATATTAGAAAGTGCAGATATCGCTTCGTTATTCAGTTAACCTATTTCACAATATGCCTGACTGGAGAATTTATCATCCTACCGGGACCTTCACGGATCCCGAGCACAAAGAAAAACTGGCCGAGGCCATTACCTCGATATACACTCGAGTAGGGCTGCCGGCATTCTATGTGGTAGTCATATTCATCGAGATGCCCCCCGGCACCCTATACCGAGCCGGAGTATCATGTGTAAGTTCACTAGGACGTGGGTAATAGTCAATCTTCTTCTCACGCATAATCGAACAGCACGCAGAGGGGGTGAAGCCATTTGTCCGGCTTACATTCAGCCACATCGCCAGGCACTTTCCTCCGGGCGAGAGCCCTATGCGGACGAATTTCATGAATCGGGTCCACGACACTTTGAAGCCGTACCTTGCAGACAAAGCGTACGACTGGGAGGTCAACGGCGAGGAGCTGGAGCGCGAATTCTTGCATATCAATGGCCTCAGGATTCCCCCTACAGGCTCCGAGGATGAGCAGAGATGGTTCCGTGACAATGAGCCGTCGCCTTGGGGTCCTTACCTTGCGGCCTAGCTGTTACCATGGCGGCTGTACGAGCTTTGAGTCCAGGACGTTAAATTCCAACTGTTGTCGTATTTTAGAGAGGCTGGACAATTAAAGGTGTGGACCGATGCTTTGATAATATTGAACCTTCGTTGCGGCCTGTTTGTATCGGTGGTTGGTTTCTCTAGTTCACCGAAAATGGTAATCTACATACATTAGGTAGATAAGGTAAACAATCAAGCTGTGTTAAGGGCGCCTGAGGCTGAGTAGGGCCTGTAGGGATTCCTCGCCTCCTGGAGATAGTCTAGGTAGTATAGTAAGAGGACCTGGAACTCGTCACGCTTGTCGGGCTCCAGTGACCGTGCGAGTGTCTAAATTGGATGAATCGACTGGGATCTGGCGCGGAGAATCCCGAACCCTCAGCAGGGTATCTATGCACGGAATAATGACATTTGATCAAAGGTTTTCGTAGAAGCGATAGAATCAAAATCGCAATACCTGCTCGTCTATTGGCAGTCCAGTAGCCGTTTACTAAGCAATTGCGGGATGTACAGTGCAAAAAAACGGGGGCTGCTGTGTATTTCGTGGCGCGGAAATGTGGACATGTCGGGTCGATCCACCCATGAGTCACTCAGGCCGAAATCAGATCTGACATATAAAACAATATCGAACCCATCTTTAAACTTAGCCAACTGCCAGGAACAACCACGATGGACCGACTTTGGCTGTACGCTGTTATTGGGACTACCCTCTGGCTCATCCAGGTACCCCTCTCGTATCCTCACCATATAAATCACTAACTGGTATAGAAAATATACAAACTCTCCACCTCACCACTCCGTCAAATCCCAGGGCCTATCATTACAAAATTCACTCGTATTCCTCTGAAGCTGTCGATTCTAAGGGGTACACGAATTTATTATATACATGCTCTCCACCAGAAATACGGCCCGATCGTGCGCATCAGCCCCGATGAAGTCTCCATCTCCTCACTCCGCGACTTCAAAGAAATTCACCGTGTCGGGTCTCCATTCCTGAAGAGTCCATGGTATAAGAAATTTGTCATGGGCCGTCCGCCGGGGATGTTTGATATGCCCGGTGGGCGGGAGCATGCAGAGAGGAGGAAATTATTTGCCAGGGCTTTTTCGAAGAGTGAGCTGCGGAGAGTGTGGGAGGGGGTTGTTAGAGAGAAGATTAGAATGGCTGTTGGACAGATGAAGAATGAATTGGATGCTGCCACTTCCGACAAAAGGTGTGATGTGTTGAAGTGGTGGACGTTCCTGGCCACAGATGTGTCTGGCCATTTGATGTTTGGGGAGGATTTTGGGATGTTACAACTCGGCGTTGTATGTCCTGTCCTTTATTACATTTCATTGACGGATACTGACAGATTTGTAGAAGAACGAGTATATCCACGTCCTGGAATCCACGATGATGGGATCTGGCATCAATTCCGAGCTACCCCTTGTCGGGTTCATCGGTCGGCATCTCCCCATCTCCTCGATCAGATCGATGTTCAGGGCGTCTGACTACATGACCAACTACGGCCGGCGCGCGATCATCAATGCGCGGACGAGTAGCGAGTCAAGCAGGAATATCTTCTCGGGGATGATCCACGAGTCAGAAAAAGGCAGCGAGAGTTTAACAGACGAAGACGTCGTCACTGAAGCAGGGAACCTGATTGTTGCAGGGTCTGATACGACGGGAATCACATTGACGTACCTCGTCTGGGCTGTCTTGAGCCAGCCGCAGCTGCAGAGGGAGTTGGAAAGGGAGGTACAAGACCTAGAGGCGGACTATGATGATGCAACACTGGAGAGCCTCCCATTTCTGAATGCCGTGATCAAGGAAACACTACGTCTGTACGGTGCGGCACCAGGCTCACTGCCTAGGGCTGTCCCTGAAGGAGGCGCGACACTGGGTGGGCACTTCATTCCAGAGGGCGTAACAGTCAGCACCCAGAGCTGGACTATCCACCGGGACGAGGATATCTTTCCCAACCCTGACGTCTTTGATGCATCGCGGTGGTTGAAAGCCGAGGATACTACTGGCCAGTCAGTGTCACAAGTGGCGTACTCGCCGTTTGGCGCAGGGGCCAGGACATGCTTGGGTATACACCTGGCGTATATGGAGCTGAGACTAGCTGCAGCGGAATTCTTTAGGGAGTGTCGGGGAGTGAAGCTGGCGGGGGATATAACGTGGGAGACTATGAAGCCTGAGAATTACTTTTTGATTGCGCCTTCTGGGCATCGCTGTGAGATCGTGCGAGGATAGCCAGGTTCAGCTGATGCCGTGATTGCCGGAGGGTTGAATTACTCGCACAGCTTGACCATCCCTGCACCTGGAACCTCGAGATCATAGTGATAGTCCAGCTGGATGGATAGCTAGCCTAGTTAGTGGTTCACTGTTCTGGCCTGGAACAATCAACAGAAGCTATCCCCAAACTGGCTCCTCTGTAGTTGGGTCGAACTATCTTCGTGCTCTGCATAAGGATGATCCGATGGGCCCTCTCCCTTAGGAGCCGGATCCATGCACCCGGGCCGGGTATGTGTACCGTACAGCAATGGGTTGTTGGTAGCCCCGAGGCAATAAATATGTCATAGGCTTGTATTGCCTTGATATATTTAAGCGTCGATTACGTTGCGTGTACGTCGTCCGCTTTCCATTCCTGTCTCGGTCATTACCATTAAAGGGCCCGTGGGTGTCTGGCTTGATTACTTTTCTGCAGCTATGATCACCCACAAGATCGGGCCAGCTTTGGCGGCCGGTTGTACTGTCGTCGCTAAAAGCCCCGGTGAAACTCCATTCACCGCGGATGCCTTGATGAAATCAATAAGTGGGATCTTTTAAGCGTAATAGAGTGTCTCAAGTTGTTTCATCCGAATTTCTTTCTCTCACGGGGCATTCGTTTCTGCAGACAATATACGAAAAGACAACATGGGTGACGAGCGCTCTCCAGAATCGACGTGCTGGGCTTCAGTCAGGTGGGTGCTAATGATTTGCTAGAAGATCCAAGTTTGATGGGAGGCCCAAACCCAACAGCGTCGCCAAGTCCTCGCATGCCTGTGGGAAGTATGCCGGGCCTGTGTCAGTCCGATGAGAAGGCATGGCCGACGACCCAGGCTGATTCGGATCGAAAGATGCGACATCGGTAGCGCGCGACCAGTCCTGCCACCTGGGCCCTGTCATTTGGTTCATGTCTTCCTGTCGAGCTGAGGTGAAAAGGTCAAGGTCTAAAGCAGACGAATTCTCCCTCCACAGGTTTTCCCATCGTTTGAATTGCATGAAGTCCGAGCCACTGGCACATTTTTCGTTCTGCGTGGCATCTAACTTGACCAGGACTCGTTCAAAGGCCTCGATGAGTGATGCTTCCGTACGGGCCAGCTCTGACCAGGCCGCCATTTCTTTTAACATCGTCAAGCCTTCGCGGAGATTGGGCCGAAACCGGCGTCCTTTCGCCTGGAAGCACTGGGTCGTGATCACTAGTAGAGCAGCCCGGCATGAGCTGAACTCGGTATAAGACGCGCGTGCTAGGCCAACTGTGTTTCGTAGAAAGCGACACGTCTCGATCGCCGAAAGCGCAGCGTCGACGCAGTCTGTGACGAGATGAGAGCTTGAGGCGTCGAGTCTGGTAGGGAACGAGGGAAGACTGGGCCCTCCGCTCTCGGTTGAGCTCGTGTATTCCTGGTGGGAACATTTGTCTGGGAAGATGAAGAGCCGTCCGATGAACATGCGCGCGAGGCAATATTCAAGTTTGAGATGTGAGCTGGGTCGGATTTCGAGAGATAGCGAGGCGCTTTCAGGTCGAATTAAGATGCTTGGGAGACTTTTCCACCAGACCACGAGCTCACTTTGGAATTGACCCAGTCGGTACCGGCTCCGCTGGAGTTCAACCTTGCAGGACAATGTCCTGAGGAATGATCTTTTCCATTTGGGAGTCAGCGATCGGGCGGAACTTGACGGATCAGGAGAAGAACATACATTTCACGGCCCAGCCGGCTCAGCATTTCGTTCAAATATAGCGTGGCATCAAGGCATGCGAAAGATGAAGATGTCGAAGTCCATACATCGCAACAATCACGAGGAAGGTCTGTATCGATGTCGGATCTGGATATTGAGGCTGGTCGCCCGTGAAATATGCCAATACGTCTGCTGCAAGTTAGTGAAGAGTTATAACCGATAGAGAGGTGTAGCAAGGATAAATGGTAATGGCACAGTGCACACTAGCCTTTCAAGAGCATAGACAGACCACCAGATCCGGTTTCTGGCCTCCTTCGTTTGCGGGCCAAAGCAGTCATCGGAGCATTTCCTGTGCATGCCATTCATAACAGCAAGCTTGACCGCAATCCCGAGATAGGTCCAAGCTAATCCAGATGCATCAAAGGGTAGAGCGAATACACCCAGAATCAAGCAGGCTTGAACGCTTTCTATGGATGCTACCGTGATGACATTGGGCAGTAGGCGACAAGCTTGATGATAAAACGCCAGACTTGCAGATTCCCCTGCGAACGGGCCAGGGCTTGCGCAGTTATTCGTCGAAGTCTCCTCAGCATCATTGCTCGTTGCCTCCAAGTGAGCATAATGCGTTCCGATGGCAAGGATAGCAAAGATCATGCACATTGTACCGGCATCACTTCGGCCAAGGGATGCAGGGGTTGAGTAGGCAGTCTCAACCTTGGCTAAAAGCCAATCCCGGTCAACGTAAAAGTAATTCGTCACCGCATGTTTGAAAAAGCAACGTATAAGGAACGCAGCAATGAACCGGGGAGGTAGTGAGGAGACTGCAGCCATTGTGGTAGAAAGGCATTGCAAGTCTTTGGAGCGATAAAACTCAGACAGGCCTGCTATTGAGCTTCGAGCCTGCTGTCACGTATTAACTCAATAGATCCAACATATCATGCCGGGGGACAGCGTTGGGACGCACATCCTGGGAGATGTTTTGCTCAATCCATTCTTTGATGCGCATGGAGAAGTTCCAATGAGAAAACTCCCCAGAGAAGTCCGTATCGCAGATTAGCTTACTAGTCAAGCAAGGGCTACATGAAAAGGCTCACGGGCGACGGTATTTTCGACTGATTGGATACTGCATTTTTCATCGACTGCAGCAATCTGATGGCCGGGTGTCGCATTTCCGGCTGGGCTGATCGATTCATTCTGCCCATCCGCTTCCTCAGATAAGGCCTGGAGAGTTTGCAAATCCAGGTTTGGGACCAAGTTTGTGTTGAACGATCTTTTCCAGACAGAGAACCCTTTGCGAGAGGACGGAGGGCTCTTCGTCCTTATTCGTTTCCGTGGTAGGAGGCCGAATATGGCTCTGAGGCGGTGGTGATTGAGTTCCTGAGAAGGCCATCAGCAGCAGTCCCAGTACTCAAGTCGGCTGGGCGCCAACTGTTACCTACCAGTATGCCGTCTCGATAATATGCATTCGCGATTTAGCCGCGAGCACCTCAGACAGGGTATCCCCCTTTCACACTTCTCTTTATACTGGCGACACATGTCACATCTGCGAAACATCAGATATGCTCACCGGCCAACGTGGACAATACCTACGCGAGAGCAACGCGCTTCCGGTCCTTGTCTGCGACGCGGCGTCTTCTAATCCTGTGGGTCCCTCTAGAGCTCATGTTTGTTTCGTTCCCAGAACCAATCTGGATAACAAGGCGGTCGTATGCAAGTGAACAATGTCAGACAGCACCTTGTACCGACAGCGACGATTGAGGGGTACATTTGGCATTAACTAAGCCGGTCTCCGGTCATCCCCGTCCCATCAGGGTTCCTAGGGCTGGGATGGAATTACACTGACCCACACACTGACCCACGATCCTCGGGGGCCCTCCCGAGGTGACGTAGTGACCGGCTTCTGCGCCCGCTGCTTGACGGCTCTGACGCTGAGTGTGACGCTGTTGCCCTACCCGGCGGATAGACCTGACTTGTATCCGGTCCTAGCCCCCTGGATTTAATATGGCAGCAGATATCCAGATGAATGCGTCTTCGTTTTGATTTCTGTTTCTCCTAGTCGACAATACTGGCCCCGGGGAAATGATATTTAAACCTCTTTCTAAATCGATAAAATACTTATTTTGATTCAGGAAGTCCATGAAGCTTTCGGGCTTCGCGTAGACAGTGGTGGAGAAATGCTCCTACAACTTTGCGCTATCCGTCCATAGCGAACTGAATGAGTCCTTCATGGGGTTGCTCTTGGACTCATTTCTTTCCTTCGTGGTTTGAAATGCCCCTGGCAATCCGGTCTGTTGAAATGGAATCCCATCACGCACCATCGCAGCTAGGCCTTTGCTAGAAAGGAGAATCTTGGGCATTCCATAGCCGGTGAATCCAGCAATAATAAATTGGCCAGACTTCTCTGGTACTTCGCCAACGTGCGGCATAAGATTAGAGCTGTAGCCTAAGACTGTATTGCAGATGGGGTTATCATTAGACGTATGCAAGGCAAAAAGAAATATTGCTTGGTTTTGACTTACTTCCTGTCCAGATCCTCGTGGTTTTCATTTGGCTTTCCTCCCATCCTCGGAAATGACGTTGCATATAGTCAGAAAAATACGGAACTGCCTCTTCGATTATTTCGTCGTCTTGAACGTTGTCAAACCATTGATCTTTTCGGTGCCAGAACGCTTGTCTAGCCCCACCAACAATGATACTTCCATCTGCACGAGGAACCAGGTAATCGTTGTTCACTTTGTCGAATCGGATCCCGTATGTGTTGACCAAATGAGGCGTGTTGGTGCCCTGGGGACTTTCAATGTGGCAGCAGATTCCTCGGACTGGTGTGATAGCATTCGTGTACCCCGGCAAAATCGATGATGCATAAGCATTAGTAGCATGCACCACCTTGGTTGCTTGAATGCTTCCACGCGGAGTAATGATTGGATACGGATACTTTTTATCAGGAGAAGGTGATACCGACGACACAGCTGTGTGGGCCTGCAGGTTCAGCCCTTGATGGACCAGCTTTGCGAGCAGCTGGTGCACAAGCTTGGAAGGCCAGAGATGGGCTGCAGTATAAGACACACAGCATTTCGCGTGTTTAACCCCGGATATCTTTGCACCATATATGCTATTAGCCACGGGAACTCCATACCGCCCTTATGGCACCAGGGCAACCGGTACTCACCCGTTCCGCGTCTTTCCCTGAAGTCACGGCGACGTCGCGTAGATTGACAGTGCCAAGTTTGTACAGCGATTGGTATGTGGATTGAACTTCATTTGCGTGGCCTGCATCCAGATAGACGTCAAGCGCTCGGGTCATGTGAAAGTCGCAGTCCAGGTCCTCTGTCTCAACCAGGTCCTTAACAGCGTGGACGTGCGAGGCTTCGAACTCCGCCAGTTGGGAAGCTGCTTCTACGCCAAGAAGCTTTGCGTACTTCGATATGTCGGAGTACATGTCAGGCTTCACATGCCCGCCATTGCGGCCGGTCGCACCAGAGCAGATCTGTCTTGCCTCGAGCAGCACGATAGAAGGAGGGTCGGGATTGTCGTTCAGAATGAAGTACGCTGTAGCAACGCCGGACAGGCCTGACCCAATAATGACAATGTCCGTCGTAGAGGGCAATTCAGGGGTACTTTGGTAGTCATCAAGGGTCTTGGGATCCGCGTTCCAGAATGACTGCACGGGGTTTGAGGCAGGGAGACGAGATCCTTTGGGAGTAGCCATGACCGCTAATCTAAAGGAGGCTGGAGAACGTTTGTGAATGGTGAATCAATCTAGGAGTACATCGGTAGACATCATATAGACCCCTCTCGAGAGGCGAGATTCTGGTAACTGGCAATGCAAGAACGTCGAGGTGCATCTACCCGAGGTGATCCCACCGGATAAGTGACCATCGCCCGGATGAGTGGCCACCATATCCCAGATACTGCACAAAGGTGAGTGTCTCCCGGCTTCGGGAAATGTGCCGAGTCTCGGTAAAACAATAAAAAAGAGAGAATCAAGGTCGTTTTCCGAGGCAGGTTTGTCACGTCGCAAAGCTGACTGGGTTCAATGCGGGAACCGGAAGCAGTCTGCTTATTATGTTGAACCCCAGCTGTACTCCTATAAAGAGCTCCGATCCCCTTCTCAAATCATTGACTTGCGGATATTGTTCATCTTTCCATACACCCTCAATCCTCGAGTCTCCAGCTGTACAGCATACCACCAAGGTCGCGAGATCGTCTCAACCATCCCTGCCAACTTGAAGAAACAACACACCATGACGTCTCTTTCCGACTATCGTCTTCTGTCTTTTGATGTATACGGCACCCTCATCGACTGGGAGACTGGAACCTTGAATGGCTTCAAGCCTCTGATGGAAGCCAGCGGCATCCACCCCACTCGAAGCCAGATTCTCGACGCCTACTATGAATGCGAACGGGTCCAACAAAGCAAGACTCCGAAGATGAAGTATGCTGATCTGGTCGCTACCATCTACCCACAGATGGCGGCGCGTCTTGGGCTCCCCGAGCCGACCCCGGAACAGAGTGCGGACTTTGGCAAGTCTGTGCGAAACTGGCCTGCCTTTCCTGACACCATCGACGCGCTTAAGCGGCTGAAGAAACATTTCAAGCTTGTTTGCCTGTCCAATGTCGACATCGATTCTTTCAAGGGTTCCAATGCGGGCTCCCTTGAAGGCTTTCCTTTTGATCTTGTGATTACCGCTGAGGAGGTTGGAAGCTATAAGCCGGACCCTCGCAACTTTGAATATATGCTGCGCGAGGTCCAGCGCAAATTCAATATTACCAAAGAGCAGGTGCTCCAAACTGCTCAGAGCCAGTTCCATGACCATCATACGGCGAGGAAAATGGGTATTCGGTCCAGCTGGATTGTCAGGCCTGGGTCTATTATGGGCAACCTGGATGAGCATGTATACGACTGGAAGTTTGACACTTTGGGGGAGATGGCGGACGCGCTTGAGAGAGGGCTTTTGTGACTGTAATTAGAAGCGAGTTCATTCTCGGCCTATGTTGATCTGTTATATTCAACTGAGCCTAACCTTTGTTGTAGATATCTCTCAACTATATCGAACTTTCTCCGCTCTAGATTGGCTCCATCTATGCTTTTTTTCTCCGTCCCAAGAGGGGTCAAGCTGAAGAAGTTTCCAAGATATCTCAATCCCTGTTTGCATAGAAGCAAGCGTGGGTAGACCTTCTATTTCTTTTGTGTGTGGGAGTTTCGAGCTTTGACAGCTCTCCGTTTCACCTCGATTCTTCCATCTCAAGATTGAAATAGTCGGATTAGCCAAAGCACCAGATGAGCATAGTCGGATACAGGGAAATCTGTCCGTATTCATATATTCGTAATTGTGTCCCTGGGAAGATGCTAACGGGGAAAGCGGTGATTTCTTTCATGGCCTCTTTTCTATCCCCAGTACCATTGTCCGACAATCATGGAGAGTGTGGCTGCGGTACCCAACCCAGGAGGGAAATCCACCTCGTGCTTCAGTCAATCGCGACTGCCGGAGCCATATTCATACTCACATCTAGGATGTCTCGACTAAAAGGATGTAGCTCTGGGAAACCTAATAAGGATGTAGATCGGCAATCCATGAGACATTTCTGTGAAGAACCCGCCATAGACCTGGCCTTGATAACTGGCGATGTCGCGTGTTAATATCAAGGCGAGCTAATACGTGAAGTCTGCTTGCCACCCAGGATTCCAGGCCTGTGGAACTTCTGAATCCTTCATGGTAAAGGAATCAGGATGCAAACCCCGCCTTTCGCCACGACTCGCAGAGGCATTCCAGGCCCATCCTGCGGCCATAGCTATATTTCTCGCATTGTCCCGAGCCCTAACTAGGAATCTGTGACTGATGAGGGGTGTTTCAATCCTAACGGTCATGCATGTTGACTCTATGCCGAAGAGTACAGACCAGTGGGAATGGAAGAAGTGGGAACGTAAAGCTTGGAAGAGCTGGACGCACGGGGCGACTCGAAAATCAGCTCAACAAATTAATATACGGAGACAGGGATAACTGGCGAACAGGCCAATAGTTTGCAGGGACAAGGCGATAGTGCTCCTGCGGGATTAACTAGTTCGCTCTGTCCTGCATATTCTGAGTCGAAGGCGTACGCTTGAATCCAGACCTTTGTCACAAAGGTCGCCAGGGGCAGGAATGAACACGAATCGGGGCACGGCTGAGGTGGTCAATATCATCGTAGGGTTAGACAGTTGGTCAAAGCACCGCGACAGAAAGAGAGAGTCAGATCCTGCCGGCCCGAGACGCATCAGATAAACCAACCAGCAGGCGCAAAAGAGTGCCTGTCATGCTGCTGGATCTGTCAGGCAATTCGAGTCAAGCGGAGACTCGCCATTCCTGCTTGGCTCTTACGGAGTATCGACCGTTCGGGAAATATCGCCATTGCACAGTCCATGGAGGCAACCTTCAACTGCCACAATTAATCAATCTCAGGCCTCATTCCCGAGTTGCAGAAGAACTGGTTCCCACACTCTGATCCTGATCCCCGCTTCCCCACGTTCTATGTCAGTCTCACGCGAGTCATATAACTAGCTCCACCTGGCCAACTTCTTCTCGCTCTGGCTTTTTGATCAGTTTCGATGTAGACTTCGCCTGGCGATGGACAGTCTTCCAGAGTGTGCTGTATGTCTCCGACCCTAATCTGTAGCCGGATACTAACCTCCAGCTCCAGCTAACGTGCCTAGTCGGGGCCATAAACAACTCAACATGCTCCTTGACAAACTTCGCCTGCATCTGCGCGGATGCACAATTAAATGCAGCGCTTGAACCGTGTATTGCCGGAAGCTGCACTATCAAAGAAGCCTTGAGTTAGCATCCCCCGGTCACCCTGCTTTACACCACTGACCATAATCAGCCGCCCAGAATTTCTCATACTCAACATGCAATTACCCTGCCACTGAGGATACAACGACCTTTCCTAGAGTAAATGTAGTGGGCATTATCGTTGCGATTATTTCAGTTGCCCTGCGGACAACGAATCGGATTCTGATGTGGCAGACGGGGTGGGATGATTATACCATTATCGTTGCTTTGGTATATACTTCTCTTGATATCCAACCGAAGGAAACTAACAGTTCTGAAGCTTGTCGCTGCCGCAATTTCAGGTGTTGGATTTCCACGTACGCCATCAATATCCATCATATGCTGTAGTTGCTAACCACTGCAGTGCGCACGTATGGTCTGGGGAAGAATATCTGGACCGTCCCGTTCAACCACATTAATGAAACTATGAAGGTATATTACAAGCCAGACCTAATAGTGCCATGCTAAGAAACCAGCTCTTCTTCGTCGAAGAAGTCCTCTACGTCGTCTGCATCGCGGCAATCAAATGCTCCATGCTCCTGCTCTACCTGCGTCTATTCCCGAATAAACCCGTGCGATTAGCGATCTACTCAGCTCTGGGAATCACAACAGTCTGGGGAATCGGCAGTTTCTTCGCACAGGTATTCTCCTGTTCACCCATGAGCTACTACTGGACTCAATGGGACGGGGAACACGATGGGAAATGCAGTAACCATAACGCGCTGCTGCTCGCTCATTCTATTATCAATATTGTCCTTGACGTTGTGGTTATCGTCCTCCCGATGCCTGTGCTGTTGAAATTACAAATGCAATGGGAGAAGCGCATCGGGATGTGTCTGATGTTCGCCGTGGGTATTGTGTATGTCCCCCCTCCCCTTTCCCATAAATCACAGCCAGTTCTAATACTTTATTTATCCAGAGTCACAGTAATAAGCGTCTTCCGCCTCATCGAAACAGTCGGTTTCAACAGTACAACAAACCCAACAAGTACGTCCCCTATCACACATTCATCCAGAGCCAGAGACAGAGACACATACTAATAAGGAAATAGAAGACTTCGTCCCCGTAGGAATGTGGTCCCTCCTCGAAATCGACGTCGGGATCATGTGCTCATGCATGCCCGGAATCCGCGCTCTGATTAAACGTCTCTACACAATGTTTTTCCGCAAGCCAACAGGGTATACATACGGGTCTGGGTCTGGATCATCGCGGCGCAGTAAACCAAGCGGTGGTGGATCGAGTTCTCGTGGGCAAGGATCCGGCTCAGCGCACCAGGTCTCGACGAAATCGGATCATTCGAATCTAGAGTCTGGTGGCGGGGGACGGTTTATTCGGCTTGAGGAGGTGGAGGCTAGTGACCTTGAGCGTGATGGTGATGATGGTGCGTGGCCGTTGCGCGATGGCCCACCGGTTCCGAGGAAGGATTCTTTTGGACATCGAGGGAGCCCTAGGACTCTGGCACCACCAGGGAATATGCAGGGTTGGCATTCGCAGTATCCGTCCAGCCCGACTGCAACCAGGTTATGGCCGCCGCCGCTTGTACCGCAGAGTAGAGAAGGCAGTTTGTTTTCGCTAAAACCCAGCACGTCGAGGGCGAATTCGGCGCATTTTACGTGGTTCCGGGATGGGGATTCTTCATAGCACTGCCAAATATAATGGACATGTTTGACATGACTCGGGTTTTGAAGTTTTTCATTATCTCGTAGACAAGCTGGTTAGAGTGCATGAGTCAATTGCCTAACTACCTATCTAGCAATCTATATATCTAATTAGCAGTCAGATAATCCTCAACCGGTGTGCGGTCCTCATAGGCAGCGACCTGCAGCAGCCGATTTAGAAAGTCCGGGGCGTGCATTGTGTTCAGTCGGTCCCGATTGATATGATAGCACTCCGGAAGGCGATGGTCGACGAATTCACCGGCAATCATGGCCACAAGACTCTCGCCCATCATCCAGCATTTGTCCAGTCCCCGGCCGTTGCAGCCCGCAGCAATCCACTGCCGATTGTGTCGCTCGTATGCATTAGGCACTGGGATGACCCCGACAAGGGGCCGAAGGTCGGCTGTGTAGCCCACGCATTTGGATAACAGCGATTGGCAATCTGCCCTATAGGTGCCATCAGATGGTTCATCGGCTGATGATGTAGCAAGATCAACCCAATCCTCCAGTCTCTCGACAGGCTGTCTGAAAAGCCGGTGAATTCGCTCGCGGTGATCGTTCTTTGATAATTGCAGGGCATCTTCCCCGCTCATGGGTATAAGTCCAGGCACAGTCTGCGGCCCCCCTGCAAGGTAGTACGCGTGGGAGGGTCCATCCTGAACCACCGAGTACTGGCCTGGTGTAAATGTGCCGGTCTGGTAGTCAACAGTCGGCCTCTGGACTAACCTCCAGGCGTACTCGTTGGAGTTGTCCGGCGGGACGGGTGTCAGTCCCTGTACGGACATGGGATGATTCAAAGGGAAGAGTTTCCCTCGTAGTCTAAAGTTAAGATGTGCCGCCTGGCCATTGCAGCAGTGTATCACCGAAGATACCCGCACAAAACCGCGGTTGGTGCGCACCAAGTACGGAAACTGAACGTTAGCGGAATTGTACTCGATATCCTGAACAGCCGTGTGAGTCTGGACGGAGAACCGCTCCTCGTTCTCACGCAACATGTCGTTAAATAGAACACTGACGAGTGCTTTGGGATTCAGAGTTGCCCCCAGGCCCTCGACAGCCCCCCAGGTACTCGGAATCCGGAATCGATACGTCTATTAACCGCCCATCAGGTTAGTTCTTCATTGAGTATCGGGGCAAACACGAACAGTCCCAGCCTCCCCGGCATCCTTCTCCGTAAACTGAGTGCCAAGATGTGCGAACATCTTCTGAAACGGAGGGCCCCAGCGTCGATACAGACCCCGGGCTTCGGGGGTCATTAAATTTGTCACAATTTTAACTGGTCGAAACTGGACCTTCTCCTTATCCTCTACACGAAGACACGAAACGACTTCGGCCAACCGTGCGAGATTCTTGTGCGAAAGCGCAACCGCCTGGTTAGCATTCCGCACCCCAACTGTTCGCACCAGTTCCCCCCAGTCCATTGCCGTTGCTGGTGCGACCTGACCATGGGAGATCCCACTTGCACCGCTAGCCACATTTCGGGCTTCGAGGACGACGATGGTGTCATTCTCGAAGAACTTGTGGCGAAGCATGGTGTGGGCGACGCTGCATCCGGTGAGTCCAGCTCCGATGATGGCGTAGGTGGCCGTGGGGGTGGCCCCTGGGTCTATGGGTGGCTGGTTGGAATCAGGTGTAGGATACATTGGGTCTTGGGAAGCCAATTCGGTAAACTTGATTCGCTTCTCGTTCGTCCATTGTCTGACGTTCTTGTACGTGGGCGCAGACATCTCGGTGATGGCTGTGGCAATGTAAGGTATATCAATAAGTAGAAATATATATGTGATTCAAGGTAAATGAAAGAGAGTATGATAGAGAACGAATGTATCAAAGAGGATGTAAAGATGCGGGAGATTCGTCGAGTCTGCTGTTGTTGTTATGGTAGACAGGCAGGAGCCCGACAAACGACACTGGGAAGTCGCGATTGTCGTGCATGTTAACACTGAACAGTATTCATGTGCCTCATTATTATGTATTGTAGCTGAATACGTGCTATCTCCTCCAATATATACACTGCTTGCGACTCCAAAGGGTAATATATCGTGGTTGGCAGATTTATGATTAGGGCTATATACCCTAAGATAGATGCAGCCCATGGCTTCTCTCTCTGCTTCCCCAACACTGACCCAGGCGGTCGAGTTTCATTATTCCGCCTGCAACAGCTGTAAAATCTGTGTCATCCGGAGATGCTTTGCGCGCTGTAGCGTCTTCTCGCCAACTTGATCGCGAGACGCACCCTTTTCGAGTAGGCGCTTCACGGCCCTGGCTGATCCACGAATAACTGCGTGAAGGAGCGGCGTGTACCCGAACGAGTCAACAGGGTTTGGATCGAATCCATGTTCGATGAGAAGTTCGAACAAACGGCCGTCTTTTTTACGTGCCGCGTCAAGCAGGAGCTTGGCTTTTTCTGGAACGTCAGCGGCGGTGGTCTCTTGTAGCAGCAACTTCGCTATCTCATAGTGCCCTTCTGATACAGCTTGATGGAGAGGAAGTGTTTTCTGCCGGTTGGGGAGTGTCGGATCGGCGCCCCTTGAAAGTAATAGCCGAACTAGCTCGATGGCCCCCTTAAAGACCGCATTCGATAGCAATGATGTTTCGCCTGAGGGATTTTCGGGGTTTACACGAGCGCCAGCATCCAGCAGAGCTTTCGTGATTTCCAAGTGTCCTTTCCGGACGGCCCTGTGCATGAGGCATTCGCCACGGCGCTCCGCGTTAGGATCAATCCTTCCCGACCGAATCAACTGTGTCAGCTTTGCTAGTTCGTCGTTCAATACCCCTTCTAGAAGCTTCTCTTCATCAGCACCGTAATATTTCTGTTCCCTTTGCTGATGGGCCAAGAGCATCCAGACAATGGAAACACATCCACCCCGAGCAGCTACATATAGCGCGGACCGCCCGGACTTGTCCACGGCAAGGCTGTCTGTTCTTGGCTGCTGTATTAATATTCGGGCAATATCATTGCTATTCGATTGTGCTGCTTCGTGTAGTGGTGTTTCGCCGGCGTCATTGGCCTGGCCTGGGTTGGCGCCGTGCTGTAGTAGAATGGACACGGCTTCTGGGTCTCCTCGCTGAGCCGCACGCAAGAGTAGTGTTTCGCCAAAGCTATTGATCCTGTCGACGGCCACTTTTCCTGTGTTGAGCAGGAGTTTCATTGCGTCAACATTGCCATGGAGAGTTACAAGAGATAGCGGGGTCTCCCCTTGACTGTCAACACGATCGAGCACGAAAGCATTATTCGAGACACGACTGGTCCGCACGAGTAGAGCGATAATGCCAGTTCTGTTGGCTTCACAAGCATGATGGAAGGCGGTTCGTAAGGCGCCGTCCGCGGCAGTCAGATCAACGCGACTGTCGGCCAAGAGCGTGGCAACAATGTCATGATGGCCATATTTAGAAGCCATCATCAACGGCGACATTAGCGGTGTGTCCCCCAGCGGACCCCAGCTATCAAAAACAGATAAATCGCCATTGAAAGACGGAAGGTTGAGCGACCTGGCTGCAAGACTCCAGTACAATGGTGCCGCACGGTTCTGTGAATTCACATTAACATGCTTCTCCTTGAGCAAGCGACGGACAGCCTTTGCACTGCCAAACCTGGCTGCCCACAGGAGTGGGCTGTTATCCCTGGCATCTGAGGCGTTCACATCCCATCCGTGGTCCAGCAGCTCTCCAATGATCTCATCAAGATCGAGGGCAGCAGTAACGTGGCACGGAGAGACGTGCAATGCAGGGTACATTCGCCCCAAAAGCTCGTCCGCGTAGCCATTCATCCTCCCGTCGTGGCTCAAAAACTGCATTATCTCATCATGTAAAGTGTGTGAGGCTCCTCGAAGATGGTAAGCCAGGTTTTTTACAGCATAGCTGTAAAGGAGATATTTTCGAGCCCTGCGACGATATTTTTGTCCCCTTCCGAACTTGGCATCGAAGATCTCCAGCGACAAGTACTGCAAGGACGTCTTTGCAATGTAAGCTTTTGCGCCCGGGAACCATTGGTCCAGGGCCCTTTCAAGGTACTGTTGCGCAGTATAGTGAACTAGCCTAAAGGTGCCAGTCTCCTTGTCCAATATGACAAGCCCAACGCAGACGCTGAGTATGTGATCAATGTCTGGCATGCCGGTCTCATGGAGAACAGTATCTGTGGCTCTAAGTGCGAGTGCGTGCTGCAGTTCCCCTCTCCTCAATGGTCTGGTTGCATAGGTAATCCATGACATTGCCTTCTTCGCCATTTCTCTGCTACCCTCCTGCTGGCGGTCGACGCGGTCCATTGCCTGAGAGAATGCCTCTTCATACGCATCATACCCCTGTCGAAGTGTTCCAATGGCATCTTCGATGTCCCTATGTATCCTTAGGTGGCTCAGACGATCAAAGTATAGCTGGGCCAATAGAAACCTGTCACACTGTTAGCACCTTTCAATTTCTGTTCCGTACAAGGTAGCCTGGACCAACATTCCATCCACTGCCTCAGTAATCTTTCTTTTGACCTGCTGTTGAAGCCTCTCCGGTTGTCGTGCAAGGCCGTCTGACTTCCGTATCCTATCTGTAATATATGTTTCGATATCTTCATTCCTGGCTCTGATTTCCAGAAACGTTGCTTTTCCACATTTCATTACATCAACTACATCAGGGTTCGGACGGCCGGTAATCATGATTCTGAGCGTCGAGTTTGCCTGAATAGTGTCGAGGTCGCCTAGGAATGCCTGCCGCGTGCTATTCGAGGATGGACACTCATCGATAGCATCCACCACTAGAAACACCTTGCTCCACTCACGGAAGGTGCACTGTAATGTCGAAATATAGTCCCTTAACGGGGGCTTACTGTTTCGGAGGCCATACAGTTCGAACAGTGACCGGACGGGTTTCGCCAGTGGCAACTTCTGGGCGGCGAGCTGTCGCAGGATAATGGCAACCAGCTCGGTGACGCTATCATATTTAATTCGGTAGTCGAAGTACAGGAAGCAAACCGCAACCATCGGGTCTTGCTGGCACTCTCTACGTAGAAAGTCGATGGCGAGCGTGCTGATCATGGTCTTGCCTGCTCCGGGCATGCCGGGACAGAATAGACGGGCCTCGTGCCCGTTGACAAAGTCCTTGAACTCCCTGGAGCTCAGGAACCAGTCGCCGGTGCCCGGCTGGAGCCGGTTGAGATAGTCGACATGGAGAGATTCCAACGTTTCCTTACTTATCCAGTCAAGTACTTTGATCTCTTCCACGCCGTGCTCAGGGGGCCTGGTTGTTCCATACTCTATGGGAATAGTAAATACCTGTCACTATCCTGATCCAACGATAAGGATATTCAACTAACCGAGAGTCCCTGCGTGCTTCACATTCAAAGGGACATAGGACAACAACAACTTAACGTAGCCTGCCGCAGAAGCCGCAGCGTATGAGTGCCAATAATCATTTTTGTGGCAGTCCGCATAGTCGGAAATTCCTCGCACAACAAGACTATTGAAGTTATTCATTACCCCCGCTGCCTCCATGTCGAAGCACATGGCGTCGAACTTCTGCCGGATCTCCTCCCTGAAGGTTCTGTCTCTGCACAGTGTATTCCCTGATGCAATAACGCCATGATAGATTCGCGCGTTGCTGTCAGCGCGATCAGGACGAGGCCGTAATCGGGTAACATTCTTTCCACCGGTGCAATCGCCGCCCACCAAACATGGTTCACATAGTTCATCGTTCAAGCTTTCTGGGTAGGCAAAATTGCGTTTTTCCGGGGTTTTCTTGATCATGGCGTCGATATACTCGGCAATTTTGGACGATGTCATCGGATGATCCGCTTGGAGTCTTTGAATAGCGGCGAGGAGTATCTTCGGTGGCTTATCCTGATGTCCTGTACTCTGCACCCGGCCTCCGTTATATCTCTTCTGCATCTCGTAGTCAACAACACGCGTGCCAACCACCACATCGCCGAGTCGGATATCATGAATGGAATCTCCATCAAAAGAAGGTATTCCCGCACCGATCCCAACGAAGAAGCCGATTTTCAGGTTGGGAAAGCTGCTCCGCATTTGCCCTGCCACGTTAGCCGCAGATGACGTGCCATATATACTTGCCGGAAGGCACGCAATCACGACATTGAAATCTTGCACACGACCGAGAGTATATGTATTGTGGTCGCCGTTGGGCTGTTTCTGAGGTTCTCCGTGCGCTTCGTCCAGCATGCCCATTGCCGCTGCCAGCTCCACGCTCAATGCACAAATCCAGCCTACGGTATAAGCCTCGTTGGGATAGTTCGAATGCGACCGTCGAGAACATGCCTCAGGCTCCTCTGGCCGCGCTGGCGGCGTGCTGGGTAATTCTCCGTCGCTCTCGCTGCCCTCTCGCTCTCTCTTCCGTTTGGGCATTTCGAATAGAACTGAAATGTCGATATTTCGGCGTCAACGACTGTTTGAAGGTTGGACACGTCGGCGCCTCGTCAGGGGGGCCCGCTTGTCTTTTATGCGCCCGTCAGCCCTCAGCCGTGGCGCGGTGTGTGTAGGCTGAAGTCCTTGCAGGGTGTCGACTATCTGGCCTATCAGGAATCGCCAAGCGACGAGGCTGATACAAGCACAATATTACCAGGCGGCAGTGCAGCACACGTCAGGAGAAGGGCGTCAACAAAGGAAACCATTCCAGAGGTTGAGGATATCATGCCATATTAACTATACACAACACTACAATCAAGCCGTCTTAAAATGCACCGGCCCAGCCCACCTTCTCAACCCCTTCCCAAACACCCCCAGGAAAACAACCATCAAAGTCGCAAACCCTACAATCCCCGTCATAGTCCCAAACTGCCTCTTCGCACCCTGCTTCCCCGCCCACTCCACCATAAAATAACTAACAATAAACCCCCCCGCCGTGCGCCCAAAATTAATCCACGCGGCCACCTCCCCGCTGGCTTCGGGGTAGCTGTCAAGGACATACGCGTTCACTGCGACTGTCACGATCATGATTCCGAAGACGTATAGTCCCCACCCCAGCGCGGTCAGCATGTAGTGGTATGCGTCTTCAAGCGCGAAGCCGAGAAGCACTAGTCCTGCGATCATGAAGGGGAACGCGATGTAGATAGCTAGCAGCCGCGCTTCGGGTTCGAGACGCCCGTTGTTTCGTTTTGAGGATTGGGTTGCGACGAAGTCGTGGAGCCAGTGGCCGGCTATTTCGCCGAGGATGGCGGCGACGACGGGCGTGAAGTAGAAGAAGCCTGTTGTAGTTGGTGTTGTTAGTATATATTTTGGGAGTTAGGGTTCCGGTGGTCACGTACCGATTTGTTTCGGGCCAAAGCCATACAATGGTCCAACGAATATCGATAAGGTGGTGTTAACGCCGACGACCCAGGCAAAGGTAAGCATGTAGTAAATCATAGACAGAAATACAACCGGTTTAACCAGGACTTTCAGCGGCCTCATCGCCGCATCAAGCGGCGTGTTAATAATATACCCCGTCTGCCTCTGCTGAATCCCCAGCATCCGCTTCCACCGCGGCGCATTAGGGACAAGTTCAAACTGTGTATTCTTGCGATCATAGTACGTTTCCTCGACAAAGAGTGCGATCGCAATTAAACACAGTCCCGTTTCAATCGCGTATACGCCGAACGCCCACTGCCAGATCTGGGTACTCGTGATGAACGCCGCCAACATCGGGCCCATGTATGGCGAGAGGACGATGAAGGCGGACCAGATGTTGATTTTGCGCGCTTGTTCGTGGAAGAAGAACATGTCTTTTATGAACATGAGGCCGCCCTATTTCCAATACATTAGCCTGTCTCGGTTTTGGAGGTATGGGAGCACGTACCCCCTGTGCGACGGTCGAGAAGAACCCGTTTAGAATGCGCGCGGCCTATACATGTGTCAGATATAGATCTAAATAGAATAAGGGTAAGGGTAAATACCATAAACGACTCAAACGACTGCGCAGCAGCACACCAAATCGCCGTCGCGAGCGCAAGCACAATAAACCAGAAAAGCACAGGGAAGCGTCCAAAGTACGCAGCCAACGCAACGACAAACGGCCCGCCAGCCCCAAGCATAAACACGTTTCCGACCTGCGAATGGTTGACGTAGTCCTGGGTCATGTTCCACGCTCTTATCAGAGTTAGTCGCGGTATAGAGTGAAGAATGGCAGCGCGGGAATTGGAAAACATACGTAGCCTGCGGAATCAGCGTAACAGCACCAGTGGCGCTTCCATAATCCGGTAAAAATGCAGCCGCAGAGATAACGATCAGGATCAAGTGTTTTCTGAACGAGGACCAGTTCAAAGGATCGTTGGGCGATTCGCTCGGCTGCGGAATAAGGACTGTCTTGCCGTCGGGTGTCGTTTTCAGACCCTCGTGCTGCGCGAGGGCTGTATCGAGGACATAACCTTCTCGCTCTCCGAGCTGTTCCAGGTCTATTGGTTCATTGTCTTTACCTGGATCTGAAAATGACGTTGTGGTGTGCTGACCCGGACTCAGGGGTCCTTTTTCGATGTCCATGGTGAGAGCGCAACACTACGCGATGCAGGATAAAAACAAGGAGAGTGCGCAGAAATGAAACGTTGACGGAGGGTGACCCCGGTAATAATATAAATATTTAGCCTCCAGCAATTGGGGAATTCCCGGCTCGTCGGTAGATTTTACGAAGCAGCTGCCGGTCTGTGCGGGGAGGAGACGAGTCGAGTTGGAGAAAGTACTTCACTCGTGTACCTTGACTTTGAGACTGACAGCCCTGGTTATACGAGAAACGTGGCTTTGGTTGGGCAGGGCAGTGTCTAGTTGGTGGTCTCCTTGATCAGAGTTCCACATTCCTATGGCGGTCATTGCAGGTCCTTCGCGGGGAGGCGGAAAATTCAGAAGACTCGTGGAAGAATTGCACAGTGTCAGCTCGGCACAGCTGTTGTGCATCGTTGCATCCAATAACAGGCTGCAAAATGCGGGAAATTCAGCGCGACGACGATCTGGCGCTGAAGGGGAGAATGATGCTGACACTAAAGAGAGACTGAGCAGGGATCGTCGTGTTGCATGCGAGAGACAACCTGTTTTGGCAATCGATGCGGAATAACTATATGCGGAATTTGTATATTTTGGAAGACTATTCATGACATTACATTAATCACATTAAATCTACTGCTATACCGATTCCCTCCCCATCCGCTCATGGTCCAGTTCAAATACACTCTGGACATGGATATCAGTAGTCATTAGAATCCCCTCTTGCGTTTCTTCCGGTAGAATAATTGGTTCCTCATCGCTATCCCCGTTGCTTGTCCATACACAGGGCTCACGCGGTCCTTTTCCGCCGCTGGCAAATGGCCCGTGGGTACGAGGCTGTCCCGACTGCCCGCTGTGAGTGCGAGTCTGACATGGCTTGTCATTCGAGCTGCTGCGTTTGGTCGTCCGCCTGCGGACTACGATGTTGAACAGCGGGGTTAACGTCGGGATACACGCGGCTATGATGATCAGGTATTGCTCGACCGCGATCCAGATTGTAAGGTCGACCGTCTCCCAGGGGTAGTCGGTTCGGCCGGAGAGAGCGGCGAGGTTCACGGTTTTGACTATGGCGGCGACCATGGCACTATCTGGTCAGCTTTATGGAGTAAATATAGGGATTGAACTTACATGACACCCAGCGATAGAACACAGCACAGCCCGATCTTGACCTTGATCGCCATTTGTAGCGGGCCGATAGTGAATAGAGGATAGATTGCAAGGAGTAAATCGGAAAGCGCCGATGCCGCTGCATCAGTTAGCTAGATATCAGATAGCAGAGGATTGGAGTGCAACATACAGCCCTGGAAGAAAGCATAGTTCTTCTGAATATTCGGGTCCCAGCACGAGCCATCCACATCCGAAGCCCAGAGTCTGGCTGTCGGCGTGCACTGCCCGTAGATCGTATACACGCAGACCACATTTATAATACTAAGGACTGCAATGCCAGCGCACATCGCCGGACGATGATGTTTAGCCCTCTGGCTGATCCGCAGCATGAACAGCGCAACGGACACCTTCCCCCAGTTCGTAGACATAACGTGGAAGCCCTGCGAGAGCCAGTTGTACTTGGTCGACTGGATCTGCTGGTACGGAGACAGATCGATCGCATGGCGGCCGGTACCGTAGTAAAATGCCATTGTAGCGAGGGCTGTGTTGATGGTCGCACAAAGCAGGGCAAGGATGATGAACGGGTCATCCCAGCCCCAGGACTTGATTATCCTGGTACGTACCCAGACGCGGAGCACGACCAGGATCGCAGAGAAACCAAAGAGCGGCCATGAGACGGCCAGTATAATCCAGCCACGATCGGGAGTCGACATGTTTGTGCAACATACAGCTTGACCATGGTGGTGGGAAGGTGGCCCCAGCGATATTAAAGTAAGCATGACTGCCAGACTCATCGCTCTCGATACCCAACCGATAGAGTGCCTCCATTGGTTTGCGAGGCGTGTAGCCCTGGGAGGTAAGCGCAGCAACAATCGTGCAGCTGTGCAGGGATCAGCGATTTCCATATTAGGGTATTGGGGCTGAGTGAGCGCATACAGGTGGAAGAGGATCCCCGGCCCCAGGTCTAGGAAGAGTAAAAGCTCTAAAGCTGCAAGTGAACGTAACAGGCAGAGAGCACGATCACTCCACAAGACAACTGGCGTTCGATGGTCCGGTCCGGGTCGATCCCGTCAATCGATCAGTGAACTAGACGCCCGGCCTTCCACACATTTGGCTCAGACCGACATTCTCCCGTGGACTGCTATGCAAAGGCGGCTGGGAGAGCCAGTAATAGATCCAATATCATGGAGAAGCCCCAACTGTTGGGCGTTGTGATCCATCACTGGTCGATACGTGAAACATCACGAAAAGTTAATCTGACATGACCAGCAGATGCTCCGTGCAGAGCCCACTCGCATCTAATTTTCTAGAGGCCTTCCATTCGCTCCATTATTTTCCGAATCTTCTGTCTCCTGATTGAATTGCTGCCTTTGTATGTACAAGCCCCTTCGAATGTCCAAACAAAGCAATTGCGAACAATTCTACATTCAGCCTCTATACGAACCTCTACAACCATGAAACACAACCCAGCGCACCACAACTCCACAGACGGACCACAGCCCGACCTGATCCCCTCCGCCAGACGCTCGGATATCTAAATGCTCCAGGCGCGACTAATTGCGCGATTTCTCTCCAGCGGTGAAGCCCTCGCACCCACCGCTAGGTCGAGCAAATACCGTGCTCTGTTAACACGATCCATTATACCGAGCCAAGGACGAAGAACATGTTTAGTACGGTATACGATGCACGGTCCAATACGTCGTCCCCGTTTCCTAGTATAGGTAAACGCTGTCCACAGATCGACCCCGGCTCCAGCGCAGCCAGCGCAGACTACATCACAGCTCGTGCGCTAGGAAGTGTCGATAAGTCTCGCCAGTTCATAGAACAGGCACTTTGAATCTTTGAGTGGATGAGGATACAAGTATCAACGAACTTAATTAATTCCCTTCATATACCTATTAGGGCACGGAGCACTGCAAGGGTACCAGTTGAGTGGTCCTGTGCTGCACAGGCACAGATCGGCCAATGGGGATCTACATATCGCGCATCAAATGGTGTCCAATAATGCCTGTAAGCCTTATATAGCTCTATTTGCCTGGTTACCTCAACGGGTGAATGTAATCGGCTTTGCATATCTGCATGCTCTCCGCGGATCCAGGCAGCTGGAATCCGGAGTTGCTCAGACCAGGGGCTGCCCTTTTCACCGGACAGGAATGTATGCGCAGGCAGAATTCTGCGTATGGTGATTTGTAATTCTGGTCGCCACGTTTGAGCTTTCGTTCGACATTGATCACCATGCTCTGGTTTTTATTAAGGTTAAAGCACCCTGCTTGGATGCTATGATCAAGCAGGTTTCCAGAGTCCCTTCACATGTTCTCTACTGATATATCGTCACTTAGTGATCCACTTGTAATGCATTGTTCCTTTTTAGTAGTATCTCCGTTAAGCTTCAAGATGGCTTCTGACTCCTTGATCATGTTCTTCGCAGAGAAGCATCATATCCACAAAGTAGTTCTCTAGTTGCCGATATCCAAGTACATCGTCTTGCTTGGGTCATTGCTTTTTATGCATTGCCTCTAATTCTACTAATCACCGGTCTGGGCCTGCCCTTGAGAATCCCATCTCAAATTCAACTGGTTAGGTTGAGTGTCCTGCTACGCGACTACCTATGAATTGGCATAATCCAACCACCGAAGCAAAACAAGGAAATAGCAACAGGTTGTTAAAAGACATATCGAAAAGCAGGATTCTTTAAATCCGTCACGTCCGCCAACCCCTCGTCCGCTGCTGTATCCTGGATATGACTTTGTCCTCCAGCTCTAGCGGCCCTATCCCTCTTCACATTCTCCACCCGTAGGTAAACAAGTAGCCCAATACAATCAACCACCACCACGGCAAGACAGACCAAGATCGATTGTAGACCACTCTAAAGGAATCAACCCATTAGTATTTCGTCCGGTACGATGGCGAAAATAAGATGCCAGATAGGGTAGGTAGAGTACAAACCTGATACGTCGGCGCCTCACTCTCAAAGAAAAGCTGCGGGCCGATGACATTCCCAGCACAGTACATGACGAAATAAATCGCATTCACCGTCGAGCGTTTCGTGAACCCGCCGATATTCGAGGTTATCATTGCCATTGTCACGGGCATTGCGGCGGAGTATGTGCCCATAAGGATAATTCCGACGTAGCGGGATGCGATTGCGGATGTTCCGTAGACGAGGGCGGTGCCGATTATACTAGTAATGTTTAATAGATAAGTGAAAGAACGGTTTGAGGGGGTGTACCTTAGGATTGTGGTGAAGACACAGGCTAGGAGACGGCTGTTGCGGACTTTGGATGCGACGATCGATCTGGGTGGTGGTTAGTTGTGTTGATGGGCCGGGGTGGTGACATACGATCCAAGGACGAGGATGAATAGAACCACACCTGGGGGAATGCCGAGTAGGAGAGTGTGGAATGTGCTATATCCAAACCCTTTCAGGATGAGACCCGAAAACTGTAAACGCATTAGTAAATGGGCATTGGAAAATATATATTGGGAGAGTTACCGTGGTGAATCCCCCGTTGGGAATGTTGGCTGCCAAAATATATAAAGCGAGCATGTACGTCTTTGGGTCGATGAAAGCTTCCACGATCTGCTCCTTGTTGATCTTGTTTGTTTTATACCCGGCCTTGTTTGATCGAAGTCGCGCGAGAGCAATTCCACGTTCTTCATCCGTCAAGAAGGACGCGTTGGTTGGCGAGTCTGGGAGTCGGAAAAGCATCAGGATGCCCCAGAGGAAGGTAACCAGGCCGAAGATTATAAACAGCCACTATACAATGTCAGCCATGTCCAAAATGAACAGGCAAAAGGGAACCAATACCTTCCATGGCGTGAGAGCACCATCTATTTTCCAAATCCCAACAGCAATCAGGTTCCCAAAAATCAGGGAGATCGAGTTCCCACAGAACCAGACGCCGTGGCGCAAAGGCTGCTCTGAGGCGCGATACCAAAGAGACGTTATAAGACTGAAGCCCGGAGAGATGCTGGCTTCTGTACAGCCCAGAAAAAAGCGAACGATCATAATTCCGGTGAAGTTCGTCGTTGCGGCGTGGCAGGCCAGGATAACGGACCAGATGATGCTATATAATATTTAGTGGATGCCGACAGTGACGGGTAGAGAATTACAAATTAGTAGCGAGATACTTCCCAAGCGAGAACTTGACAAGCAGAAGCGAGGCAATCGGGCTGAAGAATAGGTATCCTAAGTAGAAGATACTGGACGACCAGCTGTACTGCGATCCCACCAGATGCAGATCCTCTCTAATGCCCATGAGCGAGGTGTAGTTCAGGGCCTGCTTGTCAAGGAACGCCATCATGTAGGCGAAGAGCATAATGGGAAGCAGCCTGTCTGGTTAACAGCGGCGATGCATCAGAGTAAGCATGGTCATACATTAAGTCGACCTTGCGTACAAGTCTCTTCTCTGCATCGGGAGAGAAGGTAGGCTCCGACTGAAGCTCTCCTAGTTCAAAGCCTGGCTGATCGAAGTCAGCAGACTTCTTTTCACCTGTGTCTGTCATGCTGAGCTTGAGGTGTAGTTAATGCGATAGCATTGGGGGAATAAATTAGTCTCCTACGGTGACATCCTATTTATACAAGCCTCTCCCCGGTATCAAATCGCTTACTTCTCCGCACCAGAGAGTTATCGGCTTAAATGTGATAAGCGAAGCAGTAACATTCAGTAAATCTTCAGTTATTGGCTGCGTCGGCAACGCTAAATCGTGTTCCATTTCCCCAGGTTTTACCCAGTGGGGCAGATACGAGACTGGCAAGTTGCGTGGAATGGACTACAGAAGTAGACCTATTACCATTGAGTCATGTTACAGCTTGCGTCACCAATTCCGAGTGGAGAATGCAAGGCTCGTTGGTATTCGAAGAATATAATATAGGTGTACCATTAAACTGTTATGACTACTGTAAATGCTACTCCTCCTTCAAGAAGTCCGCCTTGACTTGCTCGGCAAACTTCGCATCGTCCAAAACCCGACATCCCACAATTGCCATACCTGCCGCGCAGCTTATTGCCCGTTTATACGATTCCATAGACCCTGCCCCTGCTGTAAACTGCGGGGTGTGGTTGACGCCGTCGGCTGGAATGGCGAAAATGCCGTGGAAGCCTGGGACGACATATGATACATTTCCTGCAAGTCATTAGCTCTCACAATTTAGACCATGTTTTGAAGAATACTAAGGCATACCCATATCGGTGGAACCGCCGTCAAAGCCCTCGCGCGGTGGTGTGGTGAAAACGGCCTGCTGGCCCATTGCTCGTAACGCAGAGACATAACTGTCGCAGATGGGTGTGTTTGTCTTCAGATCTGCGTATGAAGGGCCCCTGTCCGGTTTCAGCATATAGAGCCATCATAACGGGGATGTAACATACCATTCGAAGTCCACCTTACATCCAGTGGCCATTGCTGCGCTTTCGAAGCACTTGATGATCTTCTCCGTGAGAGGCTTCAGTGTCTTGACGGTCGGGGAGCGGATGTAGTAATTCACTGTGGCAGACATTGGAATCACATTCGGCCGATCGCCACCATTCACTATAACACCATGGACCTTTTGCGATGGGAGGAGTTGTTGTCTGAGGAGCGAGATATTGACATACGCTGCTACCACCGCGTCAAGCGCATTTATACCTTCCCATGGGGCAGCGGCAGCATGAGCAGGCTTTCCAGTAAAGGTAACCGTGACCTTGTCATTTGCAAGGTACCCCCCAGTGGTAGCAGTTGCGACACTCAAGAGATTAGGATACTCCGGCGCCATGGGCATAGGATGCACCATAAGACAGGCGTCCACATCCTTATATGCCCCGTTATCGATGAGTCGGACCTTACCACCACCTGATTCCTCAGCCGGAGTACCGATCAAACGAGCAGTGAATCCTTTGCTGCCAGAGACAGCTTTCATAGCTTCACAGGTTGCGATGAATGCCGCAATTGAACTTGTGGCGATCAGGTTATGGCCACATGCATGCCCGATTCCTGGCAGGGCATCGTATTCTGCGTTGAAGGCCACAACACGCCCGCCGCCATCGCCGTGTTTATATTCAATCTCAAATGCGGTTTGTAGATTATAAGCTTGTCGGCGAATGCTGTAGTTTTTATCGCCCAGGGCTTCGAAGAACTCGCAGATGTTCTTGTGGGCCTGATGCTCTTCGTATGCCAGTTCCGGATTGGACCAGATCTGGGGAGTTAGCAATGTCAATACAAGATAGTTGAGTGCTTACCTTGTGGTTTATGCTTTGCAATTTCGCATCATATCTGTTCAGACAGTCTTGCACTGCTTCGATAAAGCGCTGTTCTGGTACTTGGACGGTCTGAGTCATTTTGTGGGTATTACTGGGAATGTGCTTCTGAAGGAGCGTCAAGGCAGTGGCTTAAATAGAAGGAGTCGGGAATTTTCCGCATTTCCGTACAGCATCTACCAGAGTTGACGAGATCATCATGAATGCAATGGATTGTTAGGCGAGATTGGGGAAGCCCTTATACAGCCGACGCAGCCAATCAGAGTGCAGCCCTCGGCTCTCCGGATTTTGGTTCAAGTCAGTCGAAGTTGGAGACTTCACTCCCACATCCCCGCTCAAAGCCATTTTACCCCAGACTAGGACTTCTGTAAAAGCTGCTCTGTAGCTCATCTACATATTGACTAGGCGATGGATATACAGCAAGACGAGACGAACAGGCCGAAGCCCGGCAAAACGCGGTCCAGAACCGGTAATAACCTCCCGACACAGAGATCAAGCTCAGAACTGACTCTTCAGGCTGCCGCACGTGTCGCATCCGCAAGGTCAAGTGCGACGAAGAGAAGCTCCGCATTGGAGGCCAGGAAGAGCCACACTGCCGGCGGTGCTCGGCAGCTCGCATGCGCTGCGAATGGCAGGGGCCCGTTCCCCGGAGGAAAGCACGGCGTATTGCAGTCCGTCAATGCACGCAGTCTCAGTCGCAGGGTCCTCTTGTGCCGGTTTCAAGGGATCAGAGTCAGACGGCCTCCCTGGCACCGGTTTCAATGCCCCTGCATCCGATAATGATATCCAGCTCGGGAAGTGTTGTGCAGGCGGCCAACTCCCTTACTTTATCGCCCTTTGATCGTCTTTGTTTAGATTACCTCCAGGATTCAGCGCTGGTTATTGCTCTCGGAAAACACTGGCCATGGTCTACGATCTCCTATGCGTACCAGAAAATCGCCGTGAAGCAGCCCATGCTCATGAGTGCGATATTGGCCAGCACGGCAAGTGAAATCCACCAGTCTCGACTGCACGACCAGGACCGGCTGAGTCTCTCTGCAAGCGCGGATTCAGCCGATATTGACGGCAGAGTACACTATGGTCGCGCCCTGTCTGGTCTTCGCGAAGCTTTTAATAGTAATGAAAGGTCGCCTGAAAAGGTCGAGGCCATCTTCATTACTCTATGGCTGCTTATAGACTACGAGAACCGCTTTGGAAATGGCGCAAATGCTATAAATATTCATATTCGCGGCATCCATAGTCTCCTTGTTGACCATGTTGTTCCTTCCTTGAAGAATGGAGATCACCCGAAAGCAATCGATTTCGAGGCCGATACTGACGCCATCCTACCGTCTGGAACCTGCTCCGATACGGTGGATCAATCTCAAACGGCCCAGGGCCCTGTCAGCAGGACAGGGGTTATTCGAGATGACCTTCGCCAGACGGCAGTGCCTCTATTCCTGCTATGGACACTATACTTCTATACACCGGCGGTATTCAGGGGCCCTGGCGCCGCGACGATAGACGATAGCCTTTGTCGTTTATTCCTCCAGGCGGAAACAGGAATTGACGGCCTAAAATTGGAGGATCTGTATAGGATTAGTCGGCAGTCGCCATCTCGGTTCTGGGGGGACACTTATCCAGCAGCGGCGAAGCTGGACGATCTTGAAAACTTGCCTGGCTTGCGACTGTACCATCAGAGCCATGTACTCCAGTTCAGGATTGGTGAGTTATTCAAAAACAGCCCTTCAGGGCTGGAAGAGGAAAGTTACATCCACGTCGTCGACCAGATAATCAATATATCAGAGGTAGGTTTTTGATCCGAATCATCATTGCTGCTACTGAACTCACCTCCCAGGAATACGACGTCGTCCTCTCCTCGGCCAAAACCGCCCACTCGTGCGACGTTGGAAGCGACGGCCGCCGCGTCATGGAAACAATGTACTGGGCATCCATCGCCTTCTATGGCACAATTGTCTACTTCTACCTCTGCTTGGGAAACACACACAACTGCACCTCACGATTAATGCCCCTAGAAACGACCGTTTCACATGTTTTAGAACTATCACTGCGGCTCCACCGGAGTAGACCCCGGCTGATGCTGCGCATCCCCTGGCAACTTTTCCTTGCGGGAATTGCGACACCTGATCGCATTTACCAGGATTGGGTTTCTATCCGACTACGAGAGCTGGGATGCTACGGGAGGAATTTTGCCCGGTTGAGTGACAGATTCGATGAGATTATTCGGGGTGGTGATCCTTTGGGGTCTGTGAGATACTTGGGGGCGTTGCAGGGGGCGTTAGCCTAGCCTCAATGCACATATTGTATTGTACCTATGTATGTATCTTGCTATATACAATAACGACCTTATGAGCTGCCGATATATCTATGGCCAATGCGTTAGACTTCACCTTCTTCATAATGCCGTACGCCCCCGCGATGGGGATGGCACCAAACATCCCTCTCATTCCTCATACCCACAACCAATATGGGGAGGTCGATGACATCCAACGCAACGATCCCATAGAAGGTACCCAGAAGCGACTCCACTGCAACATTAAAGTGTCCCTTGAAGTCAGCCCCGAATACATCCTCTTCCTCTTCCTCTGGGAAAGGGACGTGAGCAGATCTCGACACGGCAACCACGAATGGAAGTCTTTTTCGCTCCCTCTGCTTTGCAGACGATGGCAATGGCGAGTTGAGAACAGAATCTACGACTTCGGGGGTAACCATCAGACAAGCAGACGTCGTGAATCCGCGCTGGAGATCCTGCCACATACCATCAAAGCGTCTGTAATAGTCATACCCAATCAGCCCCAGTACAGAGCACCAAGTCCTACGCCTGAATATAAAAACAGGTAAAGTCATTCAAGAAGCTCACCGCGAAACCTCCTCCGGCGCAGCCATATCAAGAGCGTGATCCTCCACCCACCGAAACCGAAACAACTCCATCGCCCGATCCGACTTGGGATGATATCCCCTGTGGGCGTTGAATTCCTGCTCGAAGATCAAATCCCACCGCGCACGAAACTCCCCCCACCGCGCCTCATGCTGGGCGCCATAAAGCCCAGCACGGAAGACCACAAAACCCCACTCGGACCAGTCCGTGTCGAATCTAAACACGCGATTCAGCGTGTCGATGTATGGAGCTTTTAGTTCCCGCTCGGCGAGCCGTTGCTCTTCTGGTTTTGCGGCTTCAATTGCGTCTTCTTTTTCCTTGTCCCGCCGCTCGAATTCGGCTACTAGCCCGTCGAAGAGACCTGCTTCTTTAAGGCCCGTCATCATGGTGCTGTGTTGTTCGTCGGTTAGGGTCATCCAGTCGGCGCTGGTGGCGTTCAGGAGCCGAGTGTAGTCCCAGCCTGGGGCGTAGAAAGACATTTTGGCTCAGGAATGTAGAGTTTCATACCGACGATGGAGAAAAGGGGTAGAATACTGTTGATGGCCGGATAAGATCTCCGTTGGTGGCGAATTGGATCTTACTAATCAGTAGCCACTTGCTATCCTGCTACTGTCTGTATCAGAGTTTACTAGAGGCCTACGGTGGGTGAGATGATGATTTCAACAATCATTGGAGTGGGAACGGATTTTGTTGCGATGCTATGCTATAGTATACAGACGGTTATAGGGCTTTATTATACGCATGATAGCCGACTGTACCAATGTTATTTGACGAAAGTACTACAGCCAAGTGGCTTTACATTCTAGCCTGCCGATGATAAGCACATAATCATGTAGCCCATGATCAACTATAATTTAGAAGTAAATCCAGGGACTGCTGTCGAGTGTCCACATTGTTGAATAACTAATACACAAGTTATCCAGCTTAGTAATACCCACATGCATAAGCGTATGCTGCACCGCGACCGCTGACAAGAGAGGGAACGGCATTATTAGCTGATTATTAGAAACCGGTTTGATTTGCGGAGGGAAGATCTTGGTTCAGCATTATGAATCCTTATCCAATCAGACCGCGTGTATTTCGAAGGTTCTTCACGGCTCCAGCCCATCCCAGTCCCTCACTCATGCTTATCCGATGCTTATAAAAAGCAGCAGGACCCACATGACGCAAAGTATATAAACCCCCAGACACAGTCCATGAAAGCACAATCATAAAAAAAAAGAAAAAGATATCCTACTACCATCCAAACATCCACAACACCATTACATTCCATTCCATTCCACAGCAGAGCAGAGCACAGCAGAACAGAGATAAGAGAATGTCCAAATCCCTCTCCCACGCCAAAATCATCGCCCGGCGCTCCGCCGACCGCGGCTACGCCGAACACGGCGGCTGGCTCAAGTCCTTCCACACATTCAGCTTCGCCAGCTACTACGACCACCACTTCACGAACTTCGGCAGCCTGCGCGTGCTCAACGAGGACCGCGTTGCTGCGAAAAACGGCTTCCCCACACACCCCCACCGCGATGCGGAGATCTTTAGCTATATCTTGAATGGCGAGCTGACGCATCGGGATAGTATGGTGCAGAGGGGTGCAGAATCTGAGCAGGGGAAGTCATTCTATAGAATGAAGAGGGGCGATGTGCAGTTCACGACGGGGGGTACGGGGATTGCGCACTCCGAGCAGAACGAATCCACTAAGCCCGTTCATTTCCTGCAGATCTGGGCGTTGCCGTGGAAGCATGGACTCAAGCCGAATTATCATACGCGGACGTTTGATGAGGCGGCCAAGAGGAAGGCGTTTGTGCCTATTTTGTCGCCGCTGAGGGCTGGGCCTGAGGCGAGTCCTAAGGAGGAAGAGGAGGCTGCTCCGAGTATCCCGGAGACGATTCCCATTCATGCGGACTTTGTTATGGGAGCTGGGATTATTGCGCCGCAGGGTCGGTTTGAGTGGACCGTTGGTGCTGGGAATGCGGTTGTGTCGAAGAAGAAGAAGCGCAATGTTTATGTGCATCTACCTATGACGAAGGGTGGAAAGGCGAGCATCCGTCTGGATTGGAGAGAAGATGCTGTACTCGAGGAGGGAGATGGTGCTTTCATCACGGGTGTTAATGCGGGCGATATACTCGGCGTGGAGAGTGTTGGCCAAGCAGAGGCAGAGGTTGTTGTATTAGACAGTGATTAAGTGGTTTGCAAGCGGTCAGAATACAAATATATATCAGTCAATAAATTATCATTTCCCACATATGACAGGCATACAAGTAGGTGTAGCCCTCAGGAAAGTCGCCAGTACGATTGTTGCCGCCGTAATATATTAGCATTTGCTTTAATACCTTCGATAGAGAGGAAACTGTCGAATGCACTGGCTATTCAGGAGGAGGACTTCTGCCATACTATTCTATTAAGACAAGTAACTACTATGAAACCTAAGGAGTAAGGTTGCAAATAACGAGCTTATCAAAAAAGACATTGAGTTGGCGCAGGGGTCCACCGGCCAGGAGATCGAGTCTATTGTAGAAAACGAATTCCTGAGATCCCATATCAAGCGGTTCTGTCTCCGGCGACGAGCCAAAGGTCGGGGTATTGCAGGGATGGATATGCAGCTCTATCAACCACTGGACAACGTCTCGTCGCGTGTCTGTCCTGGTGATGATCTCACAATCAATCAAGTGCAGACTTTCCAGCCCGGCATGATAACACCAGTTTAGCGTCGTTGACTTCAATTCCTCATTTGTAAGGACGAACTTCTTCAGTACGAGTTTCTGGATCTGGGTATATTCTGGAATCGTAAGGTTGTACGGGAATTGCTTCTTCAGCAGCGATAGTTCCAACTCCCGCAAGCGCAGGGCTTTGACGGCTTGAAGCAACCGATTCGTATGATGTTCCCATCCTTCCTTCCGATTATCTAGGCCCAGGCAGAGGTGTTGGAGCGACTGTAGGGGATGGTATGGCTCTCCTGCCAATGCGGTATCTCTGGGCGACGGAACAACATCCAACTTTTTCATCCACGAGCTGTCGTTAATGCCATGAAGTGCAAACTTCTCGGAGGTCGCCTCAACAAGGAAGCGCTTCGAGCTATGCTGGAGAACGCTCATCGCCACCAAGAACAGAATCGGTGCTCGACTGGTTGCAGACGTGTAACGACCGAGTTCCAAATGAGGAATCCAAGCCGCGTCTTCGCGCCTTATATAGTTCATTGCCCAATCGATCGTCGTGGTAACCATGTCAAACCTGAGAGGCGTCTCAGTAGAAGCCGGGATATGAGGAAGGGGGCCAAGTTCTAATTTGAGTCACGCCCTCATTGCAGGGGACTCATAAGGCCGGTTCTCAGGCTGTGTAGTGCGAACCAAAGATCCCATTAACTCAGTGAAGACAACACTGTTCAAGTTGGGAAAGACGGCAAAGTTCCTCAGAAATATCTTCAAGTCAACGCCCTTTCGGGCATCATCTGACCAAAAACCCATAATCCTGATCAGGGCGAAGTCCTCGAGGCGGTACGGGAACGTTAGACGCACATTGGCGGGGGGTCCAACCGTGGTGTCCCAGACCAGCTCTGTGACATACTCCCCGAGGTGGCTAGTAGCGAGCCGCCTAAAAACACGGAGGTCCAGCTCTGCGCAGGAGATGTACGCCCTTGAGAAGAGATTCGACTGCTGCGTGACAAGATGGCCGAAGTCTTTGCAGCTTCGACGAAGGGACTTGAGGTGCGCTCGAGGGAGGGCACTGAGCATAGTCTGCGTGCAGTGGGGGATGTTTAGGATCGAGTAAATGGACCTCGTATCACTCATATTAAAAATAATAAGTAGCAAATGGAATTAGAATAACTAAAATAAACGAGAGTGGTGAGATGTCCTGGTCTTGTCGCGTCGCTCCAACATTATACATGGAAGGACCATTCGCGGCCTGGTACTGTGGGAAAAGGAAGGAGCGACTGATGTAGATGTATCTATCTGGGTAGAGAAGTGGCAGGTACAGAGCAACTGCGGTAGACGATACGATACAATGATGGTCCATCCTGAGAGCTAACAGCGACACTGGGAGGGAAGCTACAACGTGCGCAAACTGAGCACGAAAAATAGACATACCAGCCGGGTAAGAGATCGAGCCCTAGGAATGTGATCTGGATCACGCTGTGCGATTAATCGCAATGGTGGTGAAGGCTGAATGTATATTCATCCGTGGCCCGGGTGTCTGCTTACGGTAGAGTCAGCATTAACGTAATTCCCGGTCGGTTCGTGCATCCCGGTCGGTTTGTGCAACTCCAAAAAATCAAACGCGTCAATCACCCACCAACTTTAACTAGCCACCATGCCACGAAAAGCGCGTAAAACGAAGCAAGAATTAATTAAGCAGGAGGGCAGACTTTAATGCGCTATTAATAATTTAAAAAATTAAAAAATCTTAAATACTCGTCAAGCTGTATTGATTTATAATCTACCTTCTTAAACCCTACATGATTGATTAAAGAGTCTTTAACCTCAACCAGAACTCCACAACCACACGAGTAGGCTATCTAAGAGATAAGAGAATATATTAATAGCATGGATAGTATTACTTAATATATATAGCGCTGCCCCAAGACACTTCCAAGTACGAGAGATAGCTAATATTATCTTAGATACTGATTCCATCATCCCCCCTAAGCCAGTAGGAAAGAACTAGGTAACAGGGTTTACCAAGCATCACCCGGAGATAAAAAGCAGATTTGCTAGAAAGATTAATCGCTAAAGAGCACTATACAAAGATCCGAAGATTATTAGTGCTTTTTTTAACAAGTTACAGAAGGCTAAAGATTAGTATAGTATTATAGATAAAGATATCTATAACTTTAATAAAACTAGGTTTGCTATGGGACTTATTATAATAATAAAAATGGTTTCTAGAGCGGGAATGCCTGGCAAACCATGGCTTATACAGCCAGGGAATCGGGAATGGGTTATAACTATCGAATGCATTAATTCAAGAGGATGGTTAATACCCTCTACTATTATCTTTAAGGGAAAGGTTCATATTGAGGGATGGTTCAACAAAGCAGCAATCCCAGGAGATTAAAGAGTTGAAATAAGCGCTAATAGATGGACTACAGACATAATCGGTCTATGTTAGCTTCAAAAAGTCTTTATTCCAGCTATAAACAAGTGTATAAGAGGGGGGTATTAACTTCTTATTCTAGATAGCCATGGAAGCCACCTAACGCCTGAATTTAATATGACATGCAAGGAAAACAATATTATAGTAATCTGTATACCTGCCTATTCATCTCACCTTCTGCAATCTCTGGATGTTGGTTGTTTTGGCCCTTTGAAGAGAGCTTATGGCAAGCTTATTAAATAGAAAGGGCGCCTGGGATACAACCATATTAATAAACTAGATTTCTTAAAGGTATATCCGGCAGCTCACAAAGAGGTCTTTACTATGGAGAATATTTAAAGCAGATTCAGAGTAACTGGGATAGTCCCCTTCAACCCTCATGCAGTACTGGATAAGTTAACCTTAAGTATAGTGGTTGAAACCCCCTCTCCTAGCAGAGGGAGTGCTTTAATCCCTTTCTCCTAGCTCTGTACACCTTATATAGTCTGTCAAGTGTATCGAAAAGCTTCCTTAATCAAGAAGCTTCTTAAAAATAGGTCTAGAAGTCCGACATCTCCCTCGAAGCAAGCGCTAGATAAGTTTATAAAGGGCTGTAAGTAAGCTATTTACAATGCTAGCTTACTAGCAAACGAAAACTGCAATCTCCGCGCAGTAATTAAGAATGACAGGCAGAAAAAAGGCCGTTCCAGGTGCCAGATAACTCCTATAGAAGGTCTTTCATTTCAAGAAGCTAGGGATCTAATTTCATTAAGAAATAAGTAATTGGAAGTAGAGGGGGGTAGTACTGGTAGAAGTGCTCTTCTAACTTCACCTATACTTAAACAAGCCCCACTAACATGTTCTGAATGTAATATTAAAGGGCATACTAGGAGGGGATGTCCAAATCGTTAATATAATTAGTTTATTTAATTTGAATCATTTTTGGTTGTTGTATAGTACTTTAAAGTTGATCAAGCATGGATTTGGGGGGGGTATGCACGAACCGACCGGGATGCACGAACCGACCGGGAATTACGTTATTGCTGATATAAAAACATATTACCAACAAAGACCCTGTCGAGTCTAGAGCGGCCTATTATCAGCCATTGCCAATGGTTTATAGGGATGTGGAAAGCTGACAGCGACTGCAGTGCCCAATGACATCAATCCCGGCCATCCGAACTTTGGTATAAAAGCGTCATCTCCTTCAACGAAGCAACCAACAACCTCCCTTAGCTTCCCACTTCGTTCAGTACATAAAAAACCACCATGTCGGACCCTGTCAAACAACATGGCTTCAGCGCCGTCCCCGCAAATCCGGAAACCGTCTTCCAGGACGCAAACTTGAAAGCCAAAGGCAGCCCAGGGGCAATTCCAGTCTCTGGGACACCCACTCCTGCCACTCCCCTGGCCCGTAGAGTTGACGAATATTGTCGCAAGAATCTGCCGAAACCAGTATACCTGCACAGCCTACGGGTATACCACCTCGGCATCGCGATGAAACGCTACATCGCCCCAGACTGGGATTTCAGCGACGAGACCTACTTCCTGGCATGTCTCCTGCATGATATCGGTGGTACACCCGAGAATCTCCGCGCGACATTGTTGAGCCACGAGTTCTTTGGCGGATTTCTCGCTCTCGACCTGTTGCAGAAGGACTCTGCGGGCGGGAATGCGGTGGCGTCAAAACCTCAGGCGGAGAGCGTAGCAGAGGCCATTATTCGACACCAGAATTTGTGCCAGACGGGGAGTCTTACTTGTATGGGACAGATATTGCAGCTTGCGACGATTTTCGGTGTGTAAGCCCCCTTTGATGGTATACTCAACACTAACGAGGTAGATAATACTGGGGCGCACTCGCATCTGGTTCATGACGATACCGTGCAGGATGCGATTAAGCATTATCCCCGCACGGGCTGGAGTTCCTGCTTTGCGTCTGTGGTCAAGGATGAGACGACTTTGAAGCCGTGGGCGCATACGACTGCTATTGACGGGTTCCAGGAGAAGATCTTGGGGAACCCGTATAGGAAATACGATTAGGGCAGGGTTTGATGGTGGAGTTGGTGATGGTGTTATAATTAAAAAGCATTTACTTGATCGTTGTGCATTGTTCAATCATATTAATGTTGGCATTGAGTAACCCTACATGATGGAATCGAGACACTTTGGCCAATGGAGTCCCATGAAGACCTACTCCCAATACAGTCAAACCCGCCTATACCGAGCCCGGATATAGCGAGGTCCTCATTTTAGGAAGAACCTGGCTATAGTAAGATCACTCGTCGGTCTCATTTGATTAGCTATAGCAGGTTTGACTGTACTAGAACCCTGCAGGCCCGTCGCAAATTAGGCCAAGTCTGTGCGTTCTTCAGGGCTGTTTAGACCAAATCTCGGCCAAAACTCCGTTGTCCATTTTGGTTGTTAGTTCCTGGCTATCAAACAGGGGCTGTCTCAGGTAAACGTCTTCGCAGCAGTTTATTTCCAAGAATGACTACCCACTGCTATTTATCTGCGGACAATTTCTTGATTCACGGCAAAACGTGGTCCGTAACTGGACACGGAGTATTCTTTCTGTGACCACCAGATCATTTACCTCACAACATGATTATATTAATGCGTCAGGTATTTTCTTGCCATGTAAAATATAATCACCCTGCCCTCAACTACTACGGGTCTAGAAACCTTGCCCAGCAACATCACCATGAAGACGCTCTCTCTCGCCCTCTTGGCCTCAACGGCCCTTGCAGTCCCCCACGCCCGGGCCCCAGGAAGCAAGTACCTCATCAGCTTCGGCGACTCATACACAGCTACTGAATTCAACATCACCGGAGAGCAGCCCTCATCATCCAACCCTCTCGGCAACCCCCCATTCCCAGGATGGACTTCAGCAGGCGGCGCCAACTGGATCGGAAATCTCGTTGGCAATTATAACAACTCTCTTCTTCTGAACTACAACCTCGCATACGGCGGCGCTACTGTCAACGCCTCGCTGGTGCCACCGTACTCTCCCGAGGTACTCTCGCTCATTGACCAGGTGGCCGAATTCAAACAGTACCTTTCCCCACCGCCGCCATCTGCGCCGTGGACTGCGAATAATACTCTTGTCGCTGTCTGGGAGTAAGCTGTACCTGAGCTATAAGCATTACGAACCTACATATCTAACCTTGACTAGGGGGGTGAACGATGTCGGTGGCGCGTGGTATCAGGAAAACCCAGACGCCCTAGCAACCGAGATCCTCAACCAGCTGTTCCAGCAAATCGAACTCGTCTATACCGGCGGAGCTCGCAACTTCGCCATCTTAACCGTGCCTCGTATGTATCCGCTCCTGCTATCAGAAATTGTACTTTTAGCTAACAATAGTAGCAACCGACCGATCACCGTACATCACCGAGGGCGAGAACGCAGAATACACCATCACGCACCTGAAAGCGGCCATTACAAGCTGGAACACCCAGCTCACGCAGAAGGCAGATGCCTTCGCGACCAAGCATTCGGATGCGGTTGTTAAGGTCGTCGATACACAGCCTGCGTTTAACGACCTTCTTGATGCGGGCGGCGATGCTGCAACCTGCTATAACGAGGATGGTATCACTTGTCTGTGGTTTAATGATTATCACCCTGGGCTGGAGATCCAGGATGCGGTTGCCCAGGCTGTTGCGGAGGCTTGGCCGAGTTTCTTTACGGCGTAGTTTTTTTACGATTCCGATGGGCTGAGATGACTGGTTAGAACGCAATGTTATCTCAATGAATTATAAGGCTGTTCTGCTCAGATACTCCGACGTTGATGCGGCCCATGACCATGCGGCTCTGAAGTCTTTATATAAATATAGCTGGTGTTTAGTGAGTCAAAGCTGCCTTCGCCTCTGTTTCCACCCCTCATACAGCCCTGTACTCATATGCTTGGCTTTACCTACTTAGTCTTGAGGCCCTGGTGGCGTGTCTGGGCTATGGGGTACATGTTGATTAATTTGTATACTTTTTGTTTTAAAGTTGTCTTTTGTGCCCTTTATGAATAATCAATTAAGATCGGCTTATGATTCCGACTACAAGCGGGGTAGTTTACTATTAATATATTATATCATTCTCCAACATTGATACCCGACACACCACAGACCTGCACACAACTGATAATCATGTCCTCGGTAGCCATAGCTAGTAAGCCCACCTAACCTGCGTAGTAGCCACATGTATAGTGAAACTAACGCCCCCAGAAATAATCTCATCAGACCCCGGACTCCCCAGGGAGAACCCCACAGCATCCTACTGGCAAAAGGATCCGCACCCACTATCCACTGCACAAAGCGCTTCGCTCCCACCAACTACCGATATCGCAGTACTCGGGTCCGGAATTACCGGAGCCAGCGTCACAAAGACTCTTCTTGAGCAGCATGACTCTTGTAGAGTGACAGTCCTCGAAGCCCGCACACTCTGCTCGGGCGCTACGGGCCGTAATGGCGGACAGCTGGCGATTAACGCCGCGCAGATATATGTGAAGCTTAAGGAGACAGTTGGCGCTGAGATGGCGGGGAAGATTGTACGGTTTAATATCGAGACGCTGAATCGGTTGCGTGAGGTAGCGGCGGATATTGATGTGGTGGAGTACGCGGAGTTGACGGACGTGGTGAAGTTGCGATGTTATAAGGATGGGGCCTCGTTTGAGCATGTTAAACGGGGTATTGACGAATTAGAGGCAGATCATCTGGACTTCAAGGGTATATATGAGATAATTCCTCCAGAGAAATGCGATAAGGTAAGTTCACCCGGCGTCAGTTATAATGTCTACGCTCTAATCGATCATAGGAGCATGGCGTGTTCGGCGTTGTCGGCGGCGTAGTACACCCAGCGGGTACCATATGGCCGTACAGATTAGTTACCAAACTGTTCGAAGTATTGGCGAAGAAATTTCCCTCCCGCCTGGCGATTGAGACAGGTACTCCTGTCACTGCTGTGAGTTTCGACCCTACAACAGACGAGAAGTACCCGTACACCCTAAGCACGCCGCGCGGAGAAATTCGAGCCGGCCAAGTCGCATACTGCACCAATGGATACACTGGACATCTCTTGCCATCGTTGCGCGGGGCGCTATATCCACTTAAGGGCACAATGACAGTCCAGGACATGGGGGCTGGGTATCAGAATAGGGGCAACTCAACGTCATGGGCGGTACATTACAAACCATATAACGATGAAAAAGACGACACATTTGCCGATGGTCTGATATATGGCATGCAGAATGTCAAGACGGGGACTATGTTCTTTGGCGGGGAAAAGTCCGGTATGGCAGATATGTTGTCGGCGAATGATACCGTCCTCTCTTCTTCGTCTGTCACGTACCTGCAAGACTCGGTGCTGTCGCTATTTGGGCATGATGGTGAGAATGATTCGCGACCTTCGGCGATTGTCAGTACCTGGTCTGGTATAATGTGCTTTTCGTCTGATGGGATGCCCCTGGTTGGCCGGCTACCTGCATCAGTCACCCATAGAGAAGGAAATGGCGAGTGGATTTGTGGTGCCTACTGTGGATATGGTATGCCAAGTGCGTGGCTTGCTGGGGAGAGACTTGGTCAAATGATACTGGGACGCCCACCGCAGGATATTCTGCCAGAGGCATATCTGATCACGCAGGACAGGCTGCAGTCGAGGATGTCTACGAAGCAGAGTGTGGAGCGGCTACTTCATGGTTAGGGTTGGCTGATTCGAAGTATTTTACAGGTAAGGCTTCTGGCACCGACGAGGACGAGGAATCGTTTTCCGCAAACTAGATCGGTGGCTGCGCATCCCGGTTCAAGCTTACAGGAGCAAAAGAAAATCTGGCGGCGAACTCTTCCAAAGGCAACGCGGTCGAGGAGATACTAAAAGAAATAAAGGACAATTGACATCGCCTGCATAATTGGCTAGTATGATATGCAAACTGGGGGAGATAGAGTTCATAGTCCAATATCGAGATTCAATAGTCTCACAGGTTACGGTGTCTTTGGCGTTACTGCAGATATTTTATGGTGTTGCAACGAGGCTATTGTACGGTTGATATTATATAGAAATATACCGTATGGATATACCTTTACGATCGACATGAGAGAGATGTATTTCCTGTGCGAAACGTAGAGATTACTGATCATGGCGATTGCTAGGATAGGGCTGTCAATGGAAAGATTAGTGATCGGTCCGAGGCCGCGGTTCAACCCAACCGAATTATTAAACATGGCCACCAACGATCTCATAACATCGGAGATAGGAGCTTAATTCTGATTTCTAATGTGAAACATGACAAATGTGAGAATTCAGGACGATAAAAGGGCTGGAGAAGAAGGCCAGTTCGTTGGCACAGCCTTGTATCGGAAATCCCCGAATCAATAGACGACCAACAAAAGCACTGGTTTCGTTTAAAAAGACAAACTATCATTGAATACATAATGGCACCACTTGTGCTAATAACCGGATCAACAGGGTTCATCGGCTCGTCCGTCACCCAGCATGTCCTCGAAGCCGGATACAGAGCCCGCCTGGTAATCCGACGCGCAGACCAAGCCCCAAAGCTAAAGAGCATATTCAGCAAATATACAGACCATCTGGATTTTGTCATCGTGCCAGACCTCACTGTCAGGGGATGTTATGATAGTGTCCTCGATGGCGTGGAATATGTCCTCCATTTGGCCTCACCATTACCTGCTCCGGGCACAGATGATCTACTCACCCCAGCCCTTGAGGGGACGAAGGCGATATTGGAAGCCGCCTCAAAGTCATCCTCCATTAAGCGAATGGTTATTACATCGTCGGTCATTTCGATGATTCCGCTGGGTGGAAAGAGAGATAGCATGGTCGTCAAAGGTTAGCCATTGTATTATCCTTTCCTTCGTACTTACGCATTAACATGTTTGTTACTTAGAAACCGACTCAATTGACCGAACTGTTGATCCCTCTGTTCTTCCGACCCTCCCACCCATGGGCAAATACCACACCAGCAAACTGGCCGCACACAAAGCCACTCTTGACTTCGTTAAGGAGAACCAACCGCGCTTCACCACAATCAGTCTGCACCCGGTGTTCGTATTCGGGCGCAGCCTCGTCCAGACAACCGCAGAGGAACTATCCGGAACCCCGGGTATGCTGTGGACATCGCTCGTGTCAGAGACGCCAGCTTTCGGACAGTTCCTAGGAGTGCATGTGGATGATGTAGCTGCAGCGCATGTCAGGGCATTGGAGATTGGCCCTTTGAATGTCGACTATGGGCATAAAAATGCAGTGCACTCGTATCTGCTCGCTGCAGAGAGACGATCATGGGCTGATATTGACCGATTTGTGCGAGAGCAGTATCCGGATGTGGAGTGGGCGTTGTCCCCTGTTGACAGCACGAATTATGGCGTTGACACCACCAGAGCACAACGAGAGTTGGGCATTACGTTCAAAGAAATGGAAGAGCAGGTTAAGGATGTGATTGACCAGCAGCTGGAATTCCGGAAGTAATTGTGGATGTTTGTCTCTTTTCCAAGTATCTATCTGCCCTGCCCCTCGATCTCAGGTTTAATATTTAATTTGGCTGCAACCTGGGTCTAAATACAGAACTCGTTCAACTTTACCTGATACGTTTGCCTGCTCTACTTCGGCTGAAATCTCCGTAATAGGGTTTACCTTGACAACCGTTATGCCAGATCGATATCTGAATGGAACCGAGGAAAAAGGCTACAAGATTCATTTGGCTTTGGTCCACCCACTCTGTTTGGGAGAGCATCGAGCACCCCGCCAGGCCCGCGCCTCTTCCCTGTTTATTCGAGGGGTTCGCTAGTTATCCAATTTTAACTCCTCTTACGAATTGGATCCAAAATAGCACCGTGCAGACTGCAGACAGGTCAACCTGGTAAGCTCGAGTGGACTCACCGCTACACTGGCCCACAAGTGAAGGTTCTGACAAATCAAGACTGTGCGACACAATGCGCAGAATCGAAGCCCGTGGAAGGCGATTAATAATGGCCCGTGGAGGAGCTTGTACCTTAACTATTCAAATAGCTCTCCTGTTCCTGGGCGAGCCATTGCACTAAACAATTGCGCAATCAGTCAAGCTTCACAGCCCTAATTCAGTCACAATGTCCTCCTCAATCTACACCTACACCATCGATCCCTTCGTCAAGGGCATCCAGGCCCTCAAGGTCATCCTCCAGAAAGCCGAAGAGCACGCCAAGGCCAACAACATCCCCATCGATGACCTCTTCAACGCCTCGCTCGGCCACGACATGAAGGGGCTCCCCTTCCAGGTCTTCATCGTCACAAACACAGCGATCAAGACTCTCTGCCGCGCAACCTTGGTCGAGCCCCCAGCCCAAGAGCAGAACGACAAGACATTCGACGACTTCTACAAGCGCATTGACGAGGCCCTCGCCGCGCTCGAGAAGGCCGACCAAGCCGTGCTTGCCGCGAACGAGGGCAAGAAGTTCAAGGCGCCCCTGGGACCCAAGGAGTTTGAGTTTACCCCCGAGACTTATGCGGTGCTGTTTGCGACTCCGAACTTCTATTTCCACCTGGTGACTGCCTATGATATCCTGAGGGCCAAGGGCGTGCCGGTGGGCAAGATGGACTACCTGAGCACGTTTATGGCGCCTGTTATGTAAATAACCAACTTCTAAATCATAAGAAAGCTATTTCAAAATCATAGTTAAGAAGGCTGCATTGCCAAATTCTGGTCCTGTCTGCTCTGTAGATTCATTAGCCAAGGCATTTCACACTGGCTTATACTCTAGTTTAACAATATCCCTCTGGCACCTCTGGCCACGCATCAATCCCATCCAACAACAACATCCCCATCCCCCCATGCAAATGCGTCTTCATATGACAGTGCAGAAAGAACGGCCCGGGATTAACGACCTGGTATCGCACCACCATCCACGCCTCCCCAGCCGGCGCAGTCACAAACGTATCCCTGTACAACGGCCTATCCAAGAAGAAATTCCCCGGCACCTGTTTGCGCGCCTCATCCGCACTCCGCCACTTGAAATCTCCCACACCCCGGCCAATCAGAAATGCCCTGTTGGAGTGCTTGTGCATTGGATGGGGAGGCTGCACGACCGTCGGGGCTTCAATGCGCAGCTGATACACCAGGTCAACCCACGTCCCATTGCGCGTGGTGATTTTCAGCGCGGATTCAAGGTCCGGGCTGTCCGGGTTACAGAGGGCAGGCTGCATAGAGTCCAGGTCGCTTGGGAAGAACCTCGTACCATCCAGCGTCCATTCCCACGATGAATTAATCCGGCCGAGTGTTAGGAGGTGGAAGTCGTCTGCTGTCTCTGCTGGGTAGATGGCTGGGAATGGGCGGAGATCGCTGGTGTTCAATTTCACCACCGACTCAGTTACATTCTGACCGCCGTAGTTGATGTACGGCTTCGACGTTCGTGTGTTATCCTGTCCTCCCTGGTATGTCACCTTCGCGAACCCCGATATAACCTGGTTGGCACCGGTGTTCGCAATACGCATTGTGTATTGCGCGGCCTCCTTATCCAGCTTCACCATGGCGGAGTACCGCTCTCCATTGTATATTTCGATGCTCTCAGCGAGTCTGGGCTCGATGTAGCGACCGTCGACCTCGTAGACGTACATGGGGTGCTCGTCGATCGAGGCTACTAGGGCCTTGAGGCTGGCGGCGCTGATGAAGCTGAAACTGGCCCATTCATGGGATGCATCGACGATGTATTCGGCCTCGGGACCGTCGCTGGGGATGCAACCGTCGTTCAATCCGGGTGGCAGTTTGTCGGGGTGGTGCTCCCAGTCTCCTTGCAGTTTTGTCACGAATGGGACGCATCTGGCTATGTTAGGAATGTTGCAATCTGGGTTGAATATAATGGACTTACCCTTTATCAGTTAAAGTCGCATTAATCACCTGCTGAACTGGCGGTGCCTGGAGCGCCGTCAATTCTTTGGGATCCTTGCAATAGATGGACCCCATACCGCCGACAAGGATACTATCGGAGCAACTACTTTTATCAGCATATCAGTTGAGGTGGACAGGGTGGCACATACAAAATATCGTATCCAGTAGCTTCCATTGCTTCCATGTACTCCACTGACGTCAAATGATCCCAATCCGAGAGGATCACCGGTATCGTGTGTCTTTCCGCCTTTTTCATGGCATTTATATCGTCGGTGTCGTTCGAGATCATGGAAAAGGGATTTTCGCGGTCCTTTGACGGTCTAGAAAACATCAGTTCAATCGCCAGGTCTGCGGTAGAGGAATAGATGTACCTGATATGTATAGCGCCGTACAGACCATCCTGTAGCGTTGCTCGGTCATGGGCGTGATACCTGTTGGTGGTCGGGCTTAGTCTGTGTCCTTAGATCCGTTCGAGTTCAGCTCATACCAGTATGTCCCATAATCGTTCGCGTGCCATTTGTAGGTATACGACTGCCCTGGTTGAATCGCCCATTGGGTCAGGCCAGGTACACCATCGGCCCATGGAGTACCCAATTGCCTACTTCCGTTAGTTATGTGATTCTGTAGAGAGACACTAGGTGCATACTCAATTCCATGAAAATGGACTGTCGTGTTGAATGGCATATGATTGTGAACATGAACCTGCTCGAGTTAGATATACCGTCTTCGCGAATTGGTCCGGTTCTTACAGTCACATCATCGCCCTCATCAAGGATCATTGGCGGCCCTGGGAACTGGTTGTTGACGAATATCATATCCCGTTGTAGGCCGTTTGGTGAGCCGGTTTCCCATGTCAAATCAAGCTTATAATAAACATCGGCAGCACCGGCAAGTGCTGCCATGCACAACAGACGACGAACAAAGGCCATTATTACGGTGATTCCAAATGATGCACTGCAGGGCCGGGGTCAAGATAGCTTGGATTGAGGTTTTGCAATCCTTACAATCGCGCCAGCGATCGGGCATTTGTGGGCATAGTTTTTTAGACATGCTTTCTAGAGAAAGAATGTCGATAATGGAAACAGATCTAGGAACAGATACAAACATTGCGAATTCCTGTGGCAGGAAAGCCGGGTCATAGCTCAAACAGACAGACACTTGACGTTTCTGGTGGCTGGTATGGTATGCGCGTATCCCCATGTCAATCGGGCGCGATGACCGTGCGCATCCCGTTCCTAGGCACTTATAATTAGGGCCTACGATGATGAGGTATGCTGAGAAAGGGGTCATTGCAATCTTTCAAATTATAGCGTCCACCTTGGTGGTACCTGAACTTGCATAAAATTGACATGACCCTTACTATTGCCCGGGAGACTGATGCTGTTGTGATGGAGTTTTGAGAATACGAGTATGCCAGGTTTACAGTGCCTCTGCGCCCCTCCCTAACACATATTGGTAGTGATGAGGATGGTAGGTCGGCGCCGGGCTAATAGTCTTAGGGTATTTCTACCACTGAAGGCACGAATCCTGTCTTAAGCCTAATATATATAAAAACTAGAGCTGGTTCAGCCGTCCTTCTCATTGCTTTATATGCTAACCAACACATACACAGCAGACTATTCCGGGCTAACCAATTCCCACGCATCAACCGCCACCCAACCGTGTCCCAGGGTGGTGACGCCAACTGCAACAATATCGTTCAGCCAGTAGTACTCCTCACTTCCAGTTTCCGGTATAATCCTAGACTGTGCATGTCCCTCACCCTGGCTCGGCCCATTCACCTGGACGTAGATATTCGCCCCGTCATCAGTCTTGAGCTGATACCTTGCATCCGCTCTGAATGTTCCGTTGGAGTCAGTCACACCCCATTCGGCACCTAGGTCGAGAACCTTCCCTTTGGAAGTCGTTAGTTGGGACCTTGGCGTCACGGATGGAGGGGCAGGGGCCACCTACCGGATAGTCTGGGCCCTTTGAAAGTCCCGCCAGTGACGGGGATGGCTACGCGAGCTCCCCAGGGACCATTTCCTACTTCGATCGGCTCTCCAACGGTAGCATTCATGGCGTATAGGAACTTTAGGCTCGGTGGGTTGGGGGATGGTGTTGCTGCAACCGGCATCGCTATCAGGGTCGATATAGCCGATACCGCACTAAGTAGTGTTGAAGCTTTCATCATGGCTGGTGGGGATTAGAAGGAACTATGATGATCGAATTGGGAATGTAATTGGCTGACCAATATTCAGAGGATTGGAGTTGGCTGGGAAGCTACGTGTTAGATATAACAGGATATACGTTCATGGTTCTTTGCCTGCCCATCGTTCTGGAGAGGAGTGGAATGTGTTCACATTTTACACCCGCTAGCAGAGGGGATCCGGTATGTGAAGAAGGCTAATTGAAATGGAGAAACTGTGCTCTATTGGCCCAAAGCGTGTAGGTGGTCTAGCATAGGGTTTAAGCTCGGAATCTCCGAGTGCGGCAAAGTATACTTTCCTACATAGCAGTCTTTACGAGGTGCAAACTTTACCTGCTGGGAGTAATGCAACGCAGATTCCATCAGTTTAAACCTAATTACGTACAGGTCTCGATACGAGACTGCAAATACCACATTCAACATACAACAATACGGAAATAATTAATCCCTTACTGGGTTGCCGGGAACACCTCCTCGAACAGCTCCTCATTCCAACGCACTGTAGGCTTCAGTCCAGCGAACTTCCACTGGCCATCAATCTTGCGATAGTAATGCTCATTGGTGGCATGGGAGTGGCCCTTCAGCTTAACATCATTCAAGTCAGGGCTGGTATAGACTTGGTGGGCGGCACGAAGCTGGTGATGCCCAATGACCTCAGTCTCCGAGACAACCTCCCACCATGTTGCTCCGATGAGGTGCTGGGTTTTGATGGTGGGGTTTCCGAGGAATCCAACCTCAGTTACCATTTCCAGGTAGTCCTCGGCGGGCATGGGGTCCCATCTGCGTAGACCGATCTCGGTGTAATCGACCTGTTTCGGTGGTTAGAGGCCTAGGCAGGTAAGGATAAGGATATAGATTAACGGACAGTAAGAGTAGGTGCAACGATGCTCCTCAGACGGTCCCAGTCCTACATCAGTGGTTCATAGTTAGCAGGTCGATCATATATGCATCCGGCGGCGCGTACCTTTGCATCATAGCTGTCGGCCCAGTCAAATACGACTTTTTGAAGGGCTAGGAAGTCTGCCTATATTAGCCAGCACTATACCGCTGATCACAGATTAGCTTACCTTGGAAGCTGAGCTCTAACTTTGGATTTTGCGGACGCATGATGCAAACAGGAGTTGAGGCAGTGCAGATAGTTCGACGGGGCCCTTGGCCACCGTCCTTGATAACGAGGAACAAGAATATATATTACCCCTAGCAAGGACAGTGGACATGGTCCATGACGATGGCTGCTACCACCAGCACGTAACATTTCCCTTGATCTCGGTTTCCCAACGTCTCAAGACTGCGATGTGCCCTTGGTGTGTCAAGCCACAGCACCTCAACATAATACTGTACACTAGGGCCTCCTCCAGGCTTACCCAGTATGGTCAGAGAGGGTATCCATGACGTGGGATAAGACGTCAGGTAGGGCGATCTCAGTGCGATTTCCCAATGCGGTGGCATCTCTTCATGGTCAAGGAAGAAATGGCTTTTCAGGGTAGCTTCCACAACTCCCAACACCCCATCATTTACGAGTTCCATTCTGTTTGTAGAGGATCAGGGAGCAGATGTTACATTAGGACCTGCTTAGCATGTACGCCTCCTTGTGTAGTTGTCATCGAGGTTGTCTGCCAATCCTAGGCGCCATTATATAAATCATTAATGAGTAATCTCACCACGTACCAGGAACCGAGCTGAAAGAGGATCTTTCACCCCGATCTCAGCAATGGTTCTAACAAACTCACTACCCCAGACCTTAAGTGGCAAGGTCGCCCTCATCACCGGTGGAGCGCGAGGTATTGGGGCCGGAGTCGCCCTTGAACTGGCCAAGAGAGGTGCCTCCATCGCCATCAACTACTGCGGAAGCCAACAGCCCGCAGAGGACCTAGTCAAAGCCATCCAGGACCTCGACATCGACGCGGCCGCATTCCAAGCAGACCTGACCCAGGTATTTAATATAGAAAGTCTGTTCCGCCAGGTCGTCAACCACTTCGGCCAGGTGGATATCGTGGTATCCAACTCCGGTGTGGAGAAATTCCGCGCCCTGGACGAAACCACTATCGACGACTTTGATCAGGTCTTCAGTCTAAACACTCGCGCGCAGTTCTTTGTTGCGAGACATGCCTTTGACCATATCCAACCGGGTGGACGTGTCATCCTGATGTCCTCTATTGCTGCTGGTGTGGGCGTTCCCGGCCATGCACTGTACGCGGGGAGCAAGTCCGCCGTGGAGGGTTTTACCCGCTGTCTTGCAGCAGATTTTGGTCGGGTGAAATGCACTGTCAATGCCATTGCCCCGGCGGGAGTGAAGAGTGATATGTGGCTTGCGAACTCGTGGCGATATGCCCCGGGGTGTGACAAGAACTCTTCTCTGCAGGACATCGAAGCGGCCCTAGCGGGGGGTAGTCCGTTGAGCAGGTGTGGCGTCCCGGAAGATATTGGACGAGTGGTCTCTTTCCTTGCTGGTCCTGACAGCGAATGGGTCAATGGTGAGTCTACCTGGTTCTTCTCTACGGAGTGTCTGCTAATGTGCCCTAGGTCAAGTGATAGCGGTCAATGGAGGTGCAAATATATAGCCAGGTCTCGCAGATTACGTGTTACACACTACCATGATAGCTCCGCAGACCTCCGTGCGAGGGTAATAATTTAAGATGATAATATCCTTCAATAATAGCTTGTCTTATACCTCCGTTCTAGGCAGTAGTCCACTGCATCCCTCGGTAAACCGGCCCTGCGACTGCCACAGCCCATGCTCCTGTTTGCATCAATCAATCTACGTAATTCTGTCAAGCAGTTCCACCGCGAGCTCAGGTCGCAACGATCATCTCGCTTAGATATCCCTGCTCCAGAGGCACTGCCGCATCGCCATTGATGCAACGACTCGTTGAGTACTAAATATAGCGGCTTGATGGGACTCCGCGGGGTTTGATATGGGGCCCCAGGATCTTATAACAGCCACGAAACTTTTCTTCCTTCCTGTGCTATCTATTCACCTCAATACCTTGTACGTTCTACCATATACACCATGCCAAACTGGATCCTGGGCCCGAAATTTGACACTGTCTACCCTCACAAGGGGTCTATCAAATTCCTGTGGGAGTCGCGGTGGAAGTTTGCTGTATGTTCTCTCTGTCCATATTGATTAACATGGAATGGATACTAAGCTTGTGCAGTGTCAGAAATCTGTATACCCGTTCCACGATGGGTGTTATGGTGACTTCGAACCAATATTCCAGGACCTTATCTCGGTAGGGCGGCCTCATATCAATCCATCCCATTTGCTGTGCCTGTCTAACGGCCCCTACTTCAATGTGCAACAGGATGATATCAATGACGCAGAATCGGAGGAGTATACCACATCTTTTTTCCCCACCGCATCCTCCCTTGAGCGGCTGGCAATCCAAGCACTAGATGCTGGACAGCGAGAAAAAGCCTCTGAGCTTCTCTGCCGCGCCGCCGCTGTCTACCGCATCTCACGGTTCCCATACGTAGACATCACCCAGCCAGGCTCCCTTAAACGCACCGCCTTCGAGCTGCAGAAGGACGTCTACCGAAGGGCGGCCTCCCTTTGGGATCTACCCATGCAGGAAACTTTGCTCACCCATACCCACCGCAGCGGGAATGACGGGCGAGACTTCCCCATCTACATCCGCCTTCCTCAGTCTACAGGAAACCCAGACCCGGTTCCGGTTATACTCGTCATGACAGGCCTAGACGGGTACCGGCCCGACAACAGCCAGCGCAGCCACGAAATCACCGCTCGCGGGTGGGCGACGGTGATTATGGAGATCCCAGGCACCGCAGATTGCCCAGCCGATCCTGCAGATCCTGAATCGCCGGATCGACTGTGTAACAGCGTCCTCGGGTATATCGCGGCACATTCCAGACTGGACGCCACCAGGGTGGTTGTGTGGGGACTAAGCGCAGGGGGGTTCTATGCTATCCGAGCGGCGCATACGCATGCAGACCGTCTGCTTGGTGCGATTGCGCATGGTCCTGGGTGTCATCACTTCTTGGATAAGGAGTGGTTAGGCCATGTGGATGATCATGAGTATCCTTTTACGTGAGGCTATCTGTGCGGGAACTGTCGATGGCTCGATGCTGACTGGAACAGGCTCACCACGGCATGGGCGACGAAGCACGGGTACAAAGATGTGGAGAAATTTAAGGAACACGCACAGAAGAAGTTCTCGCTAGTGGAGACGGGCATCGTGCACAAACCTAGCTGCAGAATGTTGCTGCTGAATGTATGCCTGCTCCTGTGCTGGGAATTGAGGACTGAAACTGACCTTTCTCTAGGGTGTCGCGGACGGTGTTACGCCTATTGAAGACTGTTTGGAACTTTTCAATTATGGGACTCCGAAGGAGGGAAGGTTTGTTTAAGGTTTCCGTTGGTATTTGAGTGGCTGTGAACTGACTGCGGTATGCAGGTTCTTCCCCGGCCTGCCGCACATGGGATATCCCGACAGCTTGGTGGTGGCATACCAGTGGCTGGACGATCTTCTGGGGAATGTGTCTCCTGATTACAATGACAGGTCTACACAGGTGAAAGAGATTCGGAACTGATATTTGTTTTTCAAGTGTGATTTCATGTTTTTTTCATACTGTTGACAGCTAGCATTGCTACAGACAGTAATGAAACCATGCCTTGCTATATATCGCTTTTCACCAGGTTGTCCCTTGTATATCCTGTAGCCGATTGTCTATGCTTTTTCTTACTTCGCATGGCCGTCAATCATCGCACTGGTAATGTCAGAAGCTATTATTTCAGGATGTATTAGTGGGCTTCGACTTACCCTGCACTGCCTGGAGCTACCTTCGTATTAAGCCCAGTCATATTCAATCCCTCATTCCCAGCGGCATTCCCACACTCTGGGCTACCGTAGCTGCCACAAATTCTCAGATGGTCCAAAGGCAACGACATCTCACGCAGCTGTTTCGGCGCCTCAATAATCGTCGCTGTAAGCCCAGCTTCAACGTGCCACTCAATGTGGCAGTGGAGGAGCCAGACGCGTAGGTCAGTCAGCCAGAGTCCTGCTATAAGAATGATGAAAATGTCGAGACTTATCTGGGTTATCCGCGCGAAACCGTATAACGGCATGTCCGTTGTTCTGCACCATTATCGTATCCCGCTTCACCGGAGTCGACGAGATGTTCTGGAAATAGTTGGCGAAAAGCCCCCCGTCTACTGCTGAGCGTTGGATAACCTGGAACTGGTGTCCGTGAAGATGCCATGGATGCAGGTTGTTGTGGTCGTTGTTGATCACGATTTCAACGACCTCGCCGTACTCGACAATGAACGGGTTGACCTGTCCGTATACCGTGGGATCAGAAATGTATTCCTCGCCGACGGATAAGGCTGTATAGAGCGATGGCACGGTTGGCGGGATATATGTCTCGTTGTTCACAGTCCACCTCGCAACGCCATTGATAGCCTTTGAAGTGGTGTTTATGATGATCTGGCGATCCACCGGTTCAAGGATCTTTTCGTGGTCCACAGGCACGAAGAGAACATCATCAACGAAATCCTTATTTGCATCCAGGTTGTACACCACAGGAGGAGGAGGTAGAGGCGCGCTCTCGTTGTACACCAGCCACGCGGTGACGTTCGGGTTGAAGCCCTCAGGGATAGTTCGATTCTCGTAGAAGAACATCATGTTCATGTCCATTGTATTCCACATGGCGTAGTTGCGGCTGGTGTCGTTCTTTGTCTGGATCAGGACGCTCATGCGCTGGCCGGTTGTTATTCGGAGGCGCTTGTCAAGGGCAGGGTATGGGTCGGTGAAGATGCCATCAACCTCGACGACGGTCATCTCGTGCTCGTCGAAAAACCAGGTGTGTCCAGGCCAGTTGCCGGTGCAGACTATGTGGACTAGATATGTCCTGTTGGGTTGGACATGGATAGTGGTGTTTGTCGAGTCGTTTATTATGGCACTGTCCGGCAGAGGCTCCAGCCCTCCATTCGCCTGGTTTTCGAGAGACTGGTACTGATTGAGTAGCACGGGCATCTGTTCATGGTATAGGTCGGAGAGAGTGATGGTGAATTCTTCATCGTATTCGAACGGTGGAGATGGGTCGTGCACTATAAACGCTCCTCGCAGGCCATCGGGATATTGGCCCATGTTGTGTGAATGGTACCAGTACGTCCCGGATTGATTTGCCTGCCAACATCAGTGTTGTTCTCAATACGTCTACCACCTGCTTACCATGAATTCATATCTCATCTTTTCATCTGGAGGTATCGGACACTGCGTCACTTCACTGCTGCCGTCCATCATCCCTGTCATGTACTGGTGGAAGCCGTGCCAGTGGATGCCAGTGGTCTGATTCCCAAGGCCGTTGTGTACATCCACAATAACCCGATCACCTAAATTCACGTCTACCTGTGGGCATGGCCATTCTCCATTGATACCGATCAGAGGCCTGGCAAACCCGTCCGGGGCAGCCCAGACCCAGGTGATATCCCATTCAAGATAGACATCTTCCGCCCACGCAAGTAGGGCTAGCAACGGCAGTGCAAGCAGAACTAGCCTCGACATTGGGCTGTGGTAGTGGAGGGGAGAGATAAATATTCAATGGCTTGTCATAGACAGTTCAAGCACAACATTAATAGATAGAACATGGGAGTGTGCTGATCAATAATAAGAAGGCTCTCTTACTGCCTGTGTTAGGACCACCCCCAAGTAGGGCAATCTCTCGCAATGCGGCCCTGGAATGCACGAAACTGTGTACAACTCCGTGGAGGAATTCAATGGGCAATAATAACGTTTTTCAAATTATTTCGTTTGACAGCCACATACCAGACATGTCAACAGCTACACGATCATGTCGCATAATTTATTCATGCTTAGTCATGTGCTGCATACACTGTGCACATTATGCACATCATCCCTCACTTCTGATCTGCAACTTTTTGTCGCAAGTGCCATCGCACGATGGGCATCCATTCCCACCCCCAACCCTCCTTCTCCGAGAACCCAACCGTCCCCGGCCTCGACTACCAAGCCGACTTCATATCCCCCGCCCACGAAGAATCCCTCCTCACCCTCTTCCGCACCGAAATCACCTGGCCCGACCGCCCCGGCCGCATCTCCCTGCACTATGGCTACACCTTCGACTACAAGACCTTCGGCATAGACCCGTCGATCCCATACAAGCCATTCCCCTCCTGGCTCGAACCTCTCATCCCGATAACAGAATCCAGGCCGCCTGACCAGGTTTGTCTGCAGTATTACCCGCCGGGCTCGGGGATCCCGCCCCACGTCGACTCCCATCGCGGCTGGGACCAGCTGTATGCGCTTTCGCTGGGGGCGCCGGTGTTCATGCGGATGAGGCATGGGAAGTACGGCGATGAGAAGGTTGATGTTGATTTGGCGCCGCGGAGTATGATGCGCTTTACGAAGGATTCGAGACTGCATTGGACGCATGGGATTGCGAAGAGGAAGACGGATATGTTGGATGATGGGGTGGTGAGGGTGAGAGGGGAGAGATGGAGTATTACCTATCGATGGGCGAGGGAGGGTGATTGTGAGTGTGGGAATGCGGAGTTGTGTGATACGGCGCAGGCACGGCTGGGGATTGAGCCGGAGAAGAGATCGGTGTTGGCGGAGGGAAAGGCTGGACCTCCTGCAGCTGGGGTTGGTGAAACTGCGCAGTCAGTGGGCTGATATTAGAAGGCTTGCTTCGATATCCTTCTTATCTGAGGCCGGCCTCCCCCGCCATGATGACCTTTGGCGCGGCGACATCAGATTTAGCTATGGTGATGGCCATTCAGCCAGACATCACGATCTTGCTGCTCAACCACCTGCAGTTAGATGCTGAGACTATCGACCTTCCGGGCCATCTTTATCACAGGTCATTGGAATCCCGGTTTATCTTATACAACAAACCATCCATGTCCGAACGACGTTACGCCAGCGCATGCATTTCAAATAGCGCGAGTCGGCCCTTTCATGCATATTCCGTGTTATAGACTGTACAATAGATAACGCATTTATAATCACAAACCAGAGAAATAAGAAATCTTAGAAGGTTGACTATTCAACAACCACCCCCACCGCCAGCCGCTCCCAAAGCCCCAAGAGCACCGAGAGCACCGACCTTCCTTGGAAATCCACCTTGATTTGAAAAAGCCGAGGCCGGTGTCATCCGTTCCAACTCTAAACAAAGTCAGCAGTCTTTCATACAAGTCAAGGGAAGGAAACTCACCTTCCCGCTTCGCCTTTGGACTCTCAGCAACCTCATACCAAATCCTCAACACCCACAGCGCCACCAACGCATCCCTCCTCTCCTGCTCCATCGAACTCGTGATAACAAGCCCACACGATTCCCCATTCCTAGCACCCTCATGGCCGACTTCCTTCCCAAAATCCTCTCTCCATGTATACTGACCACCCATCAACCCCTCCCGCCGCGCAATGAACAGCGGGACCTTCCCACGCACATCGAAAAGCGGTTTATGCTCCCACGTGCGCCCGCGACTAAGCAGAGCCTGGAATTCCGTCCCGTGTAGCACCGTCCCGCGTGTTTCGAACTGCAGGTTACCTTCCCTTTTGTCGGGGTTTGCAGAGAGACATGTTATGTAGTATGCTGGGGTGTCTCGCCGGTATTGCGCGTCGCGGGGGTGCACGAGGTAGAAGAGGTGTTTATTCTGAGCTTGAGACTCTGGCTCTGGCTCTGATTTTGAATCTTCCTTGTGTATGCCAGTGCTTTTAGCTTCTGGTGTAGTATTGTTGTATTCTACCCGTTCGAAGGTCACCGAGGATGAACTGTTTGGTCCCGGTTTTGGTAAACTCGTCACCGACCGGCTTAGTTTGTATAAAACCTGTCCGGTCGATAGATCGCGGATCGAGGTGCCTTGGAGTTCTAGAGAAAGTCGGCCTTGACTGTTGCCGTGGTTGTGGTTGTGGTTGTCGCCTGGGATATTTCCGGGCCCCTGCCGGATCGCATCTTCGTATGATGGCGGGGGAAGGTCCATGGTTCTGTATTTGTTTGCATGTAAGCGTGTGGATTATGCGCGGGGCAGAAGAACGATATATTTGTGCTTGCATCGCTCTTCTTGGCTGACGCTGTCCGTGCATGGATACGACTTGTTAGGGGGCTGTGCGATGGGATCTTCTTCTTTTGCCAGACGGTATTGGTTGGAGGCTGCTGAGCCGTGCCTAAGTGGAGCCTGTCACGATCTCTTGCCAGAGCCTCGAGAAATAGATGTTAAGTGTAATGTGGTATATATAGTAGCTTACCTTGGTACCACGATGTCTTCCTAAAACCTGCCAAGGGTATGAGCGATTAGCAAGGGTGATTTAGCTTTGACTTTGAAGAGGTTTTCTGATCTTGAAGATGATTCTATATAGCATTCGATGCACTCTGAATGTAGGTCTACCTGATTACTAGCAAATTAATAAAATAATGTCATGAACATTCATTGGGTTCAATATCAGACAACTCTATAGACAGATCGTGGGTATTATACTCTATCACTTCAACAACACCGCAACAACACCGCCATGTCTATAACATCAAAATGCAACTCAACTCTCGCCATTTATGCACAATCAAACAATATCGCTACACATCAAAATCGGTCAGATAGTTCAGTTGTTCCACCCAGACCCAGCACTCGCGCGACGCCCACCAATACCAGGCTTATAGTGCTGGCGCTGCTCCCAAGAGTTCTGCATCCGCACGATCTGCCCCCGGGTAAACTCCGTAAGACAACGATCATCGGTATAATCCATAAAGTTATGGAACGGGTCCGGCCCAGGGATAGACAAAGAGTTCAGAGTCTCATTCCGGCCGCGGCAGGTATCCCGGAAGCGAGGGCATCCCTCGGCTTGGGTTCCCTCGGCGGGGGTATCCAAGACGTAGTCGCCGTGGCCGCGGCAGCCGGCGGTTGGGTCGTCTTCTTCGGCGTCCTCGCTGGGCTCGAAGGTGTGGAGCAGGTTCAGCCAGTGGCCGACTTCGTGGACGGCGGTGATGCCCAGGTTGTAGGGGGCTTTGCCGCCGGGGAGGGTCTGGAGGTCGCACATTACGCCGTCGAGTTTGAGCTGGTTGGGGCCTTTGTCGGTGGGGAATGTTCTATTTTTTCATTAGTATATGTGGAGGAGATGATTATGGTGGATGGTGACTTACGCGACACCGAGCAGGTCTTCTTCCAGGTCAACGAAGTACAGGTTGGCGGACTTGAAGTCGCCGCGGCGGAGAGAGCTCTTCATGTCGAGCTCCTCGTCGCTTTCGGAGTAAATGTCCAGCCAGCTTGCGTTGTAGGTGTATGAGACGTTGATGAGCTTGAACGAGAAGCCGGTGGGTTCGTAGTGGTGGTTCAGCACGGCTATCTGGTCGTTCACGCGCTGAGGGATCTTGGTGTGGTTTGAGGTGGTGTTGCCGTTCACGATGTGGATATAGGTGTCAATCTCGACGTCGAAGACATCCCGGGCCGCAGGCTGATGGGCCTCGCGAGCTTCCCTCTCGTGGAGGAACTTGTGGTAGGACCGTTGCTCTTCAGAGACACGGCGTGTACCGCACCGGGCGGCAGCCAGAGCGCCGAAGCTGAGGAGGATGGGGAGGAAACGCATGGTGTGATATTAGAGTGATGATTGTGATGATGGGAGGATTGATTGAGCCATGATCGAGGTCAAGGCCCTCTTTATATGCATTGTTCTGCTGCTTCATTGTTGTGAGACTGCGGATCAGGGCTTGCTCCACAGGGCTTATACGAGCTGGCTTACTGCTGGACAGCCACGACCCGCCGCAGATCCGGCTGCCAAGCTTGCCTTGTTGGTTGTGAAGAGCTTCAGCCCCGTGTAACGCTTCTAGCTGGTCTATTTTTAACGGGGGCTGGTTGTTGTCTCTTGTTGTTGGTCAATATCGCTGCACCCTGCTCCCGCAAGCACCTATCCCGACGACTTATTGGCAAGAAGCACTCTGCAATCCTGCAGTCAGCATCCTTTGAGTGCCATCCTCGTCAGCTGTCAATTCTCGTGCTCATCGGTTGCCGTGTTCGTCGTGGTGGAGTTCGAGCGACGTTCTTGCGGAACAGGCAGGCTGCATTGTCGTCTCGCCCATTGTTGCAACAGCTCGTCTCCACGGTGTATCTTTGTTGGAGTTTTGAAGATTACTTTGACGATTCCTACTCCTTTGGTCATTGATAGATTACGAGAGATCGTCCACGCTGTCTACCTGGCACCAACGCTTCGGAGGTCCGGACTCTCTCCAGTCTCCACAACCTGGGGCTGTGAAGTGTCAAAACTAAGGAATAATAAGGGCCATTCTTCAATATATATCGTCTCTGCAAGGCTGCATCCTGCAGAGCCGCTTGTTCGTCCTGCACCGTTGAGTACTGTTCAGTCTGAACCACGATATCCAGACATCCTCAGGTCGCACAACCTCTACCGACAGCCAGCAGCCATCCTGCACCAAGGAACCGCAACAAGTCAAGAATAACCAGCCATCATAAACACAAAACAGCCTGTCCATCAGGCGGGTCCAGCCGACCCTGGCACCATACAACTACAATGGAGGAACCCCGTTCAGCCGCACTCCAGCCCCCAAAAAAGCCAGCAGAACCCACACCCGCGATGATTCCGATCGGCACCCACAGCCTCAGTGCCTCTATCTCCGGCCCAGTCGTCTCTTCTCCCTCGGACCCGAGTGCTGCTGCTGCTGCTGCTGCTGATCCCCTCGTCGTGATCATCCCCGGTGCTGGCGATGTAGCCTCATCCTATGTGGCCGTCGAGCGACTCCTGCGCCCGTGGACGCGCACGCTGCTGTACGATCGCTCTGGCCTCGGTCGCAGCGAGAGGGACCCTGACCCTCTGGACCCTGTTAACAATGATCATGGGCGTCAGCTTCACCCAGACACAAATCCTTCGGACCCTGACCCTGACCCACCGACCCAGCCTGGATCATCTCCGAATCCTAATCCGAATCCTAATCCGAATCCCCATAATACAACCACTCCAAGCGTGAAAGCCGCGGGGCAGCTCCACCTCCTCTTGCAGAAACTAGGTCTCCATAATAATCCCCTAATCCTAGTCGCACATTCATACGGGGGTATTGTCGCGCGCGAGTTCCTACACTTATACCCAGACGCCGTCGCCGGGATGGTCCTCTGTGACGCGGCGACCGAGCGCGCGAGTGACTTCTTCACTGTGCCTGATTTGAATATCGCTGCCGTACTTGGGGAGCTGAACTACGCCCGTGTTACGGGGTTAAGAGGGGATACGGTGCTGAGTGATGACGAGTGGAGGGCTCGAGCAAAGGATATCTTTGCGGGGGCTGAGGCTGCACGGGCTGAAGCGGCGTCGTTTGTCGAGGTCTGTGAGACGCTTAGGGATAAGCAGCAGATTAGGAATAGGGCATTGGGGGATAGACCGCTCAGTGTGATCCGGGCGAATTGTCCGAGGGATTATGAACGGATCTATGAGCAGGGCGTGCAGGCTGGGAATGGGACGGGGGAGCAGAGAGCTGCGTTTCGGGCGTTGCTGGATCGGTGGGATGGGATTGACGGTGAGTTACAAGAAGAGCAGCTTGGGCTTTCGTCTACGACAAGGTTTGTGAAGCTGCAGGACTGTGGGCATAATGTGCATCTTGTGCGGCCGGATGTCATTGTAGAGGAAGTCCGGTGGGTGAGGGATATCATTCTGGGAGCTGGAAGTATCTAGACTATCTAATGCCTGCGGTTCAGCTGATTGACCTCTTGTGCGTGCTTGTATACCAGGTCCTTTGCTTCGGCACTGCAGTCGTTAGCATGGTCTTACTGGGAGGGGTCTTATATTGGGAGGAGACGTACTCATCGAGATAGATGGTGAATCCATCGTCATGGTTCCGGCCATACGAATAGCCAGAGAATCCAAACTGCCAGAACAAGTCCGGCATCTTCTCATGCAGGCTGATGTTCTGCCATCCCCCAACAGCCTGCAGCCGCGTAATATTCGAGACTGTCCCCAGGTTGTCCAGCCGTCCTTCGGGGGTCAACCAGCCTGTATCAATCAGCATAACTCAACAAACGAGAGTAAAGAGGTATACCGTATTCCTCATGCACAACCGGCTTCCCAACACTCCTTGCAGCCTCCGCATGGTCAGCAATCCACTGATCCGTCCACGCAACCGTCTTCGTCCACCAATCCGGATACGAATGGAAGACCCCAAAGTCAATAGTCTCCAGCTCCAACTCAGCCTCGAAATCGCCCCCGTCAGAGCCGTTGTACGCCCAGTCGTCTGACTCGTAGTTGAATCCTCCCTCGCCGCCCCAGGTCACCAGGTGGTCCGGGTCAAGCGTCTTGATGAACGTGCTTATTTCGGATATCCACGATGTGAGGAGCTCGGGACTACATCCGTCTGGGCTTTGGGGGAGATTGCGCTCTCCGTCTGCATTGCATCGAGGCTCGTTGGCGAGTTCCCAGGCCATAATCACTGGGGAGTCTCGGTACCGAGTGACGATCTCTTTGACGTACCGCTTGAAGGCTGTTTTGATTTGGGGGAGACGGTAGAACTGTCCTGTCAGCACTAGACTCCGTCCTATACGCAGCAAGCCGCAAGAAGGAACTGCAACTTACATCGTCATGATACCTCCCACCCAAGTTCACAGTATAAACATCCATCCCGCCATAATCCGCCCAGTTATTCGTCAGTGCAACAAGCAGCTTAATCCCCGCCTTCTCAGCCGCATTGACGACTTTATCAAACGGCTCGAGGTCAATCGTCGACGTGCCATTCTTGTTCCACCACTGGAACACAATCTCCGTTGCTCCGGCCCCTTCGCCGCCGTAGTCGGGTAGACCCCCGGGTACGGATGTGGTGTTCTTGTCGTTGAAGCCCCAGGTGCGGAAGACGTTGAGCCCAGCGTCTTTTGCGGCGGTGAGGCCGAGTTCGACGTCTGTTTGGTTCTGCTATTGCATTAGTGCCAGTCGTGATATATATATTAGGTAGAGAGGTGGATACATTGTCGAATGGGAAGTAGTACGCGTTACTGCCCGCAAAGTAGAAATCCTCCCCGTCGAGTTGGAATTTTTCTCCGTTTGTCGTTACGAAGCCTTCCCTGGCTGCTGCAGTCCCAGCAAGCAGGGCCAGTGATAGTGGTTTGGAGAAGAGCATGTTGGTGTTGCGGATGGCCAGTGCCTAACCAGCGAGCGGGCATACTTGGTATGTTATATATGTTATATATATATATGTCAATTTCGACACCCCGACTAGCTTTCTGCAGGAACCGGAAATTTACTTCTTACACCGGAGAAACTGCCGCCTTGGCCGTATTGTGTAAAGATTTCCCCGCAGTCGGAAGTCCGAGGCGAGGATGGCGAGATGCTCGCGGTTGAGCAAAACTGCTAGAGGCCAAGGTGCGCTAAAACGAGATTGACACGGACATCCGCACATATTCAAACGAAGGTACCAGGAACCTAACCCCTCAAGCTTGGCTATGGCCACATTGGTTCCTTGTGGTTTCATCCTCCCCAAGCGGAAATTCCGAGGTTATCCGCACGTCCTTGTGAAAACAAATCAAGCTAGTTCATGCACTCTTCCTGAGATCATCCTAGTGACATTTAAGAGCGGGACTCGTCATGTCTTGCTTTGAACAGCGGGGATCTTGGCATGCAATGTGCAATGTCCTTGACGCGCTCTGTTTGTTCATCGAGGTGAATGTATCGCGCCAGCAGAGAATGGTTAAGTTATAGTTCGGGATTGTGTTTTCAGTATTCTATTAGATCATAATGTAGTCTGTTATCAACCAATCACCTTCTCTAAGGACTCATTTGTGACCACGTCACTCTCGCCCAGTTTTATATCTCCCGCGGACAGATTAAACTTAGTGATGGTGGTAATGGCAACCCTAGCCCACTTGTTTGCTTTGGATAGGATGAGATGCCGCAATAGTATACCACGCCTAGAGGTACTGTCAGAGTGAAGTGTATGTATTAAGTAAATCTATAGCCACACGTGCAACATTATAAAAATACAAAAAGAAGGAAAGTCAACTAAACCCTCCCAAAGAACCCTTCCTCCGTAACCCCCTTCGCCAACAACGCAACAACCCCCCCACCAATACAAACAACACCACTAAAAAGCGACAACTCCAAGAACCCTCGATATCGATCAACCAATGCACCACTAACCGGCGGCCCAATAAGCGCCGCACATCCACAAACCCCCAATCCCATTCCCAAGTACGTGCCAAACTCCTGCGGATTCTTAGGAACCGACGTCAGCGCCGCACTACCGCCCGAGATGATCGTGCCGGACCAGAACCCGAAGATGGAGGAGAACACGATCAGTGCGGCGTTGGTTTTCACTTCGTTCATGCAGCAGATTATCACGCCTGTTATGATCCCTCCAATTCCGAGGGCGTTTATGCGTCCGAATCGGTCGGCGAGGATGCCCGGGATGATTCGGCCGAATGTGGACGCGCCGTTTGTGATTGCGATCAGGTAGGAGGCGAGGGTTGGGTTCATGCCGCGGTAGACGGCGTAAGTCGGGATGAAGAAGAGAGGCGTGAAGAGGCCTAGGATCTGGAGGAAGAGGGAGAATATGAGGAGGACGAAGAGGGATTGTTTGAATGCGCTGGGTATGAAGAAGGCCGTTGTCCTGGGTGGGAGACGAGCGGTGACGGTGAGACAGGAGATGCCCATTGTAGCGACCATTATGAATGCGACGACGCGGATGGACCAGCCGAAGCCTAGCGACGTGCCGTTGAGCATCTTTGACAAGGCGATTGGGAAGATGACGCCGCCGATGGAGGAGCCGGCGATGGCCATCCCCAGGGCGGCGGCGCGTTTCTTGTCGAAGTATTGAGTGACGGCGGCCATGGCGGGGAATTGGAGAAGACCTGTGGAGATTCCGACAAGAACTCCTTGGGCGAGCATGAACTGCCAGTATTCTTTGCAGAGACTGGTCATCATCAGGGCGAAGACGTAGGCGATCGCTGGGGGGCGGATAACCTAGGGTTGTTAGGGCACGGCAAAGACGATCGAGGAAGAAGGGACCTACCCAAGCGCCGTATCGGTCAAATAGAGGACCTGCAATAGCTCCAGCTGCGAATTGGAGAAAGGCAGAGAGCGATCCAATCCATGCAATTCGGTCTGCGGACTCTGATGAGAGTTGGTGCGCCGCATAGTATTCTTGTAGCACGCCGAAGGAGTTTGCGAAGCCGAGGGTCGAGAAAATCGTGCAGGCGGCGCCAATTGCAACAGACCAGGCCTTGAGACCACCGTCTGGAGCTGGGCCGAAGTTTTCAGACGGCGCCTTGTCGCTGGCTTTCTCATCGATGCTGTTCGGTTGAGAGTGTACATTGGATGCCTCAGGATCCGAGGGCTGGAAGTCTGCTTTTGTGTCCGCCATTTCCAGATATTGAAATGCACTTTATGTAGCCGAGAAGCGAATTGTCATATACTGGACAGCACAGAAAGTATCCTGGACAGCACAGAAAAATCGATCGGCGACAGCTCCTTATATGCTCCTGTTGCGCCGTCCGAGATGTCGGAGATACAACGGGGATTCGATCGGACTCGGCTGAAGCCGACACCGGAGCGGGAAATGGCGGGCGACACGGGCCAAACATGCACTTTTATTGACTCTTCCTGTCACCTTCACAATTCTTTCCATTGCCATTCCAGATCCATCAGATTGTCGAAGATTCCACTGGTCCAGTTTCCGATTTGGTTGATGAGTCGACATGATGACCGGTGTTGGACCGGAGCGACGGCGCAGACGGCCAGCAGTGTACGCAGATCCCCTTCATCGTGAACAACAGCTAATTTTCCAGATCCTGCACTCTGTGCCGGAGACGCAAGATAAAATGCAACCGTGAAAGTCCCTGCAGCAACTGCGTAAAATCCAAGAATGAATCGTGCGCCTACGACGGTGATGCGACGCCGCTGCGATTTCGGGGCACGTCCGAACTGGATCTTGCCAAAACATCGCCAGAATGCCATTCACTGGGGCCTCCGGATGGCGGTGCATCGCAGGTTCCAAGTTATGCGTCTAGATCGCTGGCATCCAGTTCGAAGTCTTCGTTATCCCGGACGAGTCTTGCATCTGCCTCCGAGGTGGAGTCTATGAAAAGCACGATTAGACGTCTTGAAGAGCAGTTGGTCAAGGCTACGCAGACAGCTAGTCCGCAGCCTCGCCCGACTCCCAATTCTAATAACATTGAAACGACTACTTCGCAGTTGGCCGGGACTTTTCATATTAACCACGGCAGCCGCGTTGACGCCAATTCGCAGGCCGTCAGCCGGAATCTGGTGATCCATAAAAGTAGGCTATTCGGTGCCAGTCACTGGGCGCAGGGTGCTTCAATGGTAGGTGTCCTCGTTTTCCGGTGATATCTAGGATATCTACTAACCCGCCAGTTTCGCGATGTCTTTGAGATGATCGAGCCGCACATGCGCGCCAACGGTTCCAAGGCAATCTCCGGAATGAAGAGATGCAAGGATCTGGCGAGAATCATCAAAGCCCAACGGACGCCGCGATGGCCAACTCCGCCGACGACAGAACTCCCACCCAAAGGTATTGCCGACGAGCTCGTTGACTGCTATCTTCGCACAGTTGAAACGACCTTCCGAGTGTTGCATATACCCACCTTCAAAACCGAGTACGATGCGCTTTGGGTGTCGGATGCCGGGCCCAGCATCGCATTCACAGTTCAACTGAAGCTTGTTCTCGCCATTGGAGCCATCACGTATGATGAGCACTTTTCTCTCAGAGCGTCGGCCAACCGTTGGGTCTATGAGGCTCACACTTGGCTGTCCGACCCGGACTTCAAGCCGCGACTGAACATTCAATGTTTGCAGAGCAGGATTCTCCTGTTGATCGCGCGAGAGACGATAAATGTGGGCGGCGACTCCAGTTGGATTTCGGCGGGCGCTTTGCTCCGCACAGCGATGCACATGGGATTGAACAGAGATCCTTCTTGTTTGCCGAATCGGACTACGGTCGCTGCTGAGATGCGAAGGAGACTATGGAACACAATCTTAGAGTTGTCGCTGCAGTCTAGCATCATGTCTGGCGGAGCGCCTCTGCTATCTGTTGATGACTTTGATTGTGAACCGCCCGCGAATTTCGACGACGAACAGCTCCTGACCGACGACCCCGTGCCCAAGGCTGACGATGAATATACCCAAACCTCAATTGCAAGAGAGCTCCGCAAGACCTATCCGCAGCGCCTTGCAATTGCACGGTTTTTGAATGATCTAGAGTCCTATGCGACCTACGAGCGCACCCTCCAATTCGACACAGAGCTTCGGGCTTCATACCGCGCCATTTGTAGAACACTAAAAGGGTTTAAGTCTGGACATGGGCGGACGCCCTCGCAGTTTGAAACAAGGGTGCTGGATTTCATCATCCATTACTACTTCTGCTGTCTTCATATGCCGTTCTTCGAGCAGTCCCTCCGCGATCCGACGTACGCGTTTTCCAGAAAGGTGGTCATCGAGAGTGCCGTGAAGGTCTGGTGCGCTATCTACCCGTCGTCCAATATCATGGCAGCTGCTCCTCGAGACGAACGAGTGTCAGACCGAGATGATATGACGCGGTTCGTGACGTGTGGATTTGGATTCTATCGTACAGGGAGCATGCTTGCGACCATGTTTGTGCTACTGGAGCTCAAGGCCCAGCTGCAAGACGAAGACAGTCTTGGCCCTAGTCCCTACCGCCAGGACTTGTTTGCTCTTCTGACGGATGCAAAGGTGCGGTTTTGGGATATGATTGAATGCGGTGAGACGAATATCAAGGGTTTCTTGCTGTCTACGTTGGTATCTGCCCAGGTCGAGGGGCTGATGCAGGGGTTGGGGCCGACTGAATTCCCACACCATCTGCTCCGGGCGGCAGAGCAGGCCGAGCAACGATGTATCGCGTTCATGGAGGATAAGGCTGCACAAGGCTACAATGGGATGAATATCGATGCCGTCAATGAGATTTCCGAGAATGCGGCACCGTTCATGGGCGACTGGGACTGCATCGTAAGTGACTACCCTGGGTCCTCTACCGCAATAATTATACTGACAGTCTATTAGATGTCGGATACAGATAACTTCTTTAATTTCGGCGATGTCGAGCCGCTGAGTTGGGTGCTCAACGACGAGAGTCGGCCGTTTATGATGTAGGCGGCGCAGGTCCCATGGCACAAATAATACGTAGGGATGCTATGTGGATCAACGTTGATTCTTTCCCTCCAGGTTCCAACTCTGTCATTGCAGCCTGGAGGCACTCAAACCAAATCAGGCAGCACCCACTACACAGCCTCATTGTTCCCTGCCAGTGCCCTATTTCAAGCCTGTCGCTCCTCACCCTGGCCTTCGGTCTTCCTTACTCTCTACTCACAAATACTTTGACCAAAACTTCGTAGTAAATTAGTACTTTGTACAACATCATCGGAATGGCTTCAGCTGATACCGAGTACTCTCAAACTCTGCAGCACATCACTGACGCCAAACTCGAGGAGCTGTCCAACAAAAGGCAGATCTTCCAGAACCGCAAAGCTGCTGCCTTGGAGGAGGCCGAATCCTTGGACTCTCGCATTCAAAAGGTCCGTGTTCTGTCGAACGGCGTCAAGACCTGCTTTGATGTTCGTGTCGACGACGATGGGCGCATCCCCGACCAAACACACAGCAACCGTCAGCTCGTCACCGAGCTTTCCAACCTCGATCGCTTCTTGAAGCAAGCCGAGTATGATCCTTCGATTTCAGTAGATACGCTAGAACGATGGAATCGCACTTTGCTCTCGCTGCTTGACGTTCAGACACTGAAATATGAGTATGCTACACTGTTTGCTCAGCTCACCATGGAGTGGCTGTCTGTGAAAAAGCATCCGAAGACCCGAGAAGGTGAGAATAAGAATGACGACTTTGAAGAGCTGGCCAGCGCCCGCAAGATGGAATCGAAGAGAAACTGGGAGGAAAATGTCTTCACGCCCGCGGACATTGACACCGATACTATCACGGCCTTCCTCGGTGACTTGTTCCACGGCCCATCTGGACCTGTTGACGATGAATCCACTGATACTACCAATGATGTCGTTAAGGCTCTCGAGAGACTGCGCGAGAAGGTCTCAAAATTCGAGAGTGAACTCACCTCGTCCACCCAGTTCAATCCCACTACACTGAGATGGGTCATACATGGTCTTCTCAGTTCCGATTTACCCACTGAAAAGCAGCGGGCTGTTCTTAGGGAGTTTCTGAAGGACGACACAGTATTGACCGAGCTGGCCGATGTCCTCAACATGCGACTCGCGGCGTTGCACACTTGGTCCTGGGGCCCCGAAGTGGCCGTCGAACAGCGACGTCAACTTAACGGAGCCTACCACATTTACATGCACGAAGACCTCATCCAAGCGATCTTCCTGCAGTATCTGGGCGTCAAATGGTCTGTCTTTTTCAAGAAGTCGTTAATGAACTTTCGAAAGATCAAGGGGGTTTGGAAAACCCCGAGGTCTAATGTCCCAGCCAAAGACAAGAAGCGCCGTCGGTTTTTCCTTGACTCCCGCGAAGAGAAGCCCAACTTGCAGATCGTCAAAGAGTCTATCCACCGCAATGCGTACTTCGTATCCCAGCTTCTGGATAACGAACAACAAGGTAGGGAAGTGGGCGAGGGAGAGGTGGAAGCTGAGGCGGCGTCCGCGAGAAGAAGCGCCGTGCAACAACAACCCGTACAACAGCCCACAATGGCAAAACAGATCGCACCGCGTGCTCGTCGACTGCAGCGTATCGCGGCGGATATTGACTCAGACGAAGACATGGGATTTGGCCTCATCGATCACGGTGGAGGAATGTCCGAGCACGAAGACTCGTATGACTCGCACCCTTTTGCGCCGAAAGTCATGAAGCCCTCAAACCCGACGCAGGCGAAGCAAAACCTGCTACTCCTGCTGAGCGCCGATATCACGATCAACAAGCGACTTTATGGTGAGATTACATGCTTCCGCGCTCAGTATGGGTCCCTGTATCCGAGCTTGCCTCACGCAACAATTCTGGCGGTTCTCAAGTTTCTTGGTGTGTCCGAGAAGTGGACTGGCTTTTTCGAGAAGTTTCTTGCTGCTCCTCTGAAGTTTGTTGACGAGCCTGACGTCGAACCCCGGCTCCGCCGTCGTGGTACCCCTGGATCCCACGTCTTGAGCGAAGTGTTTGGCGAGGTCACCCTGTTTTGTCTCGACTTCCTGATCAACAAGGAGAGCAACGGCGAGTCCCTGTGGCGAGTAAATGACGATCTCTGGTTCTGGTCGCGGGGCCAGGACACTTCCGTGAAAGCTTGGAAGGCTATCCAAAGATTCAGCGAGACCATGGGCCTCCCAATCGGCGACAAGTCTGGTGGCGCCCATATTACGGCTGAAGATGGACCCAAGACCACTATCCGGCCAGAATTACCAAACGGGAGAATCCAATGGGGCATGCTTTATCTGAATTCAGAGTCCGGCCGTTTCGAGATCGACCAAGACATGGTAGATGACCACATTGACGAGTTAAAACGCCAGCTCGAGGATAAAGAAGCCAGCATTTTCGGCTGGATCCAGGCCTGGAATGCCTTCGCGTCGACCTTCTTTACCTACAACTTCGGCACGCCCGCAAACTGCTTCGGCCAGCAGCACGTCGACATGATGCTCCAAACCCACGAACGCATCCAGCGCGAGATATTCTCATCAGAGCAGGGAACTGGTGATCGCAGCGTCATCACCTACCTCCGCGAGACCATCCAGTCCCGCTTCGGGAACACTTCGATTCCCGACGGGTACTTCTTCCTCCCGATCGACCTGGGCGGCCTGGAACTGTCCAGCCCTTTCATCAACCTCATCGGCCAGCGGGACTCCATAATTGCAAGCCCAGATACCCTCCTCGATGACTTCTTCAAAGCTGAACACGAGAAGTATATCTCTCTGAGGCGCCGCTACGCCTTAGCAGACAAAGACCTCGTCCTCGCGCGGAACAAGGGATTCCACCCTGTCGACATTGACGACTTCATGTCCTTTGAGGAGTACACCCGCCACCGCGAACTCGTAAGCTACGGGCCGGGGCGTCAACTGGTTCACGTCTACGATGAACTCCTCAGCCACCCCTCGCAGCAGGTGATCCAATACGATTCCACGGGCCCGGTCGCCGTGGGACTCGCAAAGGTGAAGAACCAGAAAGGCCTGAGCGGGATCAAGGGCGAGTGGAACGACATGTCGCCGTACTGGAAATGGGTGGCGCAGCTGTATGGACCTGAGATTGTGGATCGTTTTGGTGGATTTAATGTTGTCGACCACGGCCTGCTGCCTATTGGCCTTATTAGCCAGTTCCGCAGTGGGAGGGTGAGTTGGCGGGAAGAGTAGCCTGTTGTATGGATTAACAGGTGACATGACGAATTGATACCGTTCTACTTTGTCCAAGATTTCTTTCCTGCGAGATTTATCATCGATGGTACCGAATATAATTGCTCACGGGCATTATTTATTGAACTGCAATGGGGAAAAAGTAGAAGAACCTCAACGTTTCGTCATCCAGAATTGTGCGGAAGGAGCTGGATCGCGCCTTCTTAAATATATCGATGGCAGGTAGAAAGAGCGACCGCAGACATACATATATACTATCAAGGAAGGTACAAATACTTATTGGGCAGGCACAAACGACCCATTGCGCTTTCCAAATGGGGTTCCGCTCGAACAGGTAGGATCAAGTACAGTTACCATATCCTCACCACTATCAGCACTTGTTACATTGTACAGTTCTTAACCATCACGAGAAGCAACCGTATAAACTCACATTCAATTTGGGGCTAGTGACCTCATGGACTAAGAAATAGAATACCTCTTCTTCATCCCGTCAATTGCCAAATTTACCAATCCCTTTACATTGCCTGCTGCTGTAATATCAGACAAACTGATCTGTACACCCAGCCGCTTCCTCGCCCACGCCCTGGCTTCGATTGCAATGAGAGAGTCAACAGGAATACCAGCCAGGGCCTTCAGGTCGGGCTTCGCGGGAGCTTTGGAATTGGGCGTCTTGATCATATGTCCTACTTTTACTATCAGGAATTCCTCGGTCGATGGGCGGTTGAGCACTTCCGGCTCGGACTCCACCTGGGCTACAAAGTCGACGATGTCGTCCACGGTGTCCGGGTCTTGTTGCCGTCTCTGGGCTCGATTATTCAGGATCGCGAGCCGGGTGTCGCCGCGTTGCCGGATCCAGGGAGCTGTTGGTGTAAGACCTAGGATGATGTGGTTGAGGTCATATCGACTCGCTAGCGAGGACCGCGAAGCTGTCGAATGGTATATCAGGGTCTCCACTGCATCTAGCATTTCCATTTCTTTGATAAATTGAAATTCGAATCGGCCGCTGAATATTTTGGTTAGCTCTGGGCTACGACTCACATAGCCTATATCTGCTACCGGACCGAGATCGAGGACGGAGGCAGGTTGGCCGAGAGCAAGTCTGTGTCTTTCCAGAGCGTGGATGAATGTATTTGCGGCCGAGTAGTTGCACTGTCCAGTCATTCCGGCAATGCCAGCTATAGATCCAAGCATGACGAAGAAGTCTAGAGCTGTGTTCTGGAATGCCTGGTGCAGGTTCCAAGTACCGCCAGCCTTGGCCGTCAGTGGGATAGACCAGTCTTCGAACGTCATACGCTCAAATATTATATCCTAGAAGGCATTATTAACAGCCTGGCTGGTAGTGTCGTAGAGTGCATACCTTCAATGCTAATGCGAGCTGGAAGACCCCCTTGACTGGTTTCGGGCTGTACGATATAGCCTTTTGCACATCCAACATATCGACCGCTGTACCCTGGATGAAGACCACATCACAACCCTGGCATCTGAGCTCTTCTGCAAAGGCCCGATGTTCCTCGGTTGTTCCTGCGCTTGGCGAGAGGTATACTAAACACCGAGCCCCCTTCTCCACCATCCAGTTGGACAGGGCCCTTCCTAAACCACCTAGTCCGCCGCTGAGAAGATACGCAGAATCGGGTGAAAATTTAGTTTCCGCACGAGCATTCCTCGTAGGTAGTGTGTTGAGATCCTCCGGTATTCGAACCACAATCTTTCCAATATGCTGCCCGGTTTGCATATGGCGGAAGGCAGCCGGCACATCGGCTGCGTCAAAGCAGGTCACTGGCGAAATAGGACCCACGAGACCTTGATTTACTGGAATGGAGCTGCAGGATATCAGCATGAAACCCTCAGAAGCCCTGTGTATGACGTACAAATTTGCAGACTGATCCGTCGCTTCTTCCATATACTCTCCTAGGTCCACGGTAACGAAGGATCTTCTTCCCACAAAGTGTTTCATCGGGAGCATCGCATCGGCCAGTACATCCCTCCTGCTGATATCGAACATTGTACCGCCTGGAGCTACACATTTCCACGACGTCTGGAGTAGTTCGCCACTTAGAGAGCTCAACACTATATCTACTCCACGCCCACCAGTTTCCCGCATTAGGTCGGTATAGAATGAGGAATCGCGCGAGTGGAATATATCAGATCGCGGAATACCGAAGGTGTCCATCAAATATTGCGCCTTGGCATCATTGCCGACGGTGGCATATATCTATCCTCATGAGAAATGAAACACAGGCAGAATTCCTGGAGTTACCTGGGCGCCTATGCCTCTGCATATCCTGATAGCCGCGATGCCAACCCCTCCAGCGGCTGCATGGATCAATACGGACTGTGCCACTGTTAATAATATACCTCTATTGCGTCAATGCGCCGGCAACATACCTGACCACGTTGCAGATTTCCCATTCTCAAAAGGCATTGTGCTGCGGTTAGCGAGACGATTGGGGAGGTGGCGCCCTCCTCCAGTGACCACTCTCTGGGTAGAGGTATTACTTTCATGCAAGGCACTATAAGATGCGTCGCAAAACATCCTGGCCCGAGGAATATCGCTCTGTCTCCAGGCTTGACGGTAGATACGCCAGGACCTACAGACTGGACCACCCCACTCCCTTCTAAACCAAGTTGGTCTGGGGTTGCAATAAGCCCAAGGGCTGTGATGATGTCCTTGGCTGTTGTTAACATTGCACTTTTGTAGGGGAGTTTATTTACCTTGAAGTTTAGTCCAATATATGCCACCCTGATGAGAACCTCTCCCGCCTTCGGGTTGGAAAGCGCATCTTCTCTCCAAAACATCGAGTCCAGCAGCCCTGTAGATTCGATCCCTAACCTCCTAGGGGTAGAACCTTGCACTGAACTCTCCAGCTCCTTTCCCATATCTGCTACCTCGAACCTTGCAACGTGGATTATTCCGTTGCAGAGTACATATTCCTCGCGCCTCGATTCATCTGACACTTGAATCCGACGAAGGTGGTCGTACACCCGTAACAGATGGGATATCGTATTCTGGTCAAACTCCTCGACATCAAGTACAGACAAACTCGTGCCATCTGTATGAGCTTCGCCATGAAGCGCGCGCAAAAAGCCATGGATCAGGCCATATCGTGCATCGGCACAGGCCATCTGCGACATCCTGGTAACCCATAGCACACGTTTGACGGATGGGCTGAGTAGGAATGTCTTTAGCTGCTGGAAACTCTCTGTCGAAATATTCAAGAGGAACGGCCCTGTTGCGTCGAGTAGCGAGATGGTATCTCCCTCTCTCGGAGGTGGTTGGTCCAGGGTACATATGTTAACTTGATGCCCCTTCGTTGTGAATCGCTTTGCGACATCCAAGATCCATTGAGAGTGTTCTCCTGGGACTAGGAGGTTAACTACTTGCGGTTCTGTTGGTGGTACCGGGCAGCTCGATACTAGGTTGACGAGTAGGCTGGTCTGCTCGTGGATTGCAAAGTCGATGCCGTTGAATCCAGCGGCCTTCATCTCCTGCCTCCATTGGTCTACAGATACATAGGGCTTGTCGACGCGCTGGTCATTTTCGCCTACCCACCAGCCTGGTAGTAGGCCCTGTATGTGGAATTAGCAGCACACTTCTAATACACCGTCAGGGGGAAGCATACGAATATGTACTCCGCTCCTCGACATCCTGGAATGCATATTTTGTTAATTGTTGCCATGTTGAACTGCATCGAACGTGAAAACGTACCTTCAGCAAGTTCCTGCAGGAACAACCGGCCACCCGGAGCAAGGAGCTTCTTGATGTTGGACAGCGATCTATTAAGGCTGGGCGTAGCATGGATGACCTATTCGAGCACGGTGAGACCCCAAACCAGCCAGGAGAGACAAGTCGAACATACATTAGAGGCGATAACCAGATCATACTTTCCCAACTCAATAGCCTGCGCGGCAGGATCTTCACTGATATTCAGAACTGCGTACTCCATGCCATCATGCCTCGAGAACCTCTCCCTTGCCGCCGCCAGAAATCCCGCCGAGACGTCGCTGAATGTGTACTTTGAATACAGGCGACTGCCATCGGGGACGTGCAGATATTCCAGGAACCGAGCTGTTGCGCTGCCCGTCCCAGCTCCTACTTCCAGAATATTTAATTCCGGATTTGAGTGGCCCAGGGTAGTGAAAAACTCGTTGCATGAGTCGAAAGATAAGAGCACATCGTAGACGTCCTTCAAGCCGTCGTTCTCCATGAGGAGGTGCAGGGCATTAACCGTGCCCTCGAACACGCCCACAATGTTGTCTAACACCCGGTGCATGCAGGCGACCAGAGGAATGAGTTGAGCGTAATCGTCGGTTTTCTCGGTCAACCATGCCATCATTTGTAGTGGCGCAGAGGAGTCAAAGGGGCAATCCGGTGCGTATCCAAAGTCGGAGAGCCTCCATGTTCCTTGTTTCTGTATCCTGGATTGACCGATCCTTAGCCACCGTTTGTACTTGAGAAGGTGATCCTCGGAAGGCTCAATGTCTTTTACTCGAGTCGCAGTCTCGGCTATAAAAAGGTCGACCAGCCTGTCGCGGACCTCGGTATCGAGTGTCAATGGTGGTGGTGGCTTTGCCATTGATGCGGCCGGTATAAAATCGATATGAGGCATCCAGACTGGCCTGGATGCCAGGTCGCCTTCCTTGACTGCCGTGGTGCCATCACCTAAGATATGGAGCCGTGCGCCTGTAATTGAGAGGATCGTCTCGTGTTGGTCTTGGGACATGGCACCTACGTCTCCAAGGATAAAGTTGCCCTTTCCTGCATCTGTCTGGGCTTGCACATAGAGCTCCCCAGTTTCCGGACTAATCAAGATGTCCTCGAATAGAACAGGAAGACTCCGGATATTGATATTGCGAGTGAGGCCGCGAAACATGGCTACTGAAAGCAGTTGTAGGCATCTATCGATAGTCGTGGGATGCATGACATACCGACTGGGCGACGCTTTTGCCGTCCTGACCATGCCCGTTGCTGCGTGACGTATAGGGTCTGCAGAGATGTCGTCCAGGCCACGGAATTCACGGTTATAGTCCATTCCAATTTCCCGTAGTCCTTTGTACCAGGTCGCCGAAGAGACTGGCCGCTTGAGCTGCGGGTCATCTACCTGTGGCATATTGGATGCGACTGAGGACGGAGCAGCTCGCACTTGACCGACACATAGCCGTGTTGTTTCACCGGCCTGGACAGACGTAATAGAGAACTCATACCAATCCGAGTCCTGGATATCGGAAATCCGAGCCGGTCTCATGTTGGTGATGAGTTCCACCGACTCGTTGCTGTCGATGAAGAGGGCGCTTTTGAGGACGAGATGGTTAATCTGGTATTTCAAGGTCGATGAGTTTGTTATTTGCTGAATTGCTTCCCCTGCCATTGCGATATATCCAGCACCAGGGAAGAGTGTTTTTCCCAGGACCCTGTGTCCGTATAGCCACGGAGCATCGTCAAGAGAGAGGGTGTTCCGCCATGAAGGCTCCAAGTCTGTTGACCCTAATACCCGAGAGCCTAGTAATTCATGGTGGGGATGTTTGCGGAGTCTCCAGGCCTCGACTGCTGGTGTCTGGCTCCAGTACCTGGTATCATGCTGCCACGGGTATGGAGGTAAATCCACAAGCAGGTTTCCCGTGCCGTTGATTGCGCGAAAGCTGACAGAGGCGCCTGTATTGTAGAGGTTTCCGGCAGTGTAGAGAACAGATGTTTTTGGGTCTTCTCCTCGTACTAGGGATGGTATATAGTAGCAGGATTCCCCGTGTTGGTGCTCAGAGAGGATCTGTCGTAGTGGTCCAGAGAGCGCTGAATGGGGTCCGATCTCAACAAATATCGAATTTGAAGTGTCCTCTTTGGAATCCAGTATCGCATTGGTTGCTGCTAGGAAGAGCACAGGGGACTCTAGGTTCCGTCGCCAATATTTACCGTCTAACTCAGATGGGTCCGTAATACGTGCCCCAGTGACAGACGAGAAGAACGGAATTATGGACGAACTAACCCCTGACTGCAACTCTTGAAGTGAAGCTTCGTATTCGTCAGCGGCGTCCTGCATATGGGGAGAATGGTATGCCTTGTCCACGCGGAGCAGACGGCACAGGGCATCAGGGTCATCAGATTTGATTCTCTCCATAATATCCTCCAGCACATCTCGGTCTCCTGATAATGTAACACTATGCTGGCTATTTTCGCAAGCAACCACCACTCCTTCGGTTAGGTAGGGAGTTACTTCCTCGCGGCCCATACTGATGGCGGTCATACCCCCTCGCCGTTGCACTTTCTGCAAGATTTGCCCACGATTATAGGCGACTCTAATCGCCTCTTCGGCTGTGAGAGCCCCGGCGGCATAAGCAGCTGCTATTTCACCACTGGAGTGGCCTAGAACCGACGCTGGCGTAATTCCCCAGTGGGACAGAAGATCCACGAGGGCGATTTGAATGGCACAACATAATGGCTGTGCAAATTCTGCAGCGTTTAATTGCTCAACAGTGCTGTCGTTACATAGTAGATCTATCTAACCTGTTAGTGAATGCCTTTACTCATTTCCGGTGACAGGATACCAACCTTGCAAAGTCCATGCTGGTGGGTGTTGCAGTGTTTGAAGGGCAAAATCAAGAAGTTTGATGCTCGACCGGAACCGATAAAAGGACTGTATCAACGATTTTCCCATCCCTGGCCACTGTGCCCCTTGGCCTGTGAAAACAAACGTGGTCTCTGGTGTGTATACAGTGTCGACAGCGCCGACATTGAACGAACCGGTTGCCGAGTCCTCGGTGGCCAGCATAAATGCCCGTTGTGTGAGGTGTTCCCGACACTCTCCCAGTGTGAATGCAAGGTCGGCAATATGTTTTGGATTTCCTTCGATGTAGGTTTCTATGTCTTCTATTCGTTTGCGAAGAGATTTTTCACTGTTGGCTGAGAGTACGAGGAGCCGGGGATGCGCTGGGTTTAGAGCTGGGTTTAGAGCTGGGTTTAGAGCTGGGGGAGCAGTACTGTCCAGTCCGAACGAGGAGGCAGAATCTAAAATAACCTTTCAAATAGTTAGCTTTCTTTGGCTGAGATGTGAGGCGTAATTCGTAGCTAACGTGGACATTTGTTCCCCCTACGCCGAAATTGTTCACGCTGATTCTCTCCTTTCGACCTTGTGGCCATGCCATCTCATGTTTCGGTACTATTATGCCTGCACTCTCGAATGGAACTGCATCCTCAGGTCAGTAACTGGAGTCTACCTGGGGTATTTTGGAGTGTCTTGCTCTTTGGATTCGGCTCGACCATGTGAATGTGCGGTAGTATCCTCTTCCGCTCGAGGGACACCACGGCCTTGATGAGACTCGTAATACCCGACGTACCCTCAGAATGGCCGAAATTAGGCTTCACCTACAATATCATCAGAAGTAAGTATTGTAACGGATAACGGTACCGACCGATCCAACGTGAATGCCATTTGGGAAGACCTTAGCCACCCCAGACATCTCTGTCACATCCCCTACCATTGTCCCAGTCCCATGGCACTCAAAATATGCGGTGTCATCTATGGCATCAATGCCTGCCTTTCTATATGCATTCCGAATAAGTGATTCCTGTGCATCTGCTGAAGGTGTCGAGAGGACCACTGTCCGCCCATCATTATTTACAGCTGTTGCTCTGATCACAGCGCGGACTCTGTCACCATCTCGTACTGCATCCGCCAGCGGTTTTATTAAAACGGCGTTCACGGCTTCCGCGCGTCCAAATCCATCTGCGGATGCGTCAAATGACTTGCATTGTCCCGATGGAGAGAGGACCCCGGTACTTGCCAGGTTCATGTGTAGTGTCGGGGTGAGAATCAGGTTGGCTCCTCCTACAAGCGCGGACGAACACTCGCCGGAGTATAGGGCTTGACAGGCTTCATGCAGGGCTACCATGGACGAAGAGCACGCAGTTTCAATCGTCATCCTATATGTAGTCAGGGCCCGCGCAGGTTGCAGTAACTAGTAAAAGGACTTACGTCGGTCCATGCAGGTCCAAATTCCACGCGATATAGCTCGACAAGAAGAAACTCCCTGCTGCAGCCCCAATCATTGGATTCCGATGCTGACCATCTTTGAGAGTGAGCTCTGCCCAATCCGCACCCCAAGCACCGATATAACAGCCAATCCTGTCCCCGCGGTATCTGGTCTGTCCTGCATTCTCCAGGCACTCATAAACCACTTCCAGTAGGAGCCTCGCGCGAGGGTCCGAGCCAGCAGCCTCCACTTCAGATAAACCAAAGAACGAAGCATCCATCACGGCGACGTCCTCGTCAATGAAATACGCCTTCTGGTTCTTCATCGAGTAGGGTATGTCTCCGTCATTGTGGAATCCATTGACGTTGAATCTAGACAAGGGGACATCGCATAGGCCGTCCTTGCGGTCCCGGAGGAATTCGTACATGGCTGGGATGGAATTTACTCCTCCTGGTAGTCGTGCAGCCATTCCCACAATGGCGATAGGAGGGGGCCCTTCGTTCTGCATTTTTGGCGAAGCTGCAATTGTTGACTGTTCGGATTTCGGGATATCATTAGAAATTGTGAGGCCGGCCACGTCAACCCTGATCTCGCCATTTGTAGCCATTTGGTCCAGTGGTGAAAACACAAATAGTGACTTCTTGGCTGGGTTTACTTCCCAGCGTTATCATGAGAGAGAAAAGGAGCGCCGAGAATTTCATGGTCATGAAGTAAATATTGCCCATCTCCCTGGAATCCGAGGGTGTTATATTTCGCAGGAACTAATACGGCCACGCTTCCTTACTGACCGGACTTGCAGCCCTCATTGGAAATCTACTGTAGCACCTAGTCCCATTGCCTGTAGCTAGCTTTCACATTTGTGCAATCTCAGCTAATGGCCAGAGCTGTTTGTTGCCGAACTTGGAGGGGCCAGATGCGTCCATCCGCGCTGCACCATAACACACAGAGAGCCTAAATCTGGCATAGAAGATTCGAACAAGGGCTTTTTGATGCCTAGGTTGCAATAGATTACACAGCTGGTGCTTGCACTACAATCCCTAAGGTTTGTACCCTCCGGCTGCTGCCTCGTGTTTCTTAAGGGGAAAGTTCGCTAATGGCTTGTGCAATTCGTCTCCATGTTCGCTCTGCTCATGCGAAGGGCCTGCAGTTCATACTTTCAATGGCATATCTTACCAAGCTTCACGCACGTTATTTATTTTGACTCCTCGGTATAGACCAACAAACCACCTACGAACCAAAAGATGCAGTCTGCCGTGCCACCAGATGAGTATACCCAGCATTTTAAGGACCAAGTTGTCCTTCTCACCGGATCCACTGGCAGCCTGGGTGGCTGTCTGCTGTACAAACTAGCCATGCGACTACCGACTAAGAAGATCTTCGCCGTATGCCGAGGGTCTGTTGGTGAAGCAGTGCGTATGTGGGAAACCACCATGCCGCAGCAGATTGACGATATACTTGACTCTGGCAAGGTTGAGTTTATCACCGGCGATCTATCCAGACCAGGTCTTGGAATCGATCCAGCCGTCCACGATAGGATGCGGAATGAGGTGACTGCGGTTATCAACACAGTCGCAAATATCTCCTTGGTCGAGAATCTGGGGAAGTCCGTTCGAGACAATTGCCAAACGGCCGTGGCCCTATTCCAAATGGCATCTGAATTCCGTCATGTTCAGCTTTTTGTTCACTTCTCGAGTCTGGCTGTGAATAGCTTTCTCCCAGGAGGCGTCGTCGAAGAACGCTTGTATCCCTCACCAAACCCTAACCCCGACCCAGTGGAGGAACTCGCCGGGCATCCAGGCGCAGACTGCTCCCAACTACCATCAGACGATAGGTACGCCTGGCCATACGGACAGGCAAAACATTTAGCAGAGCGTCTACTTCTTCGTCAGCCCTGCCCGATTCCAGTGCTTATCATACGACCATCCGCCATCGGGCCCGCCATCGCAGAGCCGTTCGCCTTATATGGTCCCGATAAAGCAATTCCAATGCACACCCTGCTTCTCTGCTTCAGCATGTCTGATCTTGATCGTGTTGGAAGCTCCAACCATATTTTCGAGGAAGTCCCGGTCGATCTCGTGGCCAATTGCTGCCTTCTCCACCTGGCTGATACAACCACCGGTGTTGTCCACTGTGCCTCGCCTCTGTATGTACGTCAGACACCCGCAGATATCATGTCCACCGCAAGACGATGTATTTCTGCGTCGGAGATCGCCGCGCTCTTCACCAAGCCGCGCTCTTCTACCGCGCTCATGTGGCAGACCAAATACAAGGTAGAGAATATCGAGGAGGCGATAGCCTGGGATGTGGAATGCAAGAGGTCCGAATATCAGAAGCTGGTTACTGGTCCCTTAGCTCTCTGTCCACCTGGGCATGATCCACAGTTACACCTGGAACGGCGGATTCGAAGGATGTATCGTGTGCTGGTAGATAGCGGCGAGGGGGGCTCTAGTTAGACTGTCTTTCTGTCTACTTGGGCGGTACATTGATATTTGACTATACCCTGGTACAATCAGAGAAAGGCATACCTTCGCGCACGGGCTCGTGTCTGTTATCACAATGCAATGTCTCACAATTACACAGGCCATTCTGTATTCCTATCACAACATGAGGGTCGAGTAACAATGCACTGTGGGTGGCCGCACAGCTGTAACCTTGCAGCCGCAAATCAAGAAACAGACATAATCACCATCACGCGTCGTCCTAGTGAGCCGGGCGGTTTTCTCATTCCCACGAGCATGTGGTGTGGTGCTGGTGGAGAGAACAGGCAAGCCAGCTTATTTCTGCGCAACAGCCACCCATGCAATCATCTCGACCCTTGCCATTTCCCTCTCCTCCTCGCTCAGACTCTTACGGAGCTCCTTGACCCATTGCTCCTTCTCATCCTCGGTCCACCCATTCGTAACATAGCCTTGAAACGATGCTTTCATGATGCCCACCAAATCATCCACGTCCTTTCCTCTGTATCCTACCGTTCTTTCCTGAACCTGGATCTTCCCACTCTCAAACCCTCCCTTCTCCAGCACCTGCACAAGCCTTTCCTTCGTGAGCCACTCCTTTGGCATGGGTATTTCCCACGGTTTTGAGTCCGGGTGGACTCTTAGCTGGGCTTCGTGAACTGGCCTGAGATACCCGAGTTCCGACCAAGTCGAGATAAACGCAGTCCCTCCGACCTTCAGAGTTCGATACACATGGCCCGCGGCCTTCTCAGCCTGCGGGAAGAACGGAAACCCTAAGTTCGTATACGAATGCGTGAACGTGTTATCAGGGTACGTCAAATCCTCCGCATCCGTAACAGAGATCGTCAAATCGTCGTCCCCATCCTTTAACCACCCTTTGGCACGAGCCATGTTACTGAAAATAGCAACCATGGACGGGGCGAGGTCTGCTGCGAATATCTTGGGTTTTGCCTCGGGGAACAGACCCAGGATTTCGGATGTCATTATGCCCGTTCCGCAGGCGTTGTCGAGGATTATAGATGATGTTGCTACCTTTGGTTCAAGGGTGAGCAGGAACTGCGCGACTTCCCTGGTGCATCCGCCGGTCATTCGCTCGTATGCATCGCTGGACTTGTCGAATGCTGCTGCTGCGGTCCCGGGTGCTGGGGTGGGTGTTGAGGACATTTTTCTTGAACCTGGTATATACTGGTATAGACTCTTTGAATGAACTTGCTGCTTTCTTATCCGATGTAAACGAGAACGACTTCGCTGTCAAAGGTTGGTATATATGTTGGAACTCGCACCACCAAGGTACGCGCGTGGCTGAGAAATATGAGGGGCTTCGTCCAGTACAGCGCCGTTGTTTGGCCTCTTTCTCGTATTCATATATCTCAGCCCCTTCGCACAGGTTTTGTTTTATTATTCGACCTCGGCGTCGAGGCTATTCCAAAGGTATATACCGGACGCTGCGTAGGTGAACCAACACCAAAAAAAATCGAAATACGATAGTATCAACTGTGAAAATTCGAAGCAATGATGCCGAGAATACTAACTGTGAATGAGTGTTTTTGGGGCAGAGTGTTGTTATTTCATGCCTTGCTGTGGCCATTATATATAGACAATGACGGTGGTGGTACTTCATTTCCAGTACTTCTAGTTACTGCCTAGCAAGCGCTGTTTATCCACACACTAGTATTTATGCCGTGATACTAATCACATGTACGCTTCATAACGCCAACAAGGCCAATTAATTCCTTCACAATTACAATAAATCCATCCTTTCGCCGATTTCCATACCAACGCCAGCACGTGACCGGATGCGCTTTTTTCGCGTTTTCTGCCAGGGATTAAATCTCACATCGCGCCTTTCCACATCGCAAACATTTTAGAAGTTTGTACATAATGCGAGTATTTCAATTGGCGTTATGTTATATTCTTCACAGATGACATCCCTGTGTCGACAGCGGCTACTCTTAAAAGCGCTGCGTCCTAATACGCGCTTCGTTCCGGTTCCGAACCTCGCCGAGGCTCGACCGGTTTACCGGTATCGGTGCATTGACAAAAAGCACTCGTCCTCAACGTGCAAGAAGCAGGCCCAAACTGCACAGGATGAGAATCTACCGGTACACAAATTGTCGCCCCTTCAGCGGGAGTTCTGGACTTGCCGCTCCACGTGGCGACGGGCGGGAATCAACACCCTACGATGCCTGATCGGATGCTCCATAGGCGACTTTTCGGCCCTGTGGATGCTGCAGACGTATTTCCCGGATCTGGGAATGGGGACTATCATGGCTGCGTCGAGTATGTACCTACCTTACCCCTTGCGACTTGTGCCTACTTAAATGCACTGCACCGCACCTCATGTGCTTTAATGTCTAACGGTAAATAGTGGCCTCAGGCATCACGACATCCATCATACTGGAGACGGTCCTCCTTCGACGCGGCCCTGATAGGCTTTCGTGGTCGATGGCCGCTCGGACAGCAATGGGGATGAGCCTTGTCTCGATGTTAGCCATGGAGGCTGCGGAGAACCTAGTCGATTACCATCTTACTGGGGGCATAGTCGCTCTCGATGACCCTCGCTTCTGGATGGCTGCTGTGGTCTCTGTTGGTGCTGGCTTTCTCGCGCCGTTGCCGTATAATTATTGGCGGTTGAGGGAGTTTGGGAAGGCTTGTCATTGATTGTGACCTTGGTAGTGAGGGTTGTATATATACTATGTTGACGAAATGCATCCGAGAAATCGCCACTCTGACTGTTCATAAAACCCGTTCTCGATTGAGGCTTACTTGTTAATCGTCACTCCGTTAGAGGTCGATTTGAATAGATTCTATCGAACTTTCTAGACTTGCATTATTTATTCTGGAGGACGCACAGACAGGATGTCAGATTGGAAAGTGGATTGCGGACCAGCCTACGTACACCGTAGAGCTGAGAGAAATTTCCGTAAATATAATAAGCGATGCCTCAATGTGCCCTGTTCGGCAATGTCCTTTCGCTGCCCGAAGCCTTTGTCCGTTCGTCGTACCATATGGGTTTGTTGAGTATTTTCCTCGCGCCTCCTCTACACTGGACTGAATGGTTATGTGCAGGAGATGAATTGCATGATATCACAATGAGATCGCAGGAAATTCTCTCAATATACTGCGCCTCCACAATCGACGGTATAACAAGGTTCAGGGGCTTGTCATGTTGCGAGCTGAGCCTTCAGCGCACATACCCCCACCCCCCAATGCTTCTACGGAGCATATAGACTTTGGTGCTGATATGGCCATCCTCATCATCAACTTGATCATTCTCTCGCTGGGAGGCAGCATTGGATAACATCAACGGGTCTAGAAAAATGAGAATGTTTGAGCTGCTCTACGGTATAGTTATTTTTGTCTTAACTCCTAGGCTATGTATCTCTTCGTTACGACTAAACGAATCAGCATGCCAGTCTTTTCCTTCCAAAACACGGCGAGCCTCGTCAGAGGATTCCCACCAAGCTCTGTGGATAGTCCCCAAACCTAAAATCACCATGTTGGGCCAGGCTGTACTCAGTGCTCACCCTGCCTATTCCAGTAGTGGTTAAATGCCGCGGTTGCGCGGGCATTGAAGTGTTGTGGGCTTCCATATATCACCTCCAGATGCACCACGCATGCAGAATGGCTCATCAGCTCACCGGCATTAATTCGGGCAAGCTGAATTCGTCGGAGTATCCGAGAACTAACTGCCTAAGCGGAGCGTGGTTCGCTAATACCGCGCAGCCAGACGAGATAACTACTTCACACCTACTAAGCATTTTAACTCTGTACCATCAAGGTATCCAGCTCACCTCGTTGACAGTTCTAAATTAGGAAAAGACATAGGCAACAGAGGAAAGGGCCGCAAGTTGCTTGCGAGCTGCTCCACAGCCAACTGCACCGATATTATCAACTGTAGGAGGCTGCAAGGCTAAACAGCCCCTGCAAGGCGCCGAGAGACTCCGCCACGCCCGATTGAAGGATGGACACGTCAATTTTCTTCACGTTGGCGTAAGTTGTCAGTTCCTCTGGGGTTAAGCTGATGTCGATCATGGGCGGCCTTAACAGGGATCTTATCCTGTCAAGCTCAGTCCACAGCCCTTGTGCTTGCGAAAGCCATCAACAGCCACCCGCTGTTAGGTAACTGCTAGCCGATGCTTGGCTGGTCTTCTAAGATTGTGGATTGAATAAGAGTTCCCTTTGCTTTCCTTCGCTCCCGTTGACAGGGATCATGCGAGCTCCCCCACAAATTCGGCGAACTTGGCGCACGCTATGCCCTAGATTGGATCTTGCGTAAAGAATCGGAGTACAGAACTGCCGAAATTACTCCTGATATTGGGAGGCCTAGAATCTTAGCTTTAGGCGCTGAGATGTATTCCTTCGCCTACTAGGTTGAATAACCGCATTCCTCGAGGTATTGAACGACAACGTCAATTGGATCTGGAAGGGAATACTGCATCCTGAGCACCCCCTATTTCTGCGTTCCTCAACTCAATGTCGTCTGGGTACTATTTCAAATCCCATCAAGATGGGGTACAGAGTACTGAGAATGCACACGAGAGTATTAGGTACACAGTGTGGTTTGCCTGGCTCCGCCAAACAGGGCTTCGTATTCGTCCTTGTCCGGGGGGCCTTGACTACGGAAGAGCCACAGTTATGCAGGGCGAGAATCAGTACCTGATTAAGATTTTCAATGGCCGCCTTAATGCCTGCTAGTTGTACTGTAGTGATATTGCTGTACTTCGTACTCTGGGTCATGTATCGTCGGCCCTAACATTGTTCATTTAGGCGTGGTGAACAATTCAATGGAGCCTTGTGGTATCCTCCTCACCGGCCAATAGTCCACCAAGGTGTTTCATAATTCCTTTCCCGGCTATGCACTTGGGCCTTCCTGCTCAGTTAGGATGCACGCTGCGCTGCGAGACACGGCCATCGACTTCCAAAGATAGGACCGCGCAACCCACCTTGATCCTGAATGGAGCGTGGACATCTAGAGTAAGCCCTTGGTCCTTGTATAGCAACAAAACAAACCGCGCGGTCCGTGACAGCGAGGCTACATAGCCCCGTTAAGGCGGGCAGCAACGTCGGTGAACGGACTTACCATCAGACTCAGCTTCAACCGCAAGTTCTGAGGCGTCGAAAAGCTATATAAGGAGGCATCGATCCCGTCAATATCCTCATTCTTTTCATCATCAACTCAATCTTCTCTCTACAGTCCAATTCAGATTTCTATATCTTCTTCAACCATCTTTCAAACAATCAAAATGAAGGCCGCTACCGTCATCTCTGCCCTTGCCATCGCCACCGGCGCCGCTGCTGCCGGCGTCCAGTGCGGCGAGAACTACGCTCCCGTCAGCAACATCAAGAACTGCATCAACTTCCTCAAGGACAAGGGCACCGCTCAGTGCAAGGTTGGCGGCAGCTACGGCGGTTTCTGCAAGGACGGGGATGCAGTGATCCTTGGCCACGGTACCACTGAGACTAACTGGTATGTCAACCTCCTTCTGCTACGGATGTTTCTGGTATCTAACATATTCCTCTAGCCAAAACATTGCTGCCGCTGCCGAGGCCATTCTCGGACAGTGCACCAGCGGTAGCACCGCTGGAGGTGAGTTTTCTATCTCGGACTTTGCTTTGTGCCGAATATATGGGCTGATTTATCTCAGGACGTTCTACCATCGGTGGTAACGACAACATCTACATCACCGTCAAGCACGCCTAGATTGCTTGCACTCCTGAAAGCACTTAGGAATTCCTGGGGGTTGGGTATCTAGATATAGAGCCATGGTTTTGGAGGAAGGGGGTTGCTAGCAATGGTTGGACTGTCACTCTTTTGATAGGGTACTTGCAAGACGCCTAGAATGTTATTGTTATTTTTGCTCTATTTTATGCCTCACGAAGTAATCCGTAATGCGTATCTTTCCATCTTCTGCTAGTATGAAGTCGTGGTACCTACGTCCGGAAAAGGGAAAGCCATGACTACAACAAGCACGTCTGAGCTGATTAGGCTTTGGATAGCTTGTAAAACCTTCCATTGCCGCGATGGACTATCCTTGTACCTTGGCGTTATGGCATTATTTTCACGAGTTAACTTAGCATCCGGCCATTATGCAACCGGCAAGCCACAGCACCACCCCCGAATCCAACGCCAATTCGGCTTGCGCCGAGTCTCTCAGCCCCTGGTATAGTTGGGGTTTCGATTTGGTCCGATTTCGGCCATCTGAAGCTGCAGAAACGAGATTAGGCGGAGCTCATAGGGGGGTATTGTATAACGCTGAGCCTGATATGCAGCCTATTAACCTATAATAGACGTCGTCCCATCATCAACCCGTGAAGTTGCCTCATAGGTAGTGTACGCCGCCGGTGGCACCTTCCTAAATACCCTCATTTATTCGCACTTTCTTAGTTTGGTGCATCGACTCTATAGGTAGGAGCGATGGAGCTGGTTGCCCCTTCCTATCGGAAACATGTCCCCCTTTATCGCACCTTCCTCTTTCGAAGGGTCAATCCATTATAATGGATACACTATCTCGATTAGCGAGGCGACTTCATACTTAGAAGCAAGCAGGATCTGCGGTTAGCGTTGGATTCCTGGCGTCGGCCAAAATACGCCCCGAAATCGAAGCTACCAGGATAAGAAGCTTACCACGGAAATATTTAAATATAAAGTATCATTTGTGTGTCTTGAAACTCAAGCATGCATACACATTTCTGACCCGCCATCCACCCATTCAATCCTCCTTCTCCATATAAGGCAAACACGCCTCATAAATCTGTTTATACCCATCGTACCTGAAGATCCGCTGGAACACCCCCTCATCAATAACCCTCGCATTCCGAAGAGCCCCAGCAATAAAGAAATCCGTGTAGCTAGGCCGTTCCCCCAGCAAAAACGGCCCATCGGCCTTATTCATCTGCATGAGGTCGCCAACAGCACGAATATCCCCATCCGCCGCGTCCCAGGTTTCATCCTCGTTCGCGAGTAACTCTTCAAGTCGACGTCCTATTTTGGACTCGCGCGTCTTGCGGAAGTATTCCCCCGCCTGGGGTGAGAGGATATTTACCTCGCGTGCCATAACGGACTTCCCGAAGATGGTGCCGACGACGGCGCGCGCCTTGGACTCGATCTCGCGGCCGAGTTCGGAGGTTAGTGGGAGTGGTGGGTCGGGGTATGTCGATTCGAGAAACTCTGCGATCTGCGCGGATTCCGTGATATATTTGTTGCTTGGGATGTGGTGGATTGTGGGCACGGTGTTTTTTTTGTGGACTCTGTGGCTGCTGGGGGGATGCCGCTGCATGGGTAGGTGTTGGTTAGTGGGTTGAGGTTTATCGATACGACAGGGGACAGTTTTGAAAAGATGCCTACAGCTGTTTCAGTGTCGGCTCGATATCTGGGAATTCGAGGAAGATGGTCCTGTAGGGGATGCGCTTGTAGTTGAGCATGAGGCGGATGCGCCAGACCACGGGCGAGAAGCAGATGTTCTTGGTGCACGCCAGGTCGTAGAGAACGATATCGGGCTCAGGTAGGGCGGTCATCTTGAGCTGAATGGTTGTTAACGAAGATCCAGCAAAGACGTTGGAACTGTGGACAAGCTCACTCAGGGGTTGACACAGAGAGGGGTAGTTGGAATACGAGGTGTAAGCACAAGCCACTCTGCCAGTGACATCAGTTAGATTTAGGATCCCGCTTACACGCACTTCGGCCCGACCTAGAACATACCGGTATAAATGGTATAAATCATGAATGTCCCCCACTTTAGCCATGCCAATGACTACAATAAAGCCCGCCGATCTCGATCCGATTCCGATTCCGATGCGGGCCGTTCCCGCTAAGCCCAATCGATCATGACATCTGAAACAACTAACAAGTCTATCTTGAAATATGTGGTCTATCAGTAACTTTCATTATATTAAACTTTTAAGTCATATCCCGTCTTTTGGCGATACAGCAGAGTGCCTTTCCTGCGGTATAATTCGCTCCTGGCTAGTCTCAGTCCCATCATTCGCTTTAATATTCCCCATCATCACATAAGAAGCGCGATCTCGACCCCGGCGAGTGCCATTGCCAGTGCCACTCCCAGAACCCGCCGTTATTTCCCACGAAGGCCCCGTTCGGCGACGCCGCTCCGTGGTGCGGTCGATGCTGGACCATATTCGAGGTGCAATGCGGCTGATCAGGGCCGGCAGCGCGGTGGCAGAGGCGGTCATTATCGCAACATTCACTTCTATGCTAGACGTGATATGGCCAATATCATAAGTGGAGTCTGGGTTGTTTGGCCGAAATCTGTGCGCGTATACTGCTAACCGGGCGATTCCGACAAGGGTGACTCTGAAGACAAGTTATAGTTAGATCTGAAGTCTGCACCTGAGGGTTGGGAAACTTACATTACACCCATGCTCAGAACCGCAATTATAGCAATCTTTCTGTTGCGGTTCATCTGCAGTCGCCAGACGATGATGCTGGGAATGCATAGCAGCCATATATCAGTTATGATTGTGAAGGCAGCCGAGATGAGAAAGAACTCGATCTGTGCGATGCATGTTCCACCTTTCACTAGTTTGCCATCTTTCATGCCGTTTTCATCGGCGCCGGCGGCCTCCTGCGCGGCCATATCCATTGCGGGACTATCGTAGACATAGTGCATAGGTGTGCATTGTAATAGATCGGCCAGGAATATAGCAATCATGAGCGCAATGTTAACGCAGAATAAGATGCGGAGGTTCCAGAGGACTATGGGTCGGCGATCTTCGAGGCGCGACAGGAAGATGATGACGGAGGCCTTGACGATGGCTAGGATTGGGTTGTATAGTAATTGGTTCGCAATGTTATATTTCAAGCCGATGGTCTTTTCCTCGAGGCTTTGTTCTGGGATGTCCCATACGTGGTACCCTTGCCAGGTTGTTATCGTGACTATATAATAAACAACAGACCATTAGCAACGAGGAGGAGACTGGGGTCTGGTACGTACACATCCAGTCCGCGGCAGCTTGTCCAACAGCTAGTAGCTAGACCTAGGTTAAAATCGAGGCCAGATCAGTGAGGGCGAGTGTCATACCCATGCAAGTATAATTAAGGCGTCATCTAGCAAATTAGCATGATATCAGAAATGCCTTGGTCATCAGCGCACTCACCCCAGCCAAATTGGCGTATGAGATATCGCGAGCAGAACCTCAATATTACCACCAGCGTGCTGAGGGCTGGGAAGAGGGCGAGAATGACTAAACTGGGTTTTTGGATGTTGTCCGCCATAATCTGTCAAGACGTTAGCAACGTTAAAGTAGCATTATCAGCACATAATCCCGTTGGAACAAACCTCACTTGAATTGATACGGGGCCTCAGCCCATGTCGAGCGCGGTTCCGCCAGTGAAGCCCAGTATTCAGTCTTGGATGCAGGTGATGGCCCGAATCCAAGTGGGTGAGTGCCGTAGATATCATTCAACTGAGGTTCGATCGGAGCGTGAGCATAATTATGCCACCAGGGCACAGGCTGGCATGACGAAAAGTTTAATTCATAATTTCCAAGGACTCGGATTCGGAGGCCACTGACAAATCTCCGGAAGGATGCGATTCCATCGCTCCTCCAATACTTCTCCTCGTATAGTTCGTGCTGTTACCTGCCATGGCGATCATGATAGGCGGACTAACTGTCATTTACAGGACGCCAGGATCTGTTACCGTACCGTACCATTCCGTAGTGCTAAATTGACTTTGGTGGATTGGGGGCGGGAACCATATTGTATTTTTGGAGATCTAAGTTGAATCGATCGAATAAGTCTTTACTGCTCGGCTCCAGATTGGCTGTTTAATGAATCCACATTGTATCTGAAACCCGGCAATCACCGAAGCGAGTCCGCCTGGTCCTGATTGGGGCCCTCTGTAAGGGAGAAAGGGGCCAAGATGCAATAGGAATCGCCGATGCAGGTGCGTCGGCTTTGATCACTCCCCTTTTTATCAAATACCGGAACTTAAATCTAGACAAAAACTCTCTCTCGCCTTCCGGACCTTTCGCACACCTTCGTATCCTTCCAAGTCAACATGGGGGTGTTCACGCGGCGAGCCCTATGCCTCCTGGCCACTGTCACCGTAACGACCGCCAGCCCCTCCGGTGCCTTGGGCAGCACGGTCTCCCCCACTGGCAAGGATTACTTTGACTTCGAGAAGGTCCAGCTTCAGCCTACCGATCTGCAGCGTCTGGGCGATTCCGATGCGGCCCTGTTGGACTTCGATTCGTTGGATGGTCACAATGCCAATATTCCCCGGTCGCAGGCCTCTTGCAAGGTTTATCCAGGTGACGAGTCTTGGCCAGACGACGCCAAATGGGCCTCGCTGAACAAGACAACCGGAGGGGCTCTGGTCAGAGGTGTTCCCCGCGCATCAACATGCTACAGTGGCTCGGGGCATGATGCTGCCGACTGCGAATACCTGACCTCGCAATGGACCAATTCGTATTTCCAGTATGTCTCTCACACGTTTGCAACCCTGCCATATTACTCTGTGCTAACACCTACAGCCTGCCTGACCCTATTGAGATGTTGTCCCCTGTATACCAGGGTCTCACGTGCCAACCCACCAATGACACTGACGCAAAGTGTACGATGGGTGGTTATCCTCTTTATGTTATCAATGCCACCAATGTCGCTCAGGTCCAGCTGGGCATTAACTTCGCACGCGAGACGGGTGTTCGTTTGGTCGTCAAGAACACGGGTCACGACTTCTCAGGCAAGTCCGGTGGCGGTGGCTCCTTAAGTATCTGGACACATAACCTCAAAGACGCCAAGTACATTGAAAGCTACGAGGCTGAAGGGACGGACTGGACCGGTGCTGCGTTCAAGGTAGGCTCTGGGGTTCAGGCGTATGAGATCTATAAGACTGTGGCGGAGCATGGTCTGATGGTTATGGGGGGTGAAGGCCAGGTACGTCAACCAGTCTGTTGAGGTTGGACCATAGTAACTAACTCGTTTTCGATAAGACTGTCGGTGTAATGGGTAAGATCAACTATCCATCTCTTCCTACACAACTAACGAGATATAGGTGGCTATGTTCTTGGCGGAGGCCACTCCCCACTCAGCTCTATCCACGGCATGGCTGCAGACCACGTTCTCTCAATAGAGGTTGTTACCCCAGACGGAAGATTCTTGACGGCATCGTTTGTCGAGAATCAAGAGCTCTTCTGGGCGTTGCGCGGTGGAGGTGGCGCCACCTTTGGAGTCGTCACATCCGTCACTGTCAAGGCATACCCGACAATCCCTGCCACAACATCAACATTCTCCTTCGCTACCGGCGATGATATCTCATACGACAGCTTCTGGGCGGGTTTCAGAGCCTACCTTGATTATTTCATCCCCCACTCCGACGCAGGAATCTACTCGTACTTCTTCATTACACCCACAACAGATGGCGGATTCAATTTCCTCATGCAACCCTTCTTTGCCCCCAACAAGACCCTCGACGAGACCAATGCCCTTCTCGAGCCCTGGTTCAAACAATTGAAGGATTTGGGTATCGAGTTTACCCCCAAGACAACCTACTACGATAACTACTACGACGCATGGCTAGACTCTTTCCCTCTCGAAGTCGTAGAGAAGACAACAGCCGGAACAGCCTCCCGTCTCTTCCCTCGAGAAAACTGGCAAGACGAGTCCCGTCTAAACCAGACCTTCGACGCCATCAAGGCCTCATCCGACGCAGGCCTCATCCTCATCGCCTTCAACATGGCCCCGACTCTCGAAAACGGCGGAAACCCCGATAACGCAGTTAACCCCGCGTGGCGAAACGCCGTCATGCATGCTATTTCTAGCGTCCGCTGGGCCGAGAATGCCACCGTAGACGAGATCAAGGACGCGCGCCACGGGCTGACTTACGAGCACATGCAGCGCTGGCGGGACGCCAGTCCTGGCTCCGGTGCCTACCTGGGCGAGTCGGATCGGATGGAGCCGGATTTCCAGCAGGCGTTCTATGGGTCGAGTTATGACCGTCTTCTGGCGCTGAAGAAGAACCTCGATCCGAAGAATGTGTTTTATGCGGCCACGGCGGTTGGGAGTGAGTTCTGGCGGGTTGTCACTGAAAATGGACTTCCTTCGGAGAATGGCAAGCTTTGCCGCGTTGAGTAAATTGGTTGTTAGCACATAATTGGCATATTCTGGAACCTATCTAATTTTTAACTTCTGATCCTGCCCGAAGATGGTCTCCCTCCCAGTGCTGGGCCATCGAGTATATAGAACATGGGCAGCCGTAAAGTAGCGCTGTGTTATATCTCACGATGCTGCGATCGGTTCATAGCTCCGAATCGGGCAATTTCGGAACTGCATCCGATGTGGAACTGTCAAATTAACCAAGGCCAAGCTAGGTGCGAACGTGGCATATAGTGGTGGTGCCGTGGTGGTTGTATTCAACCGTGAACACATGGTGCCATAATCCCGTCGCAAACCACTTGTATTATTTTTTGTATAAGGTCATAAATTTGATTTCTTTTCTAGTTGCTCTTACATCAATAATAAATTATCACCATCCTAACTCTTGCCAATTAATTGTGTGTTGTGACTTATCCAATCCCAAAGACCCCACCAGAAAATATATATACCTGCGGACCAGTATTAGGACAACCGTGCCCAGTACACACTACCACTAAACCAATGCGACATCCTGCATTACCACAGAATAATCCGATCATTACGTACTCGACATTCCTTTTAATGACACCCAGAGCTCGAAGGCGGCAGTACTGGAAGCTCGAAATGGTGATAAGCATTGCGGCGTTGTGCTCTGCATGGGCCTGACGATCTGATTGGTTCGTTGTCTTGAGCTTCGCCTTGAAGGTGTAGATCCCTACCAAGAGAAGTTACCGCACTAGTCCAAATAGAGCAATTGAGTAGTCGGACCAATCATGTTGTTGTGCCTCATCTTCAGCTCAGTCCCAGTTTATAGCCAGGGCTTAGGCTGCAATTGCTTGCTGCGGTCACTGTATAAATAAGACGTCAAATCGCCTGCATTTCCTGATTTTGTACGTCTCACTCATTTTTTACTCAGCATGTTGCTACCATCTGTCTCCCTCAAAGCTATAGGGCTCCTTGGCTTTATCACCACTGCAGCGGCATCAGCCTACAACTGCAAACCTGGAAGCCCTTGCTGGCCAACAAGTGAGCAATGGGAGAGTTTCAACCAGAGTCTATCCGGGAACCTCCACCGGGCAATTCCCTACGCCACAAGCTGCTACTATGACTCCCCATACTACAACCCTGCAGCATGCGACGTCGCTGAAGCCGGCTACTACATAAACCAACCACGGACAGAGATATACGGTGCAGCAACAAGTCTCAACTGGGAATCATGCCACTCTCAAACATGTGCACTCAATGCGGCGAATACCTCCCAGCACCTTTCCGATCAATGTTACCTCGGCCGACTGTCGCCGTTGTATGTCGATGCCCATGAACCCGGGCATGTTGTCACGGCTGTGAAATTTGCCCAGGCACATAAACTGCGGGTTAGTATCAAGAATACAGGACATGATTATCTCGGCCGTTCCACCAGCCCTAATACCCTTGCTATCTGGACTCACAATATGAATACCACCAAATACCATGAAAGCTTTACAGCGTCGAATTGTCCCGCCGCAAATGGCAAAAACATCGGAGAGATGGGCGCCGGTGCACAGGCGTCGGATGTTTACACCTACTTCCAGAAATTCAACATGGACGTTACCGGTGGAAACGAAGGGTCTGTTGGCCTGGCCGGTGGGTACGGACAGGGAGGCGGACACGGCGTGTTTGGCCCTTCTTACGGCCTTATGGTCGACAACGCAGTTGAATTCGACGTCGTCACTGCCGATGGGAAATTCCGCACTATAAACCAGTGCAACGACCCCGACCTCTTCTGGGCTATGCGTGGCGGAGGAGGCGGCACGTTTGCTATTCTAACGAGCTATCGATTCCAGCTTCATCCTGCAGTGAAGATCAATGTGTACTCATTCAAAGCACATTTCGCGACGCAGGGGAAGAACACTACTGGGACCAATTACCCTGCGCTGCAGAAGATCCTGACACAACATGCAACGCACCAACCTGCGTGGTCTCACAATAACATCTCAGGACACGCCTACTACTGGCCCTCAAAAGCTGAGATATACCTCGTGCTCCCTTCAAATAACGTGACGGCGCTGAAGGCGTTAACGACGGAATTTTCTTCCTTTCTAACAAGCCAGCCCGACATCCACGTCTCAGAGAGCAAATACGCCACCTATCCCACATATACCGGCTTCCTGAATCTGACCAGTAGCATCGCGGCCCGGTTAACACCCGCAGGCATCTTCGAGGCCGTCGCCAGCAGACTCATCCCGGAATCCCTGTTCCAATCAAACGACACTATCTCCGACCTGGTCAATGCCTTCTTAGGCGGAGTCCACCTCAGCAACAAGCTCATCCCTGATGACGGTGCCCTGGCGCAGGTTATAATGACTACACCCGTGAATGTACAGAACGGGAACACGACGAGCGTTAACCCTGCCTGGCGGGATTCTCTATGGCACACGATCATGACAGGTGGATGGCCGACAGAACTTGCACGCGAAGAAGAGGCGAAGTTACAAGAGGCCTGGCTAGGGACTGTCCAAGGATTGAAGGAGTTGACGCCTGGGGGTGGTGCTTATGTGAACGAGGCGCACTATCTGGAGCCGGAGTGGGAAGAGACGTTCTTTGGTGGGAATTATGGGGCGCTTTCGGGAGTGAAGAGGAGGTATGACCCGGGGCGTTTCTTTGATTGTTGGAAGTGTGTTGGCTGGGAGGGGCTGTCTGAGTAAGTTTATCCGGTGTCTCTATCGTTCGTCGCATATTATGACCTGATGGTGAAGCCTGCAGTGACTATTCCTGCTACGAGTAGATTGTATGAGCTGGCATCTCTCATTAGGTGTACTAGGATTGGTGGATTTAGTGTACATATCATCCCAGGACTATTCGCGATCAAGAACTGCATACCCTTATGGGCCGCTCTAAGAGCTCAAAACGCTACTGTTCAAATGAACTACGCTGTAGATGACTTGCAGCATGTTCACCAGCCCTGATACCGGCAAAAACACCATCAGCAAGAGAAAGCCCGCTGACATAGCTATTCGAACAGATACCAACAGCAGTTCTCCCAGCCGCATACAGACCGGCAATAGTCGTATTATCCCCTCGCAGAACTAATCCGGATTTACAGTCCACGCGCAACCCCCCCAGTGTAAGTCCATGAACGACATGGAGCCCGGTCCGTCGCGGGGAGATATCGAGTGCGTAGAACGGAGGTTTGGCGATTGGGGAGCAGAATTCGGCATGTTTATTCATTGGGTCTGGCTTTCCTTCCGCGATTGCATCGTTGTATGAAGTGACAGTATTGTTAAGCCCAGTAGCGGGAAGATCTAGTTTCGTGGCAAGATCTTGAAGAGATGAAGCCTTGACATGGTCCCATATCAGCGAATGGAGTCGTGGAATGCAGAATTCCGGCCTTGCCTGCTCACGTAGCTGCTTCATCGCCTTGTCCCGTTGCGAGGCGTCTAGAATGAGATACGCCCTGCCATTCTGATCTCTGATCATCCTGTCTGTGAGAAATGCACCGTAGATGTCCTCGCATACGAAGCGCTGCCCGGACTGCGAGACAATAACACCCTCAAGAAGCGCTGTCGGGGGATACAGGAATCGCCACGCAGACATGTTGTCCATCTTGTCTACTGAGCCACCGACAGACTGTCCCAGGCGTATCCCGGACCCGTCATCGCCTCTCGTTCCTAGTGGTGCAACCTGCGAGTATTGCGGGAGGTATTGCTGTCGCATATCCTCGTTCAATGTAAAACCGCCCGCGGCCAGGATTACTGCAGGGGCCTTTAGAGACATTGCCAAAGCGTCTCTGTTCCATAGACGATCTGCCGGACTCAGGAACCAGTCGGCGATGACTGGAAATGCAAGCTGGAATGCCTTCCCGACCGAAGTCAGGGTTCGATGTCGAGAAAAGCCCTTGGCTGTGTCGTGGAGGCATTTAAAGTCGACACCCTTTGCAGATCCATCTTCATTGACGAGTATACGATCGACCTTGGCCGCCGGTAGAAATTTCACGCCTGCATCCAGGGCACTGCGAAACAGCGGCTTCCACAGTTGATCCCCAGACAGCCCACGCCCAACAACACGATGCCCCCTCGGCGCCGGCGTTGCCACCGCGTTGTATGGATACACCTTCTCATTCCCCGAAAAGATAAGATAGTGTTTATCCTTCGGAAAGCTCGTTTTATGCGGACACAGCGACGCCTCGAATTTCACCCCGCGGGACTCCAGCCATTCAATACGCGATACGCTCTCATTGCAGAACCGGCGCAGTGTTCTTTCGTCCACAGCGTCGCGTGTTTCGGCTTTCAAGTACCGGAACATGTTCTCCGGTGTGTCGTCGCCGTATCCGACGGCTTTTTGGTAAGATGTGCCCCCGCCCGCGTAGACGACGCCTCCGGATAGGGCTGATGCGCCGCCGCCGTGCGCGTCGTCGAGCAGGACTACTGAGGCGCCTTTCTCGGCTGCGGCGATGCTGGCTGTCACGCCTGCTACCCCGGCGCCGACGACGATGACATCGGCATCGTGGTGGTTGGGTTTCGAGGAAAGTTGGCGGGTGGTTCCAGAGAAGCGGGTTTGGATGGCTTGCTGCAGCGCTCGCCCTGGATATCCTCTTGGTTTCAAACTCAACATGGTTGATATTGAGTCTCCACAATGTGGAGGATTAACAGGAACACATGTTAATTAATGACAGCTGAGACTAGTGACTAGTGAGTGACAACTGGAGGCTAGTGAGTGACAGCGGGGGTGGCTTAGAGTCAGTCAAGTTGCAGTGAATAAGCAGCAATGTGACGAGTTAACTGTTAGCTAACTCACTAACTATTGATAGTGGACTATTTAATCAACGAATTATCTCCTCTACAGGATTCACCCCTTGCTTACAGCAAGGGATGCTTATGAGTCAGTCAACGTGCAGTGAATAGCGTCTTGGCGATGCGATTCTCCTCTCCAGCGTCCCAAGCTGATCTGCTGCTTCCCACTTGCACTGCTCGAGAGTATTATCCTTTCCCAGGTCTTGCCCATGCATAGTCTCAGACACTGGGCCCGGTGCGCTGCCACCAAGGGAAGCCGTGTCCGGCCGTTGTCCACCACCACACAACGAACAGGAGATACACCCAGGAACTTCGACGAAGAGACCGACGTGCTTATCATCGGCTCCGGAGCCGGCGCTTTAACAGCCAGCTTGAGAGCAACAAAGCTCGGACTGCGCACTGTCATCATCGAGAAAGAGTCCACGATCGGGGGCGCTTCGGCTGTATCTGGCGGAGGGCTATGGATCCCGTGTAATCCAGTGTCCGCAGCCGCAGGAATCAAGGACTCTAAACAGGCAGCTCTGAAATACTTCCAGCAAGCCGTCGGGGACGCGGGTCCGGCAACGTCACTTGCCAGGAGGAACGCATACCTCGACAATGGCCCGAAGATGGTTCGCTTTTTGCAGCAGCTGGGCTTCCAGTTCCGTTTCGGCAAAGGATACCCGGACTACTATCCGGATCTAGAGGGTGCGATGGGTACGGGCGGAGGCCGCACGATAGAATCAAAGGTCATCAATGTGAAGATGTTGGATAAGGAGTGGCGGGCCAAGTTGCCGTCCCCGTTAACCCCAGTCGCGATATATGGGAGCGACGCGCCTGTGATCACTCGTCCCATGTCATCTCCAGGTGCTTTCCTTTCTACGGTTGGAATAATGCTGCCACTGATGGCTAGGGCACTTGTTGGCCAGGAACCTGTCAGTATGGGAATGGGCTTGGTGGCACAGCTGCTATACCTTAACTTGAAACATGGCAGCACGGACATTCGCCTGAACACGAAGATTTCGCAGCTCGTACAAGGGAAAGGGGGCCATATCCATGGCGCCGAGGTGCATTCACTGCAAGGGGACTCTATCAAGAAAATAGGGGCAACAAAAGGAGTCATCCTCGCAGCAGGTGGCTTTGCACAGAACCGAAAAATGCGAGAGCAGTTCATGCCCAGTCCTGCCAGCACAGAATGGACCAGCTCGCCAAAGGGAGATACAGGCGATGCCATTACTGAAGGTGTACGAGTTGGCGCAGACACGGCATTGATGGACGATGCTTGGTGGGGACCAACAATCGTCGACCCGGTCACTTTCAAAAACCATTTTGCTCTGATTGAGCGTGCAAGACCGCATTGCTTTATTGTTGATTCTAGTGGCTGCCGTTTCATGAATGAGGCTCAGAATTATACTGACGCTGGACACGCTCAGTACGCCAGAAATAAGAAGGTCAGCACTATCCCAGCCTGGTTGATCATGGACACAAACCACCGCAATAAATATATTCTTGGGACACTATTTCCCAGAATGAAGCCATCGAAGGAAGCTCTCGCCAGAAAAGTAATGTTCCAGGCCGAATCGATCGAGGACCTGGCGCAGCAGATTGGAGTCGACCCGGCAGGCCTCGCATCCACCACCAGCCTATATAATGAACTCTGCACAACGGGAATAGACACCGACTACGGCAAGGGGAGCAATGTCTATGACAGATTCTTCGGAGATCCCACCGCAAACAGACCAAATCCCAACATGGGACCCGTGGATCGCCCCCCGTACTACGCCGTCGCCATCTGGCCTGGTGACCTGGGAACGAAAGGCGGGCTCTTAACGGACGAGTTTCAACGCGTGCTAGACAAGGAATCACGGCCTATACCGGGGCTCTTTGCTATTGGGAACACGGCGGCCAGTATTATGGGACGGACCTATTTGGGTGCCGGGTCGACTTTAGGGCCGGCATTGACACATGGGTATCTTGTTGCCACTTTCTTGGGAGGCGGTTCTTTGTAATCTGCTTATATATTTATGAATTAATGACACGTGGAAGTAAGAATAAGTCTAACAAACTACAAGCCAACCTTAAACCACCGGTAAAATCGCGGCATAACGTTAATATGTTCTATATCTCTATATACTGCACAATGAATCAAATTAAGTATCTATAGAGCAATCGCAGCTTCAGGGCTCCCGTAATAGTAGTAGCAGATTAATCGGACTGTATAGACAGAGCATCTGGCTCCTTCCGCCAGCCCGGACCGCGAACATATACAAGAACAACCAACGGCACCGCAACGACCATCATCAACCCAATAAGCGTAAACGACCACCCCCACCCCATACTCGACAGCATGTAGTCAATAACCGCAGCCGAGATAGCACCAAGCCAGCATCTCACCAGATCAGCCGCCCCCTGCGTCGCAACCGCCTGGGCGGGATACAGGTCGATCAGGAGCGTGTATATAACCCCCAGCAGCGGTGTTGCGCCCACCCCGATAAGGCCCTGCAGGACTAATGCCACTGTCAGTGACTGCGCGGTTTCGACGACCCAACCGTACGCGATAAACGAGAGCGAGGACAGCAGTGCAAACGGGACTGCGACCTGGAGTCTGGCGACTTCGTATGGGAAGTCTGTGGTGGTTCCGGTCTGCTTTTGGTGGCGCAGGATTCTGTGGTAGTTGGCATCAAGTAGCTTGCCGCTGAGTACTGAGCCAATGCCCCCGGTGACTCCGTATGGTCTAAAAGGCAAGTTAGAAGAGTACTGTGGAAGAGAGTATAGGTTTACCTACAGAAACGCGAACCCTACCTCCAAGGTAGTGAGATTGAACATGCTGCCAAAATGGCTCCCGGTGGATGCCCACAAGGCCGTGATGCCGTAGTAGAGCAGACTCGCGAACAGAATGAGAATGAAGGCATCTTTCTCTGCAAGTATCGTAAAAGCCTGCAGTAGCTGTGCCATGCTCACTTTTTGCCTCGGACTTGCTGAGTCCGTCAGTGGCTTACACTCGCCCTTTGAAGCGTACTGGTGCCGCCGTCGAATATTCTCCGCCACAGGCCTCCTCCACCAAGACTTGGGCTCGATGGAGCCATTCCCAACAACATTCCTAGCAGTCTCGGGGACAACCAGGATATACAAAGCTAATGCCGAACCACTACCAATAGCAAGGAACCAAAAGACACTCCGCCAACCAAACGAGGATGCCAGCGCGCCGCCGATAACCGGGCCAAAGGCGAATGCGCCGAATACGCATCCCTGCAGTGTGCCTATGTATCGGCCCCGTTCTGCAGGCGACGCTACATCTGCAGCGACCGCGAAACCAAATGGAACCGCACAGCTGCTCCCCGCGCTCTGGAGACAGCGTAGGATAATCAGCGCGGCGTAGGTGTCCTGCAAGGCAAGGCCGATGTTGGCGGCCGTGTATATTAGCAATGCGACCATCCAGGCTATGCGCCGGCCCTGGAAATCAGATAGCGAAGACATCAGTGCTGGGGCTATGCCTTGAACGAGCGAAAATGCGGTGACCAGCAGGTTCATATCTGTTGTTGTCACGTCGTACTGGGCTTTTAGTGTCGGGAGAATGGGCAGGACGATGTTTGTTGGAACCATGCAGAGCATCATGGCTAGGCCGGTTAGGAAGATGATGAATATCTTCTCGCTGGTGCTTTTGACGCTGTAAACGCTTTCTGGTGTTGGTGTTGGCGCCCTCGATTCCTCGGGCTCAGCGACGGCTGGTGCTTTGTCGGACGGGGCATGGTCGGGCATGTTCGCTGTGTTCTTGTCGGACTTTTGTGAACCTGTTGCAGGGTTATAGCGTTGAGGTACACCATCGTCTTTCGAGGCCATGGTGTTGGGCGAGGGAAGTTTTGTTGCGCGGCAGATCTGGAATCCCCTACGCGGCTTTGGGAGATCCAGAGAAAAGGGAACGACATTGTAATTGTAGATCACCTCGAAACAGCAGAAAAGTAAAAGGATCTCCATAGATGCAGCTGGAGGAAACAGCCTTGCTCAATGTGGCAGCGATCGTATGGAAATCATCACGCCTTGTGGAGCATTAGACGATCATCCCTTACAGAAACCAATATAAAGGATTAAAGGTCCATATCAAGGGGCCACCACACCCAGATCGGAGCGCTGGGTCGAGAGCAGTTCATCGAATCCACAGAGTCCTAGATGGGACGAAGGAATATGATAACATCTCTGGCCACGAAAGTCGAATTTGCCGATACGTCAAGGCCGATAGTCACAGGCTTGCTGGATTTCTGCGATATCAATGGTAATTCTGTTGTGTAACTTATTATTTACGAATGTTATCTAGTACTACTAATATTTAATTATAAAATACCTTCATATGCTGTTTTTTCTGGATGTATAGTGACTCGTACCTGCATTCCCCCTATTCATTTTGGCAACCCCTAACTGCGATCCCTTCTCCATGGCATCACTCGAGTCCGACTCCCATCATGTTGGCTGTATCCAATCTTCTAAGTCCTTTCCGTATATAATGCGGCACTTGTTAAGCATCACAGGAACCGATGACACCTAACAACATATGGGTCGATTCCAGCATGATGTCCGGAGATCACGAATTCGTCTTTTATAACAGAATACAGACCTTCTCCGTTGGTCATTGTGGGAAAAGACGTACGGCATATACTATTGGAATACAACTGCAGAAAATGGGTATATTCGCCACTTTCTTAGGAGGCAATTCTTCTTTAACGTCAAACATGCTCAGCAACGCCCTCCGCATGCTGCCACTCCCTCTGCGGCCCATCATGAGACGAACTCTTCTTCTCCTGAGGCGAAGTCGAACGCCCATTCCCCTCATCCTCCTCGGGGAAGACAAACTTGGAGCTCTTCCACGGCTTCACCTTCATCACATACATGGTATCAATCTCCTCCAGTGTTCTCCCCCGCCCTTCAATGACAGCAAAGTAGACCAGGCCCGCAGCTAGGAATAGGCACCCTGCAAAGACATACCCGTATCGGAAATCGATGGCACCCGTGATGAATGGTGTGAAGAAGGCCAATAGGAAGTTCCACAGCCAGTTCGAAGCTGTTGCGAGTGACATTGCCCGGGCGCGGTATTCGCTGGGATACAATTCCGCTATTATAGTCCAGACCATAGGGCCCCAGGTAGAGGCGAAGCCTGCGTTGTTAGTATCTATCGTGATGGTAAAGGTGTTGGATGTGGTTGGTGGCTCACCCAATATAAAAAGACACGCAAAGACCACCATGACAACACCCGCCGTCTTTGTCCTTGACGGATCCTCTTTATCGAGTTCAAAATGCCCTACAGAGGCAAAGACCATAAACATAACGAACATCCACAGCGCACCGGCAATCAACGACCGCCGCCTTCCATAATTCTCAATCAGGTACAGACCCAGAAATGTCGTCCCGAAGTTCACCGCGCCCAGGATCATCTGCGTGACGTATGAGTTATCGATCCCTGCGCCCTGGAAGACAGTCGTGCCGTAGTAGAAGAAGTAATTGGCACCCGTGAGCTGCTGCAATGCTTGCAGGGCGACACCGACGCCCACGCGGTACGACATCCTCGGAGCCCGGAAGAGTTGCACCCAAGATGCCTGGCCACGTTCAACCTCGAGCTGGTATTTTTCCTCGATTTCGTCGAATTCAATGCGCAGGGCGCGGTGGTTTCGTGGGATACCGTACATTTTGGACAGAGTGGCCATGGCCCTATGGGGTTTGTTGTGGCGGTAGTCGTAGCGAGGGCTCTCGGGGAAGAAGGCGATTCCTGCCCCTAGCACGATGGCCCAGAGGTAGGTGATTCCCATTGGGATGCGCCAGGAGCCGGTGCCGGACATTCTTTCGGTGCCGAAGTTGATGATGTTTGCGATGAGGATGCCCAGGGTGATGAAGAGTTGGTACGTGCTGTGCTGTTAGCAGAGAACTGGATAGGAGTGCGAGGCATACCTGACGAGTGCTCCTCTGATATGTCTTGGTCCGGTTTCCGCCTGGTACATTGGTACGAGACTGCAAATATTAGAGATCCGAGTGTCAGAGATCGAAATGCACCACTAGGGTTAGAACACGAACAGGGACAGCCCTCCTACTCCCAAGCCTGCAACCCAGCGACCCACCGCAACTTGATACCACTTCCCAAATGGCGATGCGATCTGGACTGTGATCCCAACGCAGACCAAGACGCACCATACACTGATGGACCATTTCCGACCGATACGGTCTGCAATCGGGGCTGCGACAAGTGCGCCCATCAGGGTTCCAATGGAAAGCTAGGGTTTTAACACAGTTAATATGGTCAACAAGTTGAAGAAAAAAGGAAGTAAAGCTCACCAAACCAACTATCAAACCCGCGCGAACATTAGAGAAATGATAAGTTCCGTCCTCTTGCAACTGCCCAAAGCGCCGCAGGAAGTCGTCCATTTCCAGAAACCCAGAGATCTGGCCGGTATCGTAGCCGAAGGTGAATCCTCCCATCGACACGAAAATGCCCATGACGAAGGACCGCCATGTTACCAGCGGGATGGGCGTGTCCACCAGATCTTCGCTGTTGTGTCGGATCGCATGTTGGTCCTGGAAATGCTGGCCGACGTTCGGACGCAGTTTGTTCATTAATCCCATTTTGCAGATGTTCTACGGAATTGAACGGAGGAATAGCAAATTCAGGCCAGGGATAGACGTTAATTAATACCTGGAATCAATGACAGACTCCAGGTGCAACAGGGCGACTCGCCACCCGCCAAAGTCAAATCGCCGTTCTCCAGACCACGAGTTGGCAGAACCATGGATGTTGCTGTCACCTGGCGCGGGGATACCACTTGACCATGGAAGCTGTCATTTCCACGTCATTCCGGATCTATCCGCCGTCTATGGGCTGGCGATGTTGCATACAATGCTCGGCCCCGATGGCGGATGCCCACGGGTCAGCTCTAGGGGCTCGCTTTGTTACACCAGATGCAGCTGCTTAGTTGGCGTCATTATCGGTGGATGGTACGGAAAAGGTAACCACTCCGTGATGAGTCTAGATTCATAGTATGTGTGGGAGAGACAATGGGCGGGTCGATTAGATACTAGTTTATAGAGGGCTGCTCATCTAATATTCTAGTAATGAATTTGTATAATGCCCCCGTCCAAGTCCGACTGCACCATGGGCTCACCAACATGGGAAGTTGTCCCAGCATATCCAGTATCAGTCTGCTGGACGCCATTTCCACTTCCCAGCAAATTCGACGCAGTACTACTCAACCCCCTCCGTTCTGAATCTAGCACCGACTGTTTCCGAGCCAATGTATACAGCACCGTATCGAATAACCCGGACAATGTCATCATGGAGCCGGAAACGCAAAAGTAGGTAATACTAGGCGTGTGTCCGGCTAGGCTGGCCATGCGGCCCGCAGCGAGAGGAACCGTCAGGATTGTGTATATGATTGGGTATATGACCATGTAGCTGGCGACGCGGTGCATATTGCGCAGACTTGCTCGACGGCCTCCTAGGTCTGCGCACTCGGCGATCCTGCGTCGCACCTGGATAAACAGCGCGGCGTATAGCAGGAGAGTGACAAACTGGGTGAGGAAGATCCAGAAGTAGTGTGTCCATACCCATAGCGCCAGCTGGCCGGGGGCAATCCAGCACTATACGCTAAGTTAGTGTATATGCAGGAGTGGTGGAAGTATGGAAGTATACCCATGCGACCGCAGGAAGCCACGCCCAGCGACCAAGAGCAGCGATTGGGATGATGAATAGCAAAATCCCGAATACCCAGAGGCTCACGACGACCGTCACGAACAGGCGATGGCTAATATGGTAGTCGCGCATCACGCGCAGTGCGGTATACACCGCGATGACCAGCACGAACAGCCCGCTCATGGGATCCCCAATCTGAAGCCAGACTCCCTGGAGAAAGCAATAGGGATTATCTGCATTCACGGCGTTTTTATCGAGCCAGCGCAGGCTGATCATGAACCCTAGGCATTGTTGGGCGTCTGCCAGGGCGAGATTATAGACGAGGACGACGTAATGGTTGTGTCCGAGAGGGCGCTGGTAGTATTTTTTCCAGAATATGAACCGATATGTAAGGAAGCAGAGCAGGGAAAATGTTGCCAGCAGTGAAACAGCTGCAATGCATGACACTGCAATAAGTCCTCTTCGCTGTTGCGCGCCAAGGGGGTCGATATCGCCTGGATCGGATCGTGATAGCTGATGGTGTGGCCCAGAGGCACCGCTAGACAGGAGCAGCTTCTCAAGACTTGGCATGATGAGGTTCGGACAACAGATTAGAGGTGTTTCGCCTCCTTATGTAGTCGCCTGCATGAGTACCTGCAGGCCATTAGTAGGTTAGCCATGCCTCGTGTACCAGGCGAGACCTTATCTTACCAACCTCAGGAGTCTCCATGGTATCCAGTCTGGAAATATACTATTTGCACACTATTTGCAAAGGGACAATATTGCTAACAAACGAAAACGAGGACGACTGGAAATGAAGGCATTATACGCCCGTGATGAATGACATCATCGGACGACAACCGGGGAACCGCGCGGGGTTGCACCGAGGGACAACTATGATATAAACACCAGCTCCACTATTGATCGTAGAGGATGTGTGGTAATTCCTAAGTATGGTTTTTTTAGCCTAACCCACATGTTGTCGACATATCGAGTGGGCTGTCGCATATATCCGTTTATCGACCCCTCTGCCTGTTATGGAGGCAAACTGAAATTATACCACCCGAAGAGGAAAATGGTTCCGGTCTGCTAGGGCTGCCTAGGTATATTCTAGGACCTAAAGGACCTAAAGATGCCCCACCGGCCAAAACTAGAAACAGTCTTGGTGCAGCGGACTTTACTTATTCACTAATTCGGTTGGGCACCTTTTGTTCCATAAGCCATGTGCATGATTCACAGTATTTCGATGCAGCTTCACGTAGTACAGGCTCTTCGAGATATACATTACCCTTGTTGAACCACATATGTGGTTGGGTCGGGCCCTCACTTACGGCTTTAAGTGATGGCTGCTGCTGTGAATGGCATTGCCCTAGACAATGCCCAACAGGGAATCCGGTCTCTTACTTCTGGTACTCACGAGAGCCTCAATGTAGTTCCTTCACTATCCACCCGCCACTTTGTGAATTGAACAAGGACAACGTTGTAGAAATTATATATAAAGCTGCCTATTTGGTCTACACCTCGGACACGGTCTCCCGGTCATCATTAAACTCCTGCCTCAAGCCTATCCCACTTCTATACAGCTCAGTCATAACCACACCGTCGACATGTTACGCCGCCTCCAGAACAGAGTCTGCATCATCACCGGAACCGGCAGCAGCATGGGCCACGCCGCAGCCCTAAAGTTCGCCCAAGAAGGCGCCATCATCGTCGGCTGCGACGTGAACGCGACGCGCGCCTCAGAAACAGATGCAGCAGTCAAAGCCATCGGAGGGACCATGACCTCACTAGCACCCTGCGATCTAACCATGCCAGAAGGATGCGGGAGGCTGGTGAACTTCACGATGGAGAGGTACAGCCGCATCGACGTGCTCTGTAATAATGCCTCGATGGCATACTTGGGATTGAGGGGCGGCGTCGTGGCGGAAAGATGCAATAACAACTACAGCCAGGAGTTCAACCTGATCCATCTCATGACTCGGGTGGCGTGGCCGCAGTTGACAAGGGTGGGCGGTGCTGTGGTGAATATTGGCTCGATTGATGGGTTTGTCAGTCCTCTGCCACAGGGGAAGACCAAAGGGGATGTCCTGGACTTGAATCGGGAGTTGGCTGTGAAGGGCCGTGAGGCGCGGGTCAGAGTGAATTATATCTCGCCTGGCAAGATAGAGATGTACGAGACAGCGCCGGTTCTGCAGGATCCATTTCGGGGTGATTCCATGGCTAAGGTTATGCTGGGGAGGTATGGACGCCCTGAGGAAGTTGTTTCGGTGGCTTGTTTTCTTGCATCGAGTGAGGCTTCATATATCACGGCCGCAGATATCAAAGTCGACGGTGGGATGACAGCTTGGTAGTGCTCCTTTATGCCACACCTTGTTCAGAGAGTAATTCAGTCGTATTTTTAGACATCTATTTCCCTAGATATTAATATATTATTCAACGCCCAAGGCTTTTATCACCAAATGTGAAGAAATAACCGCTCTTGCTGTAGTACAACTCGGTACTCGGTTCACTGGATTGCTGCGCTAGATCGGCGAACGAGCGTAATCCCTGCTTCACCATGCGACCGTATAATATTCTGCAAGATGATCGACTGGATAATAGTGGAACGCGGGGTCATTAGATATTCGGCATCGTCAACCAGGGGCCACGTTCCCCAGATTACCAAACCAGGTCATTCAGGGGCATGGGCATGGCTCTGAAGATCACTGCAAAGTCAGGGCGGGGAACTGTTCGCAATCCACTTGCACGGCCATTTGAGTTCCCTGTGCCCAGTTTATGACTGCAGCTTCCAGTTAGTCCCAATATCGCATCCCAATAGCGCCACCAGACCAGCTGCAGATCTCGAGCCAGCCCCTCCTCCGCTTGCCAGTCCCCTCGGCCCCTCTTCCAGCAGGAAGCCATCACATGAATTGGACTGAATCGCAATTGGCTTTAAATTCGCCCATCGCCTGCATCTGCATCTGCAGCATCTTTGCTAAACCCAACTTCCACCATGACTGCCACGCCAAGTGCCCCCCCTGGCTCTCTTGGCAACCTCAATCCATCGCAGGAGGCCAAGCTGCGCGAATTCTGGAATATTTTGCTACAGAGCTGGGACACCAATGATGCAAAGCCCAATGGCACACCTAAATCCCCCACCGAGTCTACGGACACAGCAAAGAGCCATCGCAGGTTCTTCTCCCTAAGCCGCTCGCAACCCCAACCCACCGACGACGAACTCTCCGCAATTCCACCGAAAATGCTTGCCTCGCTCAAGAGCCTGAATACAGCCTCCTCAGAGCTCAAAGCAGTCCAATCCGTCTTAACCCAGATAAACGGCGACCAGCTCCGCGCGGCGTACACCAGCAGCCTGAAACAAGACCACCCGGACGCGCTGCTGCTTCGCTTCCTGCGCGCCGAGAAGTGGGACGTCCCCAAAGCGTGGCTCAAATTCGCCAAGGCGCTGAACTGGCGCGCCAACGAGTTCCGCGTCGACGAGGAGGTGATCGCGAAGGGCGAGGGGTATGCCCTGGACAAGGCGCGGAATGGAGAGGGGGAAGAGAAGAGCGATGGCGAGGGCTTCTTGGTGCAGCTGAGATCGGGAAAGGGCCATATCCATGGTGCTGATGCTGCGGGGCGTCCGATTGTTGTTGTGCGCGCGCGGGTACATAGCCCGAGTGACCAGACGGCGAGGGCGCTGAATAATTATATTGTTCATTGTATTGAGACGCTGAGGGTTACAATGGTTCCGCCGGTGGATACGATAGTATGCTTGCTCCTATCCCTCGATTATGCCGGGTGGCTAATGCAGAGTACAGACGGTGGTCTTTGACCTGAGTTCCTTCTCTCTTTCCAATTGGGTAAGCTGGTCACATTGTTGGCTGGAAGATGCAGTTTCTGATATATAATGCAGGACTTCCCTCCGGTGAAATTCATCATTGAGACTTTTCAAGAGCATTATCCCGAGTCACTGGGCGCGCTGATATTCTACAACGCACCCTGGATCTTCAGCGGTTTGTCCACCCTTCCTCTTTACGACTGTCTTGCAAATTCTGATCCAGCTAGGAATGTGGAAACTCATCCAGCCAATCTTGGACCCAGTAGTCGCCGCCAAAGTCCATTTCCTCAACGGTGCGCAGGCCCTCGAGCAACTGATCCCCCAGAACCGCATCCTGAAGGAGCTCGGCGGCGCTGAGGACTGGGAGTACGAGTATATCGAACCGAAGGAAGATGAAAACGATAAGCTACGGGACACGGCCACGCGAGATGCCATTCTCGCAGACAGAAAGAAGCTGGCGGATGAGTTTTTCGGCCTCACTGCTGAGTGGATCTCAGGGCCGGAGGTTGATGAGTCCGTGAGCAGCAGTAGAGACCAAGTGATTAAGAAGCTCAGCGATAACTACTGGACGCTTGACCCCTATGTGCGTGCGCGTACTATCCTCGATCGAACGGGTGTGATCAAGGGACAAGGGGAAGTCGATTTCTATGCAGATGCAGGATCCAAGACTCCCAGCGGCAAAGGGGAGAGTACTTTGGAGGATGCTAACGACCCGAGATTTGTGGAGGTGGCCGTTTAATTTAATATTTGTTCAAACGATACACATGTTAGCTCAATTTATGACGCGAAGTAGCGTTCGTTTAGAATCCTGGTCGCATATATTTTGGTGACAGGCAGGCATGGAATCCCCGATAGAACACGCCCAATTTTCAACTTAATACTACCCGTAACATATCCTAAAAGCCCTCCTATGCCAGGCCCACATCACTATAGGCTAACCTCATTAGAGCCGATTTCCTCCATGAGATCATCAAACTCCTGAGGAGAACAGGAATCCAAATTCTTGCCATATCTGACGGACGGGAACAGCTGAATCGCTCGGATAAGCTTTTGTCGGATTTGTTCCAGTGTCAGACCATAATCCGCCTCTGCTACTTTATGCCATTCGGTTCCTAGTACAAATCGTAAAGTCAGTACATCCATTGCTTGGAGTGTTTAGTGTGCTTCAAGTGTCTGGTCTTGCAATCAGAGGGTATACACACTTGCTGGGTCGAGATCATCCCATTTGAAATATTGATACTCCAGCGCCTTGGCTAGAGCGTATTCCTCATTAGCACGGATGCCGTCCTATTCATTTTTTTAGTGCCGACACACGCAAAGTGGTGTGGTGCAATATAGGCGGAAGTGCACCTACTCCGGTGACATTATGGCGGAACTTGTCGTCGCGTCTATGATTGCGGTTCTGGACTCCACTATAAACGCCCTCAGCATTCTGAACATGGTCTGAGATTTATTCTTGGAGCGCACTAGGCAGTGGGATTGTGGACTTGGTATCTGTCTCCAAGTTCGCCGTCGCCGAGTTTGACGAGGAAGCCTCGATGGCCGCCCACCTTTCCAGATCAGCAACGAAGAGAACAGATGGCCGGGTATAGTATCTGAGCTTACATTCGTATAGTTTCCCGGTGTCCGCGGGTCGGGGTTTACAATCAGGTAGCAAACCATGGTGACAAACTCGCTGTACTGCTAGCTAGGCGACGACAAATAAACGCGGGAATCCCGAGATATCGATACAAAGTAACGTCTGGTGTGATAAAGGGTGCTCAACTTTGATCATAACCGAGCAGGTAGGACGAGTTCTTTTTAAATAGTTAGGGGAATCCCTCTTCCCCTCTTTCATCTTGCAAGGCTGAGGCTGAGGCTGGCGGCCGCGTCACCATAGACTTGGCCATCTCGAACAGACGACGAGGCTGTCATACCGGCGCCATTGAAGCTTTCATTGGGTGGTGAACAGTACAAGGCTGCGTGCCCAGGGCGTAGACCGAAGTTGCGCCATTCTTCCTCGTATATTTCGCCGGTTCTAGATTGGGGCTAATGCATACCTCCTATTGTTCTTTCTGTCTTGCCTTCCGGTTATCTATTCTATATTTACTTGAATGTGATATTTAGAAGCCAGTCATGCATGGTTTATGGTGTAACGATCTAATGTCTCATTATAATATCTCCTGGCCCTCGCACTGTCATCTCTAGTCGACTTCTCTTATCGACAATGCATTTGACACATTTGTTTGTACAGTAGCCGCACGGAGATTCCTCGAGAGCATTGCAACGCACTTTGGCGACTCTACAGAATCACACGCCCTTTGACTTCTCTTCGAAAAGCTTCGGCGGATTGGGTTTGGTGGGTATGCTTCTTGGATTTCCCCAAAGATATCTAGCTGGCGAAACGGCGGCGGAGAGGAATCAGATACGGTTTGCGTTGAATGACAAACTTTCCTCGTTGTATGCTAGCCCACGAGCGAGGGATAGATTGAAGGTAGAGATCAATGAAGAGGCGATCCATCTTATGGGTCTGGCAAGTCCTGGATGACGAGCGCTGTAAACCACACGCGCCAACTGACTCGTATATATCCCAAGTAAAAGTGACACTTTTTGCCTCTCACGGTAAAGCGCAACATGGAAAGCCATTGGTGAGGCCGGACCATTTTTGCCCATTAGGCCGTCTGGGGGGTGGGATGGTGGAGATAATATTTCATGGCGGAGTTAACGATGCAACCGCCGACAAATCCTTAAAGCAGTGAAGTCAGACTGATTCTTTTCAAGTCACTTACCAAGCCATTCCGCCGGTCAGCAGAAGCCAATTATGAGCTCTGACACGTGAAAGTAGGAAGGGTAACGCGGTATTATGCGTAGGTCGCGCCATGGTTATCGAAGCTGTAAGCTGCGGAGGCTGTAGGTGAGTCCCATATTCCCTCTTATCCACTGCTAGGCTTAGACCTCTACCTAAGCACCGATTAAGCGCCAACCGAATGCGCTGGCCATTTTTAAATCTCCCGGGACCAACTTCACTGGGCAATAGGAGCCCACCACGGTGTGCCACGGCGCTAACCTGGGCCAATTAGAGCTCTGGGCGGAGCGCCATTGAGGGTTCCATGGCGTATTTGAAGCTGACTCCCCACCCCACCAAAGCATCACTTTCGATTTCAATCATCCCTCTTGCTACAGTTTGATCACAAAGACTATTGTTTTTATTCTAGCGTGCTTGCAGCCGTCACCAGGGATGGCGGATCCCCTTAGTATTAGTGCCTCGGTGCTGGCTATTATTACCGCCGCCATTCAGTCGACAAACTCGCTTTGTGCAACAGTTGGCCGCTTCAAGGAACGCAACAAGACTCTAAGAAACCTACAAGACGAGTTGGAAGATCTTGCTAGGATCCTTAACTCATTAGAGCAAGCAGTCGAAACAGACGCCGCTATATTATCGCTTCTCCAAGGCCCGGTTGAGCGATGCAGCCGACTATGCAATGAATTCGAGCAGTCAATGAAGGGCTTCAGTAGCAGGTCACAGATCGGTTTTCGAGACTGGGCAAAGATGGAATTCAGGAGAGGCAACATCAGTGAGTTTGCAGAAACAGTTGGAGGATATAAAGCCACGATTTCAGTTGGTCTTGGTATTATTACAATGTTGGTTATACCTCCCCGCCAACTCTCGACTGTACTAATAAGTCTTGTATAGGCACACATCTAAGGTCTCCCAAAAAGTCCTCCGGGAATACAATGAGATGGTCCAAGATACTTCCTACAACCTGAACATCTACTTGCGCCGAATCGACGAGAGGTTGGCGCGGCTACCTGGCGAAAGCACCGATCCATCGGTGGGAGATATAGATCTGGAAGACGAAAGGGAGGTTACCAAGCAATGTCTTCGCATTTGCGAAGATGCTAGAATCTATCTTGAGTCATGCACCAACAGAGAACCATCTTTACTCCAAGGGTCTCCTCCAAATGATTCTACAGAAGACATAGTACAGAAGCGCTTTGAAGCTCAGCAGATCACGCGTCAGGCCCTGGAAGAGAACCAGAAAAGCATTGCGCAGACAATTGTACACCTCCAGGAGCGACTAGCAAACCTAGTAGTTAATGGAGACCCGGGAGATAGTAACGAGAGACAGCGGTTGCAGGAAGATCTCAACATATCAAAACAGTGCTTAGAGGTGTGCCAGATGGGCAACAAAGTTTCGAGTCAAAAGATTTTCCGAATTGGGGAGGTGGTTGCCGATGGCGACAGCGACCAGGTGGTAGTGACTACTCTGGCGGATCTATTTGACGTTAAGAAAGCGCTCTCTACAGGAAATTCGGCGCAGTTGGTGGGATCAATGGAGGGAGACAAGCTACAGCACTTGGTTACGGAGCGTTATAACAGTCGATTCGGGACTGTAGTCGGTAGCTCCGACGCCGGTAACGCCAGCAACGCCGGCTCGAGAAGCTCACATGCTTATTCGCCTCGAGGGAGGCCTAATGAGCACACTCCTGGACTGGGAGCAAAGATGTATGTGCCGTCCTCCAACGAGACTAGGAAACGGGTAATGGGTGGTACATCAGAGTAGCAACGCTGTCGATGTCTTCCCTCAGCTGAAGCCACCTGTTAGTTGTTCATTGTGCCGCATCCTTAGGAATCAAAGTAGCCATCACATTCACACACCTTACATTGTCTATTCCAGCCGCGCTTTAGGAACTTTCCCGAGGCCCCCGACTTTGGTACTAGCAAAGCTGCAGTTCTGGTTGCTTAAGAAAATGTTAATTATTAGGGACCGGGGATTAAAATGTCTTGGACAGTCAGGTGAACGCATAATGCGGCATGTGATACTCAATTACTCCTGTCAAATCAGTATTATCCTACAATTTTAAGTAATGTGGAAATTTTACGTTACCCAGCAATTCTATTATCTGTCCATTAATATTCAAGTCAGGCTCATCGGGATCGGGGTAGTTATTGAGATATTCATCCTTGTAGTTACATATTTAGTCATACTCAACACGGGAATTCATGCTCCAAGTGTGGTGCATGACCATTGAGCAATGTGCAAGCAAGCAACCCCCTGTGGACTTTGTAGTAAAGATGCATGGTGAACAAGTATTAATCGGGTAGGCCTGGAGGTCACGGAAATGTTGCGATAGTCTGTAAAGCCGCACGCTCCTGATGGTCGGGTGACACACGCCAGGTAACGCGTAGTTGGGAGAAAGCACACATTTTGCCAATTTCAATCCGCATTTTTCTTTTGCGCCGCTATTGTTGAATCCGAAGATCCCGTGGCAGGAAGCGGAAGAACTGTACCAGCCTCCATCCTGACAGCCTTATCTGCAGCTCCCACGATTGTGCAGGCCGTATTGTACGCGCAGTGGCCTGGTGGCCCTACATCCGGGACTGCTCAAGGGAGCATGGACGGTGGAGTCATGATAGGCTATAGGTAAATTCGTTTCCCGTGGTTCAATCCCACATGTAGTAACTGCAGACATTTGCACTTTCTCGTATTCATTATCCCAAATCTCCAACTGCTATTGAATATGCTGCCCGAGACGCTAAGCATAGGCATGGAATTTTCATGGCCCATGGCACAGAACACAGAATGCAGAGGTGGGCTGTCATGGAGACACTACAACGTATACTGGTACAATGGTGACCGGTCACCCATGGCATCCAACTCCTGGAGTGTATACCGAGCAAAGACATCCTCCTCTGTTATCCTTGCCCTCGCCTTGTTGATCCATATATACACGGCCTCAAGGACAAAGCAAGCGACAATCCCCGCCGCCACAAACCCCAAGCTTGTCCCAAACCCAGTTGGGTATTTAGGCTTCTCCTCATCAATGAAGATAAAGCCACTGATGATGCCTTCTATATTGCCAATGCACAGCATGAATGCGATCCCCATCGTGCGTTTCGTCGGGCCCGCCAGATCATTCAGGTTCCAAGCATTGCCGCACGGGTTGATCGGGTACAGCCCAAGGCAGGCCAGACAGACACCAATGTAGGATGCCGCGATGTTGTTACTGTCAGCTTTGCTGGCAAGCACTGAGTAGGCGATGATCACGATGAGCTGGGGTCCAACGATGAATGGCAGACGCCAGCTAAAGCGGTCGGCAAAAACAGAAGAGAGAAACGCTGATAACGCGCCGATGCAGTACGGAGGGATGGTCAGGAGCTGCGCCCGGGTTGCTGTGAAGCCCATGTTGCGCACGATTTGCGGCATGGTGAACTTTAGGGCGTTGTTCGGCACGGTATTGGACCAGTAGATAACCCCATGCATCCAGATCTACCAGTCTGTTATAACCGCGACAAGTGCTTTCCGCGTGTCAGACCTACTGGTCTCGCGGCTGGCCGCTCGCCGGGATGGGTCTGCGCGCTGTCGCAGCTCGAGGTACCGGATTTCGTCTGGTTCAAGCCAGCTAGCAGATGCAGATTGGGTGTCGATCAGCCAGAGGAATGTGATTAGTCCTAAAATGACGGTAAATATTCCCTCGAGCAGAAAGATCCAGCGCCAGCCCTGGAGCCCGCCGACTCCGTCCATCTGCGCGATTCCAGCAGCCAGCATTCCACTGAATGCTCCGGCCAGGGCGGACGCAGTGTAGAACACTGCGATTCGGGTTTGCGTTTCGTTTGGGAGATACCATTTGGAAATTATGAGGATGGCACCCGGGAAGAACCCGGACTCTGTGGCTCCGAGCAGGATGCGGATTACCAGGAGGCCGCCGAAGTTTTGCACAAGACCGCAAAAGGTCATGACGAGGCCCCAGGCGACCACGATGGTTGCTATGTAGATGGATGGGCGCTGCATCTTGTTCAGGTAGTGATTGCTTGGGATCTCTGCACCCATCAGGTCAACAAGGCTTCTCGATTTGGCAGAAACGGTGGCGTACCGAACAGGATGTATGGTACATAAAAGATGCTGAGACAGGTCCTGTACTCCGAGTCGGTAAGGCCAATATCACCGACAAGGCCCTCGATCTTTGCATTTCCTACCAGTAGGATATCGAATTAGCATATACTGTAGTGTCTGCGAAGGCTCAACAGGAACTCACCTATGTTCCCCCGATCAATGAAAGCTAGAAGGTATAGAAGGGTCAGGCATGGTACCAATCGTAGGTCGACTTTCCGAAGGATCTTTTTTCTCTTGTCATCCGGGTAATCTCGAACAAATTCCAATTCTTCCCTGGTCAACCCCGAAGAGTCACCGTGGTCCGCCGTGTCTTCGCTGTGGGTGAACGAGGGCTTACCACCGACCCCAGCTATATCGACATCCGATTTAGAAAGGACCATGGTTGAAATCCCAAACGAAAAGGCAAACCTGGCTCGATGGGCTTGAGTGCTGTGCATACTCGTCCTATAATCGAAACTATGTATAACTGAGACTGTAGCTACTCTGCCCAAGGCCAATGAACCCATAGGTCCTGGAGGTCTCCGCAGCTGGCATTGTTCTCGGGTTGTCGAGTGGTAATGGTGGGTTCATTGGACGTGGTTGGAGTGATCTGTATGCGAGCACCACCTGCCTCTCCTTGGGCTCTCAGTAATATGTTATGGACAAATACGGTGGCCACCAGCGACCCAACGCCGGCTATATGCGTAGTCGGGTCTGCCCGAGCGGGCAGTCCGATAGCATGCTCCTTACCAGTAGCGGACATGTCCGGATTTGCCCTGCACAGACTTATAAAGTTGCCGACCAGGGGGTTCACCTTCGTTGATGGCAGTCGTTCATATTGCTTGCTACTGCAATCCTCCAGCTATTACTATCCCCCACGCAATTAACACCACCACCACCAAAAAAAAAAAGAATATGCCCATGACAATAATCCGCTCCTCCCGCCCAGCCGACGGCACGACGCAGAAAAAGGGCCCAACATTTACTGGCGAAGTGTGGTACGACAGCGTCCTCAACAAACAGGAAGAAGGAATCACCATGGTGACGGCAACATTTACCCCCTGCGCGCGCACGCACTGGCACCACCACGAGGACGGACAGGTTCTTGAAGTCAAGGCCGGCTCAGGCTGGGTATGTGATAAGGGCGGCATTCCTCAAAAACTAGCCGTCGGGGACATCGTATGGTGTCCGGCTGGGACTACGCACTGGCATGGTGCTGATAAGGGGAGCATCCTGGTTCATCTGGCTATCAGTCGTGGAAAGACGACGTGGTTTGAGCCTGTTACGGAGGAGGAGTATGATGCGAGGTTGCAGGGACGTCAGAAACAATAGTTGCAGCTTGCTCGGCCATGCGTCGATACAGGTATTGAAAATATGGACCAATGTCGACTTTGAAGGTATTGATTTACGTTTACCCTGTCGTGTTTTGCCATTCAAGAAACAATAATGCCAATCGAGTGTAAAGCCGACGATGTAATGGTAAATATTCCAGAATGTTGCGGAACACCTATTGTAATTGCATCTAGGTTCTGTAATAGATCAACACCGAAACTGGTCCTTTAATAGACGGAATGTTCTTACCGAATCACCTGCTGTCCCGGCCTTCTGGATGTTCTCAAGTATATCAGCCAGACGGTCAAGATAACCATGTTTCCGACAAAGTAAGCGGACAATGGCAAGTGCCGTTTGAATATAACGCGGATCAGGAGCGCTACCACGCAATAGAATGCGGTACCTCGCTGGATGGCCGAAGGACATGAGTCGTACCATGACGGATACAAAGGTCGTGAGTCCGGTTGTCCAGGGCAGCGTACAGCCATTGCTCACGATAGCCTCCGTTCGCTGGAGGTGAGAAGTTGCAACATCCTCGAATCTTGGTGCAGAATCAATTCCACCACAGACGATACTCCGTGCTGCGTGTGCAATCTGCAGGTCCCGGGAAACGATGTTGTATAGAACCATCGAAGGCTTCGAGGCTTCTTCCTCGGATAATCCTCCGCTGATGTCTTCGTGTTGCTGTAGATCGCCGTCCTGGAAGAGGACGTAGGCCATGTTCCAGAGAGATACTGGCAAAGACTGACTAGGATTCTCTGTTATACGAGAAGGGATCTTTTGATCGAATTCTTCATTCTGGATCGAAACTGGTAGACCCAGCGTGCAACTGACCCAACGGTCCAAGAGATATGCACTCCAAAATAGAGGAGCCCCATCAGTGCTCGCGGCTTGCTTGGCTGTTTTGCTGTGTAGACCAAGCTTTATACATGAGCGCACAAGCAATTCAACCAGATGCCACGTGCTTCCACACCCATCCTCCAACAGCGAAAGGATGGCCAGCAGGATGAGAATTCGAACGGTATCCTCGCACTCCTCGTAAAAGCTGGGCTCGTTGTAAACCTCCCACCAAAGCCGAGATGCAATAGTGGCGTCCAGCAAGGTATCTGGGCTGGGGAATACCGCACCAATAGCAAGTGCCAGGCACAAAATGCATTCCTCGCTTTTGGAAACGGACTGCTTCTTGCTGAAACATTCTACTGTGTTCCTCAAGTCCCCCAATTCCAGGATTGGAAACGTCGGACTAACGTACTCAACGTATCGGCCCAGATATGACGATAGCAGGTCCATTGGCAAGTGGGATAATAGATCTCGGCCGCCAGAGCACACGTTCGCAACCGCGAGGCCTTTGCGGATTCTCCTCCCGGGGTGCATATCCAGAGTACCATTTTGGAGCACTAGTGCACGCCTAAGCATGCGCGTCAGATTATAATTCTCGTGGTCGTACACCGTGGCGTTGTTGAGGTCGGCCAAAACCCCGAGACCTGGCGTCTGCATCTGCACCTCTGTGGGTTGGAGCAGCCCCCGGGCTTCATCCTGTGTCCTGATAGCCGGAGTGGCGTGTTCCTTTGACCCAGGTGTCGCATATATTCGATGGTCCTTCTGCTCGCCTCCCGCGTCGGCAATCCGCTCTTCAAGACGGGCAACTTCGGCCTCGAGATCCGAAACAGTCCTAGAATCATGTTAGCGTTGCACTGCCGGCTGCAGATTCAAGGCCATACTGGACTACGACGTGGGCCCCGCTTATCAGGGTCTCCCTGCTGCAGGCAGCGTTCGCCCGAAGGCAATGCGAGCATTTTGGGATGCCTCGGTTGCACTTTCTAGGCGTCAGAACCGTGGACGTACTGACGCGATGAGAGCAATTATACAACCTTTTTCTTTTGACGTCGGCACCGCAGGCAGGCAAGGCTAGGACGTGCAATATTCATGGTCGACAGGGTGATCCAAGGTGCCTCGAGGGCTCGATGTAGACGGTCAGTCACTTCCCCGCACTGGCAAACAGTATATGGAGATGATGTAGCCGGATTGCGCCGAATACCGCCCTCGCCACCAGGTAGTAGGCAAGGCTAGCGATGAGAAGTTCTTGCGCACACTATACGTGGTTCACCGGTCAGGTTTGAACAAATGTCACCCTGCTGAAGGAGGCGCATTGTCATGAGCAGCATGTGGAAGGGACGGACCCAGATATGGAATGCCTCCTTGGCCGAGACTCGGGGCTTCTTCAGCTCGTTGGTCTGTAAGTATCCACGGAGACGCCATAGAGATTTATTCCACCTAGATATAGGCATATGGACTTATAAATAGTAAAGAACGCTGTCTGGCTTATCTGGACACTACGAAGCTTCTGGGGCTAGGTCGAACAGCTCTGCCAACTCCGCATCAGTTAAAGGCACCACTCCCTCGCTGTGAAACACGTCCAGCGTCCAATCGATAGTGGAAAAATCGAAATCGGTAGTGCCTCGTCCAATTCCAGGATCAGCTGTAAACCCATCCATCTCAGCTTCATCCATCGGCGTATCTAACACAGTACCAAGTCTCATCCTCGTAATATGCTCTAGCACGGCCTCAGACATTTGAATAAACGCGCTGGCGTGTCGCTTCACTGTTTGCCATTGGCCTACGATGCGAGTCAATATCTCGCCACATAGTCTGAGCGCCGCTACCACAGTGTCTAGCTCCGAGTCCAGCAGGCCAGAGCCGTCGCGGTTGCGGCGGCGCTGCTCTGGTATCCGCAGCGCGCAGTAAAGAATGCCGAAGCCTGACTTCAGAAAATCTTGGACGTACGTCCAATTCGGTGCCAACGTGTACTGCCACAAGTCCTCAATCCGAGCCGTAGCTGGGGCGTCCCAGGCCTCCGAGGGAACTACGAGGTAGGAGAGAAACTTCATTCGTTCGCGGTGCAAGTTGATATTCAGGTATTCCTTCGTTTCGTACGCATTGCTCGGGTTCTGCTTGACGATGCTGGAGTTGTACCAGGCCTCAAGGGCATCTGTCCAATTTCGCGCACTCTCTACTTGCTCTGTCAACGCGGCCTTTTCGCGTGATAGACGGTTCAGGGCTATTCGTGCGTTTGTCCCAAGTCGTCTCAGCAGTGTGTGTCGGATCAGGTTCGTGACTTCTGTGTACTGTCCGGCTGCGGCATTTAGGTCACCTTTCCTAATCCTGGCATCGTCCTGGTTGATAGGAAGCTCGATGGTGATATCTTCCTCGGACAGAGCAACCGGCCGCCCCAGGTTCTGGCTACAGTGACGATCGGAGATATAGGCCGACCAGAATATCCTTCGACGAAGTTGCTCACGGACCAGGTCACTCTCCGCAGTTTCCCGGCTGTGAAAGCCATACTTCACACAAATCCTCATTACCTGTCTGATTATTTCCCAGGTACTTGCAGTGCCCACATCGTGAAACGTCGCAAAGACAAAAACAAGCAGCAGATTCTGGACTTGTGCAAAGGCCGGCTGCTCAGTAAGAAGCGGTTCCATTTTCATTGCGGTCATATAGTGGTCCCGGGCACAGTCTTCCTCCCACCGTCCGGCTGGTCGCATGGCGCCAATGGCTAGTACCATATGCACCTGGAACAAGTCCTGGGTCTTGTCTTCCCCAGTGTAGGCCGGGTTGCAGGTATACAGTCGTTCAAGCTGAGCGAAAACATCGTCCCGTCTCATGAACGGCACGGTCACATGTAATGCTTGGAAATATAATTCCAGGAGCTCGACAGCATCGCCGAGCGCAGGCAGTTCAGCTTTTCTGGAGTGTGCTCGCTCTATCGTTTTACGTTCTTGGGCCACGGCTGCGCCCAGGCGAAGGACTGAGTTATCCGACCCGGACGAGACGGCTGCGGCAACGAGCTGACCCAGACTGTATCACGTTAGTAGTATGATCAAGAACAATATGAGTCTCTCGGTATACCTGAAGATGCTCCCGGTCCCACTATAATCAGGGGACGTCGTGGAAACAGTACCACCAGCGGTTGGAATGGGTAAGGGCTCAGTCAAACCCGTCTGTTCGGAATGCTGGGTCTCTCTAAGGGTGCGCCGCAGACCTTCCGCCTTCTCATGAAGACTATCCAGATAGCTAATAAAGGAAGATTAGCGTCATCTAATAGGAATGCCCATGTGTCGGCTGCCCTCGACGCACTTTCTTGCATGCGGCTCTCCCGACCCAACGTCGACAACAATGCATAGCTCCTTGAGCCTTGTGCAGTTGTTGCAGGAATGCGCAAGTCTATCACACTAGGCGTGGGTTAGTCAACGAGATTTAACGGTCGAGAAAGCCATACCTTTAACTTCTTAGCTCTACAAGAAGTGCATGCGCCCTGGCTGACGGTTGATTGGCTTAATGTTCCTGGAGAGGCTACCTTTGGGATAGACTGCATTGTGCTCCTGGCATCAGTGCGAGTATCCGCCTGGTGCTGAAACGCCTAGGTATCCTGTACTGCCATTATCAAGGACAGGGGGTGTCTTGCGGGGTAAGTGGTTGATTGTTCTTTCAGCGGAGATTCCCGAATCCTCAAGTCGGAGATGTCCGGGAGGGCGTTGCAATGTACTCACGAATGGGTTTATATCGCATCTTTAGTGGCGGAGTCTGAGTATTACGCAGGTATTTGGCCATTAAAAAGTCCATTCAATATTAAACCTTACCCACGTACGGTAGGTTTGCAAAATTAAGCGTGCCCGTCATCATGAATATGCTAGAATGTAGCGAGTTCCACCGCAATATAGACTTTAATAAGATAGATAATATCAAATAGATAGTTATACAGGAGCATAGACTTATAGGCCAGCCATGCATGGTTTATAGTAACGGTCTGACGTCTTATTGTCATATCTACTGACCCTCCCACTCCTCTTCCCAAGTTCGCGCGGCCATAAACTCCAACATTTCCTCGTTGATTTCAATATTGCGCTCTCGCGGCACAGTTGGCGACCTGAGGAAAAGCTCTTCAAAGCCGATAATCAATGGGGCCCCTGCGATGCTGACCCTGCCATTGGCGGTACGAGAAATAACAACGTTTTGCTGTTCATAGTGGCGGCCATTCGAATTCGTCGCCCATTTCCTAATGACTATCTTGCGTGCATCGCGGCCGACTGAGAGGGTTATTACGCTCTTGACGTCCCCCTCTGACGCTCGAAGCCAATATCTGATATCAGAGCGTAGCTTGGTCTGTGTTTCCGACAGTGCCACTTCTAGAACAATGGCAGGCCAGCCTCGAGACCGGCCTGGGGGCAGTCGTATTGGCCGCCACGCCTCGTCCGGCTCCTTGCCGCCCATGTCTCCAAAGTGGCAACCGCTCCCAATGCATGTCAGTGCAAGGTCCATTCCGAGCGGCCCCAGAGCCTTCAGCAGTATCTGGTTGAAGGTACGAGAAGCGATCGAATGGGTTGTTGATTCGGGCATCTTGACAAGCAGCAGTTCGAGGGCTGGGTCATATGAGCACCACTGGGAGAAAGGGCCCGTTTCGGGGTCGCGGAAGTTGCTGTCAAAAATGCGTTTATTAACTCCAGTCACAATAAACCACTGGTCAGCGCAGTTGGGCGGATTGTTGAACCGTTCACTGAAGGCATTGTAGTCACAGAGGAACTGCTCCCTGCCCCTGTAGGCATAATGTGGAATAACGGAAGGTGTGAGATTTCCTAGGAAGCCACGACCAGGGTCATTAATAATGTCTTCGGCGTCGCCATTGGCATTAGTCCCATTAGCTGCCATATTGAGGATGAGTTGGACCGGCAGGGTGTGAGGGTGTCGCTTGAGGATTGTAATGTAGTGAGCCTGGCTGAATGACATCAGCTTGATTTATTTGGCACTCGGCGTACCAAATAAACAAGATAATAAGGTTGCTTAATTGCTCCGCGGTCCTGTGGTGGACTGACATTGACTTGTGCCACACCTTATACTTCGACTACCATCTCTAATCCATTGAAGGGAACCTTATAACAAGACGCTAGACCGCTACAGAAAAGCTATGTATGACTCATTACTAACCAGCTATCTCACAAATATTAGTGTACGAGAACGTTTTCCTTTGGATCCAGCCCTGGTTCTATCATATCGACTGTATCGACTGTATCGAGCACCGCCTTGTTATTCACGCTTCTATCATCTCAGCAGTTAGATTTGCCTAATATCGTTTAGACCGGACAAAAGTCTGTCGGTCAGTGAGGGTCCTGCATTTAGTCATATTCACAGAATAATTATACAGTAGAGGTGAATAGGTGATGCACTACTCCAGTAGAATAGCTATTCTCCTTACCGAGAGGCTGGATACAAGAGATGTGTAGTTGAGAATCGTGAAGTGATTCACTTGGCTGAAGCGCCACCAAATACTTCAATATCCCATGACTGTAACTGTAGTGAATAACGCCTGAAACCCTCCAGCTGGGCTGTTCACAAATCATGACTATCAAGTTATAAATACCCCTTCCATTCCATTCCTGGATCTCTCACCTCTCAATCAATCCATCTCTTCTAATCTATCTCGTCTAATCCATCCTTAACATACCACTACAAACCCATCCAACTCCAAACAATCCAAACATGCGTCCCTCCACCCTCATCAGCGCTGTGGTTGCACTCTTTGCTGTCGTGGCCTTTACAGTATGTATACCCCCAACCCCCCAGTCTTAAATCACCAGCCGCTAACAAAACACTTTAGTTCCCTACCGCCAGTATATGGGGTCTCAAAAGTCGCGCCAACGCAGGCGAGCCCATAATCCCGTCCCATTCCATTTACAATATTGATCTCGATGACGTGGAGCCCCTGGCCCGAGTCTAGGCTCGCTGTCCGAGCTCTCGCTGCTGGTTGTTGTGGTGCTAAGAAGGCCGAAGACTAAGTGGTGTAATGATGTACTAGGAACTATCTTGTGCCTTGTCAGAGATAACAACAATGTTACCAGTTAAATTATGAATGGGTTTATGCGCAGAGCGCAATAGTAGGTGAAGTATTACGATACAGATTACAATCGCGTAGACTGTAAGAGGTTTTTAATCTTTGTAAGAGATAGCAGCGTCTGGATATCTGGCCCTGTACTCTCCTCGCGTAGTTATTGCTATACAGTAACAGTGCTAGTTGTCAGTATGCACTATCGATTTGGCCCGGACGTGGTCACCGTTGCTGTATATTAACGTCTGCATGAACATGATCATATATCCGTATACCCAATGTATGAGTAGCTGATAGCAACGTAAAAGATGGATCGACTATCCCAGGCCGGCAGCCGGATTCTGAAACCGTCGTCGTGTAACTTTGGAGAAAGTGCCAGGGAATCCTTGGAGTTGCATTCATTGCCGACCGGGGTATTTGTCCGTAGGCATCGTGGGGGCGAATGCTTGCGTGGTTTATCTTTAGGATGGAAGTCTCATATAGTACCTGACACTATCAGTGGAATTCATAATAAAATTATTTCAGTAAAACGGTCGAGCATTGAACGTCAGCTAAGAAACATCAGTAATCGAAGTTGTATATACAGAGTATAGAATTTGGTCATGTATGAACCATCCTGTCAGGCCTATATCGGTCCCATTATAGGTGTCCAGGCGATGATAAGCGCGTCTGCCCCTTTAGATTATTAAAACCGTCATCACATGAAAATGAATACAGGACTAAACATCTAGAAGGGCCATGTACATCCACGCAGCAGCCTGCTTCCAGAACCGATGATAGGCCAGCGAGGTAGTGAGGGACTGGCCAGGATCTGCCCATCAGCACTTCTGAATGGCGAATTGGCGTTTCCAGTGGCGTTGTCCGAGATCGACAGTGTCGCGGCTTTAGTTTGCTGTCGGACGAGGGTGCAGCAAGTTGATTTGTCCGTGCGAGCATCCGCTTTATATTATTTTGAAACGCAACACTCGCTGGCCAAACTATCACCGTCACATCGCGAAAAGGAGTTGAGAAGGTTTAACAGATTGACAATGTTCAGGCGACGGAGAGTAGAATCACGACAGATGATGCGATGGGAAAGCGACAAGTCTATAGGGCAACAGAGACTTGAATCTTCATCTGCAGCTGAACGACGATCAGCCGTTAGTTGGATCGTGCTGTGACCCTCTCTGCCTTCTTGTCTCTCGTGTCTCTCGATAGAGAGATCTCCAATCACCATAGCCACTTGTGCCTGATGAACCCTGCCGTCCACCTCCCGACGGGTGTATCAGCCCCTGCTCTCCCCACCCTTTGCATCGCCGTGATACAACTCTGTCCGAATGGCGATCGCCATACCCTGTCGAATGAATGCTCTTCAGTATCAGCGACAGCAAAGTCCAGATGACGCGACACCCGGCCATCTCCGTGCATCAGCCCTTGCTCGACAAGACCACCAGGCGCAGACCGTCGAATCTTGCCCTAAACAAGCATCTCCGAGACTCCACAGTCGTATTCACGATGGTGCCCGTCAGGGTCTCCCTGATGCCACCGCGCGCTCTGATTGCTCTCCCCCCCGATCCCTTATCATCTTGCACCTGCTTGGGCCTTTTCTGGGGCTTTCCCCTGGTCTACGGCCTTCTTGGCACCAGTCTCGCTGCAACCTCCTGGGCTTGTCGTCGCTTAATTGCGGGGCGTGCAAGGCTTCTGAAAGCTTAGTCGCGGTCATTTCTTGGATCTTCTCATCTCTATACCCTGATGAGAAAGAGTCCGCCGTGGTCGATGTGGACCATCAATCATGATATGTTTGAAGAGCGAGGTAATCTCCTGACCCTGTTGAAGCCCAGCTGAGCCCAGGTATAAAGATGGCTTGAACGCCAGGCACTGTATACTCATCACTCTCATCTCCATATCCTGCTCCGTCACTCTTTGACTGATTCATCCATCCTTCATTCGCTTTCTATTCACTCTTTAGGTCCAAAATGGTCGTCTTCAGCAAAGTCACGACCATCGCCCTCGGTCTTTCCACCGTTGCGTCCGCGCTGCCCGGAGTCAAACCTCGCAAGGGCTTCACCGTCAACCAGGTCGTGGCCCCAAAGTCCGCACCCAAACCCATCAACGTCCCCGGTGTTTACGCCAGCGCCCTGGGCAAGTATGGTGCCACCGTGCCGCAGCACGTCAAGGACGCGGCCGGCAGCGGCAGTGTCATCGCCAACCCCGAGGAAGAAGATTCCCAGTATCTGACCCCCGTTACTGTCGGCGGCAAAGTTCTGAACTTGGACTTTGACACCGGTTCCGCAGATCTGTATGTCGTACAATACGTGTTTAAGTTGTTCCGGAACTGACAGTATCCAGCTGGGTCTTCTCGACTGAGCTCCCCGCCTCAGAGCAATCTGGCCACAGCACCTACAAGCCCGCTGGTAACTCCACCAAACTCGACGGATACACCTGGGAGATCTCATACGGAGACGGCAGTGGTGCCAGCGGTGATGTCTACAAGGACACCGTCTCCGTGGGCAGCATCACCGCACGAGGCCAGGCCGTTGAATCGGCCAAGAAGATCAGCGAGCAGTTTGTGCAGACTCGCAACAACGACGGTCTGCTTGGGCTGGCCTTTAGCGCTATCAACACTGGTATGCCCCTGCTTATATTATACATAATAACCCCAGTGTCTAATCCGGTGCCAGTCCAACCCAAGCCCCAGAAAACATTTTTCGATACTGTTAAGGGGGAGCTGGACGCTCCCCTTTTCGCTGTCGCTCTGAAACACCATGCTCCTGGGGCGTATGATTTCGGCTTCATCGATAAGAAGAAGTACAACGGATCTATCGCGTACGCCGATGTCGATAGTAGTGATGGATTCTGGAAGTTCACCGCTGATAGCTATGGCGTCGGTGATGGCGACAGCAGCTCCTCCAGCTCTCTCACCGGCATTGCTGGTATGTCAAGGAAGCCTACATGTAACAACAATCACGACTAACAGAAATATGTATCTAGACACCGGGACCACCCTAATGATGCTCGACGACGAGGTCGTCTCAGCGTACTACGACAAAGTCCCCTCCGCCAAAAACGACCAACAAGCCGGCGGCTGGGTGTTCCCCTGCGGCACCGACGTGCCCGCCTTTACCCTCACCATCGGCAACTACGTCGCGGTTGTCCCGGGCAAGCATATCAACTGGGTGCCTCTCACTGAGGGCAGCGAGTCTTGCTTTGGTGGGATCCAGAGTAACCAGGGCTTGGGGTTTTCGATCCTGGGTGATGTTTTCCTCAAGAGTCAGTATGTTATTTTTGATTCGAGGGGGCCGAAGTTGGGGTTTGCGCCTCAGGCTTAGGGGGATTATTGTTTGTAATGTCTGGATTGGAGATGAGGATGTTTTGATGAGAGTCTTTCTTGCTCGGTGAGTGAGAAACTATGAGGTTGTATGAAGCACTGGTGGCATTGTATATATTTGAATGGGAGATTGAGTAAATCAAGCACTGCTTGAGTATGAATGTGATCCAATCCACCGTAAACCTACGATCTTCTGCTCCTTAATCAATACATCTATATAGTTTATCAATTCTACTAAGGATTTCTGCTATGGGACCAGGTACTAGGAATTAAATCCTGTTTACATCCTCCAGATGCTCCGTATCCTCTTTCAGCAATGTATTCGACACAACCCCCTTATCACCAGTCCCTGCCACCTCAACCTCCAAGAGCACCTGTTTCCGGGCCATTGTCAGACTCATATCTCTCGCATTCTCAAATTGAATTTCAAACACGCGGTCAATCTGCTCCAACGCCAACCCCGCAGTTTCAACATAGCAATACCAAAGAACCGGCAAGAACGCCACATTAAACACCCCAAACATAAGATAGAACCGCCACCCCAGATTCTCAATCCCAAGCGGCGTAACCAGCACAACCACATACACAAACGTCCAGTTCACAGCCGTCGACACCGACGTGCCGAAATTGCGCATCGCCTGCGAGTTGATCTCGGCGGGGTACAGCCACGGGATGGACAGGAACGAGATCCCGAAGAAGTTGTATACGAAGATAAATACCACGGCGAAAATGGACATGTTGTAGGTACCGAATTTGACGCCGGCGGCGATTAGGAAGAACGCGACGCCCCTGCCCGAGAGCGCCTACGAGGAGGAGCGCTTTTCGCCCGAGCGAGTCGATTGCGAGAATGGACGCCGCGGCCCAGAGGGTAAGCGCGTGGGAATAGACTGCGGATAGGATCAGGGCGAGACGGTCGGATAGTCCGACGGATCGGGTTAATACGATGGGTAAGTAGTTTGCGATGATATTGACGCCGCACAGCTGCTGCATGAGACCTAGGCCGGCGCCGAGACAGACTCGGCGTAGGGTCTGCGTGCGGTCTTTGCGGAGGAGGTCAGCCATGGCGCTTGTTTCTGCCTCGCGTTCGTGGGTGACTGTGGCTATGAGTATGCGCATGGCATTTACGATGGATGGGTCGTTGGAGTCGGTGGACATCATCCGGGCGAGGATATCCTGTGCTTCCTCGTGCCGACCTCGCAATACGAGCCAGCGAGGGGACTCGGGCATGATGATAACAAGGCAGAAGGTAACAATGGCCCAGAACGATTGAAACGCGAGAGGAAACCGCCACGAGACCGAGTTATTCGGTAGAAATGTTAATCCGTAGTTCATCCAACTCGTCACCGCAATGCCGGTTATATTGAGCATCAACTCCATCACGGCCAGCCTGCCCCGATGATTCTGCTTGCAGGTCTCAACCTGCCACATCGGGATTGCAGTTGTGTTCAGACCAGTGCCGATACCCCCCACGATGCGGCCGATGATCATATGGGCCAGTGTACTTGCAGAGGCCTGTAAGACTCCTCCTACGGTGAGAAACGTAGATCCTAGCATAATGGCTTTGCGGCGCCCGATCCTGTCCCCGATGAAGCGTGAGAATATGGCCCCAAATATAGCGCCCAGGTAGTAAGTGGAGGTTATCTGGGCCTGGATGGTAGAGTCAGGGTTATTGAAGGTCTTGAGGAAGTTCTCATCGTTGAGGATACCGCCAAACACGCCTTGGTCGTAGCCAAAGAGGAAGAACCCAGAACCGCAGGCGACGGTGATGCCCCAAGTGATGGATCTACCCTGTATTGCGGGCATTTTGAAACAACCTATGCTGAATATCGGTCAACAGGGGAACCGAGTGGAGTGGGAGACTCTTATATGGATCATGGACTTCTCCCCGTGGGGGCTGATCAGCAGGAATTGGGGAGATCAGCAGGAATTGGGGTAGGTGGAGGCAATGCCATTATCCGGGGTAACTGGACTCTTTCATGCACTCCAATGTTCAAGGTGGACTTAAGCATTTAGCCCGCTGGCTAAAGTGTTTCCCGTGGTGGTAGGAATAGCTGCACATGAAATCTCTTTAGTAGTGGTGGCAGAATTTATTATATTGGGTGATCTAAATGATACTGTCATGACTGTATCGTGTTATACGATTGCTTGTTATCGATTCATTAGCGCGGTAATAGCCTTGGGCCTTCACTTGGTTGCGAAATCTCAGCTTCTTGGGTTGTACAGCAAATGGTTGTTCTTGTACACCATGTTGGGACAAGTCCGTTTTATATATAGTACAAGAGTGGTCTGAGATATGGAAGCCGTCTTTGCATCCGGGAACCATTGGGTGGTTAAGCATATCCAATCTATATTATAACTCTCCACACGGCCAACCACAGCTCCCAAGGAATGTTTAAGACCGGTTCTCCACCATTTCGCTCCAACCTAAGTCGCAAACCGGAAGTCAAGCCTGTCATGAAGAGTTAGCCAACGTCAATGGATGTGGAAACTTGAACTCACCGCTTATTTCCCTCGTCCGTCGTCGTCTGCCGGTAATTATGCTGTTCTTCAGGACTCATGGCATCCCACTTTCTGGCCTTGGACCGGTTGCGCCAGCGGTAGTAGAAGTATGTACCCGGGTATTGAAATACCTGGTGTGATGTCAGTTCTAGAATAGCTAGGTAGATGGGGCATTTGACGTTTACTTACACACATCCAGATGCAAATCACGAGTAGGCCCCTGTTCGCTTTGAAGTATCGGGGCGAGTCGCTGGATTGGTAGACTGGATGATGGTTAGTATGTAGGTAATTGCTTTGGTATTGCAATGGGGACGTACTGTTTGCGCCTATCATTCCGCTAACTTGAACCCACATGTTGTATAGACTATTGACGTGTTAGGTGGGGTCATTGCTTAGGCACGAGTTACTCACGACGCGGAAACAGTCCGGTTCTGTACAGATCCTGCGTTTCGACTAGTCCAGGCAACTTGGATCGGGTGGGTGCTAGAATACGTTAGTTGGATACCATATCGGTCTTTATGAGGTGTCACTTACTAAGGAAATGACAGCAAGACCGTAGCAATAGCAAAGTAAGCCCACGGACTAATCGGGTCCGCAAGAGCAAGCAGGGCTATAAAACAAGGCAACAACCAGGCATCCTCCGCCATCGCCACGAAACTCCGGTTGTTGACCAGTTCACTGAACGCGGTGATAAGCAGCATGGTTACACTGCCACCGACAATGTACGGGATGGACAGCAGATTTGTCTCGACAACGTTGAATCCGAGTTGACGCAGCGACAAAGTCAGGTACTGGTCTACGGGGTACTTTGGTAAACCAAAGAGTAGACCAAGGGCGTATAATGGCCACATGTCGTAGTCCTTCGTACATTCCCAGATCTGTTGGACTGAGAGACCTTGTCGGTTGTACATTCCTCCTTTCTGGGGGTCGTCGCGGATCACTGACATAGTTAGCTTGCGGCTCTGGAACAGTGACCATATATAGGTTCAAGTCTCTCACCGCCGTTCACAATTATCTTTTCTTCCTTCTCGTTGAAATAACCCTTCGGGTTCCACCAGCTCTTGGTCTTTGCCGGACACTGGGGCATGAGAAAGAACGAGGCAACGCCGACAAGGACTATATTGAGGTTAGTGCGTGTCGGGGTGATGGTTTACAGTTGCGTACATGTAAAGATTCCCCTAGTAAACTGTGAGTGGTGTTAATGTATTCTGGCAAAAGTTGAACGTACTCAATGAGGAACATCCACCGCCAGCCAGCGTAGCCTAGTATACCGCGCATGGATAAGAGCCCGACGGCAGCGAAGCCGGTAACAATTTGGACTGGAACAGTGAGCAGGGATTCTCTAGGTCAATTATAATTCCATACCTAGTTGAGCGGATATCCAGTACCAGGCCAGTCGCACGGGGAGCTGCAATGTTCAGTAAAGGGCCAGTCGGGGAGCCGCAGGGTAGCTTACCGCTGGACCGGTATAGAAGTAACTCAGATACAGAATGGTGTCACTGCGGAATTAGAGCCATGTCGCATGCTTATAGAACAACAATGCTTACGGGATGAATCCACCCTGGAATGTGGCACTGGCAAGTCAGCAGAGACCGATATATTGTGTGAGGATTACTCACATCAAGTAACGAGTAGCGAGAAACGAGGCTCGCCCGTTGAGAAAGAACTGCAGAGCTGAGATTAAACTGAAGATGCATATTTGGATAGGAATCCACATGTCGGGTCCAATTCTACCAGAGTCAGTTTATTTATACATATTTAGAGAAAGATGACTGACCGCTTGGAGAGGATCTGAGATGGCAGCTCTGCGACGAGGAAACCCACTCGCTCAATGGTCTTGCCGGTATTCTGATAGTCGTAAGTATATCAATAGGCCAATGCTGCTGTTGTCGGAACATACATAGTCGCCTTGCGTAAGGCCCAGATCGTCCAGCATGTTGTCTGAGACCGCGTTGGAGATGTTCCCCCGATCAATGTTGAGCGCAGCAAACATGATACAGACCCAGAACTGAACGGTTAACTAGATCCACATTAATCTATTAACTAGACTTAAAATGCTTACCATAATCTTCAGGTCAATTTTGCGACGCACAGCCCTCTCCTCGCGCCACGTCCACCTGAAACCGGGATCGAATGCACGCCAGTTCTCCCATTTGGAGTGGATATACAGCTCTTTGTACTCGTCAATATTTTCCGAGTCCCAGATGCTGGGTTGGGTTGCAATCTTGATCAAGTTAGCGACATTTTAGCTACATACTGGATAAAATGCGTATACTCACGGCATCAAGGTCATACACCTCCTTCTTCGGTCCCCTGCGAATTCGCAATAACCGCAAGATTGCATCACCCAGCACTGATTCTGTCCGCTGGCCTTCATGGGTTGCCAGCGGGGCCGCCAGAGGCGGCGCGGAGTCGGTTGCGCCCTTGCTCTTCACGCTGTCATGGTCGGAGGGCACCGCAGACTCGTCGGGGAAGCTGGACACGGTTGGCTTCTTGTCGGACATCTTGCTTGTATCCCCTGGCTATCGGTTGAAAGTTCTGTCGGTGGTTGCGATAAAAGTTCTTCTTATAAGAGAGCTAACGCGGTGGGTTCGCCCTAGCTTCGTGACGAAACACTGGATATGTATGGCGATATCATGCAGTTCTTGGCGTCGCCTTGTTACTCCTCTTAGTATAATCTTTGGCAAGGATGTTATTGGTGACAGAATGTTCTTGTGTCGGCCTTTGTGCTGCTCTTGACAGGATCCCCACCAGCAGCTGGCGACATTATGCTTCCAAAACGATAAAAATTCTCCGGTATGGGAATTTACCATAATGTGATGTTACTGGTGTCTTGCGTCAGTTTGCTTGGTGGACGCCGGTTGATTGACAATCACCGGCGTAAATGTCGTGCTCTGGTGGGGTTAGATGCAGATATATGCACAGGCACAAGCTCCACGAGGACCACGACAGTCCAGAAACGGCTTTTTCCACGATCTCAGGCATGGAAATGGAGGCTAACATAAGACCTTTGAACGCCCTTGTACGTAGTATGCAGTTCCTGGCAATCCATCGGCCGTTGAGGGTTTTTCTTTATCATTGCATTCGCAGTGCGTAGTCCCAACTGGGTCATTGTCGGGTGTGGCACAATGGGCCGTCGATCCTAGCTGACATCCTGATTCTCCTTTCTCCGGAAGTGGCCTGCCTGCCTTCACTTCATTTAAAGCGGCTTAAATTGAGTGGAAGTGTATCAGTGGAAGTTTATCAACCCACTGAGTTGACTTCGGGACGTCAGCGGGTCGGGCCGTACGCCTGTACCTCGCTGAAGACTTTGTTACAATGCCTGAATCGCACCATAGCTCGGTGTCATCCACTGAATCATGCAGGCACGATTAGGCTCAGTCTGTTCGAATCTGGTCTGGCCAGAGGAATAGTAATGCTGAGAAGCCAAATTGTCTTCTGGTTCACGGATATACGGGATATCATTATAGGTCATCTCTTGCTTGTGATTACCATTGTTGGCTTACCCTGCAAAATGTACGGGCATGTATATATGGTGGCAAAACATTGGTCCAACATCAAAACTCCAACTCATACAAGATGTCTCCATATTCCCCATCATCATCGCCAGAGCTTTTTTCCGTTTGTAATGTTTGCGCCCTTCGCCAAGTTCTCGAAATGCAATGTCACAGCAGCAAATCAGACGGAAGAACACTATATCTATAAAGGTAGCAAATATAGCCTTCAATGCAAGACTGACCCTTATCCGGCTATCGGTATCGGACGGGCCAGTTCTATATATTTGGTTATATTGATTCTACAGGGCTTATTGCACCCTATTTACAGCCTCTCGTTAGACCAAACCCTTATTCTGATGCGGCGATAATGCCATCTACCATCTCTAGCAATGTATCCGCCGTGACCTCGATTTCGCCAAATAACTCAGGCAGCTTATCCTTCTCCAAGACCAGAGAGTAAGCACCACGGAAGCTATGATGAGATTGTTAGGGAAACCGAAAACTTAGAACACACTGGCAAGATAGGCCTACCCTCTTCTCTGCGCGGCCGAAACATCCCAACAATGCGCCGCCGCGAACCATGGCTTCGTACCATACTGAGCCAGCTGCTTCAGAAGGGGCTCATAAGCCAATGGATCTGGCTTCCCAACACCGTACAGGTCACACGAGAGCAGGTTTTCCTTCGGCATCTCCACACCAGCCTTTGTAAAGAGGCCAGCAACACCATCAAGATCCGCAGCGGTCAACGCCCAGACCGTGAAGCCAGCCTGGCGTAACCTGTGAATACACTCCACTGCACCAGGCCGCATAGTAAGGTCGCTATATGCGTCCATCATGGCCTTGACGTCCTCGTCTGTAGCGAATTGTCTTGGGTTCGGGACATCGGCTAGCCACAGCACGCGAAAGAACAGCCTAGCCATGCATTCAACAAAGGGAACATACTTGCCCGACACGCTCAGGTAAGTGTATTCGCGTTCTGCGACTTCAATCCATGTGTTTGCCAGCAGGGAGGGCTTGACGCCCTCGGCGCGGAGACGGTCGCCCAGGCGAATGTCCATGGTGCTGACTAGGGTATCGTAGGATACGAGGGTTCCAACGACGTCGAAAACGACGTTCTTGTTGCCTGTCATTTTGGGCACAGGTGCTGAGATGTGGGTGATGACAACTTGAAATGCTCTGGGGGTCTCGAGAGAGTTCGTCTCTGTGGTCGATGACTCAGAGCTGAGGTGGGATAACTAGTTGGTTAGTTAGTGAGTTAACTGGCTCCATCGCCTCTCCATCGGCAGCTTATATAATGGTTGGAGAGCAGCTGTATTTGTACTGGGATCGCCCTGTATGTCCAGAGCTCTGCACTCTAGGAATTGCAGTACTAACCTCCAGAGCCAGCTTGAACTTTCGACCCGAGGGCTAAAGTGCCTGATCCGGGAATTGCTGGCACCAAAAGAAAGGGCTTTTTCTACGTTCTGAACTTGGCAATAGAATCTAATGTGTATTCACCGAAGTCCATCGGCCGTTGAGGGCTTTTTCATCATTGCATTCGCAGTGCGTAGTCCCAACTGGGTTGTTATCGGGTGTCGCATAATGGGCCGTCGACCCTAGCTGCTCTCTCTGGCAGTGGCTTTCCTCTGTTGACACTTTAAAGTGGCCTCATTAACAGCTTTTTTACTACCTATCTAGCAATACCAGCTTAACTGAGACATTTGGGACGTCAGCGCGCCGAGCCGTACGCCTGTTATAGCTAAAGACTGTGCTGTAATACATGAATCCTATCAGAGATTACTGTTACTAACTAAGACATGCAAGCACTATTGTGCTAGGTCTTTTAGACCCTGGCCTGGCCAGAGGGATCATCAAGCTAAGCAACACCGCATCCTAGTGGGGAATTGGCAACTACCAAGCAATCGTCGGTCCTGTATAATTGAACTTCATGTCTCTGAGAGATTCTAACCGACGCGGAGCATTTAGTTTGCAATACTGTGTTCTTCTACAACTCATGTCGGGATGCTGTTCTTCTGGTTTGATATTATTAACATCGCATTATGATAAACCAACGATCGTAGCGAAAGGTATATATGTTCTTCGTTAGCTCGTATGTCGGCTCCATATACGATGGTAAGCGTACTTAATGACTTTCTACGGGGGATGAATAGTCACCCCTGGCCGATATCTCCTCCGAAAGTCAGATATACAAATAACTATTGACAGGGTAGGGAGCGATGAATGCGCCTTCTTGGGGTCTTTTGAGGCTGCCCTTCAGCATCACAACTACACTAGTAGAAGTCAATAGACGGCCTTACACCGTGCAATTTATGGTCTCTAGACAGCCAATAAACTGAGCCAGCAAACAGTTGATCCATGGATTGCTGGTTAGTCCACCACAGTGCAGTAGTTCGCCTTGGGGATCCAAAGAAGCACGAATCCAAGCCTTGAAGAGTTCTCTCGCCAGGTTGTCCTTTTCCTTCGCTCGTTAGGACTACGATCTGCTCCTGTTCCGTAGCTAGTACCTCATTGTGCTGTGGGGCCTTTGGAAGTTCAGATTATCGATTTGTATAAGGCCCACTTTTAGCTCATCCTGACATTGTCCATAGCTACACCGTTCCAATTGATTCTTCCCTCACTATCGGGCAAAGGCGACATAAAAAGAAAACAAAAGATGATCGATACCGATTCTCAAGGGGCCTCGCATTAGTGTCTCAATAGTCCTTGCAGCCCACAAAGGCGAGGAGCATTAACAGAGCTGTGTATGGAAGAGCCAGTCTCCCGGATTCCTCCCAGGTTTTCCCTTCTCAGTGCCCAACTTGCTATCCATAACCTCTTCCAAAATGCGAGTCTCCAAGATCTTCCTTCCTCTGGCTCTGGCTGCGTCTGCCATCGCTGCTGGAAGCGCTGCCAATGCTGGTCCCAGCCTCGCCACCATCAACCAAAAGAGCACCGAGATAATCAGTCTGATCGATTCCTTCTCTCTCAGCAATGCTGAACGCGTCGCTGACGTACGTTCCAAGCCCCATACTTACAAAGGCCCACTGGAACTGACATTCTCTTGCTTTCACATGGCAGCAAATTGAGAACGACTTAGGAGATTTTGTAAAGATGTGTGTTGGCCTCTGAGACCGACAGGATCCTTGCGATGGCAGAGAATACACTCTTGTAAACTGACCTCTGTAATTACTCGGGTTGATTGCTAACTCTTGTGTACCTACATAGTTCATTGAAACCGCGAATAAAATTTTGAACACGATTATACAAAATGCCCATCGCGTTGGGCCCCTCGCTCTGGTCATTGAATCTATCCTCCGCAAGTTGGAAGAGATCATTGATACCGTCGCCTTTTGGATTATTCACATTGTGGGTGGTCGCTGTCCACAGCAAATTGATCGACTGGATCGATTAGAGAAACATGTCAAGCAGGCTGGGCATTCACTTGGCCTTGATCATGAAGCAACACTGCGCATCTAGTCTAGGCGGAGCTAAGGACAGGAGTATAACAGCGACGTTGGCTTTAGCTTCTATACCGGGAACAGAAGCACTAGCATCTTATACTTTACTTCATTAACAAGTGCTATATCGGCGCTTCTCGGATAACTCTATCAACATTGGCCCTTCTTATACATCGTATGTGCAGTTGCTATCAAGCGGATGCAGTTTCGTCCATTTCGATATGCCCCGTTACTGTCAGCCATACACTTCCACATCGTGGCCCCTAATACTTCAACAGCGACGAGTCAAATAACTCTTAGACTCTCGTGAAGAATATCACATATCCTAAAATCCGGTTTTCCGGCATCATACCCGAGGGCAACAACTGCAAATCTGCGCAGCAGCCCAGGAACAATGGCAGGGTCTTGTCATTCATCATTATGTCCCTACTTTCTTGGTCCCTGTATATTGTTGTTGCGACGCCATCTGAAACGCCCAGTGATGATTGAATTGGAATCGGCGATTTGATCGTGAGGATGGCTATGGGCTGTTGTCAACAATCTTCGGGCTGAGGAGCGAGGATGGAAGCGAGAACAAGAGTCAATAATAATATATCCTGGCCGTCAAGATTGAAAACATCTATATTATGACTGAAAATATCAAACCTGTTTTGAGTATCTCAACTACCCCTACAAAAGTCTACTTCATGCAGTGTCTGCATCAGTCACCAGGTGCCTGGACGACAGCATATATAAACACCAACACTGCCTTTGCAATCTCAAGACGCCATCCTTGGCATGCTACCTTGGAGCAGCCATCCCCTTTTTAAGCGTCTTGGTTAATCTGAGCCAGTCTTGGGTTGCAGCACTAAGCACGCGATGGCGCTGATCGCGCCTTCTGGCTGCACAGACACTCGACGGTTATCGCCGGCCGGACGCAGTCACGCCTTGGCGCATGTTCCTGGATGCAAAGGCTCATCCTGCTGGTGTCTGATAAGCTGGGACTGTTATTGTGCTGCGCGGGGTTCGCATGCTTTAAATTGGGGCTGTCTCGCGCATTCCTCGTGCTGGAATTTGGGAATTCCAAACGCAGACGCCAGAGTGAATTGCGGGAGTCGGATCCTGCAAAATGAAGGTATGCGACCTGAACTATAACTGCTAATTAGGAATAAATGTATGCTAACGTGCGTAGTTCTCTACCTTGTCCCTCCTTGTGGGCGTCTCCATTGCCGTGCCCTGGAGACCACGCGAGCCCAGAGCGACCGGATCAAAACGACTGACATTCAATGAAACGGTGGTCACCCCTGAGCTGTCTCCCTCGTCGATTTCAGTGCAATGGATCGAAACCGACAATGACGGGGAGTACGTCTTTCAGGAGCAGGACGGGAGCATCAAGATAGAGAGCATCGTTACCAACCGATCGCAGACCATTGTCCCAGCCGACCAGGTGCCAGACGACGCGTACGACTACTGGATCAGCCCGGATCTGTCGTCTGTCTTGTGGGCAACTAACTACACGAAGCAGTACCGTCATTCCTTCTTCGCGGATTACTACATCCAGGATCTCGGGACATTCGACTCGGTGCCGCTAGTAAAGGGTCAGGTCGGTGATATCCAGTACGCGCAATGGAGCCCGGATGGGAAATCCATCGCGTTTGTACGCGGAAATAACCTGTTTACCTGGGTTAATGGTTCGGTGGCCGCGATCACTGAAGACGGTGGACCAGATCTGTTCCACGGCGTGCCCGACTGGATCTACGAAGAGGAGATTCTGGGTGACCGGTTCGCGATCTGGTTCTCGCCTGACGCGGAGCTCCTCGCATTCCTAACTTTCAACGAGACTGGCGTTCCTACGTACACTGTCCCGTACTACATGGACAGCCAGGAGGTTGCACCCCCGTATCCGCGAGAGCTCGAGATCAGATACCCCAAGGTCTCAGAGACAAACCCAACGGTCAAGTTGAGTATCCTCAAGCTTGGTGATAATGAGGTGACGCCTATCTCGATCGATGCATTCGATCCTAGCGAGTTGATCATTGGTGAAGTAGCCTGGGTGACGGACGCCCACAGCGCTGTAGCTGTCAAGGCCTTCAACCGTGTGCAAGATGAGCAGAAGATTGTTATCGTGGATACGGCATCTGGCAAGGCTGCAGTTGCACATGAGCGCGATGGTACTGACGGCTGGTTGGATAACTGGCTGTCGATAGCGTACGTTGGACCACTCAGCGGTAGAAATGCATCTTCTGCCTATTTTGTGGATCTGTCCGATCATACCGGGTGGGCACACCTGTATCTCTTCTCTACCTCAGGCGGTGATCCCATCGCATTGACTGAGGGAGAGTGGGAGGTTACGCAGGTGGTGAGCATTGATCAACAGCGTCAGCTCGTATACTATCTCTCGACACAGCACCACAGCACCGAGAGACACCTGTATTCAGTGTCATATAAGACCTTCAAGATCAAGCCCCTTGTCGACGACACTGCGGAAGCATACTGGAGTGCTTCCTTTTCTGCAAAGGCTGGATATTACATTCTGACCTACGCCGGGCCAGATGTTCCATACCAGGAGCTCTACTCTGTGAACCAGACGGCTCCCCTCCGCACTCTCACCAGCAATGCAGCATTGATTGAGAAGCTCAAGGGCTATGCGTTACCTGAAATCAGCTACTTTGAACTCAGCATTCCGAGCGGAGAGAAGTTGAACGTAATGCAGAGGCTGCCGCCGAACTTCTCGCGGGATAAGAAGTATCCTATATTGTTCACTCCTTATGGCGGTCCAGCGGCACAAGAAGTTAGCAAAGCGTGGAATCAGCTCGATTTTAACGCATACATTACGTCCGATCCTGAGCTCGAATTCGTTACCTGGACTGTAGACAACCGCGGTACTGGCTATAAGGGTCGCGAATTCCGCTCCTTGGTGGCCAAACAGCTTGGAAGCCTTGAGGCTGATGACCAGGTATATGCTGCGAAACAGGCCGCACAGCGAGAATGGATTGATTCCAATCACGTTGCTATCTGGGGCTGGAGTTATGGCGGTTACCTGACGGGCAAGGTTCTTGAAACTGACAGCGGCGCGTTCTCGCTCGGTTTACTAACTGCGCCTGTCTCCGACTGGCGATTGTACGACTCGATGTATACCGAGCGGTACATGAAGACGCTTTCAACCAACGAGGATGGGTATAATACCACCGCCATCCGGCGCACCGAGGGCTTCAAGAATGTGGAGGGAGGATTCCTGATCCAGCACGGCACCGGCGACGACAATGTTCACTTCCAGAATGCTGCAGCTCTGGTCGATACGCTGATAGGAGACGGAGTCACGCCAGAGCAAATGCAGGTGCAGTGGTTTACAGACTCGGATCACAGCATTAGATATAACGGAGGCAATGTCTTCTTGTATAGACAGCTGGCGCAGAGGCTGTACGAGGAGAAGAAGCGGTCGGACACGGAGGATACACATCAATGGAGCAAGCGGCACCAGTGGATGGCTAATTAAATTCGCTGTAGTCTTTAATTGTTGTACTTATATTTCATACTTATGTTCTTCAATAATATCTGATGTTCGGCATTTTCTTAAACCCGGCCCGGTCTCGGCCTCGGCCCTCGGGGTTAATTGACATCCACTCCCCTTCATCCCCGATTCTCTTCACTCTACTCGGTGTTTATCTACTTGGATTTCATCCATCAATCCATCATGCCTCCTGAACCCGCAAGAAAACGCAGACGCCCTGCAAAAGCATGCGAGCAGTGCCGCCAGCGCAAAGTCCGCTGCGACCTGAACGTGCCATGCGGACCCTGCACGCGCGCCAAATCCGAGCTGAACTGCTCGTATCGCGATGGGGCGGTGGCTTCGGATTTCCAGACTCCAGGTCAAGTCCGATTCGATATCCAATCGCGAGAGCAGCGTGAACGATCGTCTAAGGTGTCTCGGCCTCGGGGAACTGCTTCAGGTAGGACCCCGAGCTTGTTGACTCCGACCTCGTGCTCGACTGATCATGGCGCTATCTCCGCCACTGATGACCTACCTCATGCCATTCGAAACATCCAGGACCGTCTGGATACTCTCGAACAGAATGTTTTGAGTTCAGGGTCAGAGGAGACGGCCATGCGACGGCCCAGCCTAGAACGCGAGTTGCGTGCGCTGGCAGCTAGGGTCGAAACTGTTGAAGGTCAACTGATCCGCAGTTCAAACGGTGTGGGATCTACTGCCTCTGTGAAAGAGAAAAACTGTATCGGCTTGGTAGCTCCACGCCTGCGATCGTCAGCGCAGAAGGTTAAGTTCATGGGTCCGACGCACTGGTGTAACAAGATGGACCAGGTAAGTGTAGCCCGATCGCGTTTTTCTTCCTCCCTAGGTAATTGGATGGCATATCTGAATAACGGTCCTGCAGCTTTCTATTGCCAAGGTTTTGAATAGGAGTGACCCTGAGCCGGGATTGAAGGACCGGAAAAAGGATGCGGTCGATACCATCAAGGGGTGTCGCGAGCTACGACGGTCTATCAAGGCCCAGCGGTCTGTTCGCTTGAATGACCCCGTGTCGGACTTGCGTAACACGGTTCCGTCCAGAGAGGAATGTGACGAGCTTGTGCGATGCTATTTGCGCACCTTCGAGGGTGTCTACCGTCTTATCCATGTCCCGTCATTCTGGTCTGAATACGATGAGTTCTGGACGCGGTCTGGGCCTGGTTCAGAGGCGTATCCCTTTCTGGTGAAGCTCGTGCTTATCCTCGCCATCGGGACGGTATTTTGTCCCAGTGATAGGAACGATAAGTACGCCCAGCAGGTCCAAGAATGGATATATGCCGCGCAGTGGTGGCTGGCTGGGCCCTCCGACAAATCCACAGCCAACCTTGACGGCCTCCAGGCAATGTGCCTGCTCCTGGTTGCGCGCAAGGCGTGTGGTCTAGGCCCATCGCCCTGGCTCTCCACGAGCTCCCTCATACGCGCGGCCATGGCAATGGGGTTACACCGTGACCCGACAAACTTTTCATCCTTGTCCAAGCTACAGGCCGAGCTGCGACTACGGCTCTGGGCGACTGTGTTGGAATTGGTGCTCCAGGATGCACTGGAGTCAGGCACGCCTGTCCTCATCCCGGAGCGTTTCGACACCACCGCCCCGTCCAATGTCGATGATAACGATCTAAGTCCAGATACAGAAGCTGTATGTGCACCACCAATCACCGACCAAGTCACGGACTCGTCCGTTCAAATTCTGCTACAAGAGTCGGTGGAATTGCGCATGGAAATCCTCAATGTGATACACGACGGTAAAGGCCAGTCCTACCAACAGGCCCTTGACCTAGGCGGGAAAATGAGAGCCGTCTGCCGAAATGCTGCAGCATTCCTGCGCCCTGCTAATACCCGATGTCGGCGCGTTTCTTCCCTAGAACTGGGGGAGTTCCATGCCAAATTTGTCGCTTGCCAGTTACACTGGTATATCTTGGCTTTGTATATGCCGTTTTTGGTGCAGGCAAGGAAAGACCCGCAGTATTACTACGCGCGCAAAGCTTGTCTGGAGTCTGCGAGTGTGATAGTATCGTTTGTTGATACTTCGAAACTTCCACCGCAGACGCCTGTTGGCGATTTCTTACGTCTCTCCTTGAGCGGGAAGGGCTCGTTCAAAGGACCGCTCAGTTTGGATGTCATATCAGCGCTATGTTTGGAAATCGTTACCCAGCTGGAAGAGGAACTCCCTCCGGGGCTGCCAGGCCCAGATGCAGACTCATTAGATGGGCTCGCCGACGCGAATCGCGACCATCTGATTGACACTCTTGAGCAGATCAAGGACCACCTCTTCCATACAATCGCCGGCGGGACTCCGAGCATGAAACGGTTTGGCCTTCTATCGGCTGTCCTGGGACAAATCCGCGCGATGAAAATGGGGCAGGATGTGAAGAGTGCGGTGTATGACGCTGCAACGCAGAGCTTCAAGGATTGTCTTTCGGCGCTGCAGATGAGCACCGCTCAGTGGGATAGACCGGTCGAGGGTGCTGACAGGGATAACATGCCAGGCTACGATTTCTACGATCCGACGTTGTCTGGTCTTAACATGAATCTAGGTGTACGTGTTAATTTTGCTGATGCAAAATGGAGCTGACATGTTGCAGGACTCGCCGCTCGACCTCGACCTTTTGAGTCTGTTCCCGACTGTTTATGACGGCAATATCCTTTCTCTCCTTGGGTGACGCCTTCCATTACATTCGACTGCGCACATGTCAAACTGTTTGCAAATTTCAGCTTGTTGAATCCTTTTGCCAAAATTAGATGGCTTGCATGGTATAAGACCGCCGTCCACATGAAGCCCCGGCGCAATCACCATCACAACAACGACGCAGCGCAGTCTCGTTCCCCGTCCAACTTCCTTCCGTCCGACATCGACGACTCCCAAATGAAATTAATCGCCAGCCCAGCTCCGCAGTTCATCAGCATCTGGAGACAGCAAGATATGCGCGACGTCGCCCGTGAGCCAAGACCAGCTCGGCCCGCGATGCAAATTGACTACGGTCCGCATTCGGGGCGTTCTCCGGCTGGTAGTCTGAGATAATAGTCTGGGGCTTGCCCGAATGATGAGCTCTGATTGCTGTTCCTGTCAGTAGCTCCGATGGCTCGGCTTATGACGTCTGTCATGAACTGGTGTCTCGCCGACGGGTTTTTGTACCACTGGGACAGAACATGCAGATATTATGCTCATATATACCCAATGGTGGTCATGAGAAGCCATTTACTCTAGGATTATGATTATTCACCTTGATTTTGGTGTTTTTCATGTATACTTTGTGTGAGACAGGGATCTTGTTGCTATCACATGCAAAGCCGACCACGTGGTTTTCTTTCATGTGAATGCAGGGTCTTTCCTATTCGGGAATTGCTACTCTCTGCGATCGAGTATAAGAGACATCATGGGCGGCTCTAGGCGCTGTATTAAAGTCTTCAAGCACTCAGAAGTACTCAGAGACAGCAATTGCCATTCAACACCGACCACCATGGAGATCCCCGCAGACATCACCCTCAAGACCCTCAAGGGGTCCTGGACACTGGTACGTACCATTCAGCCTACCGAAGCCAGACACAATGCTAACGCGACCCAGGACAAATACATCTCCGACGACATGGACTCGATCCTCAAGCTCGTACGCCTCTCCCTCACTTTCCCTCCCTTCGTCATGCAAGCACCCAGCTAACCCCACCCAGCAAGGCGTCGGCTGGCTCACACGCAAAGGCATCGGCGCCGCAACACTCACCCTAACCTTCGAGTCCACCGTCTCCGACACCCAGACAACAACCATAACCATGCGGCAGGCCCTGACGGGCGGAATCGGCGCATCGACGGAAGAGCGCATCATGGACTGGACGGAGCGCGAGCGCGCGAACCACATCTATGGGAATGTTCTGACGCGCAGCCAGCTCGTCAAGGGTGTTGAGAGCGATGGCGCTGTGCGCCCGGACTTGACGCTGCAGTCGAATAGCGATAATGAGAGTATCAAGCAGGAGATCAAGAACTTTCTGCAGGCGGGGCAGCCGTATCTTGCGCCTGGGCAGGAAGGGGAAGCGGAGATTCCGGATCTGTATATTCATGATTTCGGACGCAATGAGAACGGTGGGTGGACGGCGGAGCAGGTATGCATGATATATTCTTCATTCGTGACTGGTTGGGCTGTACTGATTCATGCGATCTAGGTCTGGAGTATCGAGGTTATCGATTCGCAGCGCTACTTGACGCGTCGGATTGCTGCAGTGAGAGAGGATGGATATGAACTGGGTCGCATGGTGTATAAGTTCTCTGGTTTGTAAGGACATTGTTCGATCGGGATTTGTAGAGTATACCCTTGACTGTTATTCGAATCCGAATACAACCGTCTGATATATGCTCGTAATTAGTATAATTAGTCCCTCACCAGGGGATAGACTGCTTCGCTTAGAATAAAATAACATCGAAGTATAATTGGGTCTTCTCTAGAGTAATTTAGTCAATTCATGTGTTCCTGGCATTATACTCTATCAGGCAAAGGAGTGCTGTGGGTAGGCATAATGGCTAATCCCAGTGCAAATATATATAATCGACCGCTACTATAACCACCACCTCAACACCACTTCCGCATCAAGAATGACGACTCTACAACTACAAAATAAAAAGTATACGAATGCCTCTACTACTTCCTGCATCCCATAAACGCACCCCGAAGGAAATCACGACTTCCCTGATACAGCCACAAACCCAGCATTAATGCACGAACTACACCGTATAACGATGTCATTTAAGTTAACCTGCACATACCTAAAAAAGGCAACGTCTCTATCGACCCAGGCTACGCATTGCAGAGGCGGGGTTAAGCAGGTCTGCAGGATTCACTCAGGAGGCGCAGCATCCACAGACGACCTCAATAACCCCTTTTAACAATCACATTGACACTTCGTACTCCGTAATGAGGGGCATTAAGGTTGCTGCGCGCATAAAGGCCAACTGGCCAAGGCGTGGCTGCAGGCGGAATCCTGCGGGAATTTCCCGATGGAAAGTATAATGAAAGCATAATAAGGGCCAATTATATATTTTAAATATTAATGGCTTAGTGCAGACACTAACAGCGCATATAGAATGATGGTGATAACCTTACCCACCTCCCTAATTTCACAGAGTACAGAGTAGTAGAGTGTGCCGTATTCCGCAAGATATATTCCGCACGATAGAGGAGGCACGGAACAGCGCGGAACTGCGCCGATGTCGGTCACGAATCATCGACAGGCTTAATCTCCGCTGAACCGGATTCGCGGATTCGCTGAGAAGAACACATGAGCCAATCAGAAACCAGGCATATCCTTGGTCCTGATAGGATATCGGATCCGGCATCTTGTCGCCTTGCCGAGTGGACTTCGGGATTCTCTTCCTCGCCTGTCTGCACTCTACAAGTACAGAGTATTATTAACTATTTGACTACTGACTGACTGACAGGGAATATCCCCCGTTCTCGCTCTCCAGATATACGTCGTAGATACGTAGCAGCTCTATCCATTCACTGCCACTGCCACTTTATGGTACTGTTTCATATGGTACTCCGTACTGTCTGCCATCTACGTACGTGCTGCCCCCGACTCGCGTCCATTTGCCGTTATTCCATTCCTCGGTGGTTGTACTTGTGGCTCTCAGTCTCCAGTCAGACTCGGGCGGATCCATCGCGCGCGGAACCCCCGCACTCGGTCCATGGGCGTGGCATAACGGTTGGAGAATGGAAACGCGTTGCACTTGGAGTCGTCTTCGATTTCGAATTTCGAAGATTCTACGCTCGGTTTCTAAGTTAAGCGTCCTGGTCCAGTTCCAGTCCAGAGGGTGGCGGCGATCAGTTGCTGTCGGGGACGCCGGTTTGGTTATCTGGTCTGGTCTGGTCTGGTTGATAGGATTGTAATGTGGTTGGCGCCAACATATTTGGAGTTTCGACTCTAGCTTGGAAGGTTATCTACAGTCTGCAGTGTCTATCTATGATCTAGAGCGTGGAGACTGGAGAGCATTCTTGGCTTGGCAGATGTGGGCTCCTGTTCCCTGCTCGAGTATCACCTGCTAACACGACCATCCTGAACACGACCTCGGTTGCTCTACGCGAGGTGAGACGAGGACCTGCTGGACGAGGGATATAGACCAGGAATATAGACCAGGAACTGAAAACGTGCTCGGAGGAAGCCTATATAGGCGAGTATGGCGAGTCCCGGAAGACATTATCCATCAACTCGGATTCAGCCTCCTAATCAGGTAGATCCAGCGCGGTGACATGTAGCGCTAGTCGTATGCCCTGCGATGGCAGCTCCACTGGTCGGGTATATCAGGATATTCTTAACGAGGCCCTACACCGTCGTTTGGCCCAATAGGTCAGTCAGGCCAGTCAGCCTATCAGGTCACTCAGGCCAGGCAGCCCTTGCATGACGCTTGCAGCTTGTTAGTATATCTCGCAAACCGGATTGCCGGGAAGAGATACAGTTCGAGTTCGCGGTCACAAGCTTGCGTGGTTATCACCGTTGGAGACCCAAAGTCAAGCTCACTCGAAGCTCAGCCGAAGCTTGGGTTGGGGCAGCCGTTCCAGCAAGCAAACCGTTAACCAGCGCAGGGCAGGCCGGGCGAGTGGCCTCGAATCACGCAATCTGGCTACGTCGAGCTGGTCGAGTCGGTCGGTCGGACGGTCGCACTACAGCCAAGACAGACAGACAGAGGTCCAGGGAGGTTTTGGAACGCAGCCAGCCAGCCAGCCAGCCAGTGCACCTGGGTGCAGTGTTTTGGACTGGAACATGAGCATGCGTTGAACTGAAACCGTGGACAGGGACTGACAGTTAAGCGCCTGCTTGTTCAGGAAGTCTCCGAACCAGTTCCAGGCTGAACCGTGGGTTTGGGCCTACTGCTCGATGCCAATTTGGATTCCGCGATCGGGTGTGAGGGGCTATTGATTGATGTAGAAGGTGCTCCGCTGCGGTTGATCTGCGTCCACATTCTGGAGGGATGGAGTTGGAATGCTGGAATGGGGTTGGAATGGGATGGTGTTTTATTGGGATATACGGAGCACGACACTCGAAGAGATTCAACAGAACTGGAAACAGCCTAAACAAAGCAAGAGTCCGAGACGGTAGATATAAGGGTCGCACTGATACCACGCGTAAAACGCAGTAGCTGTAAATCCAGCACATCCCTACTGTAGCAGGGCGATTCACGGACTATCGCCATGAGGCTGATACACTAGGCCCCTAATAGACTCGACTATCGTCAGTCACACGCGTGGATTAAGCAGCCAATGAAAAAATGCTCCCTGTGGCGACTGGTAGCGAATCGCCCCTATTCGAGAGCTATTCTAAGAAAAGGCGCATTACCTCGGTGGCTGGAGTGTATCGGGCATCGAGGCCCAGCACCATGGATGGCAAAGGCAGTGCCTGGCCTCCCGCGTATTTCCCGCGTATTCGCTGCGAATGGATAACGGTCTGAAGGAGAGCAGGGGCGACCATGGATGCTTCTTCAATGGCTACCGAGAGACATAACCAAGTTACCAACAGAGCTATTCGGTCGGAAGCGACAGCCTTATTGGCCCTCATCGCCGGCAGGCAAACGGAATTGACTGACAACACCGAGTCAAGAGCAGATCACGTCAGAGCGCAAAAGCAGCAGTCCATGAGTCCACGTCCATGATCGTCCGTCCGTCAGACAGAGGATCGTCCGTCAGCCATGGAGCCTGCACTTCACAGAGGCATCTGTCAGCTCGCTTGGGCACAGCCAGTCAGAGGCCCCGCCGGCGTACCTGCAGAGACAAGATCTCCGCGAGTCCTCGTGGTGCTGGAACGCGCTATGCGAGTTAGTGGCCCTCTCGGAACTTTGTATTATGGGGTTGTCGGCAGATGCAATGATCTGCTGCCCGCGCTAGACTGCGACAGGAATTACGTCCGACCACTAAAAGGAGATCCTGGGCTGGATCGGATAACGGATAACGGTGAAGACACAGGATTGGAACAGGAATGAGGGAATCAGGGCTACCGGAACCGAAGATAGTCGAGAGGAGGATGAGGAGTGAGGAGTGAGGGACTTGGAGAGACAACTCGACTGTGGCTACTGGCTACTGGCCATGGCTATCATGCGGGGGACTCAGAGTCAGCGGACAGGTTCCGAGCAGAGTCTGCACTGCACTGCAGAACAAGTGGAGCAGTGAGTTGTGTCTGGACGAGCCAGAGAATCTCCTTTGCCCCGAAGCCCTAAGTCGCTCTACGTCATACTGAGGGCGGTGTGTTCGCTGCACCGTTCAGGGTGAAACAAGTGTGGAAAAGTCTGCATGGCAATTAAATCTAAACTTTATCTAGGTGCGCTAGGCGAAGTTAAGTTACAGCGCCTGGTATATCGCAGGCTGCATGCAGTCCTCCTGGAAATATCGAGACTGAGAGTGAGGAGGCTGCCCATAGTGGCTGACCCACGACCCATCGACCAGCGGTGGGGGCAGCTCGGACATCGCAAACGACGCCTCCACGGGGTTCGGGTCCTTGTGCTGGTGCGGGAATGGATGTGACGAGGGAATGTAGTGTACATTGGGATACCCCATGTAGTCGCTTGGCTGGTCTAGCATCGCCAGCGGGTCCGAGAACGAGCCAAAGCCCGTGTTTTGCGGGTATGGGACCGGCACGCTGCTGGCTGGGAAGACCGGCGGACTGGACTCTTGTGGGAAGTAGTATATCGTGTGGTTGGTGTCGTCCGGGGCGCGTTTTGAGTCGTCCATGCCGTAAACTGCCGGCGTTATTGGCGTGGAGGGGCCCATGATCGGGTTGGGCCCGTAGATGGGACTTGTAAGTTGCGCCTCTTCAGGGCTTGAAGGGAGAATATAGTGGTTTGCTGGAGACGTGGATGTCGACATCTCGGGGATGGAGACGGAGGGTCGCGATGCCTCGCTGCGGCCCTCGGAGAACGAGTCGCTCTCGTCGGTCTTGTGCGAGGGGAGTGGTCGAGGATGTGATTGCAGGGTGTTATATGTCGAGGATGAAGGGAGAGTGGGATGTTGGTGGATGTCTGTCGGGCGCTTCTGCATCGAGTTCTTCTTTGCGCCAGAGAGACGCCTGCTGCCGTCGTACTTCTTGCGCGAGGGCTTGGTGATGTGCCATTTTTTTAACCGGCTGCGCAGTTGGGATTCACTGTTCTGGTTAGGGTTTGAAGTAAGAGAAGGCACGAAGGAGGCATACCTGGGATGGAAGTCTCTGGTCTGGACGAGCTTGATCACTTGCTTCAAGGGCCACTCCTCGTCCTTGTACAGTTTCGTGATCAGCATGCGTTTCGTCTCCCAGATGTCTGGGGAGATGGCGCTCTTCATGGTGTAATGTAGATAATAATAGAGTATGTGTAGTAGGCGAGTATAGTAGGCGAGTATATGTGGTGTAGATGTGAAGTGTAAGTGGTGAGTGTAGTGTAAGTGCAGAGGCAGGGAGTGAGACAGAAATATGGAACTATTGAAGCTTCCCCATACCAGTTAATATAAGTCCTAGGGCCATAGCAGGATCTGAGCTAAGCTAGAATCGTCGTCGATCAAGTGTCGCCATCCCTGGAGAACCAGAACCAGGCCAGTCATGAACCAGACATGAACCAGGAGTTGTGCCAAACCACGGAGCTCATCAAACTGACCCAGCCAGCCTTATCCACGCAAATCGCGCAGGTCTGGCGACATCACAACGGTCGTCTCACAATTTCCTCAGCATCGGCAGTGCGCATCTACCGAAACAACGGCCGTTGCCTGGTCCAGCCCCAGCACGTGGTGAGGGCCCAGCGCACGCTGTGAGTGGCAACGGGCCTCCGTTCCATGGGCGATCCAGCGGTGATTCTGCTGCGTTGCCCCCGATTAGGCATAAGCATCGAGTGCTGGCTCCAGTGGCTCCATACGCCGGTTCGACCCAGTTGATCATGGGCGGCCCTAAGACACACTGGGAATAGAGACCGAGGCGATCCCCGCCCGGGGTCCATAGCTTGTCTCTGCGTATGACCTGTTCAGGAGCCTGCTGGAACTGACCTGCCTGATGCGGTGAGGCCAGTGCTAATCATGCCAACTTTATTGCTTTTTGCCCTTGTGAGAGGCCTTTAGAGCCTTTTGTCTGCCACTAGTGTGTCTGGTGGGCTGCTGGAGCCACGAGGACGAGAACCTTGGGGACAGCCTTCCTCTTCATGTTGATTGTTGATTTGATTCATCGACTGATCAATATTGCTCCGTAATGTTTAATTGTTTCGGCACCCGGCTACTCGACTGCGCTGTGAAGTCCGATGGCGATAAACCCGATGGTGATTCCTGCCGCATGCAGTATACTCCTGCAGAGCTCGTGCAGTAGTCTCTCTGTGATAGTCCCCTGGAGGCTGAAACTCATTTACTAAAGTTATACAATTACATTAAGGGGACGCTATCGCGAACTCGTACATGAACTGCGACTCTAACTCCCTGAACCCGTATCAGATCCGTGAACTCCTATCCAACGTCCGAGGCCATCCTAGACCAACTCCTGACAACTAAGCCAGACTCTGCAAATTAACAAGGTCATAGTAATGTCCCCGCTGTCGCAGCAGCTCGCCATGTGTTCCTGATTCTGCAATCCTGCCGTTGGCCAGCACGTAGATCACGTCTGCCCGCTGGATCGTACTGAGCCGGTGGGCCACCGCCAGCGTTGTTCGGCCCTGGGCTGCTGTATCCAGCGCTGCCTGCACGATGCTCTCGGACTCCGAGTCCAGCGCCGATGTCGCTTCGTCGAGGAGGAGAATCCGGGGGTTGCGCAGGAGAGCTCGTGCGATTGCGATGCGCTGCTTCTGCCCTCCTGAGAGCATGCCCCCTTTGCTGCCGACTTCGGTGTTGAAGCCTTGTCTGGGAAAGTCAGTCCAGTCATTTGGATTAGGGAGAGACATAACTAGTAGTTAACGTACGGCAGCGAAATGACAAAGTCGTAGATATTAGCGTCCTTGCAAGCAGCAATCAGGGCTCCATCGCTGACCTCCTCCGCATCCATCCCCAGAAGGATATTCTCCCTGATAGTCCCCTGGAACAGCGCGGGCTCCTGGCCAACAAACGCCAACTGCCGCCGGTACGACTGGAGCTCCAGCCCGCCGATGTCCCTGCCATCCACGCAGATCGCCCCAGCCAGTGGGTTGTAGAAGCGCTCCAGCAGCCCGATGGTCGTGCTCTTGCCGCACCCGCTGGCGCCCACAAACGCGACAAACTGCCCCGGCTGCACGCTGAAATTGAGCCCCTGCAGCACGGGTGTCTGGATGCGTGTCGGATACCGGAAGTACACGTTGCGGAACTCGATGCTCCCTTGTAGAGAGGATAGGGGGAGGACTTCGCCGCCCGTGCGACCGTGGATGCGCGGCTTGCGGGTGTACAGTTTCTTCAGTTCCCCTGCCGCGTGGGTTGCTTTGGACATTCCAGGAGCGTATGAGAAGACGCTGCCGGCCGCTTGGGCCCCGAAAATAACCTCGCTAAAGCAGACGTAGAACTTGAAGATGGAGTATTCGTGGTGGCCGAGCAGCATGCCCCCGTACCAGAACCCGAGCGCCATGCAGAAGAACTGCAGCGCCTCGGAACTCGCGTAGAGGAACGACGAGCGGAGGATCGAGGGGATGTCTGAGCGGACTTGCTGCTTTAATTGCGAGCGATAGGAGTTCAGAATGACTTGCTCCATTGTCAGCGAGACGACGGTGCGGATTGCCGTTACGGCCTCGCTGACCTCGCTCGCGGATTTCTGGTATACTGAGCGCCCGCGCGCCTGGAAGCGACTCAGGATCCAGGTTCGCAGGAATCCGCTGAGAAGGAGTAAAGGTACAGCGGACGAGCAGACAAGGGCGAGCTTCCAGCCCAGCGCCAGTGCGACCGTTAGAGACCCGAACAGGTTGACAGTGACGATCAGAAGCGTCCCCAGCGTCGCGCCGCTGATTCCAGCCAGGTTCTTGACGTCCGTCGCCAGGATAGACGTCAGAGTTCCCGGGGTGTTGTCTTCTTCGTCGAAGAACGAGATATCCTGTCCCAGGAGGACCCTGAATGTGCTGCTGCGAGCCCTGCGGATGAGCTTCTCTGCGCTGAATGCGAACAACGCCCCCTGCGAGCCGAATAGAAAGATGGTAATCAGGCCCGTCATCAGAAACATGGACGCCCAGAAGCTCGTCTCATGCTTCAACCTGTCTGGTTCGGATACTGGGATAGAGATGGCGTTGACGGCTTTCGCTAACAACACCGACTGCGCTGGCTGCACACCACCAGCAAACAGCGACAGCACCAACCCAACACCCATAATGTACTTCTCGGGCTTGTTGAAGCTGGCAATGAACTTGATCAGCGTCGGAACTTTAAACCTCTTTTCCTTGATCTGTCCCCCACCAAGGGTCAGCACGCTCTGCCGCTTATACTGTGTCAGTGGCGAGTCCATAGAGTCCGCCGTGAGATAGTCCGACTCGCCATCGTCGTCTTCGAACCACAGCGTCGCCAGTTCCTTGTCTCCTTCGCCTTGGGGCGCGCTATCTTTGATGCTCTGCGCTTGGACAAGACTGGCATAAACGCCTCCAGTCTCTAGTAACTGCGCGTGCGTCCCCTGCTCCGCGATCTTGCCGCCCATCATCACGACGATGTTATGCGCCGTTTTGATTGTGGATAGTCGATGTGCAATGACTATCGTCGTGCGTCCCTTCGCTGCCCGGTCTAGGGCTGCCTGGACCAGTCCTTCGGATTTTGTGTCCAGCGCCGACGTCGCTTCATCCAGGAGAAGGATCTTAGGCTCTTTAACGATCGCCCGCGCGATGGCAATCCGCTGCTTCTGCCCGCCTGATAGAGCAAGTGTCCCTATATTCGTCTCATACTTCTCAGGCAGAGCAGAGACAAAGTCATGCGCGTCCGCAATCTGAGCAGCCTTGATAATCCGCGTTCTGATCTGCTCGTCGGACTCGTTCTCAAACTCGGACCCGATCAGCCCATACTTGATATTCTCGTATATCGTCGCCGTGAAGAGCTGCGGTTCTTGCGAGACCAGCGAGATCTGCTGCCGAAGCCATTTCAGGTTCAGTGATTCGATGTCGTGGCCGTCTAGAAGCACATCCCCCGCAACGGGGTTGTAGAACCGCTCTAGCAGTCCGATGATGGTGCTCTTCCCTGACCCTGACGGACCGACAAAGGCTGTTGTTTTGCCCGCTGGGATATGGAGGCTGAATTTCTCCATGACGGTGACTTCAGGACGCGATGGGTATGCGTGCCGGATGTTCTTAAACTCCAGCTCCCCTGTTACTCTCGACAGGCGCTGCCCGTCCGTGGAGAGAGGGTTCAGCGGTGACTCCCTGTCTATCGTGCCGAAGATCTTGGTCGCTGCAGCGACTGCATCGGAGAAGGCCTGGATATTCGGTGCAACATTTCCCAGTGCGTATGAGCCCAGAATAATGGACATCATGATCGTCAGGATATCACCCGGCTGGACATTCGCCGAGTCGCTGACCAGAAACCTCGAGCCCATCCATAGCCCCAGCCCGTAGTTCAAATACATCACCCCGAGGATTCCAGCGATGACGAGCGCGAATGTCATCTGCACAATGCGTCCGAACCGCTCTGCTTCGCGCAGATGGCTCTCGTATTTCTTGGCCAGGGCTTCCTGCGCCCCGAATGCCACGACTGTGCGGATCGAGTTGAGGACGTTGTCTGCTATACTCCCGCCCTTGCCGTAGCACTCGATCGAGCGCTTGCTGTATATCACGGAGACGGTCGAGCCCACGCCCATGATGATCAGCAGCGCTCCGAGGGTAGATGTCGAAATGAGCGCTAGTTTCCAGTACTTGATGAAGGCGATGATGAACGCCGTGAAGAAGCTGGATACACCAGCCAGGACGAGACTGGCTTTCTCGGAAATACCGTCCTGGATCAAGTGCATGTCGCCTGAGATGCGCGTCGTGATCTCGCCGGCGCCCAGGGAGTCGAAGAAGGCGATGTTCTGCTGCAGGATGGCTGCCAGGTACTGCACGCGGATCTTCTGCGTGACGGTGTTGCCGGTGTGGACGAAGGCGAAGGTGGCCGTGCCGATGGTCAGGAACTCGCCGACGCCTAGATAGATGAAGTACTTGACGTTTTTGGTCAGGATGTCGTAGAAGTGGTCGTAGCTCATGGCGTAGGTGGCCACCTCGCGGAATGTCGATGTGATGTTGCCGAAGAAGACCTATAGAGTCAGCTATACTGTACTATTGTATGAAGTCTTTAACATACCGTGAATAAGGGCAATGCAGCCCCTCCCCCAATCGCACATAGACCCCCCAGTACAAGCAGCGCCCAGTCCCAGCGCGACGCATAGCGATAGATCTGGAAGTAGCCGACCTTGGGCGTGGGCATCCGGATCTGCTGCTCGAGGATGTCATTACTGCCATCTCTATCTCCATCGTCCTTGCCCTTGTCCTTGGCCTCCATGTCCATGTCCAAAGGGAACATCAGTGACCGTCGCGTCATCCGCATGGTGTCCATGGGCACCTCCTCCCAGTCGGCCGTGAAGAAGGCCATGCTGTCTCGGACATTGCTCGCCCTGCTTCTCTTCATGTGCCTGCTGTCGGGACGCAGGTTGCCGCTGCGATTCCAGCCGCGATTGTACTCCATCTTGATTCTTAGTGAATTGGATATGAATTGACTGTGATTGTGATTGTGACTGCGCTGTCAGCCGAGTCGATCTGCGACTATCGAAGCTAATTCCGTCTGCTATCCTATCACTGCGCTGGCATGCTGCATGCGAGAGTTAGGTCAGAGCCAGCTGGCGTGCGATACTGCGATTCGGCGTCGCCCACTGTCGCCTGTCGTTCCTGTCGTTCTTAGCTGGGCTTGGTGAGGGTATACAAGCCTAAGCCTAAGAACTGGACTGGGGTCTGGCGCAACGCAGCACAGCCCAGGAGCTCCAATGTTCCAGGCTAAGCTTCGGAGTCAAGCACAGATTACAAAAGGCAACTGGAGCGCGAGGTCGCGAGAAAGCAGCCCCCGAGAGAAAGACGAGAAAGACACTCACATTCTGACACGCCCTCCGCAGAACGGCCTGCATTCCTCTTCCAGCTCCGCTCCACCCCAGCCGGGATCAGATACAGACTCCTCCTCTTACTCCTGTCCCCCACCGAATTGTGCCGAAGCCTGTGACCGATGGGCAAGAGCCGATTGCGAGTGCGCTAGGCTTCGATGTGAAACGGTGGCCCTAGTCCCTGAGTGATCAGTCTACACGCTGCACTACGACCAGGAACCCTGCGCCCGCCGAATTATTGAGCTGTGCTGAAGGTGGATTTATTTCAATCTACTGCAAGGGTCTCTGTATCCGGGGGATTCTCGGCATTCTTTTAGAAACGTCTTCCTTCTTCTAACGCAGGTGAAACGGTGAAACAAGCCAGCTGGACACTGGCGATCACGGCAGTTGAGCCAACCTAGGTCGGTCGGGGCAGTAATAGTATTCAGTAGGTGGGCCTGTTTCAAGATCCAACGTTATCTGTCCGTAATTAATTTATCTTAACAGCAGTTCCGATCGACGAGTCCATGTCTTAGAGTCTTAGTCCTGCCGGGAGCTCTTGTCTTCATTCTGATACATGATACATCACCCCCACGAGGCTGAATGTCTGATACACACTACTCTGCATGCTGTCACTGCACTCGCCCCAACCGTCGGATTGGGCAAGCTGTGCGATTCAAGATCGAGAACTGGTCGGCCTCGCCCTGGCTTTTCGGGATCGACAGTCAGGGTGTACTGGCTGCCCATGTGAAAGGCCAGGACAGCAGTCTCAGCCCTGTTTCATGCCACAACGCCAGGAAAGAAAAGATCGTATACACTCGGCCCCGCTCCGACTAGACCCCTGACACTACTTTCTGCTTCTTCTTTTAATTTGGACAATTGCCGTTGACATCATGCCATGGCAGGTTCCAGAGACAATTCCGAGCCGGAATCGCATATCTCAAATCTCAAATCGCAAATCCCAATTCCACTTCCACATGGGTGATGTATTGGTTCGCCATGCCTTCATTTAATCTGACCCACTAAATGCTATCTGAGCACGCTGTAACCCTGAAGCCTGAACTGGTGGATGGAGTCAAACCGACCCATGGTCTTCAGCAATCGACTTGTTTTCAGCTAATATCAATCAAGTAGAAAGCCCCGAATGCGATTTTAAACCCCTCGTCACGGACACATCGATTCCCACTGGAAAGTGGAAAGTCGTTCCTGCTCTGTTGTCGCCGATCACCCCGGACGTATTATCGCTTGGAGAGCAACCAGGGAACGCAGGCCGTCGTAGCCCGGTAGCGAGACGGCAGCAGGTGTTGTACCTCGGTCGCTCAGAGTCAGAGTCAAAGCTCCAGAACCTTGAATGTACGAGGCTGCAGGTGAAGTCTGTCTGAATGGCGTCGTTGGAGGGGAAGATGAGATCGACAGCACTATTGATGCCCTCTCCCGTACCCCGGAATGTTGGTATCTTACTTGTTGTTACTGTTACCGACTTACCTGTTCCTCGGTGGCGAGTGGCGACATGCGCTGTGCGTCCTTGGATCATCATAAGATCGTCGAGTATGCGTACGGTGTCCTGCACTGGAGTGCCTGTTGATCTCGATCCCCGCGTCTGCGTGAGTGCGGAGGATAAATGAGATTCTTCAAAGTCTGGTTTACTTGATGAACTGGATATGCAAGGTCCCGCTAGAACAGATGAACAAGAGTTCAACGTCGTCTCGAGATTTCATCTAGGTAGGTAGTATGGTATAGAAGACATGGTAATCATGAATCAACAACTCCACCAAATACAGAACAGAGTACAGAACTAGTATCCCGCATATCCCCTCCTTCCCCAGTTCTTCACGGATTCGCCCTAGTAGCGCAGACGATCCTCATCCTCTTCAGTATCTTCATCTCCATCTTCATCTTATTCCGACATACAAGCGATCCGACCGCGAACCACAGAACACGAATCACAGTCCCTTCTCCTTCTTCTGCCCCAGCGCCCTCGAGGCCTGGCTATACAGCCTCGGCGCCTGCGTCTTGTACGTCGTCAGGTAGAACGAGATAAACAGCAGCAGGTACGAGCTGATAATGAACACGCCGCATCCGGCCGCGTACTCCTCGCCCATGCAGTTTCCTGCATTCGGCGCCCAGGGGAAGTACGTTGATGCGAAGTACGTGTAGGACGCGAAGTAGATGAATCCTGAATACCGTTAGCTTGTGAGACTTATCGCCGAGGATGTACCGTGATTCTGGTTTCGCGGAGAACTAAACTGGGGGAAGGGACGGGACGGACGTACCAATGTCGATCACAAACTGCGCGATCTGGAGAATGGTGATGTACCGCTTCCACCAGATGCGGATCCCGCGCGCGCTCTGGAAGTAGTACCAGTACATCACGACGTGGACGGTCAGGTTGAGCGTGATGGGCACCCAGCTGACGGACGTGCGGCCGACCAGCTCGACGTAGCACAGCAGCGCCGTTGCGCCGTGGTGGTACGTGTGCAGGAATGTGAGCGGTTTCTTTTTCAGCACGAGGAACACTGTGTCTGCCAGTTCGAGGTATTTTGTTAGGTAGTTCAGCTATACGTTGTTAGTGTGGTGAGTGTGCTTGGTGGTGGTGAAAGACGTACGTAGTAGAGGAGGACGAGTTCATCGGTCCAGCCGCCTCGTGCATCGCAAATCGCGACGAGGACTCCGTCTTGGAAGAGTGTTGGGAGGATCTGCTCGATGAAGAGCGCGAGGAGCACGCCGCTGATTGCGGTCAGGATGAAGTTGTGGATGATGAAGGGGGTCTGCAGTTTGAAGGCATCCCTGTTCTTCATGAGTTGTCGCCCTCCAAGCACCACGACGTAGTAGCTCAGGAGCGAGGCTACAGTGCCCTGCAGTGTAGTCATAGGCGTCACTCCAGGGACGAGCTCGAAATCCGACGTCGACTTGCCGGTAAGAGCCGTGAAGCCCTTGCTGAAGTGTGGCCAGAGATGGACGCCAAAGGGACGGTCGAGTGTAATCGCCATGGTCATAATCAGTGGGAAAGGAATAGTTGCAATTCAAAGGATTCTATAAGTCAATGTACTCAAGACATGCCGGCCTTATCTACATGCGAACGATGAAGGCATATAGCCCCTTGAAACCCGAACTGTAGGCGTGTAACAGCCGGCTCTGTCATCGGCTCTGTGATGCGACATCCATCGGTATTTCATTTAGACAAGGCCATGTGCCGCGCAGAATCTGATCCGTGGGTGCTCGAAACGTGCAATTGCATCGCCCATAATTGAGATGGCCAGGGTATACACCTTGGTGGAGATGCGCCACTATAGTGTCTAGTAGTGCCGCTATACTAATTCGCCGGTGGGCCTGGGACCAAATTCAAGCCGAGGCCAGCCCTACTCTAATTACCTCCGCATCGAATTCCCGGGCTTCGAACGGGATCGGTCATTAATATTGGCAAAGATCAAACGGCGGAGGTGGTTCCTCCATTGTCAATCATCCCGGCTGATTTCCCTGATGAAGCACAGCAGCAGATTACGGTCGCCCTAGGCAGAGCACGGGCTGATCTGTAACGACTAAAGCGATGTGGACTGGTCTAGTGGAAAGTGGAAACGGCATTCATTCATCAGGATTGTGGGTCTCAGCTAAGACATTCTACGCAATTTGCTATGTACATGGAAGCCAACCGAGGATCCTGCTCAGGTTGTGCGGTCCTGCAGGGCGACCTTGAGGTCTGGCAGTTCCCAAAAGGCGTAGCAGCGAGACTGTGTCGTCCAGTCTTTGACTCTGCCTACATACTGGCCGTCGAATTGGACGAAGAATGAAGACAGCGTGAGGAGGAGCATTTGTTGCGCGAAGCTGTCTAGTTAGATTTTGAAGCACCGTTTTATGGTAGAGAGACCTACTATTTGGCAATGCAAGACCGGCTACCAAGCAGGAAAGGCTGGACGGCCTCTTTCTTGTCGGTCGAGTCAGCCCTGATCCATCGCTCGGGGTTGAATCTGGCCGGGTCGTTGAAGTACTCCGGGTTGTGGTGCAGGGCGTACAGCGAGATGCCGATTTCAACCTGTAGGATTCAAAGGTCAGACCAATAATTAGAAAAGTTTAGAGTTGCACTTACACCGGCGGGCACATAGACGCCATCGACATAGGCTCCCGGTGAGACCCGAGGTCCTCCGAGCGGAACAGGGGGGTAAATCCTGAGGGCCTCTGTAATCACGGCATTCAGCCAGGGCAGTTTGCCTAGCGTTTCCAGTGAGATGTCGTCTGTGGACTTGAATTGTGTCCGCAGTTCCTCGGTGAGCCTGGCGTGTACGTCGGGGTGGGAAAGGACGAGCCAGATCGCAGCGCAGATTGCGTGGGATGTCGTGTGGAAGCCAGCAAGCATAATGGCAGAGAAGTTCTCTGCGACTTCTTCCTCGGGCAGTTGGGCTGTCTCTTGTCTCTCGAGGACCTCGACCATGATGTCGCGCCGGGTGTGTTTTGCTTTCAATTGTCTGTTTTATTAGCACGGACGCAATTCAAAACGAGGAGAGACATACTCTCGAATCAGGCGCATTCTGGCCTCCTCGCTTCTCTGGCGGATTCCCTTGCGCAGGATCTGGCGCAGCATCCACTTGATAAGCGTAGGAACACCAGAGCCCTGGAATTGGTCGCGAATCGTGGCCCAGTAGAAGATACGGGGGAGCTGCTCTGTCCAGAAAAAGGGCCGGCCTCTTTCAATACAACCGAGTGATTTGCCTACAAGCACCTCGGACACCATATCCACGGACAGGCAGTAGTAGAGGTCATTCAGGCTGATGGTCTTCCGGCCTTCGGTCCTCTGCTTGACCAGCGCATTGAAGCGGGCAATGCAGCCCTTGATCACGCCCTCATGCGCAGCCATGCATCCTGGGCTGAGTGACGGGCTGAATAGCTTGCGAACGGTGGCATGGTAGTATGGATCGGAGGCAGTGAAGATGTTTCGTCGCGAGATGGCCTTGTAGAAACCCGTCTTGAGGAAGGTGTTGCTCTTTCCAAGACCAGCGCCGTAGATGTTTCTCAAGGACTTGATGGTGTTGGTGGACAATTGGTTCGGCGCGAAGCGGACAACTCTTCCTATAAGACGATGTGGTCAGCATGCAGTGATTGAATGGGCTTCTGCGTCTTACCATAGTTGTCATGCAGGGCCTTGAACGTGAACGAACTCCTTCCAGCCAAGAAGCCTAGCTTTGTGTCGAGCTGCAGGGGTCAGCTGGGCAAAGATAGATGGTCGGTATACTCACTCCGAATAGATATCTTCCAATAATTGGCCCCTTGGCGCCTCGAATAACAGGCCCAGGCTGCAGCAATTGCAGGCAGAATATGAGGGCACCAGGAATCTACACAAGTCAGTAACAAAGACAGACAACAAGCGCTAAACATACCAGAATAAAGCTCAGGGCTGAGACCAGCAGGGTCTGGACGTCGTTGAAGTTGCTCATCGAGAGCGCATGCGGCACAGCCATGATGAGCGTCATTTTGGCAAGGAGTGTGTGTATGGCTTGGAGTTACAAGCAATTCGAAACGTCTTGGGAGGTTATATAACAAATAATGATCTATGGACTTTACTGCAGCGTACACAGTTCCAGTCGATCGGCCGATGCCACCTGTGACAGTAAGTCCACTGCCGACACTAAAACAGCCGGTACGACAGCTGAATGCCGATTACAGGTCATTGTTTCAGGCGGGACAGCAATTTGGATCTGCAGGGCGCCCTCGAAAATTGGACGATCGGATTGCGAATTTTCATATGGGCTGCTGCCGAGGAAGGCTCCAGTAACGGCCCTGCTGAAACGGCCACCGTTCTGCCCTTGTATCACGCCGTCCTGCTGTGGGGCGAACTTTATTTGGCTGGGGGACTTGGGGCCAAATTACACTTTATTTTCTACTTATCATTTATCATTCTCGCGGGGTGGCCAAAGTGGAAGTGCGCCCGCGTTGCCAGGACTAGGAGGCCCCTCAGACCCCTCAGACCCCTCAGACCCTCTTGCTCTGCATTCCCTCTCGTAATTAGATTTAATTGGTTTCAATTAGTTCCTACTCAGGGTCGCCTCGGCATTGCGGTGTCACTTTCTGAAACGCTGCCATCTCCGTGGGTGGGTAATGGGTATATCTTATCGCCAGACCCTGCTTCTTGCACCACTACAACCACCAAGCAAACATGGCGACCAGCGTGCTCTTCCTCGCTAACAGCGAGCATGGCCAGACCAATATTGTCCTCGCAATCATCCACGAGCTCCTCGTGCGCGGCGACGTAGACGTGCATCTCGCCTCGTTCCCCGTCCTCGAGAAGCGCCTAAACAAGCTCCTCCGGGACAACGAGCAGAGCTACGACGCGAAGTACAAGCAGCGCGTGCACTTTCACCCTGTTCGCGGGCCCTCAAATACTGAGATCTTCATCCGCACGGGGAAGCGCGGTGCGCACCACCCTCCGGGCTATACGGGCTCTGTTATGGGCTTCAAGTCGCTGTGCGAGGATATCTGGGGGTGGACTGAGGATGAGTATGTGGATATCTACGAGAGCTGTGTTGAGGTTATCAATGCGGTCAAGCCTTCGCTTTGCGCGATTGATTTCTTTTTCCTGCAGGGGCGCGATGCGGCGTATAATACGGGGCAGACGGCTGTCTTGTTGAATACAACTTCGCTCAGCCATATCGTGCTGGGGCTGCAGAAGAACGGCGCATGGGCGTGGAAGTACCCAATGTAAGGACGTCATCCTTCTGTTTTCTGATTCAATATCTAACTGTTTAGGCCTGGGACTGGATTCCCATACCCCCTTCCACTACATCTCATCCCCCTCAACACCATGGCCGTCATGAAGACCGCCAAAATGTACCACGGCAGCGGCAGACGGCGCGAGATCAGAGACTGGCGCATCAAGCATAAAATCCACGGGCGCTTTCCTTTCGCCGACGCCTGGATGCCCAATCGCCTGCATCTCTCGCCTGCGCTGAAAGAGCTGGACTGGCCGTTCGACGTCCCCGACAATGTCGTCGCGTGCGGCCCAATTCTGCTCCCTTGTGCCCCGGTCAAGACCCAGGATGAGGAGATGTTCACATGGCTGCATAAGGCGCCGACGGTCTTGATTAACCTGGGGACTCTTTATGCTCCGAACCCGGCTGTTGTGCTGGAGATGGCTGCTGGTGTCAAGTCTTTCCTGGACTCTCCCTCTGGTCGTGGGATCCAGGTGCTGTGGAAACTGCCGAAGCATCCTCATGACCAGGATGAGGTCTATAGTCAGTCGACCACGCCGCTGCAGAAAGAGCTAGATAGTGATCAGGTTCGCATCCTGTCGTGGTTTGAGGTCGAGCCGCTGGCGATGCTGGAGACAGGTCAGATCGTGTGCTCTGTTCACCACGGAGGCGCGAACTCGTGGTATGAGGCTATACAGTAGGTATTGTCCAGCCACTACAGGTATCGTGCTAACAGAAGTAGAAATGGAGTCCCCCATGTTGTGCTCCCCGCATGGCAGGATTGCTACGAAAATGCTGCTCGCGCGGAGTGGCTAGGCATTGGTGTCTACGGCAACAAGACCAGGGCGCCTGATATCAGCGGAAACGAGATGAGCAAGGCTCTGATCAAGGTTCTCGGTAACAGAGAGTCCTACCTGAAAAAGGCCGCCGAGTTGCAGAAGCTGTGCCAGAAGAAGGAGGGCCGTATCCAGGCCGCTGAGAGGATTGCAGATCTCGCTGCTCGGCCGGACAAGAGCATGATTGCTGTTCCTGAGCCCAAGGAGGATGATCCCAAGATTTCCAGGATTGAGAATGGCTCCGGGGTGACCCTGGAGACTATCACGTCAAAGAGCGCAACTACCAAGACTACCAAGTAAGCCTGTATCCTTCCCAAATGTAAACCGTCCATATTAACGAATGCAGGTCCATTTTCCGCCGAATCGCTGAGATCCTGGCTGTCACCTTCATCTCCAACAGCTGGCTCATCCTGCCCATCGCAGGCTACTCCCTGCTGCTCGTCCCACATATCAGAATCCTCGCCCTCCTCTACATCATCCACATCAAGTTCCTCTCCAACGCACACAAAACCACCTCGCGCTCGCGCAGCGAATGGTTCCGCTCCTCTGCCCTCTGGCAGCTGCACGCCTCATACTTCCCTATCAAACTATACCGCTCCACCTCCCTCTCCCCCCGCAAGAAATACATCTTCGGAGGACACCCCCACGGCATCGCCTGCCACGGCCTCGTCGGCGCCTTCTCCGCTAACCCTGCCGGCTTCGAGGAACTCTTCCCCGGCATCAAAAATACCATGCTCGTCAAGGACGCTATGTTCACCACCCCGCTGCTGAGAGAGTACCTGTTCTACCGCGGCCAGAGCGGCGTCAGCCGCGACTCTTGCATCCAGCATCTCACGCGGGGCGGGTACGATCTGCGCGGAATGGGCAAGGCAATCACCATCAGCGTCGGGGGGAGTCGGGAATACCGCATTGCGAGACCCGGCACGATGGGCATCGTGATTAAAATCCGCAAGGGGTTTATTCGGCTTGCGGTTGAGACTGGCGCGGATTTGGTTCCGGTGCTTGTCTTTGGGGAGAATGATTTGTTTGCGCCGATGGATATTGACTCTTTCTCGGTTAAGGGGTTGATTGCCTGGGCTTGGGAGAAGGCTGTTGGGCATAAGGTTGCGTTTTCCCTGGGCAGGTTTAGTCTGTTTTGTCCGTTTAGAAGGCCGTTGAATGTGGTTGTGGGCAGGCCGATTGAGGTTAAGCAGCAGCGGTTTGATATTCAGGATGAGTATGTGGAGGAGCTGCAGGGGCGGTATGTCGATGAGCTGAAGGCGATTTGGGCGAACTGGAGGGATACTTTTGAAGCTGATGCGTCGGTGAAATTTGAGATTGTTGAGTAGATGTGTTTATATGACTGCTTCGTGTCTGGAACATGAGTCTATAATAGTTACGTTATGTATCAAATTGCAACGAGACTATATAATTGATATCTAATGGTCAATACGAATAACAACCTTTGAAAAATGCTTCTTCTCCTTCAACCGTCTATACGCATCCTTTGCCTCTGAAAGCTCGAAGACCACATCGTCCACCACCGGGACAATCCCCTTCTCATCAATCCAGCGCACCATCTCCTTGGCCTGGTTCCGAGTACCAGCCAGTATAGCACGCACGATGCAGGTGTGCATAAAAGCCGCAAACAGAGGCACCACCTCAGCAGCGCCATCCCCAACATGCCCTACCACAAGGATGATCCCATCCACTCTGATAGCAGCCAACGAGTGCGGAAACGTCTCATTGCCCGCGACGTCGACGACGAAATCAAACCCTCTTCCATCCGGAGTCAGCCCTCTCGCCTCCTTCCCCCATCCCTCCGCGTTGGTCCGGTAATTCACTACACCAGCCGCACCCAGCGCCCTAAGCCGCGCCGCCTTCTCCTCACTCGACGTCGTCGCAACAACATTCGCCCCGGCAGCAACAGCAATCTGCAACGCGGCAATACTCACCCCACCAGTCCCCTGGACAAGCACCCAAGACTCGGGGCCGACTTCCCTCCCCTTGAGTCCAAAGAGCGCATTCCACGCCGTAATCCACGTACAAGGCAGCGTGGCCGCAGCTAACCACCCAATCGACTTGGGCGCACGCACAAGACCCGCTTCAGGGAAGACGGCCCAAGACCGCAGTGTCCCGTCGGCGCCCTGGCCCAGACATTCAACGGCAGCGTCAATCCCGGGGAGTGCGTCGTCGCCGTGCGTGGAGTTGAATGGGGACGCTACGTGTGTCACCACGTGGTCGCCCTTTTGAAACTCGTGGACTGAGCTGCCCACGGCTTCAACTGTGCCAGCGCCGTCGCAGCCTGGAACTAGGGGCGGGGTGATGGGGCCGTTTATGCCCTGGACGTCAGTTAGAGGGTGGACGGATAGTGGAAACGAGGTATGTTGCAGGGCTGATACGTACCTTCGGTCCGGCAATTACCAGTTCTCGGTAGTTGAGGCTGGCGGCGTGGAGCTTGACCAGCACGTCTTTCGGGCCGAGGTCTTGGGGTGACGGGATGGTGAGACCTTGTTGGTATTCGAGTGAGGTCTCGAAGCCTTCTTGTCCCGTTAAGATCCATTGTCTGGCCATTTTGGTTTATGTGTTTCAGAAAGTAGAGTATGGGAAGTTGTGAAGTTGTTGATACCTGGACAAGCTGGATGAGAGCCACCTTTTTATATTGCTGGCCAAGCAAGAAGCTGGTGTTCGATTGAATCTGATATTCCTAATGGGGAAAATCAGTTTGCTGCCCTTTATTCTCGTGTTGGATGACGTATTTGTGTTTAGAAAGCAGTCTATGCAAAACAACATGACAGTCCCCCCTCCATCTCCAGCTGCTCATCTCATTTTCCCGATTAGGAAAATCAGATCTGCGGCCCGGATTGTGGAGCGTAATCTAATCCCTGGTTGGCTGACCTCTCTACGCCAGGCCAGATAAGGTTTAGCGGAGTACGGTTGATGTCTTAATCCTCAAAAAATTCATGGCGATGTTTGAAAAAATTCAATTCTCGCATTTGTAATCCGACAGTCCATCTGACAAAGTCATAACTCACTCAAGCCTTTGGTAAGGAGACTGCACATCAATAATGGCCGCCACGTCATACAACTCCCTCCACAATGCCCTAAACTGTGGCATAAGACCCATATCACCCTCCAGGGCCCTCTTCTCCAACAAACTCAACGGCTCATTCCATCCACGATTCTGCATCCACCTTACCGATCTCGTCACCCTATCTACAAACCACGCTCGTACATCCGAACCCTGCTCAGCAGCAACTGCCCCGACCATAAGTTGGTACGAGGTCAAGTCCATATACGGGCAATGTCTGATCGGGAAGTGGGATCTTCTACCTTTCAGCTCGCTGGCGAGGAGTGTCAGATGAGCCGGCGACTTGGTTGGCCAGAGGAGATGTAGTACAAGTTCGACTGCCCGTGCGGCGGCGTCGATGTGGACATTGTCTGGGCTTCGAAGGGCGCGGGCTTGATGGTGTAGCTCGGCCAGCGGCTCTTCGATGACTTCGGCGATGGAGATTGGGTCTAATGGATTCTGGTGATGGCAGTTGATTACCCACCGTAACTGCATCACGTTATCGCAGATGGAGGACAGTTTGGTGATTTTGCCATCATGGTATTCCCGCAGTGCGTGGATGAGCTTTGGATGCCACGCTCGCGGGAAGCCAAAGATGCTGTTTACCGAGTCCCTGCTCACTAGTCAGTGATGGCCATTCAGTCCGGATTATGTGTACACACTGTACGATAAGATCTATAAGCCATGATGGCAGGCCCAGTGGGTCTCTCGACTCCCGATCATTGATGATCTGTACAAGCCCTTCTATATGGATCTTCCAGGCAATATCATCGCACGCCAAAGCTGCGCCAAACACCATCGTGATGACTGCGCCAAGAACAGCATCTGGACGAGTTGATATCGATGCAATGCGCTCTTTGAGGAGGTTCACAGCTATATAGGAGTGATGATCGGCCTGTGACTGCCAGGAGTATTCCGGCGACCAGTGCCGTACAGCAACGGCCATTGTGGCCTCGACCAACACCGGTTCCGACGTAAAGAGTTTAAACCAGAGTGCTTCACGAGGGTTGTATGGATTGCGTCTTCCTTCGATGAATAGTAGCTCCTGCAGCTTGTCGACTGTAGAATTTAGTCACAAACCTTAGTCTGGGAATATGCGGAGCTTACGGGTATCCTGTGACGGAGCTAAATGGGCCGGTATAAGAGTCAACGCACTATCACACATTTTATCACTGGGTATGTTTGTTTTTTCTTGCTTTCTTTTGGCTTTTGGCTCATTTTCGGGCTCCCTGCCTGTCAGCCGCTGGCGTCTTTTGGCAAAGTTGGTCCTAGTGATATGCGCCCTCATCTCCTTCGCAGCCCGGCCAGACAAACTCGACGCCCCAGTCGTGTTCAGAAAGGTCAAATCCGAGCATTCCATTTTGTGTGTGATTATCACGTTTCGAACCGCAATTTAATCAAGCTTAACCCGGTGAATCAGACAGGCTGGGGCTCGCGTCAGCATCATCAACGGTGCTCAGCCCGATTAATAATCCACTTTCTCCGGTACTAACTAACTTAATAACCAAATTATAGTATATATTCCCCGTACTATAGCAGGTCCATTCGCACAGCTCTACAGTTTATCGTGGCAACGGAAAGCCATGTTAAGCCCCTGTTTTCACACTTCAATTCTCGTCAACAATCTTATTCTTCGGTATTCTGGCAAAAGCTGTACAAGAACGCCTTTGGTTCTAATACGAGCCCACCGCAGGAGCGCGAAGTGAGCCGCGAAAGAGGCTCGAGCGTATTGAAGTTACCGGATACCGAACTGCCTTTATACTTAATCGTTAGTATACTATCTTGGCTACCGTCAGTGTCCGAAAAGCGGAGCATATCCCCATTTTTGTGAACCTCTTTTATAGTATAGATCCATGTAATAACTTGCTTGTTCGGACGGGGATGGCATTGGCTGTGTTCTGTTGCTGAGCTGCCTGCAACCTTGAGGTATCTACAGCCCTGACTATGCTGCGGAGAAGCGATGGTAGCTGCAGATTAGGCAAGCCATCAAGTCGACTCTCTATTCTCTAAGTAAAGCAGACCAAGGCAGTATCAAACAAGGGGCATACCTTGGGTGATGGGACAGTTCAGGATTTTGTTGGTTCAGGTTGAGGTTCGCTTCGAGATTGCATGTACATTTAGAGACTTGGTTGGTTCGTATTGCTTGAGCGCAGTGGGCGTTCAACCCCGCATCTACTGGCGCTTAACCAACATTGTCCAAGTGCTCTATATTGCTTTATTCTATATTTCTCCGTTGCCAGGTACTATTCCCTGTTGCAGTGCGGCGACCCTGTAGAGCAGCCTGTCGTGCATATTTAAGGCTTCTCTCCTTTTTTCTTTCTTCCTCCGCCCATCTCCCCATCTCCTTCCCTCATGGATTCCTACAAAAGCTACTTGGACAACGAAGACTATAATGGAGAGGAGTGTCGCTTAGCCGTTCGCGGTCAACTCATTCCTAAAGCTCTCGGCGAAGATACTACGCAACTGTGCGTTGTCCGTGGCATCCGCTACCATGCTGGCTATGCAACTGAGCTTCGTGGGTTGCTGCCCATTTTTACTCGGGCTCTAAATGCGCGCGATATCATGAGCAACAAAGTCCCTGATATGAGTGGCCCTGATGAATTTCCGTACTGTATTTGGTACCCTGAAACCGCATCTGAAGCAACCTACCGCGCTCTGGCCCTTCGATACCCCCAGATGAAGTACCAGATCGGGAGAGCCTGCGCCGTGGCTGGATATGTCGGCCTTTTCAGCGAGCTTGGCCTCGTTCCCGAGTGCCATATTGCTGAAGAAGCGCGTGAAAGCCAGCAATGGGAAATCTACAATGCCATCATGAAGGCTGACGTTCGTTATAACGCCATGGATGATTACACACGGACTGTCTTCAATCAGCCATCCAAGGGCTACCTGAATGGCGATACTGCTGTGCAATCATACCTGGACATCAAGACCGAGTTTAAAGCCCCGCCCGACTGGGACGACTTCGTTATGATCAGTAATCGAAGGAGAGGTTTCTTCGACATCGCGGAAGACGATCGCATCGATGAGTTCACCTCCGAACCACCACCTACCGAAGACGATGTGAGCCATCTTCTCTATACGCCACTTCCCGCCGATTTTCCCACGCTGAATAAGGACGTCTTGATTCTAATGGCCGCCTATTACGGTGATGTTGATCGGTATTCGCGCCTGCGTCGGCCCCGTCTCGTCCTGACTGAGCTGGATTGCGTTGTGCGAGGAATTTACCACAATTCTGTGTTTGCTAAATGGTGGTCCCTCCAGGAACCCTCCTTTCTTTCCCCATGGGTGCAAAAAGCAACCAATGCCCGCTTTATTATGAACAACGATCTCTCGCGGATGACGCCAGAAACAAGGCTACTCCCATACTGCATTTGGTATCCATCGGTCCCACATCCTTCAACTTGCAAGGAGCTTTTCCGCCGTCTGCCGTCTATGAAGCCAGCAATCGCAAGAGCCTGTATTCTGGCTGACTACCCCGAAACCTGGGACTTCCTAGACGTGGACCCAGATGAAAATCTGACGATGGATGCACGCCAGAGTCACAACCCCAAGTACCTTCGAGATCTCGAGTCGAAGCTTCCAGAGCGTGGATGTCCCCAGTATCCACGAGGCTACACACCATCAGAGACCAAGGCCATTCCTCGTCACTACATGTTTGAGCCTACCTTAATCGGGATGATAAGCCCAAACGTCACCTTGACCCCAAGTGCCGACATTCAATCTGGTGTCCCGTACAACGGGCGGTGCGTAAGCATGGCTCGCACTGAGCTCACTGTCGGCCTTCCTGACGAGCTCCAGAAGCTAGCTAAGGAGCTTTGGGGTAGGGATTACACTGCCATTGACTTTGATGACAAGTACTATGCATCTTTGGCAAGCAAGGGTGAAAGATAGCTTCTTTTGGGGGTACTAAGTATAGCGTGATAATTTCGCTGACTGGACAATGCCTACAAGTAATAATACCATCTAGCAACTACCAGTATAGTATCACTATAGTCTTTTCCATGTAGCATTTCCCTCGGATTCTCGAGTCCGATGCTTGGTTTGCTGCGCAGGACTGCAAATTTCCCTATTGCAATTTTGTTTCTTCTACTCCGTGATCGAAGCGCACTGGCATAACACCATTACGATGTTTTCCTTATGCCAAAACTAGTACAAATAACTAACATAGGTCAGCTTCATTAGACTGCTCGAAACCAGTCGAGCTATATCACCCACACAGCATCAGCATCCAAACCAGCTATTTCATGTTTATGAATCCAGCTCTCGTATACCGTCCCAGACGTTCCTGATTTTGAAAAGTGCCCACTTCCGTCACACACAAGGACTCCGTACATCGCGGGCATACCCTAGTGTAATGGACAACGAAGTCCTATGATAATTTGAAGCTATGGATTATCGATAGAAACTGCAAGCTTGGCTGCAAAATCTCATCGGTTCCAATCTATTCGATAAAAATATATTAACGATTGGGGAAATTTTGATCTTCGGGCTTTCAAGGCAGTACAGTAGGAGTATTGATCGCAATGATGTTGAACTATATGTCTCCAAACAACGCCTATTAATTGACTGGTCCCACCCACCATATCCACTCAATATTATTATTTATCTTCAATTCACCACGTCCATATATGCAATCTACCCCCCCCCCTTCTATAACTCCATATTTCATTTCTCTTGCTCACTGAGAAGCGGTAGAGGCGAACGGTGTCACATGACCAACCGGTCGGCGTTTCTCCGAGTGCAGATTCTGCCACTCGCCACCGCCAGGAACCAGAGTGTTGATCCGTGGAATCCACGCCACTGGTTCCGTGGAGTCTTCAGCCATTCCCCACGATGGCGCCTGGTTCTGCAGTGGGGGCAATGTCGCCCTCGAAGCAGCCATGGGCGAGAGCATAGTGGAAGACTGGAAGACGAGTATTAAGTCTATTGACGGCAGAAAGTTCGTGGCGGAAGTTAGTATTGCAGAGCCTGGATCGGTCGGTCAGGTAAGCACCGGGATGTCTGGGACGCCAAGATGGGCGAGATTGCCTTTCCTGAAGGATTGAGCATCCGGGACTAGGGATCGGTGGATCAGGATTCAGGAACGGCGAGGTGGCAACAAACAGTCCTTGTGAGTTGTGCAGAATCTGACTACACAGTAACTCCTTTCGCGAACTCACCGAATTTCTCGAGAGTGACCGGCTTTTCTTCCATAGACTGCATATCTATCGATACTTGTCATCCACCAGCGATACTTCATTGGCGCCAATGACGCGTCTTAGCCAGCTTTTACGCGGTCTGGTGGAGGTTTCGTTTGGTTACAAAATGCCTGGCGGGTGATATATCGCCGTTATCGCCGTTGGACGGGAGACTGCGAGTTATAATATTGGACTACGGTCTACGAATATTGACAGGGCGCATGCCTTGTCTACGTAAATTTGCTTAGTCGGATGAGTCCCGAACGCGAGGCCGGTCAACAGTGCCTCTCCTGCGAAACAGAAGCCGCTTTCGCGCACGTTTCAACCCTGCGCGGGGCTGTGTTCTGTTCCTGGGCGATGCGAACTGCGGGCCGAGTCCGTATGTGTTGGACGATCTGCCGGAGTAGCTTCGGGGATATCTCGGTTGCGTCGGCAGTTACGGCGTACGAGAAGCGTAGTGCATGTCAGATTGCTTAGTTGCGCTTGAATGTGGTCCTATTCGGGCACATCTCGGACACTTAGTGCAGGTGTGTAAGCATGAGAGGGCGATACGGAGATGGAGCGTAAATAATTGCTGTTTGCATCTCGACCCATGAGCCAGGCAAGGCCCGATTTCCCAGTTCAAGAATGTAGTGGATGGAGTGAGATTTTTCATCCCGTGTTGGCTGGTAGGTGGAGATATCATCCGGGCTGGGTGCGGCTTGACTGGTCACTGGAGAGGCAATCGGGTTCTGAGGTGGATTGTTTGCCTTTTATGTTACGGCGTCGGGTGAATAGTTGATTAATTGCAGGGTGTAAAGTTAGTATATTAGGCCGGTCCCAATATAGAGCGCGCCATCGCTTTGTTTTGAAGGCTGCCAATGTATCAGAGGCAGCCGGAAAGGGAATATGCTTTGCACGAAGCTTGCTCTTGACAGCCAGGAACGCAGTCTGGACCGCTGGCCAAGCTGCAACACAGCGAGCCACCTAATGGACTATTGGGTTGTCCCTGCAGCCGAGAACCCAATTCACCAGTCGAACCCGGAGCCTGGAGTGACAGATCACACCACAGACGATAGCTCTCCAATGCCTCCCGGCAGATTTGCAATTCAGCGCACCGTGCACAGAAACAGCAGCTTTGGTATATTATTAGCGAGGCACGAACCTCTCAGCGCGCGGGAATCCAGGTGTCGTGCTGGACACGTCGCGCGCAGTGCAGAGTAACTGCATGGGAACCAGGGGTGGCCGTAGGACATTGCGCACTCGTATAAAGCAATGAGATGGAAGCTCGAGATGACGAACTGCTGGTAATCTCCCGACAACCCTTTCTGTGCTGCGCTGCTTTCTTGTCCGCCGCTCACTGTGTGTCAACACCTGGTAGGTAGATCGACCACACAATGGCAGCCCTGTGGTTTCAGATAGCTGCCTTAGCGGCCTTGGCTGTGTCTGTGTCATTGGCGAGGAACATTTCTCCGAGTCCAAGTCACCAAGACACGGTTCAGTCGCTTCCTGCGTGCACGGAGTTGAATACCAGGAAGTCGTGGTAAGTTCCCCCTGGGGAAATTGTGGACTGTGCAAGCACGGTAACCGGAGTAGGAACGCGTTGACAAATCTGGAGAAGCTGGGTAAGTGAGACGATCTGGCTACCTAATTGGGCAAACTAGACGGCGAAGAGTTGATTGACTGACGAGTGACGACCGCGAGCGAAGAGTATCTGCGGGCCGAACGATGCCTGATGCACCACCCACCGCTGCTTGGGACGGTCGAGGACGCGCAGACACTCTGGGACGAGCTGCACCACGTTCACATCTGGCAGGGCAACTACATCCATTTTGTTGGGCATTTCCTGCCGTGGCATCGCTACCTCGTGCGCACCCACGAGGTGCTGCTACAGACGCTGTGCGGGTACAACGGGGCGCAACCGTACTGGGACGAGCTTGCAGATTATGAGTCAGCTCCACTACACGAAGCGGCGATCTTTGACCCGGTGTTTGGCTTTGGCGGAAACGGAATTGGTGGTAAGCACAGAGTTTAAGCTCGCGAGACTTGTCCTTGGACCCCTGCTGGCCTGACATGCATTGAGTTTGTTGCTGACGCGTTGATGTTGATGCTGATGTTGTGTGGACCAGATGACGCTTGTGTTCGAGACGGCCCTTTCCGCGATACCACCCTGCACATCCGGGCTCACTCGGCCAACACCGACTACTGCCTGAGTCGCAACTTCAGCCAGGAGAACTTCGCCTGGGCTCGCCGGAGCAACATCGAGGACTGCTTTGCAGAGCCTAAATACGAGGAGGCCTGGGCATGCTACAACACGTATCCGCACTCGGCGGGGCACGCAGCGGTCGGGGGCGTGGTGAGACAACCCTGATGAATTGCGGAGATTCTGTTACTTAAATGCCGGAATTTTTCCGGGGACGATGGAGATGGACGGGCTAACCCGGGTCTTGGTGTTATTCTAGATGTTCGACCCGACCGAGAGCAATGGCGACCCGATCTTCTACCTTCACCACGCCTACCTGGACCGGCTCTGGTGGCAGTGGCAGCTGGCGGACCAGCCGGGCAGGTATTCTGACATTGGGGGCGTAAATGTGCCGCCGCAGGAGACACTGGACACGGTTGGCTTGTCGCCACCGAGTGCAACGCTGGTGGATTATAGCGGTGACCCGGGCAATCAGACCACCCTGGCGCATGTCCTGTGGGTGAGCGGCATCCTGCCGAACGTGACGGTTGGGGAGGTGATGGAGCTTGCAGGGGATGTCATTTGCGCGATATACGAGTGAGGCCCAAACCTTGGATCTTCCCCAGGTTACCACATCGTGTGTAATTTGACGTGAGGTTGGGGAACATGGAGAAGGTGGACCGGGCTGGAGAAAAGTTCAAGTAACAGAATTTGCTATCTGCACCTTATCTGGGTGGGCGCCTTTCCCTGGGCCCATTGCTGTTTTCCTCGTGCTTCCAGAACCGCCGAGCCACCCGCCCCTAGCCAAGTCCGGCTAGTGCAGGGCGCACTGTAGACTCATTGGCCGGCGCACCCGATAAGCCCCTCGTAAGCGGCCAGCCAAGTGCGCGCCACAACGCTTGTTAGTCACAGAAACTGAAGCTGTAGCCAATCACCGCCGCGCTGACTCGAGGTGGCCAGTCTTTCCCTTTTCGGACAGCAAAATCCGGCAGCGGTTTCCACACTTTCCACACTTTCCACTCAACGTTACACTTCTCGCGTGCACGCCAGATTCTCTCTTAATATCCTCATCTTCCCTCTCTCTCCCCCTCACTGCTTCACTCCTCCATCACCCCCCAACCTCTCCTGCCTCTCCGTCCTTCCACTCGCCTCACTCGCCCCCAACATGGCGTCCTCTACAGATATCTCCGACATGGAGGGCAAGAAGGTCGCCTTCCCTGCCGGCGAAAAGCCCGCAGACTCCAACCTGCCGCAGTACGATGGCGACCTCGTGGCGGAGATGAGCGAGCGAGAGAGGACCGTCTACGAGCACGGTGTTGAGAAATTCAACCGCCTGGGCTGGAAGCGACTCACGATCGTTCTCATTGTCGAGGCCATTGCCCTCGGTAGTCTGTCTCTTCCCTCCACTTTTGCCACACTCGGCATGGTCGCTGGCGTCATCTGCACTGTCGGCCTCGGAATGCTCGCGATCTACACATCATACGTTGTCGGCCAGGTCAAGCTGAAATTCCCTCTCGTCCACCACTATCCCGATGCCGGGAAGCTGCTCTTCGGCCGATTTGGTCCCGTCATGGGCCGCATTGGCTTTGAGGTGATCAATTTCATGCTTATTCTGCAACTGCTCTTCTTGACCGGCTCGCATACGCTGACCGGCGCCATCGCGTGGATCGACATCACCCAGAGCGGCATCTGCTCTGTTATTTTCGCTGTTGTTTCTGCCATCATCCTTTTCCTACTCGCCGTCCCCCCCAGCTTCACTGAGATGGCGATTCTCGGCTACATTGACTTTGCGTCTATTATCATCGCCATTGGTATCACCATCATCGCCACGGGTGTTGAGAGCACCAATGCCCCCGGTGGCCTCGCTGCTGTGGAATGGTCTGCCTGGCCCAAGGAGGGCACAACCTTTGCTGATGCATTCATCGCCCTGACCAACATTATCTTCGCCTACAGTTTCGCCATGTGCCAGTTCTCCTTCATGGATGAAATGCACACCCCGAAGGACTACGTCAAGTCTATCTGGACGCTCGGTCTGACCGAAATCGTCATCTACACCGTCACTGGAGCTGTTGTCTACGCCTTTGTTGGTCAAGAAGTCGAGAGCCCTGCGCTTCTGTCTGCCGGCAGTCTGATGAGCCGCATTGCGTTCGGTGTTGCTCTGCCCGTCATCTTTATCAGTGGATCTATCAACACCGTCGTTGCGGGACGTGTTGTCCACGGCCGCATCTTCAAGGACTCCCCCATCCGCTTCATCAACACCACGATGGGCTGGGTTACATGGCTGGCCATCATTGCCGTTGGCACCGTCATCGCCTTTATTATCGCTGAAATCATTCCCTTCTTCAATGACTTGCTGTCTATTTCCTCGTCACTCTTCATCTCCGGCTTCACCTTTTACTTCCCTGCTCTCATGTGGTTCATGCTCATTCGCGAGGGCCCCTGGAACTCGCCCAAGAACCTGGCCCTCGGCGCGCTGAATGTGGTCTGTTTTATCATCGGTGTTTTGACTCTCGTGGCTGGTACCTATGCGAGTGTCAGCGACATTGTAAGTTTTGACATTCGCCTCCTTTTTCGTCCAATGGGAAACATTGCTAATCATTTTGTTTCTAGATCGACAAGTATAATACGGGCTCAGTCCGGGGTGTCTTCAGCTGTGCTAAGCCCAACTAAGTTATGATTCTGCTGCATTTACCATGTTTCTAAGAGCGTGTTGATGCATTTTCTCCTGGTGCTTCACGGAGTTCCATTCGACGTATATTTTATTAGCAGGCTGCCGGCCCAGAGTGTATAGTACTGCATTTCAATTCAATTTTCAACAAGTCACCATGCATGATGCCTTGTAGCACGTGGCATGATATTTATATTATCTGACAGCTCAAGCATGTCAGTGTTATTAAATTACTTTTATTCCAACTTTTCTCCGGAAATATCCTCCCTCGAAATCCCACTCCTCTCACACATAGCCCTAAATATCCCATCCCCCCTCTCCCAAAGCCTCAACGGTGAATCCATCTCCGCGATGGACCCCTGATCCATAACACAAATCCGATCGTAGTGAATAATCGTTCGCAGCCGGTGCGCAATACACAGCAGCGTCTTCCCCTGGAATCCCCGCGCCATTGTTTCCTGGATCTGCTGGTCCGTCGCAAAGTCAACAGACGACGTCGCCTCGTCGCAGATGATTATCCTCGCGTTGCGCACCAGTGCACGCGCGAGGGCCATCAGTTGCCGCTGACCAAGCGAGAATGTTAACCCTTCTTCGTCGACGGCGGTGTCGAGTGTTAATTTCGTGCCGGTGCCGGCACCGGCACCGCTGTCTTTGATTTCTGGATCCAGATCCAGATCTGGATTCGAATTTGAAGCTGGGGTTGAGGTTGAGGGAGAGTCAACGAGGCGCGCCTGCCGTAGGGCATCCCATAGTTCGAGATCGGTGTGTTCGTTGAACGGATCCAAGTTGGAGCGGATACTACCGCGGAAGAGCGTTGGGTCCTGTGGGATAATCGCGAGTCTGGAGCGGAGGTCTTGCAGGCCGATCTTCGCGATGTCGACGTCGTCGATTGTGATCGTTCCGTCTGATAGCTCTGTTAGGCGGAACAGCGCGGACATGATGCTTGACTTTCCGGCGCCGGTGCGCCCGACTATCCCGATGCGTTCGCCGCCGGTTATATTCATGCTGAGGTTCTTGAGGACGAGGGGGAGGTTTGTGCGGTAGCGCATTGCGACGTTGGAGAAGGTGATTTGGCCGGTTTGTGGCCAGGTGGGCGGGACTTGGGTGGATGTGTGCAGGGGTGCTTCCTCTTCGAGTTGTGTGCCGTAGTAGTGTAAGCGTTCGGTGGCGTTCATGTTGTTTTCGACCTCGGCGAGCTGGCGCACGGTGAATTGCAGCATTTGGGCGATGGCGAGGATGTAGCTGAGTACGAGACCGGAGATGCTGGGGGAGACGTCGAAACGGGATGTTACGACGAGAATGCCCGTGACGAAGACGAGGAGGACGGCGACGGCATCGAGCCGCGTGCTTAGCCAGCGCTGGTTCGAGAAGGTGAGAAAGTAGGCACCGTTCATGAGGTCGATGGAGGAGCGGAGACTGTCTCGGAATTGGTCTTGGACGCCGTATGCGCGGATCGAAGCTGCGCCGGCGATGGCTTCGCTGAAGCGGGCGTAGACGGCCGAGCGGAGGAGGGATTCGTGACGCTTGAGCTCGCGCGCTGACGCCCGGTAATAGTTACTGGACATGAGGAAGAGGATGAACAGTAGTGCGAGGGCAATGGCGAAGTAGTAGTAGAAGACGATGATGAGGATCATAACGGAGATGATCATTGTGATTGTGATGGCGTACATGCGCATTGCGTCGCAGAGCTCGCTGTCCATGACTTGGATGTCCTTGGAGAAGCGATTCGTGATACGGCCGAGAGGTGTAGTATCGAAGAAGGACATAGGCGCACGCAGCACCCGGGTCATAGCGAGCTGGAGCATCGTCCTGCTCGCATTCGTCCCGGCCGTAGTCATGTAGGTGGAAAAGGCAAACATCGATATGGCGGTCCCGGCGCCTAGAGCGGCGTAGATTCCAATGTACTCCCCTGTCGAGAGACTTGGATAGTGATCCGACGTCCAGTAGGAGAGCCACAGGTTCGACCACACGCTGACGACGTTGGATAGAGCGAGGAGGAACAAGATGGCAACAGCATTGAAGTATCCGAAGCGGCCGGAGGCTCGGATGTATGCTTTCCACACAGCCCACCCTACCGAGTCAGTGGCTTTCTCTTCTCGTTGCATCAGGGCAGGCGCGGGTTTGGCGGGCTTCTGTTCGACCTCCTTCTCTGTGTCAATTTCTACTTCTGCGGCGGCTTCTTCCGCATCCTCTTTGGTGTCTTGCGAAGCCGTCGAGATGAGAGCTTTGAAAACCTCGTTGTCGCGAGAAAGCTCGTCAAATGTCCCGACGGAATGTATGCGTCCTTCGTCCATGACAACGATGCGGTCGCAGCGACTGAGCACATGGAGTTGATGTGTGGCGAGAATCCGGCAGCGCCCTTTGAGCAAGCCACAGATAGCCTTGTCCATGATATGGCGGCCAACATGGGCGTCGACGGCGGACAGTGGATCGTCGAGGAGCACCAGCCCAGCATTGAAGTAGATGGCGCGGGCGATATTCAGCCGCTGTTTCTGTCCTCCAGAGATTGTAATTCCACGCTCTCCAATCTCGGTCATATCACCGTTGGGCAGGATTTCGAGGTCGGGCTCCAAGGCGCAGGCCTCGATAACCTGGTCGTACCACTCCTTGTTATAGTCTCGGCCGAACAGGATATTACTTCGAAGGGGTGCATTTTGGATCCAGGTGTACTGAGGACAGAATGCACGGGACGTGCTCAAATGAGCAGTGCCATCAGTTAGACGCATGTCGCCGGCCAAGGCAGACAGCAGAGAGCTCTTTCCAGAGCCAACAGTGCCAATTACAGCGATAAGCTCGTCTCGTTGTATATCCAAAGTCAGTTCGCGTAGTTGGAATGGCTCCCCCGACTCGCCTGTGGGTTTCTCAGTGGGATCTTGCTTTCGTTTCTCGAGACCGGCCTTCTTTTCTGCCTGATCGCCTTCCTTGTCTGCGGCCATGCGTTCCCAGGTGAAAGAGGCACCATCCATTTTGATAGCTTCGGACATGTTCTCATCCCGCTGTATATCATCCTGCTGCTCTTCCGCCGCGATGAACTCCTGAATGCGGTTTAGGGCCGTCCAAGCATCGGTGATCTGGCCAATGACCAGAGGAAGCAAATTGAGTGGTAATCGGAGCGAGTTGAATAGGGCCAAAGACGAAAAGATCGGGGCGGGATCCAGGGTATGGTTCGACAAAGCATAGGTGATGAATGCCAGCATGGACGCAAAGACAGGGATTGCCATGGAAATACACAACATACCGTTTCGCACTGCTAGCAAGGTTTGGACAGACCGGATCTCCCGTCGGCGAATCTGCTTTAGGCGATCCAGGAAGCTGCTCTCCCAGCCAAAGAACTTGACGAACCGCACGCCCTGCAGGATTTCCTGCGTTAAAGAAACACGCTGGTCGGTCAGCTTGTTAATGCCCCCGCGTAGTTTGAACAGGAAGCGTGCGGCGTAGGTGAGAAGTGGGATTCCAATGACTATCAGGGCATATCCTGCTAGAGAGCTGTAGCCAAGATTGACCAGGAGCAGGACAAGGGTGAGGATGATAGAGATCGGGGCCGCCCAAACCATGTGGAACATTCCGCAAGCCAGGTTAATGCGATCGACATCGATACTCATTAGGGAAACGATGCGGCCGTTTCCCCATCCCTTTCCATCAGTTGGACGTGGGCCAGGTTGTTTCAGTGCTTGGTCTTTGGCGGCAGTCAGCTGCTTAACTGTCTCTAGTTCCTCCGGCGACTGAGCACTGCCAGCCTTGGCCCGACCTGAGATTCTCATAGCCTTATTGAAGATCTGGAGAATGAGAACGGTGCGTATCTGACCCCCGACCATCTGGCCGCGATACAGAAAATGGCTAGTAGTAATATTCTGCAGGGCTTGCATGACGGTGATACCAACGACGAAGCCCATGCCGCGGCCGATATGCGGGGCGGGCTGTCCGGAATGTTGGGCCACATACGCGTCGGTCGCGAACGCAATCAGATAGCGAGTGAGATACGGCGTGAAGACTACCAACAACGAGGCGAGCAGACGGCAAACACCGCCAAGGATGAACTCGAAGCGGAAGGTGTCGTACAGGGCCCAGAGCAGTGGGCGCTTCGACCCAGCGGTTGTCCTCCGGTCCAGGGCATCGTCCAAGCGTTTGGAAAGTAGCTCGGCCCGGCGATTGGGGTTCACGGTCCAGATGTCTTGCAGCTCGAGGGTTCGGAGATAGCCGACCTGAGATCGTTAGCTTGGCGGAGAACAATTGAACAGTGCGCGAAGTCAATATACTCACCTTCATCAACGGTGACATCCACTGGAAAACGAGCTGGCTGAGGAAGGAAGCGCCATATTCGCGGGAAACGGTGCGTTCCTCAGTAATGGGAGGGATCTTTTGCAATCGCAGGGGATTGAGGGTGAAGCGGCGATACCATTTCTTCTTCTTCGGTGGATCGCTGCTTTGTACATCGCTGGATGCCGCCTCGGCTGTTCTCGTGCGGTGTTGCTTCTCGCCATCGCCGCCGCCCGCTGCGATGCTGGGGTCATGGGCAACCCGCATCGTCAAACTTCAGTTCCTCTCATCGAGAGAGAAGAGACAAGAAAATAAAGTGAAAATGAGTGACGAGATGAGTCGAGGCCGCAAGGGGCGGAGCTATCGGCGATAAGAATGCCGACTTGCCGCGCTGACTAATTTCCACTATAAGTTAACGAGTTAGTTAATTATGGGCTTGTTAATTATATGATCTCTCTTGTGTTGTTGATCTTTGAGACGAATACGATGGCCCGCGGAGGGATAGCGAGGACTACGTACAGGAAGGAGGTAGCCCGGATTCGATATGCACCTGGTGATCTGCGAGATGGCTGGCACGCCGGTGCTTTTTGTGCGAGAGTATAAAACCGAGCACATGAAGACATTTCGTGGCCAGAGGACGGTGTACACCGGCCATCCTCAGAGTCGATCGATGTCTCCACCAGCAGTAGACGCATCTCCGACAGCCCTGCGCGGCTGTGTGAATTAACTTAGGTAGCCCAGAGGTTTAGGGAGCAACGATGCCAGAGTAGCCTCCCGGCTGCACCTCGGCATTTGGACGCCTTCGAATAATTATATAGCGAACCTGCATATATGCTTGTGCTGGTGTAACGATAAAACTGCGAAGCCGGATAAATGGCCGACAGAATATACCAGCCGAGGCTATATGATCAGACCGTAGTAAGAGCACTGCCTGGTTTATAGCAGCAACCCTGGAAGGGCAACAAATCCAGGACCCCTAGACCACCTGGCAGGACCTGGATCTGACTGTCTTACATCCTACAGAAGATCGCCCGTACAGCCCCAAGCTCCTCGCAGGTGAAGAGCGGACTGGCGTCATGATCAACCGCCAAGTCGGGCGGCGCACCAACATTCCCAACAGGTCTGTCGAACCGTCAAAAGGACGAGAGCTGTTTGGCCTTCAATCTTCAGGCACTGGGACTTCAGGCTTCCAGCCAAGAGCTCCGCCACTCTCAGCAGCTATGCGGTCATACCTCGTATTCGTGGTCTGAAGGTATAAATGGGCTTCTTCTTGTTCTCAGTCAGACTCGTTGTAAATTATCTACTGCAGCCAAATCTGAATTTACGAAGCATTATTAAATATCCAAAATGAAGTTCACGCCTGCCCTCTCCCTTGGCCTCTTCGCCTCTAGCTCTCTTGCTGTCAGCGTTACCCAGATTATGAAGGGTGGAGGAACCAACGACCTCCAGATCCAGACTGATGGAACCTGCATCGACCTGTTCCAGGGGTATGTGTTTAATCTTGTCGATGGAGTAGGAGTAACTAACGAACTTAGCACATACGGCGCTCGTCTGAACGGCGGAGTCACGGGAACCAAGTGTCGCTTCTGGGTGTACGTTCTTCAATCACCTGCAATTATGCGACCTGTCTGCTAATAGAGATTAGTGATTCGGGATGCACTGGCCCGGAAATTGGGACCATTTCGACCCAGAATCCAGAGGTGGAAATGTCTGACGGCGCGAATGGTATCAAGTGCTCCGTCCCTGGCAGTGACTAGATTACCCAAGTGGATGTCTCTAAGGGAGTACCTATATATTGCCAATGGATTCAATAGAATTGAGAACATATGACGTGTCGGACAATCTTGTATACCGTACTGAATCTGCCACCATTTTGATCGGCATGGCGTGACAGCCCGATCGCATTAATGCAGGTACATATTGATATATCAGATTGGTCGAAATACGAACTCAAATAACCAGACTCAGTTCAATAATAACTACGTCATAGGCCATACTCATAAAGTGGTGCGGGGTACGATGGAGCGATGTTTAAGACGGGAAAGAGCAACCTACTCGATCGCTCTTTCCGAAAATGAGTAGGATGTATTAGATTGCTTGATCGAGAAGGCATAACCACCGACCTTAGGAAGGCGCGATCAACACCGGGCATCTCCAGGACAACCTCCTGTACCTGCCTGAACAGTTGTTATCATATCAGGAAAGTGCACCTGAGGGTTCTTTGCCCTAAAAGGAATCGGCCACATCATCTCAGATCTGGTCGTATGCAGAGAAACATCGTCTGGTTATCAAGTACGATGAGGGAGATATCGTTAGAGAAAGTAAAACGGAAAAGACACGTTCTATAGTTATGCTGCGGTCTAGCTCTATCGTTCGTACAATCTATCTGAATACCCGTTCCACCCTCAATAGTCACGATCCAGTATTAATCAATTGCATTTTGAAATTGGACTTTGCTTTGAGCAACGTGTCGATCACAAGACCGACTGTCTCGGGTTGAAGCTCCTCTAAGACGAGCGTGCTGGATGCCGAAAGTCGTGGTTTATCAGGCGTACTCGGTGTCTCTGGAAGAGTGCCGTTAAGAAGGCTCGTGTGATAACTTTCGTCAGACGAGGTGGAAATTCCGGGCGACACGCTGTTTAGACCGCCGAGTTGTTCATCAAATACCGGCCAGCCCTGATTGCCGAATATGATATTTGAATCGGGGATATCGGGGAGAGAAAGCGTAGACGGGCTACTGGAAATGTACGGCGGAAGATCGGTCACGAGTGGCACATTCGAAGAAGCAGTACCTATATTATTAGCGCCTAAGTCGTAGGGGGTGGTGACAAAAGATAGATCAATCTCTGGAGTTAGAATATCTATCGGGTTTATATGCCCTTGCGCCAGACCGTCATCAGCGTGCTGGCCTGATGGTGGGAGTGCATGACGGCGACTCAGTATCACATATCTGATATCAGTTAGCCCGCCGACCTTCTGCAGGGAGACAGACAATACCCACCGGTTCTTGATGTCAGTTGTGGATCGGCTGGGGAAATATTGTCGTCCGACATCCTTCCAGTCACGACCAATATTTTGAACAGCGTCGATCAAAATGGAGTCCTCCTCGTTGGACCACGGAGTTCGTTTCACGTTGGGATCAAGGGAGTGATGCCATCGTTTCGCACATTCTATAGCACAGCTTGTTAGACTATAGGTATTGAGTCAAGGAAGGAATACGTACGGTCAGGGTGGCGACTGACAACGATCTCTGCCACCCTTGTCCACCTGATGAACGTAACATATCAGCTGAATAGCCCGGAATTGTGAGGAACGGGCCTCTACATACTGGAACCCAAACATAGCCACTCCTTTACGCAGGAGGTGGTCTTCCGCGGTGCTCCAGGTGCCTTTGCGGCTGCTTGAGCTGATCTTCGTCCACCGCTTGCGGCAGTCTTTATTGGACCTGTCGGGAAGCTTGTCTGCAATAACACTCCATTTCATAGCTCCTTGCTCTCCTCCAATATCCACTGCATGCTGGGTGAGTAGAGATCTATCTAGAGGGAATGCCATTGCCATCAATACGTACGTTGGGTGCTGACCTCTTGTTGAAGGATTCGGTCTTCTTCCTGAGTCCACCAGCGGCGCGCACTCGGACTATCACTCATATTGTGGAAGCTGGCGGTATGGAAAGCACAAATGTGTAATATGGCATTTGCGTTTAATTAAGGAAGCATAGACAAGGATCTGGCTCTCCCACCGCCGACTTAAATATTTAGCCTCGAGGAAAAAGAATGTGTCAAGGCTGAATAGCTTACAGCTGGTAAGCAGCTGTGGAATTGCCAAGGGGTGGTACGAGTTGCATAAGCACCCAACTCCACCAACCACGCGGTTCCATGCCAGCAAGAGCTCTGGTTGCACTGTCGAGAAAGAGATCTTATCACAGCGTGAACGACCCAGCTGCTGTATCCAGAGGGTATGGTGAGATCAGCCGAGGGGCGTCGTAAACGCAGTTTGTATGGCTGACTGCTATCTCGGGCTGAAAGGAAGGGCATTGTTTGGGGTTAGCCATGGTGGCATTGGCTTCTGGCCTTATACAGGGGGGCTTACTGGTTCATATATGACACCCATGGGCTGTGCCAAAGCTTCATGTGAGATACCTTCTGAAATATATACCGATGGATACATAAGTCCCATAGCGAATGTAATCAAAAAGAGCATTATGTGCTGGTTCACTGCTGTGCCTCTTACCAAGGGTTTGGCCTACCACTCACGGACCTGTCCGAATGGCCGGTTTTACATAATGAAGAGATAATCTGGGATATTGTCCTAATATTTATCAGCTCCACGCGGCCTGGTGAGTTTGGGGCCTGAGCCAGGGACAGGGCTCTAGGTATGCTTATATGCTTAGAGTTTAAGGCTGATATCTCGAACCACTACCAACATGGACGCATGACAAAGGGTCCAGATAAGGAATACGATGAGACGAATAGACACCATTTGAATTCCCAATTCCATTATTCCAAAATCACCGGGGTAGCAACGCAGGGTGTGTCGTTGCTGTGCTGTCCTCCGCTCGGCGAGCAGTAAGCGAAGCGCCCAGCCCAGGCGAGAATCCTCCAGTCTTTAATTCAATGTCCGATTCGTGGGGGTCCATTCAGCCAAGATCATACATTTCGTTTGCTGATTTTCACGGCGTTGACGTTCAAACTGCCCAGACCTTTCCGGTCTTGTTTACTGGATGAGCTGCAGCAGGATTTTGAAGAATGTCCGACTACGCCCGATTCTGACAAAGATAATGACCAACTGGCTACCGGGGATAGATTCCTGGGCCTGGCGAGGCTGAGGTAGTCAATATTGATACCCCGGATGCAACCATCGTATTCCTAATCCCATGTATTACTCGTTCGCCCTGCAAATCATTCTCAACAATCTTAACCCTGCTCCGGCTGTCCGAGGCCTCGATCGCCTTGAACCGCGTCTGTTGCACCAGCCTAATGCATTCGATCGATGTCCTATGGATTTTTTAAATGATAGACATCATGGCCAGGCCGCAGTAATGAGGGGGTCGCACGTAATCGCCCATAGCTGGCGCCAGTTACCAGCAAGCTTCAACCGTAAGCTATTCCTTGAGATGGTTGCTGAATAAATCTGGCGCAAGTCCTGTGTAACATGTCGAAGCTCTGTATGCAGGTATTGGATGGAGCACGAATTGCCAATATCAGCCAAACGTCATTACAATGCGTCGCTTGGGACCGGAGTATACGAACTCACACTGCCACAAACATCCACAAGGGTCACGCCATTGCCCCCAGGATCCCTGCTGCCTTCGGTGGCATGTAGTTTCCTTCTATGATCATATGCCTGTCCACTTTATCACCCCATCTCTGTTCTTGGACAGTAGTTCGTGAACCTGTGGATTTTATCTACAGTCTGAGACACAGAGGGTTCGAGTCAACGACTCGAGCATCTAATAAAAAGCGTACTATTCGGAGGAACTTCACAAATATATCAATAGGTAAATACCGTCTGGAACAAACAATGAAAAGACAGTTAATCAATGGAGTACAGCCCCAGCGCGTGATGTCAACGCTGCACCTATTCTTTAAAATGGACCGGCTTTCCCACATCAGTAGTAACACGAAGACTGAGCAGATCCGGTCGAGAATAATGTCCCACAAGATCCAAGTTATGTTTCGCGACTGCCTTGTCATGCAGGCTAATGTCAGCATACAGAATAACCTCCTCCCCAGGTGCCGGCGCCTCAACCAGAGGCGTCCCCTCAGGCCCATAAATCATCGAGAACCCACCACTCGGCGTCGTCGCGTATGAGAAGTTCTCCAGGCGACATTTCTGGCGGTTCTTCTCCGTCAGCACCTGCGTGCATACCAGGACAAAGCAGGCTCCTTCAAATGCCATGGTCTGGGAAAGGGTCGAGTTTAGGCCCGGCGTTATCTGGTAGGTCCAGGGTTGGCCTGGAGGCATGTCCCAGATGAGCGGCCAGCTTGCGACGTGGATGTCGACGTCTTGCGAGTATTCGTAGTACCGGAGGAGGGTCTGCGTGTGTTCCCAGCAGTTCAGTCCGCCGATGTTGCCGAATGGTGAGGCGACGACTGTCTTTAGGGAGTCTGCTTGGCCGTCGCCCCAGTAGGCTCGCTCTACGTGCGTGGGCTTGATCTTGCGACGGTGGTGCACGATAGTTCCGGTTGGGTCAATGAAGGACTAGATTAAGAGGTTCTTATTAGCGTTGTAGGTGTCTGAGAGTGTAAGACTTCATACCTGCGCGATGTAGAGTGTTCCTCTGTAGCGCTCGCTGTATCCGAGGACAACAAATATGCCCGCGTCTCTCACTGCAGCGCGAATTCGATCCATCTGCTCAGATTCCCTTTCGAGAGAGTTGCGGAAATACTCGTCCATGAAGGCAGCGTTGTCGACTGGGGAATTCGCCCAGATGCTCCTTTGAATCTTACTTAGCCAAAGCGCATAGTCGGGTGGTACGGTATGATATGGTCGCAACCTACCATGGATAGCCAGGAATAAAGACCTCGGGAAATCCCAAGACGTTCGCTCCGTTGGACGCAGCGTCTTCGATATAGGCGATTGTCTTGGTGACGCCGGCTTCGAGGTCGTTCCATTCGGGTTCAGCCTGAACCGCGGCAACCTTGATGGTTTTGGCAGACATGATGAGTTTGGAATAGTGGAATAAATCAACAGAGATGGTGTAGAGATGAAGTTGGCGAGGACGGATAGGAGGGGTAATTTATAGCTGTATGCACTCTGTGGGTATCCCTGTTGATATCCCTGTTGATATCCGGATACTTGATATCCGCCCCGCAACCCCAACTTCGCCGGGTATCAACCATCCGCTCCCTCAATCCGGAACATTGATATCCAGATCGAAGATCATGCCTAGAGTATCACGCGACTTGTCGATCATGTTCGATAAGCATTAATGGCCTGAACGTTTATCAGCTCCTTATCAGAAACTAAGTTCTCTCCGCACTAGGATATCCGGGTACTTAACATCCACAGGTAAATCGATGACTCCGTGATAAAAGTAGTGGTAGCTGGATTATTTTCTTGTGTATATAAAGTGCGCCGACTATCGAGTTTGGTGATCAAGTTAAAGACAAAGAACTGGCAAGAAAAATGACACAGACACAAGCGAAGTTCACATTCGCCCATTTGGCAGTAAGTCCCACGAAACATCAACAGCAAGTCCCAAGATCTAACTCTGAAACAGATAGCCCTTCCACTTTGCCTTGGCAGTATCTCCTACGGATATGATTTCAGCATCATCACTACCACCGTGGGCCAGCCCACTTGGTATGCCTATATGGGCTTAACTCTGGACCCCACAGACGCGGCATTATACGCCTATACCAACCGTATGACCGGTACTGTGTTTGGCCTATTTTCAGCGGGTGCAATATTTGGTGCACTGTTTGTCAGTTGGCTGTGCGATGCCTACGGACGTAAAATGAGTCTTTTGGTGGCGGCATTGATTAACATCGTCGGAGGAGCTTTACAGACCGGCTCTGTCCATATTGGCATGTTCATTGTCGCGAGATTCGTCACAGGGTTTGCTGCAGGTATTTCCCAGCCATCTCTGGAACTCGCATTCAGATTGATTAACCACTATGTCTGGTAGCAATGCTTGTTACTCTGGTTCCCTTATACGTGGCTGAGGTAGCACCGCCCGCAACTCGTGGGCTCTTAGTTGGCCAACATGGTAAGCGTCACCAAACAAGCTTTCATTCAAAGTATATAGCGCTAACAGTCAAAGGTGGCTTCTTTCTGTTCGGATACACCATCGCAGCCTGGGTCGGGGTCGGAGCATTCTTTTCGGAAAACGCACAGTTCAACTGGCGATTCCCACTAGCCCTACAGGTCCTGTGGCCAATCCTGCTATGCTGCTTTCTCCCTAAGCTGCCCGAGTCCCCGCGTTGGTGTAAGTGTCCAATAAGCACTGTCTATACCTACTACTTGGACTGACCAAGGGCCCTTTCTTCTATTGATCAGTGGTCAGCAAGGGAAGAAGAGACGAAGCATGGAAAGTCATTTCAAGCCTTCACCATGACCCCAAAGACCCCTCCCAGCTGTTCGCCCGCGAGGAGCTACTGCAGATTACTTCGCAGTACGAAGCTGACACAGCCGCGTACGGAAAGGCCAGCTTCATTGACATGTGGCGTAAGCCGCATATGAGGAAGCGTATGCTTATCGGGAGTCTTATCATGTGGGCTTCTCAGGCGAATGGAGCTATTGTCATCTACAGTACGTAGTAACGTTCAACTCGGCTATCCCCTGGAGGTTATACTGACTGCTTTTCTAGGTAATATTGTTGGTTTAGTCACTGGTCTTGGATTCAGTGCGAGCGAGTCACTTCTACTCTCTGCTGGCTGGATTACTTGGGCTTGCGTGGGAAACTTTGCCAACGCATGGTTCCTCGATCGCCTTGGGCGGATTCGGAGTCTCCGTAAGACCTCCTTCCCTGTGTATTCCTAATGGTAGCAATTGACATAACTTCGTCAAAATAAAGTGATTGGAATCAGCGGCTGTGTGGTATTCGTCATTATCGAGGCCGCCATCGTTAAGAATTACGGCGCGTCATCCAATAAATCAGCACTTGCAGCCGGCGTCGTCATGCTATTTGGGTTCATTACCTTGTAAGAAGCATTCTTTCCTCTTCACTCACCCGTCCTTTATTTTCAGGGCTGACGGAGATCGATGTCTTAGCTATGGAGGATTCGTCGACACTACCGTCTACGTGTACTGCTCCGAGATATTCCCAACCCACGTCCGAGCCAAAGGCACAGGCTGGTGTCTGGCCATCTTCTTCCTCTCGACACTGCCCTTCCTTGAATCTTCTACAGTGGGCTTTGCGACCATTGGATGGAAGTACTATCTTCTATTCATCATCCTTCCGTCGATAAATGTTCTTCTTTTGGCCTTGTTCTGTCCGGAGGTACGAATGTCCCTTTCAGAACTCGCTACCCGTATTTACCTGGTACGCCTTGTGCTAACTGGCTACAGACGAGGGGCCTCTCCCTGGAAGAGATTAACGGATTGTTCGGGGACACTGTTGCTGTTAGGTTAACTCACCTTACCGCCGAGGAGAAGGATGTGTTTGATGCGCGTGTTCTGCGGGATGCCGGATGCATTGAGAGTGGAAGTGGAAGCGATGGTGCGGGTGAGGGTGAGGCTTCTGATTCAAAGGGTGAGAGGTCATTGAGCCTGAAGGCCTGAGCGGTGATAATCGTGGTGCGAAGAGTGGGTGGGAAGTTAGGGCATCCAGTGTCCTTATTATGGGAAGTTAATGGTGTTCATTCAACAAGCCTGGGCCGGTACCATTCACAGTACTTTATAATTCAACACACGGTCCCAGATATTTCAACGGGCAATCAAATACAAATAATGAGGGTAGGTATATTGGGTATATAATTCAGCTTAGCTACCTGAAAGGAAATAATAATCATAATGGAAATTCGCCGAAGAACGCAGACTACAATGAACCACAAACTCCTACGAATCCGAACACCCAAAGAGCAACCCCATATTGGCCCAAAACTGACCGTCGTCGAGGGGATCGGGATCAGGATGAGGATCAATGGCTTGGTCAAACGGAGCCAAGGAAGATATCCCATTCAACCACGGTGGAAAGTCACCAGCAGCGACAGGGCCGTGTTCGTCCCCCTGGTCTGTAGCCTGTACTAGCGGTCCCTGTAGTTGCTCTGTAGAGATACACTCCGACACATATAGGGTATACTGGCTCCAGCACTCATCTGGGACCCTCTCCACATCCAGCGTTGAGAGGTCGATCTTCCACTGGGCGGCTAGTGACTGAATAGCTCTAATGGATCGGTTTGCCCAGTTCCAGTTGATGTTCATCTCGTAGAGCGCCACGATGCATATAGAGAGATAGTGCTTGGTCTCTTTATACGCTTTTCCCACGGCCTCTGTATTGATATTGGTGTCCTGGCGCACTTTCAGGTCGAGGAGGAGGATGATTGCCGCTGTGAAGGCCGGATGCACGGCGGAGACGGGGAGATGGCGCTGCATGTCGTTAGGTGGGGTTGAAGGACAGGAGATATGATGAACCCACGTTTCTGAAATTCTTTCCGTATATTCGAAGTATCTCGCAGATTTTCACAGCAGCCGAGCGACAGGAGTTGGAATGGACATCGCCGCCGTTGGGGTCGTATTCTATTGACTGGCGGGACCCTGAGAAATGATTCAGGAATGGCCGGTGCAGAAGGACGATAGAGTGGTAATATTGTAGACTATGGAAATTCATGAGTACGTGGATCATGCAGTGATGCTAGGAACTTACTGAAGTTGATAGACGTAGGGATGAGACGGCTGCAGGCTCGAATATGATATCTTCAGGCTCTTTGGGAGGTGGTCGAGGAATCTTGTCGCCCGTAAGTGAATCTGCATCACTCCGTCTTCTCTTTCTTGGTCTGTCCATTCGGAGCGTTGCGCATACCTATGAAGGTGAGACAGCGATATTCGGAGGGGGTATGCGGCCATACAGTTTATCAATCACCTCCGAGGTAAACATGAGCAGCTCACAAGTATAGAGAGAGTTTTCCGTAATGTGATATGTTGGAAACGGACTAGAAATTCTCGTTAATGGCCCTGTCAATGGGGGCACATGGTAGTCTTTGACTACGGGCTTTGGCGTAGTGATGTTGCGTTCCTGAATGCTTGCCGGGCGTCCCATTCCAAGACAATATAATCTATAATGTTATTCATTAGATCGGAGAACGTCTTGCGTACTCATAAGCATAGACCCACTTGTCAAGCACATATATCCCCCAGAATGCAATGCTGCGCTCCTCCACGTCCTTCTGAGAGATCAACCCCTTAGTCGCGTAGTATGAGCAGTCGCAGTGTAAGCCTAAGTTCATTGCCATGCGCGATGCCATCCCAATGTACATGAAGCCCTGGCCTTCATTATCGATAGAAGCCCAATACAGCCCTAGTATAGCAGTAGCCTGGACCGTGGATGTTGTGGGGGCTTCGTATTCGCAGTCCAGCATGGTTTTGGCCTGTTGGGCAAATATGGCCCCCGCAGTGTTCGCGTCGGCCGCATCAGTGCGCAGCTCAGGTCGAGGCGAGTACCGAGATGACAGGGCCATGATAGCGGTCAAGAGCAGTGGCGTGCAATACCTACCTGTCTTTTCGATATAAAGATCACGCACGAACGACTCCCGGCAAACGAGATACTGCCAGGAGTTTTGCCAGCGCCAGAACAAGCCTAGCAGGTGGGCTTGTAGCTCTGAGGATGGTTCGATATATCCAGAACCCTGTCGAGCTGCGGCAATGCCTCGAGTTCGTGCCTCGAGTGATGAGGCGACTCTGAGTGAAGGATTCTGGATGATGTTGAAGTTGCTCGATGCGCCGAAGAATCGAAGCTCCCCGGTATCTCCCAATGTAAAGCATCCGAGTGCCTCAGTCAGATCGTCGACTGAAGCTTGATCTGACGAGGTTCGTGAGTCGCCCGTCAAATCGGCCGTAATGCTGCGTATCTCGCCATTGTCATCACTGTTGCTGTTGCTGCTGTTCCCTGAAGCCCCGAGCACTTCCAGTCGCCGTTCGAGGAATTCCACGCGTGCTTCCAGGGCCAGGATATATGCATTGCTAGGCCGTCTACACAGCACTGCTCAGTTCTCGTGTTATATCGCACCAGGTTGGAGCTTCTTACTTTCGCTTACTCTCTGAGTCTGTATAGGTGCATTCCTCCTCTCGGTAGTTGCAGCTACTGCATTTTGGCTGATCGCCATCGCACTAGAATAGTTACATTTTGATCAATTTGTATATGACAAGGTGCAAACCTTTGTCCGCTTTGTGCGACAGCCGTTACAGGCGAGCGCAACTCGTTTCCGAGGCCGCATTGACCCCAGCTTAGCGGTGGAGGTCATATTGTGGGGATGGTCCTTGACAGCTTTTACAGGGTCAGCGGGGTTTACTGAGGATAAATAGAGGGCGGAATGCGAAGCCCATACTGCGATAGGCTGCCCCTGTTGGTCTGCATTCTGTGGCTTCTACCTACATAGGTTCAATTAGCTAGTCCTTATCTCAGCCCCACTGAGTGGCGTGTTCTTTGCTGCTGGGCCAACCATTTCACGATCTGAGTTTGACGCCGCTGATTCTATTCCAGATTGAGTAATTCAGACTCCCCGCACTTCGGCGAGAAGCGGCTGAAATGCGTGCTGGCTATCTGAGGCCAAAGCAATTAAACGGCCCTTAGTGTGGTGATCTTGCGGTTCTCATATCCCAGCCCTAGCTGATAATGATGCAAATTCCAGGAAGCTACCAACACTCTCTACCAAACCAGCGTACGTTAATGAGTCTTGTTCTTAACCGGGATATTTTAGTAAATGACACAGGGCATTCATATAGTTGATAGTCAGTCTAGCAACGCAAGGACGGGGGCTCCAAGAAGAAGGGGATGCCAGGTGGGTAATTATTGGACCATAAACCCTTATACACGTTAACAGCCCTGCTGAACGAGGCAGTAGTTGACTGCATTATTACCAAAGCACAGATTGCGACTTGCTCCTCCAAGGCACGCGGCAATTCAAGGAACCGCTTGTCCGTACACCATCACATTGTCTATGACGAGGTCCGTAGTAGCATTCAAGCATGCCAATGTAACCGATGGTGTGGAAACTGCAGCCGCAGATTCAAGTCTCGTGGACAGAATTCGCCACGCGATGTTCTATATTTAATAACGGCCACCGTCCGGGGTACATCCGCACGCATCCGTCGATACGCCCACATGGAACAGAAAATCTCTGATATTCGGTCCACGGGCAATGAAAGTCAAATGTGCTAGATAATAGCGAGATCGGCATATTTATGCCTTTGGTAGACCAACACCTGGCAATTTCCCGTTTTTATCACTGGTCGTGGCGCTGTAGATGAGTATGGAATCCTGGGAAGTGGTTGCATCATACACTGTCCAACTACATCCGGGGTTGATATTGAAAAGAGGGGAAGACATGTTTTAAGAGAACAATGAAGACCTTTTCAATGGCTTTCATTCATCGTTCATACTTTCCACAGGTGTAACCTGGTCTGTTACTGAGACAATCTCTGATAGCCGGCCTTGTATCATCAGCCACATTTTATATCCCCATTTTATATCCCCATCCAGTAAATTAACATTTGCAATGCATTTCTTCACGACTGTTGTCAGCTTCCTGCTTTTTACTGCCGCCACAGCACAGGGCCCAAGCGGCTGCTCTCCAACTCCCAATGATGCTGCCGTTGTTGAATTTGGCTGGGCGCTCAGCTCCTATCTGGATCAATTCTATTCACAGAAACCATTGAACAACTCTTTCCTGGACAGCGCCCCGAACAGCGCAACCGCCGAATACGTGTTCAACCTGCAAGGCATCCAGCGAAAGAACCTCCTTTCTGTGCGCGCAGCCCAGATCCTTGCCTCCCGAATCCCCAATGTCCCTCGCCCTGGGTGCAATTTCACATTCCCGACGTCCCCAGATGGTCAGACATTTGTCCAGAACGCTCTGATGGTTGAACGGGCTGCTTCTGGCGCCTTCGTCGGGCTAGCAGCGTATACCAGGTCGCCGGAGGTCTCGTTCCTGATGTCCAGACTGGCCGCTGAGCGTGCGGCCCATGCTTATTACCTTGCTGCGCAGCAGATGGCCACTGAGTTCCCGTCGAATAGCACGTCCCTGATTCAGGCGTATTCGCCGCAGCATGTGCTGAGATCGGATAACCGGCCTGGGAATCTTGGGCAGTTTCTCCACGGCTGTTTGAAAGCGCCGCCGTCGCCGTGTGGCCTGCCATTAGGGATTGGGCCGCTGGGTGGTAGCTTTGGACCTACTTCGGCGTCCATTACTACGATGCCTACTATGTGTCCTTGAATCTGGGATTTCCTGGTTTATTCTTCGGTGGAGTAGTGGGTATTTCTGCCCTGATGCTGTGTATGAACGCTCGCATTTGGGTCCTGCTTCGATGTTACTGCTATATAATGTGTAATTACGAGGGCTGTGCAAGGCCGATGTCTGATATTTACGCTTCTTCTCCACCGTCGCTTAGCAGTAGAAACTGTTCAAAACGGCCAAGGCTTTAGATACAGGAAAGCATACTCATTTATCACTTTCTGTGAATGCCTGCCTCAGATACCTGTGTCATTGATCGTCACTGAATACGAGAACACACAATCCATCGACTGTCAACCCCTCCTTCCTGTTATTCACCTCGACACCTTCATCACCGCCATGCAGCCCATAACTCGCTACCTCAACGGCGAGATCCGTGCCTACCATATCCCACCCTTCTCGGATAGCGGAAACACGCTGGAACCAGCCGCCACATATCCGGTTGACCCCAGGTCCACCGACAACTCCAGATGGCTAATCCACGCTGTAACCCCGAGCCTGGACCGCGCAGCCTACCTCAACCGCCACAGTGTAATATGCATCAATGAAACCGGGCACCTGGTCTGGCGGTACGACCTCGAGCCCCGCTCTACCTACGACAGCGTAGCTAGTGGCCAATGCGCTTTCTCTCGAGACGGATCGTATCTGTGGGTGTATCGCTCCGACGCGATGAATGACCGCGGACCCGACCTGTTAGTCGTTCTTGACGCCGACTCGGGAGACGAGATTGCCAGAGTGGAGCTGGATAGTGTTGGTCAAGGCGCGACTTTCGCCGTTCATCCCGACGGGCGGACTCTTCTGCTGGATGTAGCCGAGGGCCAGGATGGGGTGAAGATGTATCGCGCGGTGTTTGCTCACGAGGACAAGAAGATTGATTTGCACGCTTATGAATGGGATGATCGCTGTCTGGTTAATATGGCGCCAGACCACCAGGCATTTATGACTTTTGACCACGGCGGGCGCGACGTGGCCTTCCATGCGTTTCCTAGTGGAGATATCGTGCTACGCCTGTCTGTCGGGGAGTTTGGGTATGAGGATGATGAGGAGGATGAGGCTTGTGTACATTATATGGGCGGCTTCCTTGATTTGCAAACTGCTGTTGTTACTGTCAAGAGCGAGACTGATGATGAGGAGTGGCTACATTATCATATCGTGGATGTGCGCACTGGGGAGCATCTGGGCCGTATCGACGCGCAGTCGCGTGATGAGGAAGCTGGGGATTTTCAGCCTTTGGGAGATGGCACCTGGGTCGTGGCAGATGCCGATGGCAATCCTGTCCGCCACCGGTTTCTTCCAACAGTTTGAAGTTTCGGATTTGGGTTTTGGAATATAGCCGTTGCCAGAAAATGCATAGGAATGGTTACCAAGGTCCTTGATGGGAAAGGCCTAGGGCTTTTGGAGTATTTATAATGATTTTTCGCAGATGGAGCGCTGGCATAGAACCCGCTGTAACTGCCCCAGTGTGACGTGTGACGGTCTATGCAGTCGGCAGTCATTGGCCGCAGGCTGCAGCTGCACCTGAGATACGTGGCTGTGCGACAGAAGCAAAGATTCTCTCAGCCTGGTGGAGTTGTCATCCCAACCCCTCCATATAATCTGGCAAAAGACCGTACTCTCTTCCGTCTTACACCACATTTTCATTTCTCTAAGCCGCCCTCGGCACCACTACAGCGCTTTCCTTGATCTGTTCACCATCCAAATAGCAAATTCCGTAGCTCTTCGAGCCCACTGATCCAAATGGTGACTACCGACGACTTCACCGTCGGGTGGATTTGTGCCGTCTCTGTCGAGGTCGCCGCTGCAAGGTCTATGCTTGATGAACGGTATGAGACACCGCCAATCCATCGCAGTGATCTCAATATATACACCGTGGGCCGCATAGCTCAACATCGCGTGGTTATTGCCTATACTAGGCTTGGAACATATGGAATGAGTTGGGCAACGATGGCCGCCAGTCAAATGTTCCAAACGTTCAAGAAGATAAGATTTGCACTTCTAGTCGGAATTGGCGGCAGCGCCCCCAGCCCCGAGCATGACATTCGGCTGGGCGATGTCGTGGTTGGCGATCATGGTGTGGCCTCGCTTGCTATGGGACCGGTGTCTGCAGCCCTCAAGCGACCCCCGCATATGCTGTTGACTGCATTGTCTGCATTACGGACGGATCACATAATTAAAGAGCCCAAGTTCGCGCAGTATATGTTACAAGCAAGAGAACGTTATCCAGAAAACGTGAGAAGATGGTCTCCTCCAGAAAATCAGCACGATGTACTATACAAAAGCAACTACAGCCACTCGGGGGACCGAGATGACTGTTCTGAGTGCGACGTTAACTTCGCAATAGCTCGGCGCAGGAGGCCTTCCTTGGAACCCCAAGTCCACTATGGCTTGATAGGCGCTGGAAATCGACTAATCAAAGATGGGGAAGCCCGAGACAAACTAAGCAGGGCCCACGGAATTCTATGTTTTGAAATGGAAGCCGACGGCGTCATGAGTGACCTTCCATGCTTATCTATTAGGGGCATCTGCGACTATGCTGATTCACATCAAAGCAAAGCCTGGCAATCTTATGCTGCAATTGTTGCGGCCGCATATGCCAAGGACCTTTTGTATTATGTTGACCCAATTCAAGTCGGATTTGCCGTTCCTGCCAATGATTATATTGACCTACATGTGAGTGAGGATAAAGACGTCGATTTTTCCAGCGCTACTAGTGTGGCTACCGTGGATGGCTGGGAAAACGAATTGGTGAACAAGGCAGCTGAAACAATCGCCGAAGCTATGGTATCTCACAAGCAGCTCAAGGCAGTCTGCACTATATGTGTCTCCAGTATGACAGCACATATGTTCCAGAGGCGCATAATCCCAATTCTATCCCGCTACGGAATGAGCATGGAAAGGTCAGTTAGAACGCCGTTGGGACAGTCGCTGGCGTCTGTGATAAGGCTCCGCAGGCGTCGTATCTCCTATATCATTCGTGAAAACATCTTTGGCTCCCAGACCAATGTCGATGACGCAGGATGGTGGTTTGGGAAGATGTCAGAAGAGGAAACAGAGCGGCTGAAGCACTTGGTCGACACCCGATTCAAAAAGGCCCAGTCGGCAGGGGCACGACAACCTCGCCGAGACGAGGCTGAGGTCGATCCTGAGGAGGATGTGGATGAAGGAGATCCAGAAGAGACAATAATGGACATCGCACAGTCCATGGTCGAGATTGATCTGGACAATATCGCCCCCGTTTTGTTCTCGGGCGACCCGTACTGGGAGGTTTACAGGCAGTTGAAATCAATCGCCTTTCCTGCCTCTATCCAGGAATTGACGAGGGTGCTGCAAAGACACATCTCAGATGATGGCTCTTCCTATGTCGTCAACTGCCTGATTGAGTCGGAAGTACTTGAGTTCATGGAGTCCGAGAAGATCACGGTCACCGACCTCGATTCCATTTTCACATTGACGGGCACTTTCGATCGGGCAGCGGCCTACAGACTTGGCGACTACATGCGCCAAAGGTGGCAATCAGGAGATGCCATCCTGGATGCCTTCAAAAGACTAGTTGCTCCCCATCTCAGCGAAAGCAAGGATGCAACAAATGCCCCAGGAGTTACCGACACACTAGCACTAGGCCATGAAATAAATATTCAGACCATCTTGGGCGAAGAAGGTGAACATATGTTGCTTCAGGTTAAAGGTAAATTTGGCCAAATTCGTGAAACCCTGGAACAATTCTCATGGCTGGCGACAACCCTACGACGGGGCAATGGAGGAGGACTCACGGTGTCGGAAATTCGGTTCCGGTTTGCCAATCTAGGCGAGGGCCTATTCGAATTGTCGCTTCTCAAGCAATCGGACGATCGAAAGCCAGACTCGAATGAGGTTGGGCAGTGCTGGACGTCGTTGTTCAAGGAGAGCAACCTAGCGTACGGGTTCTCGCTATGTGACGATGATCGACCCGTCGAGATGGTCGGTCTTGAGGTTCCATTTCCGCTCATGGCAGCATTTGCAGGCGTGAAATACCCTGTTCACTTTGCAGGGCGAACTGCTTTGGCAGGGACGTCCACCTTGCTTACCCCCATTGTGTCATCGGGTGACTGCATTCAGTGGCATTACTCGCACGGGGAAGATCGATTCGACGGTTGCATGCAATATGTCAAAGTTCTGGACTCTAAGCTTTATACTATGACCTGGACCGAGCTCACAACCGCTCGGACATTCCTTGGGTTCGCAACTAGGGCTGAAATTCTTCTGGGAACGAAATACCTTCCAGTTGCTGGTATCTCCGAGTCGAACGTGCCATGGGCTAGAGGAAGAATATCTCTGGCAACGGAAGGACCGCTTACCATAGAGTGGAATGCCAAAGGCATCTTCAAATTCAGCATGGGAAGCACGTGGAAAATTGCCCGAACAGCGGAGCGTGCCCAACTGGAAGAGCAGCAACGAAGCCCGATTGACCGCATTCAGGACAGTCAACATACCCCAGCCCTGCTCTACGACTACGAAGCCGCACGAGCGTTTCTCGTTCCTGAGCTTAGCGTCATATTACATATGGTCTCTGCGTATCTGCACGGTTGCTCTTCTCTTCCTCGAGATCAAATACCCTGCGCAGATCCATGTCCGAATAGTGAAGAAGCTGCTTTTAGGCTCGTGGAGCAAGAGCAAGACTTGGATATACCATTAAATCTCGGAAAAAGCCGCAAGTATTGTGATATCATCACCGAGTTCGTCGAAATATGGGAGCAGAGAAAGTTGCAAACATCGGCCAGGAAAGCGGATCTCAGCCTGCATCCAAGGGAGGGCATCAGAGGCTGGGACTTTGTTGACATGCAGAACAAGAAGCGCGAATTCTTCGAGCGCGAAATTCCAACCAGTGTTTTTTCTCGACAATCTGAGCCCCTCTGGTGGGAGGTCTTTACTGAACAGCCCTGCATGATAGTCTTTGGAGGGAACATTGGATGCCCAATTCGCAAGTTTGCTCACGATATGAACCAGCCCTATTGCAATGCATGGGCGGACATTCCCACTGGAAAACACATGCTCCTCGCACATGTTTCATCCTTTACTCAGCTTACGAAAGTATGCTGCTCACAATCCCAGCCAAAAGCCAAGCACCGGTCTTACCAGATGATTACAGACAAACTGGCATGGGCGCGACCCAAAGGGTCAACTCTGTTCGAGCCTTGCAGACAGGGGGACTCGTGTAGTCCCGTACAGACAATTACCAAGGTTCGTCGTTGGCACCAGTGGGACAAATCGCACGAGAGAATCCCTGGAGATATAGAAAACAATCAAGATGGCGCAGCTCTCTTCGCAGACGACCCGAATGATTTTGCTCCCCGTCCGTGCACCTTTGAACTCCCGAGACCACCGAACCCAGGGCCACCTAATCCACTGCCAGTCAGGACCCCACCGGTCAATATTTCCATTATCTGTTACATCTGGGCAGGCTGCTTTGGTGTTGCCTATATACTGTCAATTCTCTGAACCCAACACCAACCTCATGCAATACTTAGCACAATAAACGCAGATCAGGTTCTTGATGAACAGATGTTCCAGGGTTATATGGCCCTTTGCTACTGGCACTCGCGGCTCATTGGAGGTTGTTACCAGACATTGCAATCCCAGAGTGCCGAGACATGCCAGGGTTATAACCTCACAGACAAGCAGCAGAGCCGGAGGGTTCAGGCGATCTGGAGTGGACCCTCGCTCAACGCAGTGGTCAGACCCTTGGCAACCAGCATAGCCACCTATGAAAAGACCACAACAGTTAGCTTAAAGGGACCCGTTTCTTGGCTCATTTAAACCCCCTGCCGTATTCGGTCCAGGGGCGCGAACGAGACCCTGCCTGTCCAATCAGCCTGGTGGCCCCAAGGTGCCTTCATCGCATAGCCCCAGGGGCTAGGGTTGCGTTTCACATGGCTGCCAGCATTCCTTTTAGTATTTAATGTTCTTAGTGGCTCGTTGCAGTTCGGCTCAGTCCGCTCTTTTCTCATCTGGAAATCTCAGTCCCAGCTCCAGCCGCGCAGGCAGGAGTCTCTGCAGCCATGGACCTTCGTATGCTGGTCCCTGTCATCGGCCTAACCACCCTTGCAATACTTGGTGACATTGCTGCTGCACAGTCAACAACAGTAACATCTTTATCAGCCAACCCGGGATGCTACGCTTATTGCAGTACGTATCCATTCTCTGGGATATCGATCGATCAAACCTAACAGGCCCACCAGGGTATATCGAATTGGACTACGACCCTGGGCAGACGGAAGAGCTATGCGACAAAGAAAGGGCCCTTGGATCACTGTTTCTGGAGAACATAAAGACCTGCGCCGACTGTGTTCGAGACGAGGGCGGGCTAAACGATTTCTTCGACACTGTGGACGCACAAGATGCTCTGAAGATAGTGAATTTGTGTCAATCTCTGTATACCAGTGATCATTCAGAAATGGTCTCCGCGATGTCTGTGATCATGGAGACTGGGAGTGTCCTGGGGAAAATATCGCCGACGAAGTCGCCTACCTCCACCAGTGTTCCTACAGCGACTCAAACCAGTGAATCACAAGCAACCACAGACGCAGGCTCCTCAGAGCCAACAGCGTCTACCGAAGACTCGTCAAGTTCAGGGTCGAGAGCGTGGGTGGCCGGCCCAGTTGTCGGATCGGTCGCCGGGGTTTCTGTTATTATAGGGGCAGCTTTCCTATTAATTAGGAGACGCAATCGACGTAAAACCGCCCAGGATACTACGGAACAGGGCAGTGGACCAGATAAGCTTCATGATAAACCAGAGCTGCCGGCTGAAGAGCGTATTCGCCATGAGCTGGATGGTCAATATCCCGTGGAGACCGAGGCACGAACGGCCCCGCAAGAATTGAACGCGGGCGAGGTTGCTGAGCTTCCTGCAGATAATGGGAAATAGAGTGATTTGTATATAATACTCTGGCAATTAATGCTACAATAGAATAATAGTTGCCCTTTGCGGCTGTCCGATCAAGCGGAAATAAACCATCACCGCCCAAAAAACAACCCACCCTTAACCTCCCCCCAAACAATCAATGCTTTTTGATTTTTGAAAATATTTCCATGACCCTGGTGAGCCACGTCAGACACGGCCGATCCGGAGGAGAGAAATTTGGCCCATCACGGGCACCAGAGGCCACTTCGTTGGCAGGGACTCGGCCACTCCCGGCAATTGCACCCGTAGGGGTCGGATTGAGATATGCCCGGCCTTCCTCCAAATTCTGCATTTCGTTGAGCACTTCAGTTACTTATAGTATTAGCTCTGTTTATACATACCTACCTTAGAGGGCGGATTAATATCATACATCTTCTTTCGGCGTCAGGGCCCAGGAGACGAAAGACTGCTCTTTCGTGTCCGAACAGTTTCCAGTCCCGGGGCGTCAGCTCCATCATCACGTCCCGGCTGTAATTTTCATATAATGTAATTAGCATTGGGACATATTCCACAGATTCATTATCTCATGGGCTAACCGGGCTCGGTAGGTGTGCCACCAGGCCTGGATGGCCATTCCAAGAAGAAAGATTGCCAGACAGACAATATAAGGCCCGAAGGCAAAGATAACCGCCCATACTTTTGTCACCCATGACTCGTCCGGGATGTTCGAGCTGGGCATGTTTGGCGCAACACTAGTCCCCGGCATTTTGGCGCAGTGAGGACTTCGAAATAGGGATTATTAGTAGTATAGGATGAGAAATTAGCTTATAGCACGGACACGGAGTATATAGCGCTGTAAGAGAAAGGATTGTTAAATGTCTACAAGGAGCTACTGGGCCGCTGAAACCAGACTGTAGTCGCGTACTCTACTGTACCTGCTGTTATAGCTATATCTAGATAAGGCAACTACAGCGTGGCCAAACGCGTTGTCCAAATTAGGGCTGTCTCAGACTTCGCGGAACTAGATTTAAATATAGGCAGGAATGTAATGTAATAGGTGTTATAGGATAAGCTCCAATCGCGGCTGAAATAGAGAGACCTCATTGGGTCCCTGCTCACTAGGCGGTAATTTTCTCAGACGTGAAAGAAGAAGGTGCTGTTCAGGTTGTATACATTAACGCGTGCTTACCCGGTTTGGAACAATATTGAAATTGGTCTCTCCTGGTCAAGGATACTAAAATAGTCTATATTGATGCTCTTACTTTATTAAACCTTTTATACTTGATTCCCCTGGTGGTTTGTGGCTACGGAACCGCCTCAAAGAAACTTTGTCCACGAACTATGACACAACCTGGTATACATGTCATGCATTACAAGGTTAGCTTCTGGGTGGCAGGGGGCGGTGGCTGTCAGGTAACCGCTATCCACACAAACGATCCAGAAACTGGTCATGCAACGCAAAAGGGAGATCATGCTTGAAACCTTGTCCATAAAACCCAAAACAGGTGTGAGTCAACCAAGAGTCTTGCATCCCTATAAAAGCCTTGCACAACCCACCATTAGCATCTTTCTATCCACGCCTATACAAGTGCTTGAGACGATATGGTATACATTACTCAAATGCAGCGCCGCATCCGCATCCGTGACGCCGTAACACCCTACTGCGTTTCTATAGAACGCCAATTCCCACCTGTTTTAGCACAACCGTTCCGACGCCTCCAGCACCTCGTCTTTGGTCTCACAGAGGACGAATGGAAATCCCTGAGCACGTACTTTGTGCACTTCGAGGATTTAGGTATAACGGTGCAGCTGGAGAACTGGCTACGAAGAGAATCACAACAATTACAAGACATCCTGATAGATAAAATAAGCCGTGGGGAGTCCAGGCCAGACCTTATACACCAATACGTCGATATTCTACACCAGCGGGCGACGAACAAAGAAGCTTCTAACTTAGCTTTTAATAGGTGGGAGGCAACAGCAGGCAGTCTTAAAGGCACTCCAATATATCGTGGGCTCAGTTCAAATCGCAGCACATCATATTGGTGGTATACGCGTTGGCTAAACAAGCAGTGCGCAGAGGCTGGGGGGTGTTGTGGAAGGGGTTGCAAATGTTGTTGCAGAAAGATACGAGACCTTGACTTCGGAACTTGGGGTGGTCACTGTACCCCAGCTTGCTCTTGCTGTCTAGACCATCTCGGCGTTGACAGGGCCATTGAGCAATTAGGGAGTGGTAGAGAACCACGTTTTGATTCAAAGGAGATACGGAAAATCCGATTTAACCGCAAGATGTTGAAAATGTATGCGTTCAACTTGTTGTAGATTTATTCCTTTCTATTTCCTGGGAAGTCTCGATAAACCGATGGTGCTATATCTGCCTCATCGGAGTTTTCAATTCAATTCAATTCAAGTTCATTAACCTGTTGCAGCTAGATAGGTGTTCTGGCTATGCGGGTGCTTTGTTAGTCGAAGCGAACCCAAAGCTATTAACACTATTTTAAATACAGTAGCAATCCCATATAATTAAAAACAATAATAGTTAAAGCCGTTCACACAACTGGCTCGCCATCCCCTTACTAACGTCGACTCGTTCTCGTCGCTCCGTTTCTTTTATAGTTCCTTCCTACTTCGGCATCGTGGCCCCCGGTTGACTCGGTAGCCGGTGGCCTATTCGGGGCCTCCTGATCCTCGTCTTCAGCACCTAGTTCCGTTGCTCTTCGGCTTCTGGTTCCGTCGGCGAGCCAGGCCCCTGGTATGGGCCCTGGCTGGCGTAGTTCCTGGTTTTGGTGGTGTAGCGGACCACCGTGGGCCCGGCTCGCGCCGGATCGTTCGGTCGATTTCCCCCAACAGAGATGTCCAAGGGGCTTCGGTCCACGATGATGATCTCACACGACATTTTGGCCGAATGTCCGGCGGTGGTGTCACAGGTTGGATGTTGCAGACTTTAGAATCAAGCCCGTTCCAGAGGACTGACGCACCGCTCAAAGCCGTCAACAATTCCCTAACAGGGATATCTCCGGTGCCCTTGATTACTGAAGCTAGAAGAGAGTATCTAATCCTTGATCCGGATACCTACGCTCTATAATCGAATTCCTACGCCCGGGATAATATGATCTGCCGGAGAATGCGCGCAACTTCATGGTGGTTCAAGGACACGGCGACATCAAGTGCAGTCTGCCCTCTGGAATTCCTCAGTCTGATGTTCGCCCTCCAGACACACAGCAACCGCACAGCGGCAGGTTGATTCTGCTCCGCCGCCATATGCGCCGCTGTCGTTCCGCTGGTATCCCGTCCATCGATGTGGGCGCCGTGGATCTTGAGAATCCTCATCACGTCCAGGTGCCCCCCGCCAGCGGCATAGAGCATGGATCTAGCGAGCTCTAGATCTGTGACATCTGTCTTGATCAGGACCTCAACCACTCGGCGGTGGCCGTATATTGCAGCCAAGGAGAGCGCGGTGTCGCCATCGTTCCTGCACGCCTCGATCTCCGCGCCATGCTCTAAGAGCCACTGGACCATTTCTGCCGCCCCTGAGCCAGCAGCCCGGTGTAAGGCTGTTTCGCCGTCGGCGTAGGCTGCTCTTATGTCTGCTCCGCGGGTGACAAGGAATGCGGCTGCTGCTAGACTGCCATGCTGCGCTGCTATGTGCAGTGGTGTCTCCCCTTGTGGTTTATCGCCTCTAATATCAGCATCCGCGCCTTGGTCTAATAGCAGGCGGAGGATCTCGATGTTGGTGGAGTCTAGTGAGACTGCTATATGGAGTGCGGACGCGCCCCCGTTGTGTGTCTTAGCGTTCACGTTTCCACGGGCCTTCAGCAATAGTTCGATCATATCTTTGTTCCCATCGATAACCGCGATATGAAGTGCGGCTAGCCCCCCCGGTCCTTGTGCGCTAGCATTGGCTCCATTGTTGAGCAATGTCTGCACCATTTCCGGCGATTTGGCAAAGGCTGCGTGGTGCAGTGCAGCCCCTCGAGAGGCTTGGGCACTGAGGCTCGCCCCGGCTTTCGCCAGTACATCAACCATGGATGTTTGTCCTTCTTGACAAGCCCAGTGTAGCGCAGTTAAGCCGTGTCTGTCCAGTTTCCTGTCTATGCTGCCCCCCTGAGCCACTAGAAGTTTAACCATGTTTTCATGGCCGGCGAAGACTGCACGCTGGAGAGGAGAGATTCCCTGGTCATCGCTGGCTTCAATGCTAGCACCCTTGCTTAGCAGGAAGGTCACAAGATTTTCAAATCCAGTCGACGCCGCATGATGGAGAGCAGTCTCCCCGTTTTCCATTATTGCTGCGAGGTCAGCGCCTGCGTCTAGCAGGGCGGATATAGTGTCTTCGGTGCCCTCTACTTCCTTCTCCCCTACACTACAAGTGTAATGTAACGGGGTGCGGCCTCTTGCGTCTCTCGCTTCGATCACAGCCCCTGCATTCAAGAGAAGGCGGACCACGTTTCCTAGACCGTACATTGCAGCCAGATGGAGAGCCGTCATTCCATGGCTATTTGCGGCGGTAACTTCAGCTCCTCGACTGATGAGGAGGTCTGCTGCCTCTTCCCGTTTGCCAGTGATAGCGTAGGCTAATGCGGTCGTGTCCATATGGTTTGTGGCTTCTATATCAGCGCCACGGTCGAGTAACGCGGCGATCATTTGTGTACCCCCGAACTGAGCGGCTCGGTGGAGCGCTGTTTCACCAGAGACAGTCTTCACATTTACATCAATGCCTTCATCGAGTAGCAGGTGCAGCATTGGCCTGTTCTCGCGCATTGCTGCGAAGTGTAATGCCGTTTCGCCTCCGCCGAAGTTCGCCTGCACATCTGCGCCCCTTGACACCAGTACGCGCAGTGTTGCCTCGTGTCCGTAATGTGCCGGCCACAAGACGATCGGCATCCCGATGTCATTTCGCGTCCGGATGTCTGCTCCTGCGTCGAGCAGCACCGTCACCACCCGATCATGTCCGGCGGCTGCTGCCTGGAATAGCGCAGTACCAGCCAGCCCACTTCGTGCTGAGAAATCTGCCCCTCGGCTGAGCAGGAGCCAGACCAGCTCCGCCTGTCCAGCAGCTGACGCTACATGCAGAGCGGTCGTGGAGCTAATATTATCGCCGACTCTCTCGTTCACGTTGGTTCCAGAGTCCAGGAGTAGTCGCACCGCGCCATCGTGTGCAAAGAAACTCCGCACCAGGAGCTCTGTGTAATACATTGGGCAAAGCGTTCTTTCGTGACTCTGCAGCCAGTATATCTGCCACCATGTTCGGTATCGCCCTGAGAGGGTGTTGCAAAGGCTGAAGGAGAACTGCATGAGCGGCGAGGTTACCGGTATCATTGCTTCTCGGAAGTGGATTGCCCAGAACGATGCAGCGTACGATAGAAAGCTGAACTTCTGCACGTAGTTGTGGATATGGTCATACCGGTGCGCATCTTTCGAGTGCTCGACCTGGTCTTTGACTTGACGATACTCGAGAGGACAAGCCTCGAAATCAGAGAGCATGAGGAACCAGATACATCGCTCTGCAAGAGCCGCGTTCGATCGCACTGGATACGGCGACTGCTTCCAGGGCATGTCGGCTTCTCGACCATTGGTGGTGACCAGGAATTCCTTCGCGGTCTGATGAACAAGGTATACCGTGGAGTCAATTACCCTAACTAACAGGCCACAGAGGCCCCTCACGGTCCGCTCAAACTGGGGTTCGAGATCTAAGCTCTGATATGACTTGTCAGTGACGCGGATATTAAACGCAATATTCAACTCGGCCAGAGACAGCGGTCGAGCAGCCGCTACAACGAGGTGCAGGATTGTCTTCGCCTTCTCGGGATTCGTACTTTTCTCTAGGGTCCTCAAAAAGATAGCATCGAGTGTAATCGGCATTGTATCGCATATCTCATCCAGAGTGCTCCGAGATGCCGTGTCGCTTTCCCAGAGCATTCGAAGCACAAGCGCTACCCACAGAAAAGTCCGGTCGGCATTCCCTAGCAGTCTTTGCTCGAGGGCCTGACGCACAGTTTCCGAGATGCCCTTTTCCAGGCATATTTGCTTTGTCCGGAGTTTGACGAGTCGCTCAACATCTCGGGCGGTGGCGGACGTCTCGCTTTCCAGCTCTAGTCGCCTGGATGGTAGAAAGGAGACGATAGAGCTGTACGGACGACTGGTGATGAGAATCTTGAGAGCCCCAATGTCCTGATTCGAGGGCTGGCAGCTGTAGAAATCAGATAATCGTTTCATAAACAGGGCCCAACTAGAATATTTGCACTCGTCAAGGGCGTCAATCACGCATGTCACAGGACCGCATCGTTTGTCCCCTACTACGGCGGTAAAAATGCCCCACAGAGCATCGAGGTCATTGGTGAGCTTTGTTCCTTTAAGTTTATACTCCGGCACGGCATGTGCGATAAGGACCGGATTGGCGCCGAGGAGCTGATGCAGAAGATTGCAAACAGCAGCCGTAGCAGTACTCCATTTTTCATCATCATGGTGAAAGAAAAAACAGCAGACACCATTACATGAACGCCGCGACAGTCCCTTCTTCATCAGCCGGTCCAGGTATAACGCTAGGTGCGACTTTCCACAGCCCGGATCACCAGATATCCAGAGAAAATCCGACTGAACACCTTCACTCCACCGCCTATACTGCGGGTGGAGTAACAGCCACTCACAGGTGCCCTCGAGAGGATCGTCCAGTCTTTGGGCGAGGTCATCGTCGTGGTCAGGGGTGTATAGAGACTGGAGGATCTCTGCCTCGATGGTGCCGAGAGCTGATGATGACCTTGACTTCAGTCCCAAAACGATTACACTGGGGTTATTATGGACCAACTCACGCACATTGGGCTGTGCCTGACTCTTGCATTCTCCTCACCCATCTGCGGATTTCCCCAAGTGCCGCTTGGTAGGGGTCACACTCGGCGTCTGGGAATTTGGTCATTTCCTTGAAGCGACTTAGTTTCCGTGTTATAGTTTCTAACTGAATTCTTCGAGCAGCTTACTCTGTGATTAGCATGGATGCTGTAGCTTGGATATCCGGGCAAAATTGCGGATCTTCTTGGGACAATCTGCAAGGCGATTTCCTGGTATCAGTCTCACATACGACGGAACAGGAAAGGGGGGGAGGCGAAGAGGGCGGAGAAGGGGAAGGAGGAAGGTAGCACACCTCGCCAACACCAAGCATCGGGAGCTCCTCATAGAAGCAGGTAATGAGTATTTCCTGCCCATCATCCCTCTTCGACCTTAGAATACTATGGAACCTATCCTGGATACTCGCCAGCATCTCGGAGCCAGGCTCCAGAACGCGCACGAGGTCTCGCGCCGGACGAGTGACGAGACTCGCAATGCTCGTACCCAGCGTTGCCCAGGACGCTATATCGGCTCCCAAATGCGGAGTGCCCAGGAACATAAGAGCCAGGATGGTGTTCCCGACGTCTCTGATGTGTATTTCTGCGCTGGTCTGGGACAGACAAAGAGCATTCTGTGCAACCAAGCCGCCGAGGCTGTGCGCGATGAAGATGATTTTGCGAGTTTCCTTGTCAAAGTTATTACCCAAAACTGTCCTGCGGCAATCGGAAGGAATGGTAAGAAAGGTAGATACCGTCTCTGTTTCACTCCTCACCCGCGCCAAAGACCCAAGCAGATTACTCGCGTGGTTATCGATCCCAAGCTGGGAAACGGGCTGCCAGAACTTAGCGACATCCGCATCGTATCCGAAGGTGAAAACACGCGCAGGGACATGGTTTCCGGTGCCTATATTGGCTGGCCAGTAAAGTCCAGTGTCCTTATGGTGCCAGGTATCGCCAGCAGACCCGGTCAGGCCATGAACGAAGACGATACTAACACAGCAAAAAGGGTCAGCCATGGAGGTCACCACTAAAGTTTTCCCAAGACGTATGTACATACTCCACCGCGGGTCCAGAAATCTCCGATGGCTCATGAAGTTGCTTCAGCCCATACTGTGTTGTGGTATTTCTCGGTACAGCTGGGGAGCTGCGTCCTGATGCACGGTGGAAAAGACGCCGCAGCCGTTCGGGCATTGTGAGTGGGGTAAAAGATTGACCAGGAGGTAGAGATACTGTTCCTTCTTTCGGTGGTTCAGAAGGAATGGTCGTTTGTAATCGTTGTTGTTAATGTATCCAAACCGTCAACTTCAGGCTCAGCCTCAGACCCTTCTTCCTTCTGACATCTGTTCAGCTGCGGGGTCAGAATACGAAGCAAGTCAAGAAAAAGGCCGATCATTATCTAACATGTCGGACGGACCCCTTGCCAATGTGTCTGGGCGAGCAAGGTGAATGCACTGCCAGCTGGCTATCCAATAATAATCCAGTCAACTGCAAGGTCATCTCAGATATCTCGAAAGATGATGCTTATGGTTGGTAGGCATGGAAGCGAACTTGCAGGCCAGTCTCGCCTCTCGAATGCCTCCACAAATTCCATCCTTGACACTCTCGTGTGATCCACTTACCCAGCCCTTTGCCCCAAATACCTCTCCACCAGTTTGTCTCGTTGTCGGTTTTTGGACCATTGGCGTCGGGCTCTGATTCAGTGTTAGTGCTGCCCCTCAGAGGGCGCCGCAAGATCAGAATTGGGAGCAAAATCAGATCGCGATGCGAGTGGAGCGGTGGCAGGGGCTGATCTGGGGAGTATTAGCGGCGGCTTGTGCGTGTGACTGAGACTCTGAGAACATAGCCGGGGGATCGGAATGAGGAATCGTATTTAGGGCATATATAAAGGCCCTAGATAGTGATAAACCCTCTTTACAGACTATAGCGCCCAGGCCAGGCCCTATATCCAACTAACATATGAATTCGCGATAACAGCTATTCGCCCTAATCGCCCATCGTCAGCCCTGGCTACGAGTAAGTTGAGCCGGCCATCCTTCTGGCGCCTCTTCTTGACTACTGCTTGTATTATTCCTCCCATGCTCAAATACATCTAAGCTTTGGTAGCCAGTTCACTCTTACACTACTTGTAATATTCCTCACAATACTACGATACTTCTCAGGATTACTTATAGTATCCCCGGGAATTAAACCCCTATAAGCAGTGAGGTGGCCTTGTGTGTTAAATGATAATCAAAACTAGCCTTGGGGGTCATGTACATTGATGATATTATCTAACAAGAGGTCTTTGCAAACGCAGCAGAGTCCACCCATTCGGACCCAGAAACGCCCAGCCCTTCTCAGTCATACAGCTCTGGAAGCACAAGCAACTTCCAAAAAGCATCGAACCCAAGAGTCTGTGTGTCGGCCACCGAGCCGTTCTTTTCCTCTCGCATGGTGAACCCATTCCCAAGATAGGCGAAGCGGTTTGTTGACGGCGCAGGGAGTAGAGAGACCTCGTAGTCTTCCCAGCGAGGATTCCGCAGAGCCTCCATATAGTGAAAGCTAGTACCTCCGTAGATAGCAACCACGGGGCCGTTAATCGTCCCCCGCTTATACCAACTACGGCAGTTCCCAACCCACACTGTCCGTTCGAGGAACTTTTGCACGTGCTCGTAGTAGTCGTCTGTTGCTTCGCGGCTGATGGTGAGGCTTTTGATACGCTCGGTCTGGATCTTGTCAATGCATTTCCAGATATAGATCCCCATCATTTGAATGCCCTGCACCAAAGAGCCGTTCGAGATAGGCGAACTCGGACCGATGAACGCTGGGAAATTATACGTCAGCCGCACAGTATAAGTTATATGGGATATAAGAACAGACTGAAGTAGTTTGGCAGGTCTGGGACCGCTAGCCCAAAGTACGATTTGGGAGGTTGACGCTCCCAGCGGTCCGTAAGATCCTCTCCACTCCGCCCGATGATGGGCATGCGAGGTCGAAATGTAGTATCGAATCCCGTTGCGCACACAATGACGTCAAATTCGAGCATTGATCCATCTCGCGTCTGGATGCCATGCGGCGTGAAGCGCTCGAGATCATCCCAGCGAGTGTCCACATTGTCCTGCAAGAGCGCCTCCAGGTATCCCGGACCCGGCGTTTGGCGACGGCACCCGACCGGAAACTGAGGGATAAGCAGGTCGGCGAGCGCCCGGCCTTTCTCGGTGTCACCCAGCCGGTTGCGCATGGTGTTCGTAAATAGCTTACGAGCGGCCTTTTGCACCTCCGAAGCAGCATGCGTCCGCCGGAAATTTGTCAGGCGCCGGTCAATAAGGGAGCGGCAATGGCTGAGGCACGCTTCCGGATCTGTTTTAAACTTCTCCAGAACCTCAGGAGCGTAGTTGTAGTGCTCATCCGTGGCAGGGTCATCGCCAGTTGGCTCGTTGATTCCGGGTGCTGGCGAGATCCACGCATGGGATCGGATGAACGAGGTCAGTTGGGAGGCGCCTGGAGCGCAGGTTAGACATTATCGCTGCAGCTGCCACGCGGGTCTGAGTCCCACAAAAGGAAACTTGCCTTTGGCCAGCTTTGGGATGATTTGTATAGCAGATGAGCCGTTGCCGATGACCGCAATTCCTTTCCCAGAGTAGTCGTACGATTCGTCCCAAGCCGCGGAGTGAACCAGCTTCCCCTGGTAGCTATCGAGCCCTTCGACATCGGGCCATTTCCAATTGCTGTAATGGTAATAGTGTCAGCCCTGACTGTAGTGAGGGTGGGGACGCGCGCTGCGCACTTAAGCACCCCGCCTGCATTCACGAAGACGTCGCACTGGGTCTCGAACACACGGTCCCCATTGCGTACGGTGAGTGACCATTTGCCTTGGACGTCGTCCCATCTCGCAAACTCGACAGCGTGCTTGTACTGAATATAGCGCTCCACGTCGTACTTGGCGGCGGTCTTCTTCAAGTAGTCATGTATCTGCTCGGATGTAGCGTAATAATTCGGCCACTCCAGGTTAGGCGCGAACGAATAGGCGTAGTTGTGAGCAGGGATGTCGCACTGGCAGCCGGGATATCTGTCGACTGCAGTTTAGTGACTATAACTTACCCAAGAGCTGACCTTGTTTAAACATACCGATTCTCGAGCCAGGTCCCTCCAAGATCAGCGTTGCGCTCGTAGAGAACCAGCTCGGCACCACGATTCTGCATGCGTTGCGACCAGATGATGCCCATGAGGATGCCCGAGTAGCCGGCCCCTAGACAAACGACGCGCAGTGGGCGACGAGAGTGAATTGGCTCTTCGCGGAGCTCGTACGACGATGCGGATGATTTTCCATTGGGCTCCAGGGCCAAGTCCGGCACTTCAGCCACCTCGGGGGCAGGGATATTGGTTGTAGACGGCATGTTCGACGGGCGGTGATGTGCTATACGAGCGTCCAGCAGTTGTCAACGGCATGTAACACTTTATCACTGTAGGCTGAGGCCTGTCAATAGCAATGGCAATGGCGCGATGCGATACGCTGATCTGTGCTCGGTACTCGATCTCCGGATCGCCCGCTGATCAGACTGGGGGAACTGCGGGGAACCAGGTGAACCCTCGGCAATGGTTGACACCGACACAGTATATGGAGAGCAGTTCGGAACTACATTGACGAAGGTGCATCATACCACACGCAAACATGGTCCCATTCACGGCGCCATGGTCTGATACCGCTCCCCCATCACGCAACCAGCCCCATCTAGAGCGGACACCGCCGCCATCCCAGGTGCCGTCGCGCGGGCAGGTGAAACGGCCACCCACACGCTGTAAAACGTGCACCGCCTGTCGAGTCAGAAAGGTAGACAGCTACTTGAGCTCTCTGCTACAGGCATGCATCGCTTGCTAACACAGCCCTAGGTCAAATGTGACGGTAGGTCGCCACATTGCGGCTCCTGCGAAAATGCGGGGCGGCGTTGTGTTTACCCACAGGATGCACGATACCAGAACAAACCTACCCGGGCAGAGATTCAGAGACTGGAAGCGCACATAGATTCCATATGGGAAGCCGTGCACGAGCGGGACGCAGGGGCTACTGTACATGGCAGCCAACCCGCAGGAACCGATCGGCCAGCCCAGGCCACGAGAGCCGCGACGCCGCCATCTCCAGCACAACCGCTGGTGGCCCCCTTAGAGCGTCCTGAAAACGAAGGTCTGCCCAATGAAACAGAGAGAAGCCACCAGGATCTGTCGCCGGCCGAAATGAACATCGTGGGAGTGCTTGGCCAGGACGGTGAACTGGTTATGCACGGAGTGTCCAGCATGCACTACAACCAGCACAACCAGCACAATCAGCAGCAAGAAATGCGCCTGTCAGTCGATTCCCGCACGGAGACTACCCCGGAGGAAGACGAAGCCTCGAAGAGACAGCGAGAGCAGCTCCAGCAGGTCAGCAAGGCACGGCTGGTCGCCAATGCGGCCTTCCAGCGTCAGCGCGAATCTGTATTGTTGCGCAATCCCAGCGTTACACAGGACGCGAACTTTGGCTGCGCCGACCCCGACACAGCACTGCACCTGCTAGATATCTATTTTAACCGTATTCACTTCACGTACCTCTTCAGCTACCGGCCTGCAATCATGGACAGCCTCATTACCAAAGGGCCATATTGCAACATGCTCTTGCTCACGGCGGTCTACTTTTCGAGTAGTATGTTCAGCGACCGAGCTGCAGTGCGTGCGCAGCGCGACCAGTTCTATGCCTCGTTCCAGCTCGCCCTCATAGACCACATGGACCAGCCCAGTGTTCCCTCAGCAGTCGCCCTGCTCCTCTGTGGTGCCGCGTTGGTCTCGTGCGGCCGTCTAAGCGCGGGTTGGGTAACGAGCGGGATTGCCTATCGCATGATCCTCGACCTGGGCTGCCATTTCGTGCTGGACTGTCATCGCCAGAATCTCCCCGATGAAATGATCCTACTCACGGATATCGAGGTGGAGATGCGCAAGCGGCTTTACTGGGGAGGCTACCTAGTTGACGCCACGCAGTCCCTATACCTTGGGCGACTGCCGTACCTGCACACTGTACCAGCGCGCGTGCCGCAGGTGTTCTTGGACACGTACGAGGAGCTCGACGTGTGGGCACCGTACGTGGATACCATGTCCGCCTCCCCCGAGGTCAATACTGTTCTCAGTGCCTACGCTCCGCAGCCAGCGTACGCGGTCTCCACGTTTATGGCGATGCTGCGGTTGCTGGAGATATCATCGCGACTGGTGCACAGCTTCTACAACATCGACAGTCTTCGCCAGGCTGGGCAAGTGATTCGAGACGCCCGCGGCAAAATCGAGGACGACCTGGGACGATGGTACGCATCGCGCCCGAAGCATCTGCGTTTCAACCCCAAGGCCGACAAGGAACCGACACCACCTCCGCACCAGCTAACTCCATTGTATGTACTATGATGAGCCTCCCCCGGGTGAAGCACACGCTAATTCCTCTTAGGACCACATATCACACCCTCACCATCCTTCTTCACCGTCCATTCCTGGCCAACCGGTATCTCAGCACCCATATTAACGAGGAGGAGCGCGCTGCAGGCGAGCAGACCAGCATCCAGGCTGCGGGGGAGATATACCATCTTCTTCGAAGATACGACTTGGCGTTTACGATGCGCCGCGCACCGTACCTTATTTCGTATGCTGCCCACTCGGCGCTGCTAGTGTTGCTCGCCCAGGGCCCGGCCGCACGGGATCAGGTCCTCGAGAAGATTTCCTTTCTCTGGCGTGTGCTCGGAGATCTGCAGAGCGGTGGCAACTACGGTCTCAAGAAGCCACTCGAGACCCTGTCAGCATTGATGACCAAGCTAGGAATTAGTACACTCGAGCAGGGGAACGGCAACGCGAGGGACTCCATGCATCCGGGAGGGACTCACTGCCCGGTACCAACGGAGCAGCTCTCGTTCGGCAACGACGGCGATCTGTATGAGAGCCAGTGGAGTAAATTCCAGCAGCATGATTTGTTCAGCGGAAGCATGGACTGCGCGTTTCCCAATTCTGGCCTGGATGGTGTGAACTGGCTGCTGAACGACATTTCCTGGGTGTCGGCCACGGGGTTGGAAGGGCAGAGGCCCGTATAGGTATATAGGCAAGGAAACCATATGTGAGCCCAGTGAGTGGCATCCAATGGCATACGACGTAACATGGCCATCTGTAATCTATATATTCTCCACAGCCTGGTCCCGGTTAGGCACGTATTAGAAGGAATTGTAGGGAGTACAGAGTCCACCTGGAGAAATATATAATAGCCCTGTTCGAGGAGACGCAAAGATTCTCAAATTGAATTCATATACTCAACTACCAAGCGTGGCTACTACGCCTAGCCGCCTAGACAGCCTTGCTCTCGTGCTCCTCCATGCCCTCGTTTTCCAGTGCTCTGGTCTCACTCGTCTGATGAATATGGCCAGCAACATAGTCAACCGTGCTCTGATCGAGATCAGGCACAAACCAGCACAGGAAAAGCGCGCTCCCGGCGAAAATGAGGCTGACATAAATAACCGTCCGATATGCTTCCGAGTGAGCCTCCCTCCACCCATCTTCCAGAGTAGCGATCATCGACTGCTGTAATCCCGGCACATTGGCACCCGTCAGAGTGGCAGACCCCTGCAATGCAGATATGAGATCGGGGACAGACGAAGCCGGAAGGTTTACCTCGCTCGCCGCGCGTTCCATGTACTGAGGCTGCGTGGACTGCAGCCGGTTGCGAAGGGCCGTGGAGAAGATTGCGGTGCCCACTGAGCCGACGAACTGACGAACAGTTCCACACAGCCCGCCAGCTGCGCCAATTTCGTCCTGCGAACGCAGAGGAAACGTCGACGTTACCAGGGCAATACCTTCATTGGAGCCAATGGCAAAGCATCCAAGTGCCGCTAACGCGACTGTGAGGTCAAGGTTCAAGGGGTTGGTTCCTGCTGCGGCAAGCAGGGGAGCCGCTGCGAACGCTGTGAGGACGGAGCCACGGCGCGCACCGATTGCCTTTCCAATGAGGCCGCCGGACAGCTGGCCAAATACAAAGAGGAGGATCAGAATGGAGCTCAGTGTATTGCGATCCTCGACGCCTTTGCCAGGATAGAGGATGGAAACGGCGTCGGGCCAGACAAGGCTGAATCCATAGTAGGTAGCAGACCCGATGCCAGTCAGCCATGCAGATGCCTGGAATGGGAGGTTCTTCCACAGGTAGACTGGGATGAATGGTTCGACGTTAGGCAGAGGGATATAGACCTCCCAGATGCCGAATACGATCAGTGTCGCGACACCGCCAATTATAGTCCCCAGAACTTCAGAGCTGTCCCAGGGATACGTGTGCCCACCCCAAGTTAAGCCGAGCAGCAGGGTTACCAGCCCGCCCGCGTATAGAAGCAGACCAATCCAGTCAAAATGTAACAGAAGATCCTTCGCCATTCGCCGTCGGTGGAGCATCTTGAACGTGGGTGGGTAGTAGAAACAATACCAGCATATCATGGCAAGCCCGTTAATGCCAATCAACAGATGGAATGCACCCCGCCAGTGTACTGAGGTATTCGTCTAGACATTTATGTTGGCTTAGCTTTGACGGGAGCATCAAGGTATCGCGTAGAACAACTAACCTGAAATGACAATGCCACCTTTGCGGCCAAGGGGTTTGCAGGGAACGAGTAAAGGTACTGCCCAGATGCAGCAACGAAGCGCCATCGCATCGGCACGAGTTCCCCGATAACCCAGAAGAAGGAGACACCAAATCCTTTGGATACACCAAAGAAGGCCTGTGAGACGATTATTTGATTGACTGACTGTGCGGTCGCCCCCAAGATCGACCCTATGAGAGCGAGGCCGGAGCCGATGATGAAGAACCAACGACGGCCGAAAATATCACTCAACGAGCCAATTATTTGGATCGTAATGGCGGATAGAAGAACATTCATGAGTGAGGCATACTGGGCAGGTTTAGCTCGCGCTCAATAAATGGACCAGCAGCACCAGTCAGAGAACGATTTCGTACAACAATATTCGGACTAGGCCCTAGATCCTGGTTGATATCCGACATGACCGGAGCTGCCAGGGCAAAGCCCCCGACTGTCCCAGCGAATGTGAGACCCATCGCAGAATATGTGCCAATGAAGGACGGGCTGATCCAGTAGCTCTTGGGTACGCTGGAAAAATCGCGACCCTGTGCCTCTCTGGTCCTGTCGTCGCTGTGCTCTGGGACCCGTGGCAACGGGCCTTCCTCCAGATGGAGTGTTTCCGTATCTGGCTTAGGTGGCATACTGAATGCTCTGCAATGAATGGAGCAGATTATGTGAAGTTTGTGGTAGAGCAGCTGGCCAGAGACCAAGTGCGACCACGTTAAATACGCTATCAAGGCAGCTTCCCCGCAGAATCTGACCCCCAGTTGTTTACCGACTAAGGGGTTCGAGGCCGGGGCCCCATAACCCTCCACAGCTTTCAACTGGGCACAGTAAACGCATGTCCGGGGCCCTTATCTGATATCCGGCGTCTCAGCCCCGATAGGGCCTGATATTACAATACCTTGTATCTCATTATCTATGATGGCCAAACTAATACCGTGGATCCTCTTTTTGAGTGAAACTTCCGCCTTTTGCGCGGATATGTCGAGAGAAGTATGCCTCAATCAATAGCTAGGGTGCACACCCGTTTCCTGGATGGGGAGGCTAAGCATTCGCTGGGCTACGTCAATCTGTTTCGGTGCCAACCGGACATCCACCGCCGAAGGCCGACATCCTGGAACTCGAGTTGCGGCAAGGTTGGCGCGGATCATATATGTATTATATGTACCTCTATGTAGTATGATATGATACAAGTGCGGGCGAAGAAATACTTGTACAGCAACATTGAATCCGGATTCACCCAAGGCATAGACCTTTATCGTCATCATGCCGGCACCATATTCACAAGCGGTTTTCTTGGGTCCCGCGCCAGACATTTACCCTCAATGGGAAAAATACGTCAAAGAGGGCTTCCTGGCGAGTCTATCAAGTGATGCGCCTGGCTCTCGAGCGGCGGCGTACAATATAATCCCGAACCCCATGGGACGCCTACCCCCCGATGATAGCACCTCGCTCGTCCTCCTGGAAAGTGAAAGTCTGCGATGCCTGCAAAGGAACGACCTGCGTGCGTTGACACAACTTAGCGCGTCACCGGTCGATAGCAGATCGTATGAACGTATTGAATCATTCGATCCACTTGGGTTGGGTCCGGTCGGTTAGTCGTTTGGGGGAATTACTTTGCGCGTACTATTGGAAATTGAGCTGACAGCCCTATTGATACGCCGGGCCCATTTATCCTTCAGGCTGAAGCTGACCCGGCCGATATTGACGAATATATCGAGTATGTCCTGACCTTATACCCACGAGGACTCGAATGGCTGACATGGAAATTCAGGTTCTATCGGGAAGATCATGCCCCGATGATGGCGAAGCATCTGGGATACCTGCGCACCACGCTGTACCGCCTAAAGGGTGTACAGGAGGGACAGGTTGATGCCCCAGCTCCTCTCATGATCATTCATGAGTTTCAACATCTTGAGGGACTCGGTAGCCAGATTACCAAAGACAGCATTGAAACCGAGTTCGCTAAACGGGTGTTTCCGAAGGTTAGATCGATGAAGGCCAGGACGATGAAACTCGTCTATGCTCATGACCATTGATGTGAATATATTTGAAATTAGAGGGCGTTTTGCGGTCATTAATAGGGACAAGAGTTCCAATGCTATGACAGACCCTCCCCGAAAGATTTCCGTTAACGCATTCTAAATAATCCTCTCAGTGGTTCCAATATGATAACCGGGATCTTTGACATGCCATGTATAGTTCGGGCTGAGGCTCAGGGTTGATTCGCGTAGATAACGTACCGTGATCGCACGCAAGTAAAAGAGCACCGAGGTTCGATCAGACGATGCAGAGTAGGAGGGATGAAAATGCAGCTGTGTATAACTGTTTGATATAACTAACTTAATGGCTTCTACTACTTACAAAGCCGCTGGCGGAATGTGACCGGTGCGACTCTGCATATCAACGTGACCATAAAGCGTACGGACTTGGTTGGTGGTGACGGCAAGAGCCGCGATATTCATACCCATTCTCTTCAGAGGTTGAAATCAACTACTCCCCTGCCGACTGCCTCTCCTCGTCTAACCTTCTCGACCGCCTCCGGCAGCTGATCGATAGAATATAATGTATGGTCGCCGGCGATCTTGCCCGCAGCAGCGTACTGCAAGGCCATGGCAATATCGCTACGGCCGCCGACGACAGAGCCCCGGATGGTCAGACCTTGGGTAATATATTTCTTGGGGTCGGCACCGACAGTGACACCGTCCTTTCGTGCTGCAGTAAGCGGTTAGCCTGTCCCTGCGGCGAGATCGGGTCCTAGACGGATATCAAAGACTCACGGAGCCCAACACACGTAACCACAGCGCCGACTCTGGTGCCAGAATAGGCTATGGAATCCGGATATGATCCACCAGCCGTGACAAAGACCCCATGGGCTCCAATACCATCAGCAATTTGAATCACGTCCGCAACGGGATCAGGAGAGGCCTTGAAATCGACAAAAGCTGCTGCGCCCTTTTCAAGCGCCAGTTTCTGCCGTTCGACACCTGTGTCGACCACAATGGGCCGCAAGCCCATCGCTGCTGCCACCTGCACACCTTGGATGCCAACGCCTCCACCTCCGCCAGGAAAAACTGCCCAGTTGTTGACTTTGAGACCTGCCTGTCTCAGGGCACGATACATTGTGCCTGTGGAGCACATGATCGGGGCGGCTGTGTAATCGTCTACTCCCTCTGGAATGCGTTGCGTATAATGGGCGGGCGAGGTGACATATCTGCCGAATTGCATCAGTTAACGATTGCGGGAGGGCAGAGTCTCCAATTGATGCCGAATGGATGGCCATACTGCTGGTAGGTACTAATTTTGACTGTGTCAGACTATCTTCATCTCTCACCATCCAGCCGCTCTCACCAAGGATTGCTCACCCTGTTTTATGAAGCCCACAAAGCACCGCCTTGCGGCAGTAGGACTCCTTGTCGTCCAAACAAAGCTCGCAGTCTCCGCAAACAGACCAGCGTGGTTTCATGCCGGCGCGCTCCCCAACCTTCCAATTGGTCACATTGGATCCTATCTTCACCACTACACCGGCTCCCTCGTGGCCTGGCGACCGGACCCCAAAGGTTGACATCGGAGGGGTTCCCAAGTCCGCCATGGCGAAATGCAGGTCTGAGTAGCATATCCCCGTGGCATTCAGTCGTATTAATAGCTCATCGGGGCCTTAGAATCGTGAGCATACGGGGTGACTGAGACCCAAACACGCGGATGCGCTGCATGTGTGACCTACCTGGCTCAGGAACTGGAACCATCTGGACCTCTACATGAAAGTCAGGACCCTCGTTCACAATCACACCAGCTTTGCACTCCTTGGGGATGTCAAAGGTGGGCGCTGGGCTTTCATCTTTCTCGGCGACTTTAGAACGGAACAGATAAGACATTGTGGCGAATTCCTGTGCGGGCGGATAACTTCACATTTGGTATTAGGTCAGACTATTTGACCCTTTTATGGCTACTGTAGCAGAAGAACGCTTTGGATTGGGGTTTTGACCCTTTTATGGCTACTGTTGCAGAAGAACGCCTTGAATTGGGGTTACAGATAGCCGCTTCGAACTGGGTAGTCAGAGAGGCCCTGTCGGAGGTTGTTCTCCGATGGGGAGTACGACTATTGCCGTCCACTGAGGGGGCAGATCCGGAGAGGCTTTCTGATCCTCGGCCCTAGAATTAAGTTCAATTGGTGACACTCTTTATTCTTTTGAGTAGCGGCATGGGGGATCCTACTGTTGGTTTTACCTCGGACGAGACTAACAATCAGATAACCCTTCCAGGCCAGTCTTCAACACCACCCAGATACCTATACACGACGGAGGAATCTAGATCTTTGCATCGAGGATCGCCGCTGGCCCCTTTGAAGGTTTGCAGTCCAGCATCGCCCAGCGCCAGCCGTGACCCGACTTCCTTTGCCATGTCAATGGCCAATCCAAAGTCCTTGCAATGTAACTGTATTTTAAACCCCGGCGCGTAGCTATTTGATGAAGGAGCGTCGGGGAGGACCCCCGGCACTGGGTTGAAGCGGTCCATAATTGTACTCTGCGCTGCTCCTGCGGAGAATACATTGGCCAGCACGCGCGTATCCAGGCCCGCTCGCATCCCCATATTCATCGCCTCGGAGCCAGCTATGAATATTATTCCTCCAAGATAGTTGTGAGCTAGCTTAGCCGCAAGTCCCAGCGTCGGCCCGCCGCAGGGAATGATTTTTTGCCCCATATTTGCCAAAAGACCTTGCAGGTGGGGTAGCGTGGGGTCATTCTCGTGGCATCCGAGAAAGAAGGAAAGGTTGCCGTTCGCTGCTCCGATTGTTCCACCACTGACAGGTGCGTCGTAGAATCGAGCGGACGGGAAGTTTGTCGCGACATAGTCTCTGACGGCCAAGCAGGTGGCAATGTCAATCGTCGAGCAATCTACAACAACCTTGTTGGATATATCAGCAGCACATATGCCGTGTGGCGTGCTCATGTATATGTCTCGCACGTGGGATCCTTCTGGGACCATGGTGAATATGATATCCTGGAACTCGGTCAGATCAACGGCCACTCAGATCGCGCCCCTTGCGCAACATTCCATGACGGGAAGAGACCGACAGATAGTTCGGATACTTCTTTCGCGCTCTTCGATTTGCGCACAGTATCGGGGTGCTCGGAATGCAAGTCATCCATCAGCCCGTCAACCACGTCGTATACATAGACCTTGGAGTCTCCGGAAAGCCGTTTGGCGAGGTTGGCAGCCATGCCACGTCCCATGGCGCCGAGCCCGATGAACCCGATATTGGCATCCCCCGTAGCAGACATTTTGTTGAGGTCAATATTTCTAGATGGGTTAATCAATCCAAGTATTTCGGCCGTGAATTGTCTTTTTATCTGCGTTGCGTTTCACTTTATAAGTCCCGTGTATGGCCTTCGCCTCGGGGAAAGGGACATGGAAAACGACCACCGCACCGCTCGTTCATGTCCGACGCGACGGTCAGTGGGCGATAGCAGTGCCGAGCTGCCATGTCAAGGTCCGCTGGGCAGAATTGCTTATAAAGAGATTGGAAAAATGTCATGTTGCTTGTCTCGACGACCCCAATGTTTCTTTAACCCTGCAGAGTTATAGACAAGTTCATTTAATCCTTAGCTGCCACCTTCTCCAAGCTGTCAAAATTGATCTCCCACCCCGACCGTCATTCAGATAGCCAAACCAAAAATGGTAATGACAATAATTCGCAATTCCACCGGCACGGGACGCCAGACAACAGCCAAAGGCCCGCCTGAGTACTTTACCGGCGATGTTTGGGCGGATGTGGCCTACACCGACAGTTCAATATGGGTCGGCAATGTCACCTTCACACCCTGTGCCCATACCAATTGGCACACGCATGAAAGGGGACAGCTTCTGCGGATATTGGCTGGCTCTGGGTGGATATGTGACAGGGGTGGGAACCCACAGAGGGTAAACGTCGGAGATACCATTTGGTGTCCCCCGGGGACAACGCACTGGCATGGTGGCGATGATGGCAGCTACATGACACACTTGGCGATTGCCTTTGGAAAATCTGAGTGGTTGGAGCCTGTTTCGGAGGTCGATTATGCGAGTAAAAATGACTAAGGTGATGAGGCTTATCGAGCTTGGGTATACGAGTTGAATTTAGTGGACGGAGCTGTATCTGCGCCTGAGCGTTTTCTCCCTACACATCCGGTGGTAGCTTGTACCCCGGATTCTGTTATGTATGGCACACTGTAGTACCGAAAAAAAAGAAGATACCCCGCGTCCCCGGCTTTGCGCTTCCCCACATTTTCTCTCTGTTTCTGGTAGACTGTTGACATATATGCCGCTCAGCTACCGTAAACCAAGACAGCTCCTCGCACTATTCCGTGGAGTTCACAGCTTGCAAACACGGGAATGATGGCTTCCAACAGGGGTAATGTATTCAACTTTGTCATTGTCTTCGTGGCAGCCTTGGGATCGTTTACTTTTGGGTTCAGCAATGCAGTGGTGGGAGGGGTCTTCGGCCTCCCGTCTTTCTTTGCGTATTTCAACATATCATTGCAGTCCCAGAGTGCACAAGTCAACCAGATAATTGGAGGTGAGTGGCAAAGAAAGACCGACTGCTTGTCAAGTGTGTATTGAGACAGGGGCTGGCAGCTCAAAACGGCCTTTTCTTCGGGGGAGGCTTCATGGGATGCTTTATCGTCGCATATCTCCCTGACCGAATCGGACGGATCCGCAACATCCAACTAACCTGCGTGACCTGCGTCATCGGAAGTATCCTACAAGGTGCAGCGACGCACATTGCAATGTTGCTTGTCGGGCGCTTCTTAACTGGCCTGGGAGCCGGCATGGTAAATTGTAGCATCCCACTCTATCAAGCCGAGGTGTCACCACCAAAGCAACGCGGCCGCATGGTGGGATCCCATGGCGTGATGCTCAGCGCTGGGTTTGCCTTCGCAGGGTGGGCAGGCTACGGTTGCTATTATGAACCAAACCACGACATCCAATGGCGATTATTGCTCTGTCTGCAAGTTGTCAGCCCCGCAATTCTCCTGGCTGTGACCCCCTGGTTACCGGAATCGCCGCGGTGGCTGGTCCTGAACGACAAAACAGACCTTGCATTTCGAACCCTGAAGATGCTTCATCGGTCTGCTGGCGATAGCGACGACACAGTTGCCCGCGAAGAGCTTATCCAAATTTTCGCACAGATTGAACTAGAGAAGGCCAAGTCGCGGAGCTTGATATCAATGCTGCAAATACCGTCTTATAGAAGGCGCTTGTTGACGGGGTTTTTCATACAGTTTCTGTGCCAGAGTTCTGGGGTCACTGTAATCAACAACTACTCGGTGATGCTATACACAATGCTCGGTATACCTAGCGACGTTCAACTACTTATGTACGCAATCTGGCTCACTTGGTCCTGCATATCAAACCTCATCGGTAGTCTGATTGTCGACAGGCTTGGTAGAGTCCTGATGTTTAAGATTGGATTTGTAAGTTCCACTGCAAAAGCCCGCAGTTCGCAGTTCGCAGATGGCTCCATCTGTTGACACTAACCTTGTACAGGTCTCCTCCGTGGTTGCGCTTTCCATATACACGGGATTGATGAGTGTCTACAGCTCGCGAGAGAGCAAGGTGGGAAGCGGCACTGCGCTGGCATTTGCGTTTCTTTTTCTGGGTTGCTTCGGCATATTCGTCGACGCAGTGTCTTACATCTACGTGGGAGAGATATTCCCTCTGTTCATGCGGGCAACGGGGATCAGCTTCTCGATATCCGGCTGGTTCAGCGCGGCGCTGGTCTACAATGAAGTTGCTGCTACTGCGTTCAACCAAATCGGCTGGAGGTACAATCTGGTTTTCATCTGCATTGCCGTCGTGTCATTGCCCGTCATCATTTTCTTATTGCCGGAGACGAAGAACCTGCCTCTTGAGGAAGTGTCACGACTATTTGGTGATGAGGTCGCCCCTGGAGCTGGCCACATGACAGCTGAAGACAAGGAGCGAATTGTGGAAAGTCTGGTGAGAAGGGGGGCGAAGGGCGACGTTGTTCAGCAGTTCGTCGGTACAGCCGTTGAAATTGAGAGGCTTTAGGAGAACGACGATTAAATGTGTCTCCATACGATTGTCTCCGTTAGCCCTGGTCCCGCCCCGCAACTCGCTGTGGATTGTGACTGGTTAAGAAGTGAGTTAGTTGACACTTAGACAACGACGTTCGGAAGTAGCCGTATCTGCGCCGGGCCTACCTTGTCTAAACTGCTGCTGTTGCCGCACCGCAGACTGGCTTATTTATTCCATCTTTTGTTAGTTCATGTTCCGTATTCGTAAATGTCATAAGAATGCAGAAACCATCCAACATCCGGAGAACTACGGCCGGAGGCTGGCAGACCGCGTATTTGCCCCGCAACACTTTGTCCGAGGAAGATTCCTAGACCGACACTTGTGACGATGGGTGGTTGTGGCAAGCCTTCAGAACACATATATTATCGGAGTGCTCTGGGCCTGTTGGCGGTGGGGTAGCTTCATCGCGCTTTACCTGGGAGACCGGCCACATTCATTCACAGGATATGCAAGAATTCCGGTTGATTGCATAGACTCATGATGCAGCCTTTCCGAACCATTCTTCCCAACGACGCAGTTTTGACGGGACTGCATAACATTCCAGCCCGCTCATCCAACGCTGGGGAACACCGTCCGCTTGTGATTCTCCTCCATGGAGGCACATATGACTCGCAATACTTCGATGTTGATGCCAAATACGGCGCTTCGTTCATCAGCAACGCGCTGGGAATTCCATGTGTGGCGCCCAACCGTCCCGGTTACCAAGACTCAACGTCTTTCTATCCTATTCCAAGCGAGTCGAATTTTGCCCAGGAATACGGTCGCTCGCTGCATCGGAACATTCTCCCAACGGTGTGGTCCGAATTTGGGGAACCACACGGGTGCAACTCCGTCGTCCTCTTATGCCACAGCATTGCCACTACGGGTGCGATTATAGCTGCCGGGTTGTATGCAGACGAGTCGCAGCCACGGTACCCACTGTGTGGGGTTATTTGCTCTGGGTTTGGGACCCAGGAGGGCTGGATGCCGAGCGAGCCGCTGCAAGTAGGAGAGGACATTCCAGCTCTGTTTCTGCCGCCAGGAGTGAAAGATAAAATGCTGCTACAAGAAGGACTAGCTGATCCAGTCGTCTATGAACACAGCCACAGGCTGAATCACAAGACGACCGTTGAAGAATTCAAATCTATTCGTGACGTCTGGCATCTAAGTTGGAGAGAGCTGGCCGCCGCGGTCAAGGTGCCGGTGATGTGGGCGCTCGCTGGCCGGGACACCGTTTGGAAGGCAAATCATGAACACTTGGCCGAGATCGTTGGTGCCTTTACGCGCAGTGAGAGGGTTGAGGGCAGTATCGTTCTAGGGGCACCGCACAATATCGAACTGAGCTACTGGTCGCATGGATGGTACGCCAGGTGCTTCGGATTTGGTTTGGAATGCGCCGCTTCTTTTGCGAGGCCGAAAGCCTGAAGGCAATTGGCAGTGTTGTCGTGTATCTGGTTTTGTCACAACCCAACACTGAACGGCGCACTCCTTGAAAATACAAGACAAAATAGGTGGTTGCAGGTGGGGTCTCTCTTAAGATCGCATGAGTTGGAATATAATACACAGTTATCACAATAAATTATTTCTATATACTTATTAACCACTTGTTAACTGCTTGATTGGGTTGGGTCGGGATTAGGGATTACGGATCTAGTTTATAATTAAAGGTTAGGATAGTTAAGGTTAGAGAGAATTAATACTCAAGGACGTGTAATGTAATTACAATGGTTCTGTAATTTTGGGGGTGATACTCATATGGGCTTTCTCAAAGTAACTAATTCTGATTTTTTCATTCCGTCCGGCTGACTACCGTAAACCCCTAAAGATTTGCCTGCTAACATACGAACCACGCTGATTCTCGATAGCGGCCGCTCCGGCTCACTCGACTGTGAGCCGCCTCTCACGGTACAGAGAACCTTTCTGGCGTAGTCACATTCTGACCGAGTTCAATAATATAGATCCGATCTACAGCCAAAATCACAAGTTTATCGCCAGCGAGCGCGAAGTTTGCAATAGGAGCAATCTCAACGCCGAGGAGGGCTTCGGCATTGAAGACACCCAATACCTTCCCGCGAGAATCTCTGACGATGACGCCGTCATATTCCGCCGTCCAAATGCGCCCGTAGTCGTCTATATGTATTCCATCCGCATAACTGCGGACTATTGCCACCATCTGTTTGTTCACCGGGGTGCAGAAGCGGTCGAGGTCATAACGGTAGATGGCCCCAGATCCAGAGCTATTCGCTCCGCCACCAACATTAAACGGAACGGCAGCATCTGTAACGTAGAGGTACGATCCAGTTGGGTCGGTCCGCAGACCATTGGGCTTTAGGATATCCGCGCGCGATATCACCCCCTGCAAGGATTTTGTCTGCGGGGAGAACCGCCACACAGCATTCGGTAGCACAGTGGGCGCAAATCCCAACACCCCCTCGGATCCGAAGTCGAATGATGAGAAGAACAGGTTGTATTCCCCCGGCACGGTACAAGAGGTTGCCCCGGCAGAGGCGTTCGGTTTGACCCATGCTAGGTCATCGACGCTGACCATGACGAGTCCGAAGAAACTGTTGACAATGCTCGTCACCTTGTATGTTCTAGGATCGACAGACACTATCCCAGTTGCACCCGCTAGCGCTGATTCGTTGCCCGCAATTGCGAAATATACTAGTCCATTGAAATAATACCCTCCATTTGGGTTGACGTCGCGAAGTTCGGGAATCTCCGGCCGCCTGACGCTATGGGTTTCGAGATCCAGGATGCTGATATAGGTAGGGGGTGAACTGCCAATGCTGGTTAACCAGACCTCGTTGAGCTCGGGTACCCACACACCAGCTTCGAATGCAGAACCGGGCTCCTGTGAACCGATTTCGGAAAGCGGCGGGTGTTGTCCCCCAAGAATGGCGTAGAACTCTTCGTCGAACGCGTAGTAAGTCGCCGCGCGAGCCTCTCTCAGGAGTCGGTTCACCGAGGTGTTTTGTGTTCGCGTGTTCACGAAGTTGGTGCTGAAGTTACCATTTTGCGCTTCCGGGCCCTGGAACGGCTGAGGCAAGCTGTAGACCAACTCTGCTGGAAGAATTACTCCATTCGCTGTTCGTCCGCGCACCTGGGCGCACAGCATAGTTGCCATAGTAAAGTAACTCGCTTTCATGGTGGAATATTTGCTTCCTTCGAACGGATATACGGTAACAGGTCAAATAGCCGCGGCGTTGTATTAATGCAATAAACAGTACGCGGAACCAAGCGCGGTCTATCCATGGTGTTTATATAGATAATAGACTCCATTGCAGATGGTATTTCAGTGATCTCGGTGACGCATTACCGACTAGCAAAACCTTCGGTCCAAATATCGGTGAACCTAAAGCAGTCAAAACGCCTTTCCTCACGAAGGGCGTACCGGACATATGCTGATCAGGCGGGGGATAGAACAGGTTTGTATATCCGCAGGGCTGTAAGATGTGTGCTGTTTTCTTGCATTGCCAGTTTCTGTCGCCAGAACGTAACATATAGTGTCCACCTTTGTCTTCAAAAAACAACCCAACTTCTTTTCACCGTGATGGTAATAATATGATGGTAATAATACTAATGTAGGCTATGAAATAAATCGCAGCAGCTAACATACTCGATTTCCTATGAGGAATATTAGACTTTCCTCAATAACACGGGGTTCTACTGTGTTTCCGGATTTGGTGGGGCCATTTCGTTGATGAGAAGCCAGACAGCTGTACAGTCGAGGTCCTGTGATTTTCATGAGATAGGTCGAATAGGTAAAGCTGATAAGTGCTCTTACCTTATAACGTGTGAGCTGCGATGCTTTTTTGTAGGTCTCAAGCGCCGCTGTGGCGCACCGCGGCTCAATCCCCGTCTCTCGTGCTGCTTCAAGAGCGAGGCCCAGGTCCTTGACCACCATAAAGGGTTTGAACGCAGGGGCGTACCCATTACTAGATGGAGCAGTAGGGACGATGTCCGGAATACATGGCTTGATACCCAGATGCCATGAATCTCCCGTGGACGCTCTGATGATGTTAAACAACGTCTTCGGCTCCACCCCGCTCCGCACTCCAATTGACATTGCTTCTGCTGTGGCAAGGGATGTACAGAAAGCAATGTAGTTATTCGCAATCTTGGCAGCTAAGCCCGTCCCGAGCTGACCGGCGAATATAATCTTGGCCGGGTCAGCCATCATAGAGATCATATCAAAAGCTCGTCGATTTATGGGACTGCGATCCTGCTCTCCGGGCCCGACAGCGCCAACCATGAATGACAATGTGCCAGCAGCTGCAGCTTTGACGCCGCCCTATTGGAATGGTTTAGCCGACCACACAACGAACTTCATGGGTGAGACCTTACCGAGACAGGAGCATCAATGTACGTGCCCTTCCCAGCCTCCAGGACTGTTCTTCCGATTTCCTTGGCCGTATTGACCTCAATCGTACTGCATTCCAACAAAAGGCGATCTTTGTCTGCTGGGGCCTGCAAGAAAGACGCATTTCCCTCCAGATAAACCTGCCTCACATGGACACCAGCAGGCAGCATGGTGATAATCGTCTTGGTCTTTTCAGCGATCTCTCTTGGAGTTTTGCCGATTATAATTGGGCCAAATCCGCCGAATTCCCTCACAAAGCGTTCGCACGTTGGCAGGACAACATCATTGATATAGAAGGTTGCGCCACTGGGCATTTTCTTACGAATATTCCCTGCCATCCCGTACCCCATATTTCCGATGCCTGGTACGTCAGTTGTCGATCACGCTAGAGAGGCCAAGCAACCTACCAATGAAGCCAATGTCATCCGCCATGTTGAGTTCGCTTGGATTCGGCGTGTGATAGAAACTATTGCCAGATTGTCATCAATCACTAAGCGGTCAGGAACAAATGCGCCGATGTTCATTGAATTATAGGCTAGGTCACACCATGGTGGCTATCAAACCTACGCAAGCGCAAGGAGGTATATCTCCGAATATTGCGGTATCAGCGGCGATCGACGTCCGAGCCGGGGGCTATAGCTCGGCTAGTGCCAATCTCCGGTTGGCCTATCTCCAACTGATTAAAGAAGTCATCTCGAAGATTAAACAGGTTATCTGAAAGCCCGGGTCCTGTTTTTTCATCAAGACTTGAAAATCCAAAGGTATCACGGGGTTCTGTTTGCGCGACCTCTCTCCACGAGATAACTGCCGGCCTGCAACATTATAGAGCTGCATCTTGACTATTCTTACCCTATTACCACCCACAATATTCCTGTTGCTCAAGGCACACCCGCAACAATGCCAATGTCAATCATCCGTAACTCCCGCGGCACGGGGAAAACAACCAGCAAAGCGCCATCCGACCGGTTCACGGGAGACGTCTGGGTGGACAGCGCATTCTCCGATGGCAAACTTACCATGGCAAATGTGACATTCACTCCATGCGCACGTACTAACTGGCACACACATGAACACGGGCAATTTCTTCAAATAATTGCAGGATCAGGCTGGATTTGCGACGAGGGTGAGGAGCCTCAGCCGGTGAAAGTTGGGGATCTGGCCTGGTGCCCTCCCGGTACCACGCACTGGCATGGGGCAAGTGCTGGGAGCTATATGACGCACCTAGCAATTGGCTTCGGCAAGGCTGAGTGGCATGAAGCGGTTCCGGATGAGGATTACAGTAAAGCTGAGTAGTGTCCAGATAGGATGATGAGAATACGAGGATTTCGACCTTTATATATAGCTGTGAAGTCAATCATCACTTTCTTCACATAGAGTTCTTGTGCTGCCTAGTTCAGGAATGCTATGGACAGACATTTTACGAAAAGGCGCCGAAAAGTAAGCTGAAATGCAGAAGTTCCTATTGAACGTGTTCAATGTACAAATTTGAGATTATGGGCTAGCAGCAATCGATCTCAAACAGGGCACGTAGTGTGCCAGAAACCTCCATTTCGTCAGGCGTCCCCAGTCTTTTTCTTTCCAATCATTAAGGGGCATTGGAAACTCATCCACGACCCCTTTGATGGATCCATCATGGGCGTAGATGAAGAAGAAATTCTCATTCCAATCGAACTCCTGGAGCATTCGAATGGTGTTGTGTACATCGGGCATGTTATATCCTGCTGTTGGGTTGAATAATGCGTCTGTCGGTTTCCGGCCTCTTGACGCTTGTAATTCATGGACCGCGTCTCCAGGACAGAAGATATTCTGCTGCGGGTTCGACAAATGGGCAAGATGGAGTGTTTCGGGGATCGGGAGGTATTGAGAAGGACGCAGTTCGCCGGTTTCATGGATAGCATCGGCGCCCAGAATGACAAACGTATCCGGACTGGTTGAGGTGCGCACAACGGCGGATAAATGGCCGATCGAATGTCCTGGAGTATCAAGAAGATAGAACGACCCATCGCCAAAGTAATCATGAGCCCTCATGCGCCCGATTTTCAGCGAGCGAGGCCCATTGAAATCAACTTCAATCATTTCCCTTCCCCTGCAGGAATGAAATCAGCAATTCCGTCGATGGGGTGGGCGGCAGGGGTGAGATATGCGTACATGTAATCTGACATCGGAATCGGGCAATCAACCGGGCAATCATCGAGGGTGGACGGCCCAGGTAGGTATGCTTTTCTAAACCCAGGTCCAACAACCAGGTTGACATTATTTGGGAAGGGAGCCACATTCCCGATATGGTCCCAATGATGGTGGCTAGCGATATTATAAGCGTTGCGGCAACAGGCTACGACTCTGTTGGCCTGAGGACATACCTCCAAACAATTGCCTCGAAGTCTATACCCTGATATCCGTTCTCCTGTAAGATGTCGAGCACATTCTTCTCTACCTTCACTACCCAGTCAACGGTATCCAGCATACTGCGGACTGACGGTGCCAGGTTTTGGAGGTCCTTTCGAGCACCCAGGTCAAACAGTACTTTACGTCCGTGAGAGTTCTCCAGGAAAAAGGAATAGGTGCGCAGAATAGGAATCTTCGTAACGCCCTCAACGGGGGGCTCCAGCAGGCGAGCAAAGGGAATATTGTCGATAGTAGTGGTTGTGTCAATCAGACATACTCTGGCTGTAGCCCCAGGCGGGATAGTGTGGGATGGAAAGTCTGGCATGTCGGTGAGGATGGGAACAGCAACATACCGTGTTCTCTGTCTTATCGGGGGACCAAGTTTAATACCGCAACATCATGTAGCAACTAGACTCTTTACAGGTAGCCGAGGAGATTTGGAGATGGAGATCGATTTCGGCCGTCGACCTCCGCTCTGGACTGCCATCTTAACCGGATCCTCTCATGAGACCCAAACACTCTGGGGAAATAAATGCGGGGTAATTCCTGGGAAAGATAGTTTGCCTATTCGCCTTACATACAGAGATAACTTGACTTATTCCTTGGGGTCAGTGGGTGCTTCCTGCGTTGTCCGCTGGACCTCTCCAGCCACGAAGTCCTCCTTGTCGCGATCGAACGTTGGAACAAACCAGGAAAGAATCAACGCCGCCGCGAAAAACCCGAAACTGACGTAAAACACTGTCTTGTAAGACTGGGCATGCGCCGTCTTCCAGGACCTGTCCGCGATTTCGGCAATGGTGCTATTGTATCCAGGCACGGTTTCGTTATTCAGCGGAGTAGCACCGTTCAGACCAGAGATAAGTGCAGCGATCGATGACGGTGGAAGCCCTGCCTCAATTACAGACGGATTGACATACTGTGGGATTGTGGTCGCCTCGCGATTCCTCAGAACTGTCGTGAAGACGGCCGTGGCAACTGACCCGAGAAACTGGCGAGTCGTGCCAACCAGCCCTCCTGCAGTGCCAATCTCGCCTTGCGTTTTCAGCGGAAAGGTCGAGGCAATCAGACTCACGCCTTCCAGGACACCAATAAACAGACACCCCGTCGCCACAAGGCCCAGGGTGAGCTGCCTATTGAGTGGATCCGCAGCCGCGGCGACCAGCATCGGAGCAGCAATGATAGAAGCGGATATCGCGCCCATTTTTGAGCCCAAGCATGTTGCAATGGGGCCACTTATCATCTGACCAAGTGTAAAGCACAGGATCGCAACACTGGACAGAGTACCCTGTTTGTCAGCACTCAAATCCGTGTAGAGTGTTCGAACAGCATCAGGCCAGACTAGACTAAAGCCGTAGTAGGCGGCGCCACCTATGGCGCCAAGCCACACGCATGACTGGAACTTTATGCTCCTGAAGAGATAAAGGGGGAGGAATGGCTCTGTAGCGGGAAAGGGCAAATATATTTCCCACATAGCAAACAGAAGGAAAAGCGCGCCTCCGCAAATAAGGCATGCGAGAACTTGGGGGCTATTCCAGACGTACGTGCCTCCCCCCCAGGTCAGACCTAGGAGAAAGACGACCAGTGCGGCGGAATAAAGAAGCAGCCCAAGCCAGTCAAAGTGCCTTAATAAGTCCATCATCTGTGTTCCACGGTGCAGTGTTTCAAACGTCGGTGGGTGGTAAAAGAAATACCATAGGAGGATAGCTGCGGTGTTGACACCAATAAGAAAATAAAAGCAACCTCGCCAGTGGGTATTTGTTTGCGTCTGTGGCCTACCGGTCAGGGGTATCATAGAGGCATACTATAAACCGAAGGAGGCTTACCTGGAACGCGACAGCCACCTTCGCCGCCAGTGGATTGCCCGGAAAAGTGTAGATATACTGGCCGGAAACCGCCAGATATCGCCACTTCATCGGTACTATCTCACTCACAACCCAGAAAAAAGAATCACCAATGCCCAACGAGATGCCGAAGAGAGCTTGTGAAACAATGATCTGTGTGATCGAATCTGCTGTGGCGCCAAGAATGGAAGCAAGTAAACCAATTCCAGTGCCAATAATAAAAAACCACCGTCTTCCGAAAATATCACTCATCCGGCCGACAATCTGGATGGAGATGGCAGATAATATGACGTTCAGTAGAGGTGCATACTAGGAAAGGAGGATGTCAGACACGTGCTATCTGTGACAGGAGAAGAAATATGTGCAATGTACCTCGATATTCGAACTCGGCCCAAGGTCATTGTTGATGTCGTTTTGCAATGGAGCGAATAGGGCAAATCCACCAAGCGTGCCCATGAACGTGAATCCCATTGCAGAGTAGGTGCCTATAAAGGCGGGACTGATCCAGTGTGTCCTGGGCATATCTGATGAGCGGTGGCCTCTGTCCTCGGGGTTGTTGTAGTTGGTGGTGGTGAGGAGCATGGTGTTGGCACAATCGGACCAATTGTCAGCAATCCCTGAAGTGTTCTCAAGATGGGAGGTCTATCTTTTCGACTCGTGGTTCTTAGCGCCAGATATCAGAAAGATTCTACTAACGCTAAAGAAAAGGAGGTGACTGGGTTCCATTTAAATGCAGCCGAGGAGTTATTTTGTACACAGGGGAACGGACACTAGCCGCAAGAAGAGGGCCCAGGACTTTGATGTCCGCTACGCACCGACTGCGGGAAATGGTCAGGCTCGAGTAAGCATGGTGGGATATTGATAATAGCCAGCACCCGACAGAATAAGGGTCACCTTGGGTTCACTGTGATCTAGCTATGGAACGTCGAACCGGTATAGGGCGGTGAGTGAGAGTGCCATTTTTGTATGTTGCCAACTTACAAGCTGCTAGGTGTTCCTTGTTCCTTTGAAGAGTCGATCCTGCGACCTACCAGTTCCGGGTCGGGGACCGTTCACCGGGCCTTGCTAGTCACAGATTGGATTATCGGTGCCAACGCAATCTTGCCTGGCTGCATAAAAGGCGGTCGGAGGAGCCGATTCATGATTTCTATATATCTAGTAGATCAACACTAACCATCACCCGGGACTGGCGCCGAGCCTGTCAGCATGTCGTAGAAGCCATCGTGGAGCAGGTCGTAGCTGCTATATGCGCTATTCGCAGCGCATTGTGGCGTCTGACGGGCGTCACCCAGCCCGGTGTCAGAGTATGCTACTATTGCCTCATCCTTAGAGCTCACAGGCACGGCTGGTATCAACAGAGAAGATATTTCATCTCTCGTCGTACAGAAACTACTGTCATTCGCCGGTATAAGCATGCTCTCGAGCTGGCATACATGAACAATATGGCGGATTCGTGCAACAGCCGTTCGCGCTGGCTGTTGATGCTGTTCGAACAAATCCATCGCGCTCATACAGCACCGGAAACTCCACACTTCCCCTTGCTGCAGTTGCACATCACAGATGTTTGCTTCTCTCTGGTCTGATAGATCTGCCACCAAGGTGAGGGCGGCAATCATGACGGCGTAGAAAGCAGATATAGGTACCACCTGGCTCCCGATCCTTGCCTGAAAGCTAATGTCCAGAATTCGCGCAATCATAGTGGCCGCGTGGACGCACTTCGAGCGACATCCAAGTGTCTGTGCGAGTGACCCCGGCTGAGAAGTATCCAAGGGCTGCCCGAACGCCGCAAAGGCGCGGTGCAGGAGGATAATAGCGCAGTTGTAGTGCATACTGGGGTAGTGGCCAGTTAGTACATTCATTTCTCTGTATTTTGCACTCTACAAGTGACCTACTGTAACATTGCGAGGCCTGACTGCACATCCCCATGGTATTGCAGCGCCCCGGGCAGCGACGAATGCCAGCGCGACAACCGCATGCCCATTGTTCGCACCGCGTCCTGACTAGAGTCACCAGTGTTCAAAGTGCGTTGCACGGCTTCTGTAAGTTCAACTATCTCTATCAAAGCTGAAAAAACTTTCATCTTCTCGGACGGTCCTCTAGGTCGGGGCACCTGTATGTCTGCGATGTTCATGCATGGAGGGCGCCCGAGATACACGGCCCAAAAGCTGCCAGGTTCCATCAGTACAATGGTTCGTTTACAGAGGCGGATATACGTACCGGTCTAGAATGAAAGATCCCCAGCACACAGTCTGGCGAACTTGCTGGTGCCCCTGGAATCCCAGATCCGGTGGTGCTTCTGAGATGTCTCTGTGAAGGCCCAGGGCGTAGAGTAATCGACACGCATTTCCTAGTACAGTCAGTGCATCCCAACCAAGCGGCTCTTACCCTCTCCTACCCGATAAAAGCCACCCTCTCGCGGTGTTCATCTGCATGAATTCGCATACCGCTAGGATGTGCAATGTCTGAACCGTAGTCATTCGCGGACATGAAGACTCTTCCTGGAGGAATTCTGACGCCCTCTGAAACAGTTCGGATCGTACAATCCGGGGTTGAACGTGTGGGCCAGTCATGAGGGCAGCGCATGCACACATCGCGTAATGTAAGGCGCTGCTGTAGTAAAGTCCCATTCCCTTGGTCATGTCCAACTCAAACGCCTCTTGATGCACAATTGGCATAACCGAGTTGTGATCGCGCCAGAAGCTAGTCAAGAGCTGCTGGTAGACCTCACTCTGTAAATCTGATGGTATTTGCACAGTCGTTGGAGACTGCGTCGTCGATCGCGGCGCCGTCGAGGATGCAATAGCTAGGTTCAAGCCGGCAGTTGGCCCGTAGTAACAACTACCACCGTTCTCATCATAAACAACCTGGTGACGTGGGGAGCATAGTTCCGATATGAGAGCCCCAGCCGTAGGTCCTTCAGGCGTACACAATCGCCCGGAAGGTGGAGTGTTTGTATTGTCCGTAGAAGCAGTTCTGGTTCTTGGCGACTGTTCTCTCTGTGACCGCAGCTCCTCCTCAAGCTGCTGTATACGGTCCTCCAAGCGGCGGATGTGATGCTTGGAAGACGGACTGTTCGGGCGATTCAGTTTGCCCTCACAGCAGTTTATGGGTTGGCCCTTACCGCTTTCTTTCGTCTTGAGTGGGCATCACACAGCTCAAGGCGCCGTCAGTACATCTCTTGCATCCAGTAATGCCCATTCCTCGGCACTACATAACAGGCCCGTCAACATTAGCAACTGCACACAGCATTTCCGGTTGCGTTGTAAGCGAGCCTCACCTTCACCTTAGACCTCCGGCAGTTGAGGCAAGCTAGTGGCTGCACAGGCTCCCGCGATCGGCGACAGCTGTTACTCATGATGGCGGTTGGCAGGGGATGGACGAAAAACAGCTTCGCACCGGGAGGCAGCAAAGATCTGGGAATCCGGGGTTTGACGGCGGCCTTCGACTTCCCCGCATTCCGCCCCCGGTCCCGCTGCCGCCTGTAGCCTGTAGCCTGGTTGGGCCAAGTTCCTCCCCAACTTCTCGCTTCTCGCTGCCCGGAGATCGGCATCCGGCCCCCGGCGAATTCCTTTATATGTCGGTCAGAGGCCCCTAAATCTCTTACGCGCTCTCTGCCCATCCTGACTCCCAGACCACACGATGCGACTCCCATACGTCGCCGATCCGCCGCTGACGCAGACTCCGCACGAAGCCCAGATCCTGGCCCGAGTCCAGGAGCGACGCGCGCCTGGGAGCCTATTGCCACTTGACCGCGCCCTCTTGCATTCCTTCCCGGTTGCCGACGGCTGGAACTCATTTCTTGGCGCCATCCGCACGGGGACAAGTCTCTCTCCGGTAATTCGCGAAGTGATTATATGTCGTGTCGCCATCCTGAACGGAGCGCTCTTTGAGTGGGATCACCACGCGCCTATTCTCTTACAGGCCGGATTCGAGGATGCCGCCTTGCAGGTCTTGCGCGATGAACACGCAGATCTCGCTCAAAGCACACGGGAAGGACTCTTGAGCCCGAGGGTGGAGGTTGTCCTGAGATACACCGATGCAATGACGAAAACAATTACGGTCGGTGATGACCTTTTTACTGCCGTCAGGGAATCTTTCAGCGCTCAAGAGATTGTCGAGATTACTGCCACGGTAGCTGCCTACAATTGTGTGTCGCGGTTCTTGGTGGCTTTGGATGTTGGGGAGAAAAGCTCGGCGACATGAAGAATATATATCTGTACCCACGACATAGACTAGATTTTGAAGGAACTCTACCAAAACGGCAACCTGCCGTGGGCGAAACAACGAGGTCATATTACAATGGGAATGTGAGGACATTAAAGATGACAACTATTAAGGCCGTAAACGGCCGCCTTTCCACCCGTAATTCCCAGTTTATGGAAGTGAACTCGCAATTTGATGGTGTTTGATCCCAATTTGCCGACTTGTAATCCGCCTCGCAAAGCACTATACTATAGCAGTTTAGGAGTGATGGAGCGAGGTGCCCCTGATGAAACCGACTGTACCAACTATAAGACCTAGACCTTGCTGTTAGTGCCCATCCACGTCAATGCCTAACCAACCTTGCTTTGAAATGGGCCTTCCAGTATACCTTATTATGGCGCCCAAGAAAACAGTGGCTGACTTAGACGGCGATAGATTAGAGCTAAGACCAGCAAGGTTATATAGAACCTCTAGTTCACATCTTTGCAAGTCTGTCTTTACCAGGAATGAAGCCAGCAAGCTTACCTGTGAGGATCAGGTCACCCACCGCGGACCATGGCAACCAGTGCCAGGTGATTTGATTACCACACGTGTCTACTAGAAGTTTTCCAGCATATCCTTTGAATTGGCTAAACTAGGCTGGGATGCAAACATGTTATTGCCAGAGAGTGGGGAGTCCCGCGATTAAGGTAGTATAGAGGAAGTAGTTGGCGGAGCTATACTAAGGTTGCCTTATATACTACAAGTGTATCAGCAGTAATCAACCTGCCCAGTGCTTTCTTAGCAGACTTAAGTATATATACTTAAGGCTGGCCCTACCTTCTTGTGTAAGCCCTACTTGACTGTAACAATTTTCATATTGTATATAAGGCTACCTAGGGAGTCAATTATTTGCAAGGTCACACAAGGACCTAGGGTTTCGGAAGCCCTGAGAGGAACACGTATCACGCCTTAATATAGCCTCGGGCCGCAGTATCTAAGCTTCATTATAGGAGGTACAGAGTAGAAGAGGAGAATTTGGGCAGGTGCGACTGGGCGTTCGCTGACCATTGATCACCAACAGTAAGATTGTAGTGCAACGCTTGCCTCAACTCAAGGTGGAGCAATCCAAGTAATAATATAATTTTGGAACTGAGGCTCCACCAGAGTTGACCGCTTCCCCTGCTGGCTTACTTGCTTACTGGCTTACTGGATCGGCGGATACAATAGAAAAATGAACTTGAAAGAGAGGCTCTGGCCTCGCTCGTCTTCTCATCCTCTCAATTCTCTCATACACTCTTTGTCCAGCCTCTGCCACTCCAATTCAAACCTCCCCTCACAATGCAACTCAAGACTGTGACTTTTATGGCTACCGCTGCCCTCCCAATGCTAGTCCAGAGCGGCTATATCGCACTGCGCGCTGGTGAAGGCCAGTGTTACTTCCAAGTTGAGGACATCGACAGTTGCACTATGGAAACCAGTTACTTTGGCTCGAGTGATGATGAAACCTGCGTCCAGGGGTCTAGTGGTTAGTTTCTTCGTTCTTTGGTGATTTTAATTTGCCGGATACTAATAATGGTACAGATGGTAGGGTTAAATGGGATGCTTGCGGCAGGACACTCCAATATGTTTTTGAAGAAAACGCCAGCGGCCCATACACCCTAATCTATGATGGTAACCTTGTTTTTGTTGGGAACACTGTGAACCAGGGCGCTACCTCCAATGACCCTCTGCATGAAGGTTGGACTGAGGCTCAGGATCTTTAAGAGAAGCCGCTACCTAAATACTAGTATGTATCTAGATAAAGTCAATCTAGATTTATCCTACAGGTAGCCAGGAATAATTCTGGATAATGGCAAAGTACACTCTTTCTCTCATACCTCTGCAACCCCCTTTCCCTCAACATATGGGCGACTTGCCCAGTGTGCCGTATCTGTACGACCTCTTTCCGCAGGTTGATACGCTTGTATGATTCTGGCTGTGACCAGTGAGTGCACATGACTCATGGAGTAGCAAGAATGCTAGAGATCGAGTCAGTACCCACTCTCAGCCCAGGCAAAGTTATAGGCGGGCGAGTGTTTACCCGAGCGATCAACAGTAATAGTAACCCAACCAAGCAATCCTCCTCCAGACTATCACCCAGATAAACATAATAAGGCACAAGGTCAGATATTGTCCCGGCGGTCTCGTCTATGAACACCCGATCCGCCTTGTTGAACTTGGTGGCAATCTCCACTGTATTGGAACTATACGGCTCGGTAGCCTCAACCGCGTAAATCAAGTCCTGGTCCCAGAAAAGCTGCCTGATATGAGGCACTGACTCTCCGGTCAGGGTATTGGTCTCGAGGAGCGTTGCGTTGAGGTGCGCAATGACATGGTGGTGCGTTGTCTGGTGGCCTGGAAAGAGGGTGTTGAAGGAAGTAAGAGTAACAAAGAGAATTCAAGAGCATTCATATTGTGTATCAGGTATATATCCGTTCTTATGGACCTGGACTATTGTCTTCCACCTGCCCGCATACGGTAGCCAACTAAACTTAACGACAAAATCTTTTTAAAATATGCAAACAGCCTTGAGCATCCGCTAAGCTGCTTGGCGCGCAATTGCTATATACATGGTTCGTCATATAAACAGCAAGGATGGGTGGCATGCTCCCAAGACTCCCGCTCGACCTAGTACTGCGGACGCTTTAGGGCCAAGCTTCTTCAACAGCCCTTCTGCCGGTAAGTTCCCCATCCACGGAACTCGCTGACCGAGCGGCAAGGACGCCCCCGCTTCCTCTACGCCAGAGCTGCTGCTTCTACTATATCCGAACTGATCGGCTCCAATTCTGGGGTTAAGTCCGGGGAAGGCCAAATCCACCCGGGCATATATAGCTGCATGTCAGCGCAACCTTCTCTCATTCCTCACTCCATAGACGCCTTGCGGACTTGTTCAATTATTTGAATAAACCAGAAACTTATTGGCATCGAAACACCCTACCTCCATTTTCATCATGAACAGGGACGCTCCCAACTCTACTCAAGGAGAACACGGGGTTCCGCCAGATGACTGTTCTGAAGGCTTAGGCGACAGCGCAGAGAAAAATGTGAGCACCATCGAAGCAGCCTCAGAAATAGACCCCGTTCTCATTAGGAAAATCACGTAAGTACTGCCAGCGTCTTCTAGGCCTGTTGGGATACCAGTATTAACCTTTTCCGGAGTCGTAAAATCGACGTTCGTCTAGTCCCTATTCTCGGTTTGCTTCATGCCCTCTCCCTCATCGACAGAGGCAACCTCGGCGGGGCGCGGATTGCCGGAATTGACGAGGCTACCGGACTTGATGTCGGATCACGGGCATCAACTGTGAGTAAGTGAATGTCTTAGAATTCTGCTGCAGCGAGAACTTGTTTTGACACAGGAGCAGTACTCGTGTTTTATGTCGGGTACGTTATTATGGAGATTCCAAGTAATATCATGATCAAAAAACTCGGCGCGGCCAATTGGATGGCATTTCTTGCGTTCTGCTGGGGCGTGACTTGCATTGGGATGGGGTTTAGCAAAAATTGGCAAACATTAGCAGGGTGCCGAGTTCTCGTGGGCGTGCTTGAAGCCGTATGCTAAGACTTTTCTCCACGAACCAGCCTGTCCGTGTTCGCGCTGATCAATGCTCTCCCATTCCCAGGGCATTTACCCAGGCGCGGTATATCTATGTGGTTGCCGGTTCCCGAGATATCAAGTCCAGCTCAGGTCAGTGTAACATTCTCCGTGTTGTTTCGGTACCTCGAGAATCCCGTTGACGTAAAGCCAGGATTGCCATTTTTGCAATGATAGGGATGTTCCTTTCCGGATTCGGCAACATTCTCGCATACGGACTCACACAAATCGCCTCGAATCCTGAGCGAGATGGCTGGAAATGGATTTACATTGTTGAAGGCTGCATCACCCTCGCTGTGGCTCTTCTTGTTTTCTTTGCCTTGGTCGATTTCCCCGAGTCGCAACGAAATAAGTTCTTGACGCTGGCCGAAAAGGCTGTCGTTCATGCGGGTCTTACAGCGGACCGAGGACAGTATCGTGAGGAAAAGGTCACTTGGAAGGTCATATTTTCAACCTTTGCCGATTGGCGTGTTTGGGCAATGTGAGTAGTCCAGATACTCAGTATTATTGTCTGCGGTTCGGCATGAGCTAAACGTGGGGATAGCGCTTCAAGCCACTTTTCGTCCTGCACCTCGAATTACAGCTACACCTTCTTCCTTCCCATTATCTTGCGGGACAGCATGGGATTCTCCCTGGAGGCCTCGTTCTTGCTGACCGCGCCCCCGGCTTTTATCTCTGCGATTATCGCAATCTGCACTTCTTTTATTGCCGATAGACTCAAATGCAGGGGTCTATTTGTCATCGGAACTTCCCTCTTTGCCATCGTTGGCCTTGCGATGGTAGGTTGGGGTGGTAGTCCTGGCCCTCGATATACTGGTGTCTTTCTCGGCCAAATCGGTGGCAATGCCTTGGCAGCTTCCAGTCTGGCTTGGATGACAAACAATATGCGTACCGATGCAAAGCGAGCAGTGGCCACAGGAATACAGGTAATGCTAGGGGGTGTGGGAGGGGTGTATTCCGCCCTCGTTTTTCGCCAACAGGTACGTGTTTTTGACTATACCCGTTACAAGCAGGCATATGGACACAACTTTCTAACTGCTTTTCTAGGACGCCCCAGATTATCTACCAGGGATCATTGCGACTATGGCGTCGATAGCCCTGCCGTTAATAATTACACTGGTTATGATCCCTCTGCTCCGGCGGGCCAATCGACAAGCAGATATGGGTCACCGGATTATTGAGGGCTCAGCTGAATTTAGGTATACCTTGTAAATAGTGTCCTATACCTTCTTAGTGCTTTAGGTCTACCTTCAAGAGACTGCTAAATAATGGAGTCCGTGCAGCCTAGTACAACTGTGATCGGTGTAGGGTGTAGCTTGCCTGGAATCTCTATCTTGTGGCAAGTGACAACAAGAACAATTCATCCACGCTTGCACCAGTAAACACAAGTCTTTTTAAAGCTGCTGTAGATCGGCGAGGCTTTTACAATTCTTGCATCCTGTGCTCTAACAACTTAATATTATCACCACAGCCATTATCGGCATCGCCAGGGTGACTATTGCAGGACAGGCCTATCCCATGAAATTCTGTTATAGTTGAACTTGTTTTGTCAAGGCCTGGCCTGCTATCTATACTTCAGAGAGCTACTGAAGTTTCACAGCTCCTACCCTTGCTTTTATTCCATATCCAAGAGAATAATTTATCTAGATAGGGTAAGTCAATGCCATCATCGAGTGGCTGACTGGCAAAGTTCACCAGAAGAGCCTCGACTCCATGGTCAATTATAGCTTATTTGTAACCATAGTGCCGCGAGGCCGATCCCGGTGGAGAGAAGGGTGAGACTCTATACTTTGCCTAGGAGGCGTACGACTATTCTAGGAGGGGAAAATATGGAGATATATATCGTAGTAATGCTCCACCCGATAGAGTAATTGCAACAAATTGTGAAACAAACGCATAACAAAGTAATGGATTGTCTTGTCTACTGGCAATATTGAAATATAAACCGGAAAAACCCAAATCCATGAATTGAGACGGACATTCCTTCGGGTACGCAATCTGCGAACCATTAGGGGACGGGTTTAACCTATGTCCCAGGATCCAGTAGGGCTCGCTGGCGGGAAATAGTATAATGCGTCAGTTTCTAGTTAATACCAGCGTCTCATACATAGTATCCGTGCCATCACAACGTATACGTGAACCAAGGGCTTTTATCTCCCTCGTCCATGGTATCCAGAAAGAGCTGTTCCCTGGCCTCTTGAGGTGTTTCTTCAAGAATCTTCGCTTTCCTTCTGTTTCCGTGCCAGAACTTCCAAAGCTGAAGAGTACTCACCACGACCCCTAGCGCATATATGGCGACCTCGATAGAGTACCCTGTGTGGTATTCTGGCCGTTCGCGTTCGAGAAATATATTGGAACCTATGCATCCACCAGCAAGGTTGGCGAGCGAGAACGACAGCGCCATCCCAATCGCCCGCTTCCACTGTCCAGCCATGTTGTTTGCGATCCAGGCAACTACAGCCGGCGAGGCTGGGAACATGCTGCCACCAAGGATAAACATGGCGAAGTAGATAACTCCAGGCTGGTCGCGCGGCGAAACTGTCAAGCAGATAATGATTCCCACTATTGAGAGGCCAAAGGGCACAACGACTCCTTGATAGCGACGGCCAAGATAATCGGCGACATACGCGTTGAGTAGAGTCATCAGCCCAGCGAAGGCATATACAGGGATCGTCAGAAGCTGTGCGTTGGCAGACCTAAATAGACATGTTAGATATCATACCTGTGTAATGGCTGCGTCAGTTGGACGTGTCTTACGAGTACCCAAGCAGTGTGATAGTCGTCGGAAGCCCGAAGGCTACCGAGTATGTTCCCATGCCGACGACTCCGAATAGGATCTAAGACGTGATTAGCACTCCGTACAACATGCGGGAGCTTCCAAATAACCTGTCAGAGGTAAACATACACTGTTCATGTATACTGTTGAGTCTGTCAAAGCCTGGATCAAATACTTCCATTTAAACGGCCCCTCTTTGGCCGCCTGGACGTTCCCGTCGAACTGTAACCGGAGAGTGAGAAATCTTTTCTCTTCATCGGTAAGCCATTTGGCCGCCATTGGCGTATCACACACAAATGGCTGGGATAGGACAGCGATCATAACTGTAAGTAAACCCTCCAAGATGAACACCCATCTATAGGACTGTTTAGTAGGCGGTCACTCTGCCGACATCCGTTGACTTACCTCCAACCGCTGTATCCTCTGATGCCATCCATGAACCCGATTGCATATGCTAGAAGCCCCGAGAAAGAACCGGAGACGCTCGCGGCGCAGTAGAAAATCGCTACTCGCCTTTGTTGCTCGTATCGCTTGTACCAAGTTGTGCAGATATATGTGACTCCAGGAAACAAGCCAGCTTCACCGAGCCCAAGGAAAAACCTCGCGGTGAGTAAACCGGAGTAGTTCTGCGCCAAGCTTTACGCCCTCAGCCGCCGTTGGCAGTGCAATTGGAATGAACTTACCCCATCAGAGTCATAGTGAGCCCCCAAACGAACATTATCGTCGGCAACCAAATGGACGGGCTGAGGACCTTGAGCATGAGATTGCTCGGAACCTCGAACACTGCATATGGAATAAAAAATATGGTGAGGCACCTGCGGGTGTTCCAGAATGAGCCGTCGAGCAAGGATGGATTTTGGAGAAGCCTACAATGAATACTGCTGAGGCGAGAGACCCAAATCCTCTTCCAGCCCGTAAAGGCGCGCGTTGCCCATGTTTGCACGATCAATGTAACTAATCTGCTGTGTTCAGTCCTGGTGTGCTACCGCCGATGCCTGAGCGCATACCAGATAGAAGATAGATAAGACGGGCAGCAGTCTCCAGTCGACCTTCCGTAAGAGAGCAGCTTCGCGCTCCTTGTCGAATTGAGTGGCTAAGAACTCATACTCCTGTCTGTCGGATGAAAACGGCAGTCCAGACGCAGTATTTGTACTAGACTTGTCGAGCACGAGTTCGATATCGTTTTCCACAGCCATAATGGTGGTGAACTGCGAGAATGAATGCTGACGACTTGTTGTGCGGTAGTTCGCTGAATTTATATTGGTTCCTCGGTCTTACGGCGGCCCTCCCCAGACCTCGCGGGCCTGCGGGGACGCAACTCATGCGGGGATCGGACTCCGAGCCAGTAGGAATTACTCCCCCAGATATTTCGTGGTTTTGACCAAGTGCAGGTTCTGTTTACCCCGGAACGAGAGACTGATATTGCGGGGAAAGCAGTTCTGACTATTTCTTTACCACCACCCAATTAGCTCGTGGTACGATTGCACCTTGGGTGGCGCAATCCAAGTACGTTTTGGTTGCGGGTATTTCAACAACCCTAGGTGGTCTAGTTTACATGCTTCTCGTTAACCAGGACATAACGGTACCGAGCTGCGCCTTTTTCAAAGTCCCGTATCGCCTTGTTCGCCTCTTTCATGGGGATGTTGACAATCCATGGCCGAATGTTCTTTTCCGCAAAAAAGTCTAGCATATGCCTGATTTGGCTGCGCCCGCCTATCAAGCTTCCACTCATACTCCGATGCCGAGAGAGTAGAACGAACACTAGTATAAACGTTAAGGAAGAAAAAAGTATGATGCAACAGGAAAGCTCTTACTGCTGAACGGCGGTGTTTTGTCTTCTGGGGCGCCGAGTTGAACAAAGTGCCCGTTCAGGTCAAGAAGACCCATGTACCCCTCTATAGGCATGTCGGCGGATGACACAGTACACAAGATCAGATCCAATGTGCAGGCCTCCGATGTCGCCCAGTTGCTGTCTTCATCCGTTGCGATGAATCTGGTAGCACCCATTTTGAATGCGTCTTCTTTCTTTGAACTTGAGCGAGAGATTGCGACGACTTCTTCACAGCCAAGAGCGTTTGCGGCCATGATGCCTTGATCACGCTAGAATTAGCCTTCTAGAACACCACTCCTCAGTATGCCATCATACCAAAATGACCTAAACCACCAATCCCAATGATCCCGACTCTTTTCCCGGGACCGGCGCGGTGCTCCAGGAGTGGGGAGAATGCAGTTATGCCGCCACAGAGCATAGACGCTGCAGCATCCGAGGGAATCGAGTCTGGAATTAGAAAGACAAATGCGCCCGGACCGCGCCAGAAGTCCGCATACCCGCCGTTTGCTTTGCTCCCGTCTGGGAATCTCGCATCATAGGTAATAGTATGCTTCGGACAGTATTGTTCGATACTATGGAGCGCAGTCAGCATTGCATTGCAGCCAGACGCAATTGCAACCGGACTAGACCCTCACCCTTCGGCACAAGCCTTGCAGTCGCCATCTTGGTTGAGACAAGCCCCAGATTGAGCACCCACTCCAGCTCGGTCCCCCAACGCGATACCCCTAACATCTGAGCCCACGCAGACGACTATGCCGACAATCTCGTGCCCAACGCAGAGAGGGTAGTCTGCAGGCCGCCAGCCGGACCGGAGATGATGGAGATCAGAGCCACAAACTCCGCAATGGGTAATTTTGATTTCGACATCCGTTGTCTCAAAAGGCTTCGGCTCGTACTCGGCCCAGACCATGTTACCATTGGCGGACGCGCGATCGTGTCCCAGCCAGCCCCAGAACTTGTTATCCGTTGCCATTCTGTGGAAAATGGGCGGATTGAGCCTCCAAGCAATTGGCGATAGCGACCTGGGAGATTTACATCCAGAATTCTGGGCGCGACTTGTGATTTTATGATGCCGACCCGGAGGATTAAGTCCGCGGACCTCGCAATCTGCCTTTATCGTGCCTCCGATCTATACACAGCCCCTATTCACGGACACGGATTGCCGAAGGGATGTCGCAATGTTTCACGATCGCACTTAAGATTACTTGCAGTAGCATAACACTTATACATTGCATTTGACTATCTGCGGGGCTGTGCAACATGGCCCGAGGTGCTCTATGCTGCATGCTCTCTGGGGTATGATCCCCCCCTTGTACCTGCTAAGAACTGCAGTATGTTTCAGCGCCGCCGCAATGGTCATACTCCGGGATCGCCTGTGCTGCAAACAAGGCCTCCGTCCACCACAAGCTCCGACCCTGTAATGTATGCAGCCTCCCGAGCTGCCATGAATACTACGGCATTTGCAACGTCCCAAGCAGTTCCCATGGTGCCCATCGGCACCTGCCGGTCTCGCGTTTGGCGGAACTTGTCGTATTCGCCCCTAGCGTATTTCTCGGCGAGCCGGTGGACGAGAGGAGTGTCTATCAACCCCGGGGTGACAACATTGACTCGAATCTTCCGAGACGCGTACATCACCGCTGTCGTTTTCGTAAATTGGACAATTGCCGCTTTTGCTGTCGCATACGCAACCTGCGGCTTTCCGATATACCGTAATCCCGCAACGGAAGAGATGTTGACGATGCAGCCCCCGCCGTCCTGCCTTTCCATGATAGGAAGCACCAAATGAGTCGTCAGATACACAGACTTCAGATTGATGTCGATTTGCCCATTCCAGGTATTCTCCGTCATTGTTGCCGGATCCCCAGGCTCACTGCGGCCGACGTTGTTGACGAGAACATCGATTCGCCCGTGCTTCGCAACGCACGCGCTAACAAATGCTTCCATACTCTCTGCCGAGGTGGCATCTGCCTGCATGACGGTGATAGTGGCGTTTGGCGTCCGCTCGAGGATCCTCCAGCGAGCTTCCTCCGCCGCTGCTAGGATTATGTCGCAGCCAAAGACCGTCGCTCCCTGGCTCGCAAACGAGGCGGCAATTGCGAGTCCATTTCCCCACCCGACCCCCTGGCATCCGATCCCGGTGATGAGGACAACCTTTTCTGTAAAGTCGAGCATCCTTGTTGGTTCATGAACTAGAGTTGGGGTCGGTGATGGCGTGCGAGGCGATTCGTGTGATACAAGACGGCAAGGGCTGCGTGCTAGAAATATAACAGACATGGGCCGAATGTCTCAGGAGTAGGCCCGGTAATCGAAGTCCGACTGTTCCATTCATTCATTACTAGGTCTGGCTATCAGAGCCGAAAAAGACTCACATGCAGGGTGAGGAACCAATCCATAGTACGGTGGTTAGGGTTCAATAATAGAAGAAAAATAAATTACTGTATACTGGCTTCATTGGGATGGAATGCCTCAATTAAGCTGCCTTGATCAACTATATGACGACTATTCTAGCCGGAACCCCTTGTAGCCCCTGTCTGTCACATCCTTCAGGGTCTCGATGTAGTACGGAATCCCTCCGGCAAAATTCAGTGGCTCTTGCACCTTGCCCGGGATATTCGCGCCATTGTACCACGACGCAGTGAAGTGGCGCAGATTGGTCACACTGAATTTCTGTACCAGCTGCTTCCACTCGTGCTCGGAATCAGGCACAGCGTCAATCCGCGTCGCCTTGCTCGCTCGCATATGCTCCAAGGTTCGCGTGATCCAATCGCCCTGGATTTCCACGCAGGTCGGCCCGTTGCTAAACGCAGTGGGCGCTTGCGGCCCAAACGTGAAGAAAAGGTTGGGGAAACCGGCAGAGGTCATTCCCAGGTATGTCAGGACCCCGGCTTTCCATTTGTCGGCGAGGTATCTTCCGCCGCAGCCACGAATCGAGATATCGTTGAGGCCGCCGGTGATTCCGTCAAACCCCGTGGCCACAGCGACCACATCGAGCTCGTGGAGTGTGCCGTCGGCGGTGACAATACCCTTTGGTACAAAACGAGCAATGGGGTGTGTTTTGGTGTCGACGACATGTACATTTGGGCGGTTAAACTGCTCGTAAAAGTTTACTTCGAGGGCCAGGCGTTTGGCACCGAATGGGTGAGGCGGCTTTTGGGGCGCCAACAGCTCTGCGGTTTTGGGGTCGTTAATCCGGGGAAGTGTTTTCGATCGCCAAAAATCATACGCATGCTGGTTTGCTTCGAGGTTGCGGTTCATGTCGGAGTAGTTGTTCATCAGAAACCGGAAGCCACCCTGCAGAGTGTCAGAGCAGCAGTCAATTGAGGGGGGTAGAAAAGAGGAAATTACCATATTCCACAGTTGCTCGAACATCTCCTGCCGTTCTTCAGGCGACGCCTCCAGCATCTTCTCTGGTCGGGGCTGGAACCGGAACCCTCCAAAGGTCGAGAGCCTGGCACGGAAAACTGCGTCGTAGTCTTCTTTATCCTTAGCCTGCTCTTCCTCGGTCAGGTTCCGCTCCTTCATGGGGCAGCACAGGTTAGGGGTCCGCTGGAACATCTTCAGATCGCCATCGTCGCCGATCTCAGAGGCCCATTCCTGCGTGATCTGGACACCTGTCGAGCCGGAGCCCAGGACTGCCACACGCTTCCCGGCCACATCCACACCTTCTTTTGGCCAGAATGAGCTGTGGTGGATCATGCCTTGGAAGGTATCCAGGCCCTCCCAGTCGGGGATATAGCGCTTGGCAGAGAATCCAATTGCCGGGATTAAGAAGGAGGTCTGGAATGTCTTGCCCGTGTTACAAACCACGACCCAGGTGTTTGTCGCCTCGTCAAAGGTAGCCGACTCTACTTTCGTGTTGAAAATCGTGTCCTTTTTAACGTCCAGCTGCGCGTCGACATGCTCAAAGTAGCTCCGGAGGTCGGCCGAGTTGGCGTAGTCGGTCTTCCACGTCCATCCTTTGTAGACCTCTGGCATCGAGTACGCATACAGCGGATACTGGGTATCTGCTCTGGCACCAGGGTAGCGATTCCAGTGCCAGACACCGCCCAGGCCAGATCCGACTTCGACGATTTTTACTTTGAAGCCCCGTTTGCGTAGCTGATGCAGAAGGTATATGCCTGCGAATCCGGCACCCACGATCAACGCGTCCAGTTTCTCTATATTCTGGTCCCCGTTATTGTGGGCTGTGTGATGGCCAGCGTGGCCATTCTCAATAGGCACCGTCATGGTATTGAAGTATTGTGTGCCTTGTAAGAGGTAAGAGGCGTGAAGACACCGTTGTAAACACTTTTGTAAAGTACAGCGTCTAGTAGGCTGTAAGGTGAAATGAATGCTTTATTGAGCCCTAGATAGCCCCAATGTAGACACCTTCGGAACAGCGGGCCATGGAATTTGGCTGGAGGCTATTTGCGAGCGGACGTAGGGCACCGAGACTTACTTACCACCGCTGCGGACACCCATGTCCGAAGACACGCATCGCACAGCATTAACAGACACCAAGTCTGCTACGTTGATGGCGGTGTCTGGCCAATATGACGAAAGCAAGCTGTGGTAATATGTGGGATTCCAATCTCAAAGTAGCAATTCTCGTAGAACACTAAAGTAGAAACGGCTGAGGTACATATCCGACGCATGCTACGATACTAAAACTGGAAACTCCAATGGATCCTATTCCCGTACGTCATATCGCTTGCCATCCGTGATCAGTGCTAATGACAGCTCCATTAAGGTACGTAGCCTGATCTGAGCAGGCAAACACAACCAGCTTCGCCAGATCGTCAGTGTTGACTTGGCCTGGATTGACGCCGACTGATTTCCAAGCGAGGGCCTTACCCTCCTCGTTCACACCATTCACGTATGCAGCCCGGATGTTTGTCTCCATCAGCCCCGGCATGATGATGTTGCTGCGGATTCCCTTGGTCGCGTAGTGTGCCGCCGTACTCCTCGTCAATCCCACAAGGGCATGTTTCGTAGTGGTGTAGGCAGCTCCAGCGATCCCCCCACGGAGCCCGTTGATCGAACCAACAGTAAGAATGGCCCCGCCCTGGCCATCTGGACGATCGTCCCGCAGAAACTCCTGCACTGATGCCTTGGTCACCCGCGCGGGGCCTGTAAGGTTGACGGCCAGGATGCGGTCCCAGAAGGCCATGTCGAGGTCGCCGATCGGGTCGAACCGGTCCATGATGCCTGCGTTGTTGACGAGGATATCGAGCTTCCCGTACTTGTCACGCGCGGTCTGGATGAGCCTGTCGGCCAGGTCCCGATCGGTCAAGTCCCCTGCGACGGAATGGACAGAGCCGAGGCTGGAAAGCTCCTGGTGCGTGCTTTGAAGCATGCCCTCGTTGACGTCGGTTATCACTACCTGGGCGCCGGCGTCGAGAAATGCCTTTGCAATCGACTTGCCAAACCCGCCAGCGGCGCCTGTGATGAGGGCGGTTTTGGAAGCGAGGAGGGTGGTCATGATGGATGAAACCGTAGATTGCGTACAGTGTAGTGGGGAGGAGTAAAGGGTCAGATGTATTCGGCGTGCTTATATAGCGAAATAGAACTGTCTAAAAGTCGGATAACGGCCTCCGGATGGCATGTCGAACCTATCGAAATACCGTTCAACCAATGCCCCAGTACTAGGTATGTAGCCGTCTTTCTATGTGGATTATATGCCAACAGAACCGCGTCATGGGAAATATATTTTGAGCACCAAAACATCTCACCAACTACAAAGTCACACCAGAAGAACAGCCCAGTGACCAGGCGATGGATTCTACAATGAGGCAATCCCATTTCCGACTAGATGGAAGGCTTGCGAACCGCCGAAACCCGTGAGGAAGACCAGGGAAAATGTGAACGCGCGTGTCAACTCTGCCACAAGCAAACTGTCAGTGATACCTGCAGTTACGGGAGGAAATCTCCCAGAGAACACTCTTACCCTGCTTTCTTCAAAGACTCCGCATAGAGCAACCCATCGTCGCGAAGAACATCCCATCCGGCAACCAAAATGCTCGTCTTGGACAAGCCGGTGACCTGTCCAGCCGTCGCGAGACCCGAGTTAAACAGCGCATCAGTCTCCGGCTCGACCTTCATAAGCTCGGCAAAATGCTGGATTCGCGTCAGAGGCAAGATCGGTGCATCTCTGTTCTGCTGCGGGGCAGACCATCCCTTATCAGCAAAGGGGTGTGCCTCTGGATGGATCAGCCAGGGAATACAGAGGACCTGTCCCCCAAGCTGGATCAAGGGCTCGGATTCCGCTTTTCTTGCCTCGAGCTCCTTCAGAGCAACCGATGCCGCGAGCCCTGCCCCCGCAGAGATGCCTCCGATCACCGTGGCCGCAGTGTCCCCGCCCATGGACTGCAGATTTGCCGACAGCCACTCGAACGCGTCCCATGCGTCGTGAAATGGAGTGGGATGGCAGTATTCGGGGGTATGCCGCGTGCAGACATGGACGACCATCAGCCCGGGCGGCTGCTCCCACATATCAACGATGCGCGCACAGTTGGCATTTTCGGACTCGATATTCCCGAGCAAGAACCCGCCGCCGTGGAAGAAGATGTACACGGGAATTGGGGCTGCAGTTGTGGAGTGTTTGGCTCGGTAGACGCGAACGGGCACACTCGCGCCGTCTCTCGTTGGCACCGAATAATCCGCCCAGCTCACCCTCTCGCGTAGGCCTTGTCGCGGTCAGCGGTTGCGGGTTGTGAACTCGGGGGAGTGGCACCTTGACGAACCAGATACATTCATTTCATTATCGGACGCCTTGATCCTGATTTCATTTGTCCGGCGCTGTAGTTGCTCAACCGTCTCTCCTTGTATTGGCCCAGTATCGAGGATTGGTGCTTGACCGATCAGTGCATCCCATTCGTCGAACGGGCCTTGGTACTGCGAGAAACCCGTGGATGGAACAGACTGTGCCATTATCAGCAATTGGATTGGGAAGTTCAGGGGCGGAGATTGTAGGGTGTCCCTGACTGGGTTCAGCGTATATAGCTGGTCATATAAACGCTTCGACGCCTACATCTTCGGACAGACGCCTTTTCCGGTGTCTCCGGACGTCATCTTCCGAGGTCATTGGGTGGCTACGCTCAGATAATGGATATGCTTCTTAGGCCAATGGTCTTTTAACACAAGATAGTACACCAGCAGTGCCTGGCTCTTCCGGCCCACATGTCAAGTGGTTGAAGGGCTAAAGAGCCGAGGGCTACACAATTGTAGTCTGGATACGCTCGTGGCGCGCCTGTAGTGAGAGAATCAGAAGCAGTGAACATTGAGGCGAATTGGTAATGAATTCGAGACCGTAGTGGTAGTGTTACCACGGTGGATAGTTACGTTGAGCAGGCTGATATATTCCCAGGAGCAGGGTTGGAACACTATAATACTATCAAATCCGACTATCCCTTCCCGAATCCTCCGCCAGAAGCTGCGCAATTTGTTTCAGCCCATTGTCTTTGTTACTAACACTAATCGAGCGTCCCTGAGGCCCGGGATTGTTGTACAGCGGCACATGTCGCCACAGCTGCTCATCTGGCTCCGTCACCTCCAAAATTGTGCCCGCTGGGTAGCGCCCATTGCAGTTCTCCGTCACGGCTAACATGGCATTGGCCAAGTCGGCCGGGTTGAGTAGGACATCCTTTGCTTGGTTGAACCAAGTCTGCACCTGCGGTTCTTCCATGAGGAGTGGTGTGGCAACGGAGCTGGAGGTTCGTAGTCAGGTCAGTCGGCAACAGGTCTATCACGGCCGCAGGTTTTCCTATAAGCGCTCAACTTACCCTGGACAGATACAGACAACGCGGATCCCGCAGAGATCTTGCAAGCCGGTCATCCCCCGCACGAAACTAACCACACCATGCTTCGACGCCTGGTACAGCGGAGTCACGAGGCTGGCCGTCTGCGCGGCAACACTTGCAATGTGTAGAATATGGCCCTTTTTACCGGCGCGCTGCATGCGGCGCACGGCAATCCGGGTCATTTTCATCGGGTGTAACAGATTAACGTCGACGATTTTGTAATGGGAGTCCGGATCCCTATCAGCCCAGAAGCCGGCTGCTGGCTGCCGCGTTATTAGCTACGACCTCTAGATAGCGTGGGCAGCTCTCTTGCTCTTTGCTTGGCCACGCTGCGTTGCGCTGAAAACCTACCGGCTCGTAGATGCCCGCCCCCGCGCAGACCAGATCTGCCGTCGTGCCGAATTCCTGTTCGACTCGGTCAAAGGCGCGATCGAGGTGCTTCCAGTTCGTGACGTCGGTTTCCTGGAAGAGGACGCGGGGTCCGTTTGGACCGGCTTGGTTGTTGAATGTGGCGATAAGGGCTTCGTTTTCAGGGCGCAGGCGCAGGTCGGCGATTAGCACGTTGCAGCCTCGTCCATGAAGGATTCTAGCAAAGGCGAAGTTTATGCCGGAGCCTGCGCCGGTGATGAGCGCGATTGCACCATGGAGTTGTGTGGCGGGCATTGTGTAGATCGTTAACAGCTTGGCCTGGAGAGTCGGATCCAACAGGGAAGACAAAAAAAAAGAAAAGCACAAAGGGAAAGAAAGCAAAAGCAACACAACCGTCGATTGTGAGAAGCTCTATGTAATTATCTGACTGCATTGCGGCATCTCCCCCGCCCCGGCAGGAGCAGTCGTAGAAGGACGTCCGGATTTGCAATGGTGGTTCTGTAGTTCTTAGGGCTCGGACGTAGATGTCCGGGACTCACTTGCGACTGCTCGGACTCTCCATGCGACCCCTCAGATAGCCGAGAGGAGCATGCGAGCTTACCACAGCATCCAGGTGGACATTGAAATACAGCCTAGTCTCAGCTGGTGCAGGTTTATTATAGAGTCTACTCAGCTTAATGTTCATTGAGCCCACCCCGTTCCCTGACGAGCAACGACTCCATATCACACTGGCCATGGGATCAATCGGCAACAACGCAGCCGAGGACAGGGCATTCGAACCGACGGCCTTGCAGGACAAATACCGGCAGGAACGCGACAAGCGACTCCGCAACGGCGGCCTCTCACAGTATCACTCGGTCGAAGAAGATACTCTCCAGCACTTTGCGCGAGATGTCTGGAGCAGCCCCGCTCCGCGCCGCACCGTCGAGGAACAAGTCGACTATCTGGTGATTGGCGCAGGCTATAGCGGGATGCTATTGAGCGTCCGGCTAATCGAAGCCGGCATCACCAACATCCGCATCATCGACAAGGCGGGTGACTTTGGCGGCACCTGGTACTGGAACCGGTACCCTGGAGCTGCGTGCGATATTGAATCATATATTTACATGCCACTACTAGAAGAGACGGGCTACATTCCGACTGAAAAGTACGCGCGTGGTCCGGAGTTGTTTGGCCACTCGCAGCGGATTGGCCGGCAGTATGGACTATACGATCGCGCTCTGTTCCATACCGAAGTTGAGAAGCTTGAATGGAATGATTCGTCGAAGCGATGGGACGTCAGGACAAGCCGGGGCGACCATATCCAAGCTCGCTTTGTAACCACGGCCGGCGGCCTGCTTCACAAGCTGAAATTCCCGGGAGTCGGCGGTATCGACCAGTTCAAAGGCCACAGCTTCCACACCAGCCGATGGGACTACGAGTACTCCGGCGGGGACTGCAATGGGAATATGGAGGGACTGGCCGACAAACGGGTCGCAATCATTGGCACCGGCGCGACAGCCATTCAGCTCGTGCCACATCTCGGGCGATCAGCAAAGCACCTCTATGTCTATCAACGCACACCGTCGTCGGTCGATGTCCGCTTGGATCAGCCCACCAGCCAGAACTGGGCCGACGGCCTAACCAAGGGGTGGCAACAGCGGCGTATGGATAATTTCAACATCCTCGTCTCCGGCGGCCATCAAGACAAGGACCAAGTCGGCGACGGCTGGACGGACATTCTCGTCAACCTCTCAGTTTCGGGCCAGAAGGTCGCGGCGAGCCAAAAAGCCGCAGACCCGGTCAAGGCCGCAAAGGAGCTCCAGGATAACATGCAGATGGCCGACTACCGCAAGATGGAGCAGGTGCGCGCACGGGTCGACGCCACAGTCCACGACCCGGCCGTTGCAGAATCTCTGAAGCCGTGGTATAACCTGATGTGCAAGCGCCCGTGCTTCCACAACGACTACCTCCCCACCTTTAACCGCCCCAACGTAACGCTTGTCGACACAAAGGGTGCGGGAATTGAGCGGATAGCCGAAAAGGGGATTGTTGCGCAAGGAGTGGAAACGGAGGTTGATTGCATCATCTACGCGTCTGGCTTCGAGTACGTCGGAAGTGACTACAGCGACCGCATGCGCATTGTGATGTGGGGGAGGAACGGGATTGCCCTTGACGAGCACTGGAAGGATGGGCCGAGGACGCTGCACGGTCTTTATACGCGCAACTTCCCCAATCATTTCATCATGAGTATCACGCAGAGCGCAGTGGCGCCTAACTTCACGCACATGCTCAACGAGCAGGCCAAGCACATTGCCTTTGTCGTTTCGGAGAGCCTGAAGAAGGGCGCGACCACGATAGAGCCGTCCGCCGAGGCCGAGGAGGAGTGGGTGCAGACCATCATCCGATTGGGGAGGCTGCGAGAAGACTTCCTGCGGGAGTGTACGCCCAGCTACTACAACGACGAGGGTATAATATCGGAGAAGACCCTCAAGACTGGTCGATACGGCCTCGGTTCTCCGGCGTTCATTCAGCTTCTGGATGACTGGAGAAAGGCTGGCTCTCTATCGGGACTGGAGTTGGACGGGCAGCCGGTGAGGCACTCGGATGATAGCATATCCAAGTCTCCCTCTGCTGCATTCATAACTACAGACAGTATAGTTCCTGCTGTATAGCCTATATTATATATTGTCTTCAGCATCATTTGTCTCTAGTTGCAATCTATTTGGTTTATTGAATCTAAGGCAGCTCGTGAGATCCGGGGAATTAGGAAGTTACAGAGGCTTTACGGCGAAATAGGGGTGGTTTCTTATGAGGAATCTAGAATTATTCGCTTCGACGAATTATTAGCAGCGAAGGGACCGTTGGTTTAGATGCGTCCCGTCACAAAATGAAACCGCCACAGCCTCGAGTACTGGTAAATAATACTAAACACCAAGCTTTAGGCACCAGAATAAACTACCTCTATAGGCAAGAGCGATGCTAGCTAAGCCTGACGCGTCATTGATAACTCTTCTAGTACTAACCACACAGATCTAGCATATACTCGGCCCTGCGGCAGATTAAATCGTGGAGCGAGGGCCAAGAATTGCACAGCCCCCCGACGACAGCTTGTCGAGCGACATTTGTTAACTGGCGGCCGCTGCGTGTTAATGTGGCTATTGGATTTGGGGTCGTTTTGGCAAGGATGAGGATAACTCCGGAAATAGTCCAGATAATGAAACTGATCCTCAGGCTCTTTGCTAAGCGGAGCATATTCCCCAAGTGGTTAGGCTTCATGCAGGTGTATGACAGTGGGCCTGTCAGGCTCTTTCTTATTGGTTTCCGGTGTCGACTTTTGAGTATGTGGAATGCTGCCTCTCCGCCTCAAAAGTAGGAGGCTTGCTTTCTATTGGTGGATAAGGGTGGTTCTGCTGGCCCGCAACATCCATGTTCTTGTGAGGAAGATCAGTGGGGCCACAGGCATACCTAACTGATTAACAACCCAGCTGGCCTGACCCGGAGAGATCTTTTGCAGCTCTGAACACCGCTTGATAAAACATATACCTTCTCATATAAATGCTCAAATTCTCAATTGCAATCTAGCTTCACGTCTTACCGGTCCACACAGGAAACAGTGATGCCGTCACCTTATCTAATTGATGTCCACGCCTCGCCAAGTCCTTCTCCGCTCGAACACAACTCCCAAGACGCTTGATTTGAAAGGCTCCATGCATAAGCAGTTTGCGTTAGCCTATGAGACTGACTCGTAGATAGGCCAAGCCTGAATACAAAGATCAGGACTCGGCATGACGCGTCTGCAATTTGTATATCCCTCGACCCACCAGCCAAAAATGATATAAGTGAGCGGAGAGATAAATAAACCAGTGCCATGTTGTCTAGGTAATTTTAAACAAGTTCCCTCTGTGTCCTCACTATACAGCCCAGTAACCACCCGAGGTATATCGGCATGGCGTCTGTCATGCGTGCCGTCGCCCTTGCTGGCGCGTTCAACATCACCGTCATCGATGTGCCCAAACCGACCATCATCAATGCAACCGACGCCGTTGTGCGCATTGCAGCGAGCGCCATATGTGGTAGCGACCTACACAGATACCACGAGAATTCAGCTTCGCCTGACAACCCTGAACAGATAGGCCACGAGGCCATTGGGTATATAGAGGAAGTTGGCGATTCTGTCGAGACACTGAAGTCGGGCGATTGGGTCGTTGTTCCATTCGCGTTTGACGATGGCCACTATCAATATGGACCCTCGATTGACGAACCATTGGCGTCCTCTACAGGAATGCAAGGTGAGTTTATCTAAATCAAAGTGATCCTTGTGACTGCCGTGCATACTAATATGTTTCCTCCGTCCTGCAGCCGAGTATGCGCGCATTCCGTACGCGGATGACTCACTTATGCCCGTGCCCATCAACAGTAGCGCAAATACTTCCACTGTTCATGACTATCTCTTCATGTCCGATATTCTCGCTACAGGCTGGACAGCCCTTGATTTTGCCGGCCTGGGTCCTGGAGATACGGTTGCGGTATTCGGTGCCGGACCCGTAGGGCAAATGGCCATTCTTTCAGCCGGGGTGCGCGGCGCGTCCAAGATCTACGTCGTAGACCATGTGCAAGACCGCCTGGATCTGGCCGCCTCCCACGGTGCCATCCCGATTAATTTTGCGTCGGAGGATCCGGTGGAAGCCCTGCGCCGCCTCGAGCCGGCTGGCATTACGCGCGTCGTCGACTGTGTTGGGTACGAGGCGGAAGATGCGCAGGGTAATGTGAACAGCAGCATTGTGCTGCACCAGTCTGGACAGGTAGTGGCGCCGCAGGGGGGTATTGGCGTCGTTGGAGTTTACGGGAGCGGAAGTCAAGCGCAGACGATTGACATCAAGTCTCTTTTCATGAACAACTTCTCGGTGCGTGGAGGCGTCTCGTCCCCTCTGGACCTCGGCACTGAGATGCTCAACCTCATCGCCACTGGTAATGTGCATCCAGGCTCCATTGTGAGCGCCGTTATCGGAATCGAGGATGCGCCTGAGTACTACGCGCGGTTCAACCGTCGTGAGGAGACCAAAGTCGTTATTGAGTTTCCTTTGAACAGAAATCTCAATTCTGGGCACAACAAATAACTTGTATTAAACTTTATTGGAATGATACCATTAAGTATCTCATTGAATAGTATCCTTGTTATGTATTTATAATACAAATGCGAATGTTTCCATTTTTGTTAGAATATATATATCTGTTTCATGGTTTACCCATCCTTCTCTATCAATATAACTGTACCCACTGCCCGGTATAAGACTGCATTGTAGTTACAAACTAACGGACCATCAAGCCCCCATCAACGACAACAGTGGTCCCTGTGACAAAGTCGGAAGCCGGGGTACTGAGGAAAACAACAACGCCCCGGAAGTCATAGGGTGTACCCCATCTCCCAGAAGGTGTGCGCCCAGTGATGTACCCATCCATTTCCGGGTATTGATCAGTCAGGGAACTCGTCATGGCGGTCTTCGAATAGCTGTTTCCACACTTTAGTACACCTTTCAATGGTTATGTTTACAGGTGGATTACCCAGGCGATATGCAATTGACTTGAATGCCACGCGGTGCCCACTCATTGCTCATTGCGCGAGTCATCTGGAGTACCCCGGCTTTGGCTGCGGCATAAGCAGAGACATGTGTCATTGGGAGGTGTGCTGTCAAGGAGGCAAAATTGATGATCTTTCCTGGGCGCTTGAGATTCAAAAGGCGCGACCCGAATTCCTGCGCCGCAACATACGCCCCCTTGAGATTCACGGCGAATATCTGGGCCAGAAACGCTGGTGAGCACATGTTACCCATTCAGAAGAATTTGTCTGGCTCACTCACCAGATCAATGCTCTCGTCAGTCATTTCTTCAACGGTTCCACGCCGATTTATTGTCGAAAAGTTTAACAGAATGTCCGGTACGATTGAGTCCTTCCAGATGTCTCCGAAACACGTACGCAGCGCCGTGATGTTCCCAACATCGGCACTCCATACTCGTAGCGACCGGCCAGTCGCGCGGATCAACTCTTCCAACTCTCGTTCCGCCGGATCCCATGGTGAGACAATGGCGACAATGTCTGCGCCTGCCTCAGCCATCGCACGGCTCATTTCTGCTGCTAAGGGTTGCGTTGCTGTGACAGAGATTAGTACTATACCACAAAGTAATGTATTGTGCCCTGGGTATACTGAACCCCCGGTGACAATGGCAGTTTTGCCGGCCAACGAGAACATATCTGCCACTGGAATGCGCGCCATTGTTTGTTGAACAATATATACAGGCTCTGTTGGATTGAGATTATAGGGAGGCTGGAAGAGCACGGGTCTCGCCTCTTAATACCGCGGTGGCCGTGCATAGTTCTACCGCCGGAGGTCGATATCCGACTCCCTGTATGCCTCCCGGAACCTTTCTGGGACCTGGAATAATACAACTCCAGATGGTTGTTGCTGTAGTGGGAATATATGTATATATTAATATACGGTCTGTTGGATGTACTTTACTAACGCGCTACCCAGTAGCATGCTGATTGGAGACAACCTTCGTAGACTGAATCTGTTGTGCAAAAATTCGAGCAGTGGCGTTCTTGTTTCTTCACAGTTTCTGCCATTTATATATAATCGTGTAAAGTGGTTTTAAATTTAATCTTGAAGCATTTAAGGGATAATGAAATAATAATCTCTATATTTTTATTTAAGAATTAGATATATCTTAGAGAGCTATATAGAATCTACCATTCTGAAAATCAAATACCAAGCTATATAACCACCTGAACTTTCGCACACGACAGATGGAAGAGAAGTACATGTTCTCTGACTTGATTCGCTAGTAAGCGTACTCTCTGCTATGCTTTTTCCAATCTATATCTAGACCAGATTTCTCGTCAACTAGAGCTTTCCTGATGGTGGTTCATCTAATATATCGCTCATCTCCGCCCTGGGGAACTCTGGATTCAGCAACGAGTCTAGCTGTTCAGCTGTGTTATCCTGCAGCTTCTTGTCTAATTTTCCCTCCAGCATTTGTACAACATATTTCCATGAAGTTGGAACCATGGAACAATCCATATGTCGCGATGTATACCAAGCCGCACCCAACAATTCTCCTCGTTTAATAGAAATGGTATTACGCTCTAATATTTATAACACCCGGATTTATCGGGCGGACAAGTTGGATAACCACCTCAGGGTGACAGCTACAATATTCGCACTTTTGCCTGGCTAATACTCCAGCCCCATGTATAGCCCATTGATTCTGCGGTGGAACTGCAGGCCGATGACATGTTCAATTTAATACGTCGAACCGGGAACTGAGAGGAACCAGGGCAGTGGGTCCCTAGTGGAGACTTCGAGCTGCAGGCTGATGACAATCGTGCTTTGATTTATAGAACCAAAAATCAGACAGGCTCGACGAGCGGAAACTGGGGTCAGGCGCACCCACAATCCGCCATTTTCAGATTGAATAAACTGTTATCTCCACTCAATCGATCCCCCCATACAGTGTATCCATGTCAGCAGGATGCCCCGTTACGGGAAAGTGAATGATGCATGACGCATCACATCTTGTTCGGCGAGAGATTTAAAGGGCCACGGGCAGACCACAAGACCTGGCACAGAAGTAATCTATCATTTTCATCCCCTACCTCAAACGACCAGCCCGTCTCGAATCCATACACGATGGCGCATCTTTGGGCCCCTGCTCCGGAACCGGCCACTGAGCTGGGGAGGTATCGCGTCCTATCTTCAACTGCAGGTGTTCGCGTGTCACCCCTGCAGCTTGGAGGAATGTCTATTGGGGATGCCTGGCAAGATTCCATGGGCTCTATGACCAAGGAATCGTCGTTCAAGTTACTGGACGCATTCTACGAAGCCGGGGGAAATTTCATCGATACAGCGAATAACTACCAGGATGAACAGTCCGAGGCCTGGATTGGTGAATGGATGGCCCAGCGCCAGAACCGCGACCAGCTGGTGATTGCAACGAAATTCACTACAGACTTCCGATCTTACAAGCTCGGAAAGAACAAGGCCCCTAATCACACCGGCAACCATCGCAGAAGTCTGCATATGAGCGTTCGCGAGTCCCTCAAGAAGCTACAAACCGATTGGATCGATATCCTGTATCTTCACTGGTGGGATCACACCACATCAATCGAAGAGATCATGGACAGTCTGCACATACTTGTGGAACAGGGCAAGGTTCTCTACCTGGGTATCTCAGACACCCCGGCCTGGGTTGTCTCGGCTGCAAACACCTATGCCCGCTGCCATGGCAAGACACCTTTCAGCATTTATCAAGGCAGGTGGAATGTTCTGTTGCGCGACTTTGAACGGGAGATCATTCCAATGGCACGCCACTTTGGAATGGCCCTTGCCCCATGGGACGCGCTGGGTGGTGGTAAATTCAAACGAAAGGAGGAGATTGAACAGCGGAAAGCTCAGGGCGAGGGACTGCGGAGTATACTAAGTCCAGAGCAGAGTGAGGAGGAAGCCAGGATGAGTGCCGCGCTTGAGAAGGTTGCAGGTGAGCACGGCATCACATCCCTCACTGCAGTGGCGCTTGCATACGTGATGGCCAAGGCTCCGAATGTGTTTCCCCTCGTTGGCGGGCGCAAAGTGGAATACCTTCAGGACAACATACAGGCGCTCAAGCTTCGGCTGACAGAGAAGCAAATCGAGTTTCTCGAGAGTCAGACGGTGTTTGATATTGGCTTCCCAGGCAACTTTATTGGCCCCGACCCCAAGGTGACAGGCAAGGCATCATTCCTTCTAGCTGCTAATGCCAACTATGCCTTCGTTCAGGGGCCCCGCTCCATCACGAGCCCTTAATAGGCGAAGACTCTAAAGTCGAGGAACGTGTCATTCTGGTTAGCTTGGCTGCGAGTGTATATCTTGCCGTAGCATATTATTTACAGCAAGTCAGTGTCGATATTAATATAACTAAAAGCCCGTACTTCCAAGCAATCGGAAAGCCTCCACAGTAGTTTTCTGCCACACGATCAAGGCCTCGAGACCCGGCTGAATCATACTTGGCCAGCCGATTCCTTACATGATGAAATTTTGCACTGAAGGAAGAATGCACCTAGCACTATGAGTCTCGCCACCGCCGCGTGCTATCTGGAGCCATCCATGGTACACCAGATCCAGCAACCACTACGAATCGACCAACCAGGTGCGATCTGTCATCAAGTCGCATGGCCCATCAAAGCCACCGGAACGTTCGGAGAGTCCGGCCGTTAAGCTCATCTACTCCCCAGCTCGGCCTATAAATGACGTCCTCTCGTCACTCAATAATCGCTCTTCCAAGCCTCGCAATCATTATTTCTGTCCACTCTATCTTTCTACAAAAAGCCAGTATGAGATACGTGCAACTCGGAACCAGCGGTCTTCGCATCGCTCCACTTGGAGTGGGATGCATGAGTTTTGGAAATCCTGAAGGCCGCTTCAAGTGGTCGATCCCCGAAGAAGAAGCCCTTCCTGTGCTTAATCATTGTTATGAATCCGGCCTAAACTTTTTCGACACGGCAAATGCCTATTCTAACGGCTTGTCGGAAGAGATACTCGGCAAAGCAATCAAGAAATACAATTGGCGACGCGAAAACATTGTTATTGCAACCAAGCTGTGGGCGCCTGTCGGCCGCGGCCTTGAGCAGCCGATGGCGATGTCTGATGATGAGAAGGATAACTCTGGATACCTTAATCAGTATGGCCTGAGTCGGAAGCATATCTTTGAGAGCATTGATGCTAGCCTGAAAAGGCTGGACCTACCCTATGTCGACTTGTTGCAGATCCATCGCTTTGATCCTAGGACTCCTGTAAAGGAAACAATGGAGGCGCTTCACGACATTGTGAAGGCAGGCAAAGTACGCTATATTGGTGCTTCATCCATGTGGGCCCATCAGCTCCTTGAGTACCAGTATACCGCTCGCATCCACGGTTGGTCGGAGTTTATATCGATGCAGAATCTCCACAACGCTATATATCGTGAGGAGGAGCGAGAGATGTACCCTGCATGTGCTAAGTTTGGAATGGGTGGAATCCCATGGAGCCCTATTGCAATGGGCTTTCTCGCCAGGCCCTGGCGTGAATTCCCCAATACTACACGCGGGGAGGGGCAAGGGCAGGGCTTCCTTGGTCAAGCCCCTACAGAGGCAGACAACGAGATTAATGAACAGATCGAACATCTCGCCAAACAGCATGGTGTATCAATGGCGATTATTGCAATTGCTTGGTCGCTCTCGAAACCTTTTATCACGGCTCCGATTCTGGGAATGAGTAAGAAGGAAAGGGTTGACGAGGCGGTTGCAGCTATATCATTTACGCTTAGTCCCGAGGAGCTGAAGACAATTGATGACCTCTATCAACCCCGGAAGGTTATTGGACATCAATAATGGAAGCATTGTAGTACTTGTTTGCCACGCAGTGTGCCATATATAGTGTCGTAATGAGGATATATATTGGAACTCGATGGTCTAACCGAACAGGGGACTGCCCCTGCTATACTAAAGCTAAAGCCATTTAAAGATTAAAGTAGTAGCCAAAACATGTGTATCAGTAATAAGGGTTAATAGTGGCTACGAGGTCGACCGTGGTGTAGTCTCTCGCATTTCTGCGCAAGACCGGGCGAGCGCGGTGCAGAATTTGCGAGCGCTGGTTATAATGAGTATACAAGTCAAGTCCATATCTCGGACTCTTTTGCTCTGGTTATATCCATCAACAAACGGAAATTTCATTACAGAAAACAGTCTTAACCAAGACATTGTCAATCTTGAGGTACCAGGGGTTGAAAATCAACTGCGTAATACAAGTCTGGTGACGGTGCGCAATCACTCTCCCAGCGTTCCCCACGAAATATTGACTGACTAGTACCCCGGCTGCTCCATTCAATATCCAGTTCAATCCCCGTCATATGCCAGGATCACCATTTCACCCCTCCACCAACATCTGTGCCAAATAGTCTTCCCATGGATTCAGACAGCACGGACAGTTTGACTCGATTCCCCATCAGCGACTGCCTCCAACCACTCTGTCGAACCATAGGCAATGACTTGGTGGATAAGAAAGCTTCCATTACCGGCTCCATGCCAGTGCGTTATGCCTGGAGGACACCAAACAATATCTCCCACTGTCAAATGCTCGGGCTCATGACCCTCATCACAAACCCACCCAGATCCTGCGACGACACGGATCAGTTGCCCTCCCTCGTGCGTGTGCCAGTGGGTTCGTGCAGATGGTGAAAATACGACGTTCGCCATCGTGATCTCGTCGTCTGAGTGAAATTCGTCAATCCAGGCATCTCCGTCGAAGTTTTCCCCTCCGGGGGAAACGTTGGTACCGCTTTCCTGACCACTGTGGACGATCGTGGAAACGGGCTCGGATGAAGTGAAATGCAAAAGAGCAATGAAGGACAGAATGGTAGGGTACAGCATTTTGATATTAGAATACTTGGTCCTGTCGGAAACCTTATGCTAGAGATATAAACAAAATCAGAACAGCAGATGTGAAGAGGTGCAGACTGTCGGCTTAAATGCTCGTCAGACAGCCAAGCCATCTACAAATGCAACACTCAAATAACAGCGTTTTCCCCCTTGTTTGGCCACCCAGTCTACCTCCATGTATCTACCGTCGCCTGGGGGGCGGAGTGACTTGGCGAATGGGCCCCGCTTGCGGCAATTCCTCGGGGATTCCATAAGTGCTGGTCCTTCCTCGTTGTCGCTCGCCTTCTGTGGCCCAAGGCCAAGGAATCCGTGAGTGGGAACTTGGAGGAATGATCGGTGGCTCATGTAGCCAGATGACAAGTGGGGGCGTGGGGATGCACTACATACTGAATTACTGATGGTTTACGGACCAATAAAGCCCTAGGTGTCATCAATCCCCACCATGCCGTGTAAGCTGCTGCGCTCGTTGCCACCTCGGTAGCCCATAACCGAATGCTGAGCAGTAGCATGAACTCGGTCGGTTATTGCGATAGGCCCCTTGGCTAATATCATGGTCAAGGCAGTTTTTGATATGCCCTGTCGCAAACGATCGCAGGTTTCGATTGTTTAATACTTCTACTGATCCTTCACAATATTAGGCCACCGGATACCATCCACCACCATGAGATTCGGATACCGGATTGTGCAGCTCATATCGCTTTCGATATTGAGCCAAAGTGCCGCCATCGACACTCATACCCAACCGGCTGCCATTGTCAACAACGGAACACTCCTCGGGATTCAAAACTCGCAATTTCACCAAGACCACTTCTTGGGGATACCGTACGCCCAGCCACCACTTGGAAGCCTCCGATTCGATCTCCCTCAGCCTATCAATCAGTCATGGTCTGAAAAACAGGCCACTGCCTATGGTGACTGGTGCCACTCCTCCTCCTTAAGCCTACCAGGGTATACGCAGACGGGGTTTGACCATGACGAAAGCGAAGATTGTCTAACCCTGAACGTCGTGCGGCCGAGTGGTGTGGATGAGAGTGCTCGTTTGCCTGTGTTAGTCTGGATTTACGGCGGTGGATTCCTGGAGGGCGGCAGTGCCGATCAAAGGTACAACATGTCTTTCCTGGTCCAGGAATCCGTCAAAATAGGCCAGCCGATAATTGGAGTTAGCTTCAATTACCGGCTCTCTGGCTTTGGATTCCTGCAGGGTCGTGTGGTGAATGAAAATGGAGTCGCAAATATTGGTCTCTATGACCAGCGCTTTGCTCTTCATTGGATCCAGGAGAACATTATGGCTTTCGGCGGAGACCCTTCCCGAGTTACCATTCAAGGGGAATCGGCTGGTGCTGTATCAGTTGGGCATCACTTCCTTGCATATGGAGGACGCGACGATGGGCTTTTCCATGCAGGCATTGCTGAAAGTGGCGGGCCTCTTACTACAAGCCCTTTAGTGTCTCTTGATCAGCAAGATGTCCTCTATAACAATGTCCTTAATTCGACAAACTGCACCCGGGAAAGAGATACTCTTCAATGTCTTCGCTCCCGACCAGCAACGGTCTTGAAGGCTGCGTTTCAAGGGGTTAATTATTTTCCAGTTATTGATGGAAAGATTATTACTGGGCTTCCGTCCGTTCTCCTAAAGGAAGGGCGATTTGTGAAGCGCCCTCTCCTTATTGGAACTAATACTAACGAAGGAACTGCATTCTCAGTGGCAAGTGGCCGTGGGGTGAACAATTCAGCTGACTTCCGGGAGATGATTGCCCAGTACAGTGGGGGTCATGGTCTTACAAGCACTACTCTCGACGCTCTTGTGGATCAATATCTCAACAGGCTGTCTGATAAGGAGGCCCAGGCTGGCCTCGGGACTGTTCTTCTATCACCAAGCCGAGAATACGGTTCCCTCTGGGGAAAGGTTACCCTATATGCTGGAGATTACCAGTTTAATGCTGGTAGACGGTACTCCACCCAGCTGTGGGCTCGACACGGTGTTCCGGTATATAGCTATCGCTTTGATGCTGTACCTAATGGGATACCTAGTGAAACCCTTGGTGCCACGCATTTCCAGGAAATTTCGTTCGTGTTCAGAAACTTTGACGGCGTCGGTTACGAGGTCAATCCTCTACAATCTACCTCGAAGGCATTACAGCAAAGCTATCGGAATTTGAGCACGCGCATGAGCCAGATGTGGCTAAACTTCGCTGCCACGCTATCGCCAAACGGTCATCAAGGTATGTTCACGACCCATCCACAACAGCTCCCCTTCCGAGACTGTTTTGCTAATCTACAAAAGCCCCGAAAACCAATGGGCCCTGGCCAGTCTATAGGAACGAGAATGCGACAAACATCGTATTCCATCTGAACGGCACTCATCTAGAGCCGGACACCTGGAGGTCAAACGCCATTGGACGCCTTCTTGATTCCTTGCACGAGTTTGGGATTTAGTCACCCTGGCATGGTGGTATCCTTTGTGCCATGTCCCTGGCCTGCATGGTCATCGAAGAGGAAAACATATAGCAGTCGCTTGGTTTAGTGCTATGCAGAGTTGCGACTGGCCCGTGGGATTAGAGACAGTCCTAGCTTTCTGGCTGTCACGCAATGCGGGTTTCCAGAGCCCATGGTTCCATTTAGTATAGTGACATGTTAAGGCGGTATGTGGTTAGAAAACATGCCTCCTGCTACATCGATATCTTATTAAATAAGGCACTGTATATGTTCCGCTTCATAATTACAGAGCTATGCGTGCTCATACAACAAGAAATTGGTTCCTACCCCTACGCAGCAATCCTTTGGAACCCGTCTAGACGCGCCTGAGGTCTGCGGGGCTCGATGATGCGCATATCAGGCCACGTACCCGAGCTCGCATCCAGCCGAAGTCTCTTGGCGTGGACATAACAGAGACGAGTATGCCTCTGCTGACAGTGGAGCTCAGACATCGAACCTTAATTCCGCCGCGACGATCGACGTCTGTTGCATCAGCCAAGGCTTGGCTGGGCAAGACCCACCGCTAGCCCGTAAGCAGTGTATATGTATATCGCGTATGGATTCCTCAACGTTGCTTGGCGAGATGATCTACAGATATCGGAATGGTCTTTTAGTGGGCCGTAGCAAAAGCGCTGGAAAGCTGTACAGGGAATGCGTTGTCTCCCTCCGTTTTCTATAGTGGCTAGGCAGGCACCAGGATTTGTTCTGCTATATGTTTGGTTCTCACTTAAATTCAGGGAAAAAAAATTAAAAAAACAAAAATTAAAAGAAAGAAAATCACTATTGATGGCCTCATAACACACTGGATGTGCAGCCCACTCTTGGGGGATAAGCAGTCTAATCTTAACCACCGCGCTTCCGCCTCCTATACTACCGGGGACGGGGCATGTATATACAGGACAAGGGTAATGTGGAGTATGAGCGAACAAGTCCCTCACAGATTGGCCCTGAAGAACTGCACCAGCTTCGGGGTGCTCTGGTTGGTATGATCGTACAGATCGATATGTGTCAGCCCCGGAATAACGTACATCTCCTTCGGTTCTTGGGCCAGATCAATTGCCGCCTGCGTGAAATAAAGCGTATCGGCGTCAGACCCAGCAATCATCAGGAGGGGCCGAGGCGAGATCAAGTCCATGAAGGCGTAGGACCTGTACGACGCAATCAGGTCGATGCTGCGCCAGAGATGCCAGTTCGGGGCGGTATCCACATGGCCCCGGGGGGTCTGGTAATAGTCGTACGACTCCTGGTAGAAAACAGGGAGATCGGGGGTGACATCGGCGGCTGTTTGGGGGAAGATGCGTGTCAGGTTGGGCTGCGCCCCTTCTGCTTCGCGGATTCGCTGCCGCCCGGCCTCGGCCAGCTCCTCTCGCAGGCTAGATTGCATGGGACCATCGTAGGTGCCGAATCCCTCGGAGTAGAGCGTGCCCAGGTCGATGCCGCTGACGGTGGCGACGGCTCGGATGCGCTCATCGGTCTGCGCTGCGAAGGGCACGTATCCGCCAGAGGCACAGACTCCTAGGGCGCCGATGCGGGTGGCGTTGACAATGTCCAGCGTTGCAAGGTAGGTCACTGCATTCCGCACGTCGTTGGCGCGTTGGTAAGGGTCTTCAAGGTACCGCGGGAGACCACCGCTTTCGCCCTGGTAGGCAGCGTCGAAGGCAAGCGTCACAAACCCAGTACGCTCGGCAATCTGACGAGCATATAGGCCAGATGTCTGTTCTTTGACGCCTCCGTGTGGATGGCCGACAACAATCGCGGGACGGGACGCATTCGAGGTAGAGTTGTTGGGTGGAACGTAGAGGTGCGCTGCGATAGAGATGCCGTCGCTGTCAAAGTGAACCCACCGAGGCTGGAGTTGTGCAGCAACGAGCGAGCAGAGAAGGGGGATATATTTGAAGCCGTACATAGTGTCCGGTAATGTAGCAGCTTGTGGGAATGTGCAGGTCAGTGGTTCAAAGACTGTGGTGGAAGCTGCTAGGACGAGGAAGAATGAAGGCTCTTTTATAGATGAGTTTCACAAAGATCGGCGTGCATACCAGCCTGGACGGGATTTATTGTCGCAGCCTGGAGCTACATACTGCAGAGTACAGAGTGAATGGGCCGGTTCTCTGCGGAAATACGCCCGCTGGCCGATGCACGCTTGGCGGGCGTAATCAACGCTGGGTCAACACCTCTCTTTTTCCTCTGATCAGCCGTAGACCAACTACCAGGACTGTGGCCCCGGTATAATCAAATCATAGTGTCTATAATGTCTACAGCCACTGAAGAATCGCCTGAGGATACGCCCGCAGACCGCGGGGAAGATGGTTGTGCGCTCTCCAGCCACAGTGACGCGGTGAAAGCCGAGCGACGGCGGCACCAGAACAGACAGAATCAACGAACCTGGCGTAAGTAGTATATGCATTCCGGGTCCCACCTTACTCCCTGTTGGATACTTACTTTTTGTTTTCTTTTTTTTTCAGGGCGACGGCAGCAGGAGAGGAGAGAGGCAGACCTCCTCGCTCGGGAACTGGCCCTTCAGGAACAGGAGCAGGACACGGAAGAGGCAGGACTGGTTGACTTGACGCCGTATCCTCTGCCAGATCTCAGCATCCTCCCCCGTTTCTGCCCATTCAATTCGCCAGTGGCGACTTCGGGCTGCCGGCTAGCGCATCCAAGTCTACTTCGGTTCCTGGCTGTATTCGAGGCGGCTGCCCACCGGAGCTATTACGGGAATCCAAGGGCCGACCATTTGCTCACCCTAGCTAAATTGAATGTGTTTCGCGCCTTCATGCGTAGCATTGCTGCCCTGGGGTACAGTCGCGAATGGATGACAGATGATGCCCTCTCGCGCTTCAGTGTCAGTGGGCCTCACCCAAAGGCCGTGCCGGTGACGGATATACCACCCAGTCTGCGCCCGACAGAGCTGCAACAGAGCCAGCCTCATCATCCTTGGTTGGACTTCTTTCCATTTGCAACATTAAGGGACAATCTAATCCAATACGAGGATCGTATGGATGACTCCCAGTTCTGTCGAGACCTCATGGGCTTCTGGACTATGCCTAGTGAGGAGAACTGTATGCTCGTTTGGGGCAGTCCCTGGGATCCTATGAACTGGGAGATCACCGAAGCATTCCTGCGCAAGTGGGGGCGACTCGTTAAGGGATGTCCGGAGATTCTGTGGTCTACGAACTATTGGCGACTCCAAAGGGGAGAAAAGCGCCTGGTATGGAGAGCCTCCTTTGACCGAATACCTGAAGCGTGACTTTAATGTAACCGAATTATGAGGCTTACATTAGCCCTTGTTTTGCTTAAGCTAAACAGATTGAACCACATGGACTAGCCTGTAATCAAGAATGTCGCTCCCAATCAAACACTTTTCTTGCTTGAGTTTTTCTTACTCGTGGTGCGACGACATTTATTATATCCGCGAATATTCGCCAGACAAGTTGGATTACGGTCCGAAGGTGGGTCAATTCGTTCACTAGGTTCTGGTGTATCAGTAAGGAGTACAAAGGCTGCGTGAAATGATAGTAATAAACCCGACGAATGCAAGCTAATGAAGGGATGATGCTTTCGAGCGGATGGAAAAACGGGAACATTTTTCTACCAAGGCTTAACTTCGGTGGTTGTCGTGGTATTCGCAGTTGAAGGACACGCTTGGAGACTCTGTATCCTTATTTGATATCGAGCAGCCGGAGGGAATCGAATCTACGAAGTATGAAGATAGGCACTACTCCGCAAGTGGTAGTAGATGTAATAAGCGATGATTGGAGGATATTCGCAGGAATCAGGTCCTATACTGGCAGCGATTGCATTCTTCTATATTTCTGCCTTTCGAGTACGTTCCGTCAGGGGGGCTCTGGAAGTGCCTATATCAACCTGATTTGCCTAACTTTTCACCTAACAGGTCTGGAAGTACAATATATGGACGCCACTGTCTAGATTCAATACACGCGAAAGAGTGGTCTCTCATTCCGCCGCGCTCTCCAGGAATTTGTAGAGCGAAAAAGGTTCACACAGCCTCTGACCGTCCATCCCCAGGAGCGGGCAAACGGTTCAGTGACCTCCCACCCCGATTGATCCCATGGATCGCTCCAAACAATAATTCCTGTATGATCAGTATGCGCCCTCCCATGTCCCTTCATATCCAGGCAAAGCTGGGTTTCATCATATGACTCTCCAGCAGAGATCAGATTGTCTCTCATTTCCGGTATTGGAAGTAGATCCAACCACGGGTGATGAGCTACAGTGCGCTGAATGATAGTAGGGCGCAGGCTGGTGGGAAGGGCAGGCTCGATGTCATACTGCCACGGGCCAGTCACGTTGAATGGCGAAATGGCATCGTCGTGCAGTAGCTCCGACGTGAGACCTAGAACCCGCATGTTCTGGACTAGAGCTTTTGTGAAATTGAATTGAATCAAGTGCAACAGCATGTCAGTGCGCGGGGAACCGAGCATGTACTGGGCGTGTGCCATGACCTCTATTTGCTGCAGTATCCTCCTTGTCTCCACGAAGTCGGCCTCGAGGATATGTATGTCTTCTACTGCTGCTAGAGACGGACAGGTGGGTGTGGGCTCCACTGGCGCATCTTCCACCTCAACAGCCGCGCGACTAACACTATCCTTCGTGCTTGGTGGTGCGTGCTGGCCTTTACTGGTTTTACTATCAGACGTGCGTTGCATGTCGATTCTTTTTTGCAATCCTATATGCAGGAATCGGTCAACCATGTACTCTCCAAGCGTAGGCATTCCAGTTGCAACTTACGTCGGACCCTCTGGTTCAAACGGTTTTGCAGTCGCCTCCGCTGCTTGGGATCCGAGACCCCTGACCAATCCTCCTCGGGCCATGTTGTGATGCGCTCAGACAACTTCTGTACGTGGATTTTCTCGTCACCTGTCTCCGCTTGGGGCCTATTAATGCGTGCAATTGGCAGGGCCATTCAGCTATAGTTGGGCATTTTTGGGCAGATTTTCTGCATGTAGGCAATCTGCTGACAGAAGGAACGCCTGGCTCAATGGAGAGAATGGGAAGGCGGAATTGAAGCAAATGACGTTGAATCTCGACAGGGCCGCGCCAATGGTCTCCATAGTAAAAACTTTCAGTGGCCAAAAAGTCTATCCCAAAGGCCAATTAAGAAATGCATGTCGGGCCCGCTTGTCATACGCCTGCATGAAGGCTAACCGCTGTAGGAAGTTTGCCCCACTCACCGGCCTCACCCCAGTCTCTTTTGAGATGGTGGCCTTGCTCTCCATGGCACCCGCAACATCAAGAGGGATACGGGACATCACTATAGACATGCGTTTGGCGATCTTGATCTTTACCAAAGTTCCTGGCCACGTCATCTCATGTTTCATTCTCGACCCCACTATAGCTGCGAAATAGCAACATACTTTGTGGTTACTTTATATATTATTCTGCATCGACTACATTCAAGGAGATGAGGGTGCGGCGCTATATCCTGTGCACAGATGACTTGGCGGTCCATCCTCTAAACTTCTTGCCGTAAAAGTAGAATGGGACTGCACAGAGACACCACGCCGTGCACAAAGCCATGTTCATCATGATAGGCTTGACGAACCCACTTTGCTCAACCCAAGGAGTAATAAATCTACTGAACCCATATCCCCACAAATTCTTATTCACTGTGACGGAAACGAATATCGAGCCTGCAACGGGCTTGTAGCTGTCGACAGCGTAGGTACTGGCGATGGCTGGAAGACACGCAACCTGTATACCAGCTGCAGTATAGCCAATGATTACAATTGCCTGCGATGGTGAGATTAGCCGTTGTGTGTTAGAAGTGTAAACTACTTACCCGCCAGTCCCATTTATACTCATATCCAAACGCCACAACAAAATTGCCAATAATCATAATAAGCGTATAGACTGCTATAGCTGGCAGACGCATCTCCGGCTCGCGAATTCCATTGTTCTTGCGAGTGGCTCTCATCGAGATCCAATCTGAGAACGGACCATTGGTTGCTAGCCCAATAAATGCTCCAACCACAATAGCAAAGTTAAAGAAGCCGATAGTTTGACTGTTGAAGTTGTACGGGGGCTGCGCAAAGGCTTGACTCTGCGTAAGATTCAATGTCAAGAAGCAACTTGAGGACCAAGACACAATAAAAGCAGCAAGTTCAACAATAGGAAATGACAACAGCTTCCAGGGAATCCAGAAGCTATTAAGGAGAGACTTGAAGGTAACACCACTCGACTGCCATAGCTTGAATTGCTGCTTCGAGGGAGCACCGCGGTGCAGACATGCATCTTGGTCAGAAGCCGCTTCCACATGGATATTCTCTTTTTGTGATATTTCGATCTTGTCAGCGCCCCCCTCATCAACCTTTTGGTCAGGGCCTTGTCCCGCGTGTTCCTCGTCGGGGTGAACACGGTGCCATTTTGTCTCGGGGAAGAAGAAGACCTGCAGGATGAGTACGAGGCCTAGGAGACCGACGTTCAGCCAGAAAAAGCTGCGCCAGCCGACGTGCTCGGCCATTGAGCCCGCTAGGATAGGACCGACCTGTATAAAGTGAGTGGATGCTCTTCTAGCTGAGGGTGGGTCTCATTACCATAAGGGACCCAAAGTATGCTGTGAAATACAGGGTATTATAGCCGCCACGCTCGTGGAGGAATGTAATATCCGCGATGATCTCAGGTTGAGAAGTCTAGTGGAAACCGTAAACATTAGACTTTTCGAATAGCCCGATTTAGGAATACATACCTCTGCGGGGCCAGCACCAAATCCATTGACTATGCATGCGCCCATATAGCTGCCGTATCCAGTTGCCGTTGCACGCCAGACATTGCTGAGCAGGCAGACGAGGGTTGAGAATATCAGCACAGGTCGTCGACCATAGCATGTTTGGATGGGGATCCTGTACCGCTCGCTGTAAGCAATGTCATCTCTTAAGGTTAGTGAATGGACCTTTACCAGAAGAAATTACTAAACCCTAGCACTAGAATGCAAACTCCGGTGAATTGCACAACACTAGGGAGATCCGAGTTGAATGATTCCATTAATTGGGGGAACATGGGTGCAAGGGCCAGAGGTCCCATGCCCTGACTGAAGGATGTCAGCGTGGCAATGGTCATCACGCTGGTCTTCCAAAACGGACTCCAGATCTATTTAGCGCGCCGTGTCAGAAGTTAATTTGTTGCCTTTAATACACGCCTGATACTATCCAACATACCAAGGGATCATGGGGATCCTGCGAAGGCTGGGGCACAAGAACCCGGCCGGATTTGGCTGAGGACCTCACAAAATGGTGCGTGCCCACATCGGCCATGATCTCTGTGCCCGGATAGATGGTCGTGCCCAGCTCCTCCTCGAGGCTAGAGTAGGGTCATCAGCTGAGATGAAATTGAGCTGGGAATGGCCGTGCCTACTGATGAAGAGCCTATCCAGGAGAAATCATTAGTTTCGCAACTCTCTCAGCGCTGCTGGCCCATTACTCACGCGTTCATTATAGTTCATCTCCATGGTGGATCAATTTGCGCTTCCAGCAGTGCCACTAGTAACAAACTGCCTCTTGCAAGATTTCGAACTTCTTCCTGGAATTTTCACGAGCTGCACCGCCCAGGCCAGAATCGGGTTCATTTATATTCTAGCTCGACGAGCGTAGCACTGTCTCTGCGGAATTGAGCCGCTGGTGTTTTCGCCATTTCCTATTGTTGTAGAAAATACAAATAATAACATTTGATGACGACGCTGGGGTCTGTGCCTAATTGAAAAACAGCTGTCAGGGTTACGGCTACTCGGCCGGGTTTGGTAGATGCGAATGCGTGGGGAACCTCCACTTGGCCCGGATCCTCTCCGCACTCGGTCGAGCCATCGCCGCGGAATATGGTCGCTGACAGGATTGGCGAGGTCTCGAAGCTGCATTCGCTGGAGCAGGGCTAGGTGGAGGCCCAGTGTTGAAGCCCCTGCTCCCAACGCAAGTATTCCGCATCCGCAGTCGCGGATATGAGCGTCCCTCGGTGTCCCGCATATCCCGTCCAGCACGTTGCTGTGCCTAGCAATCCATGCAGATAATGTTGAATAATTTATATTTCTTTTCTTGTCAGCTCGCCAGTCCATAGCTCCGGCTTTAAATATATACGGGAGTAGCATTCGCCGGCAATCCGGTGGAAATGCTGTTCCAGTGCAGCGGTCCGTTTCCGCAGCGGGCTTACTTGGTCCGTGGTCCACTGGCGATGCTGCATGGTTCTTATACCGCGATCCCCAGCGACAGTCGAGAATCCAAGATGTGACGGCTAGTCTTTTACTTGACTTCTCTAATATGAGTTCCACGGCTGAGATTCCACATTTCGATATCCCCACTCACTGTAAAGCTGGGGTTGTTATTAATGAGGGGCCTGACTTTCATGTTGAGGTGCAGATGGTGCCGGTCCCTGAGCCTGGTGAGTATTTCTATCGCTGTCTGTATGTCCGAAGATGGATAGGACGGTTAACATATTTCATTAGGACCGGACGATATCCTGATTCGACTCAATGCGACCGGCATCTGCTCGTCCGACATCCACATGATGAAAGGCGACCTTGGGGTGCCACCAATGTCGACATTCGGCGTGCGATCTCCAGGCCACGAAGGCGCCGGTGTCGTTGTCAAAGTCGGCGCAAATGTCAAGAACTTCAAGCTGGGCGATAGGGCAGGCATCAAACCGATCACTGATACTTGCGGGTCTTGCGCCATGTGCTGGGATGATAAGGAGACATACTGCAAGGCAGCCATCCACACTGGTCTAATGACACCTGGTGAGTAAACTAAACATTCATTCCAGGAGCGGGAGATTATTCTTATATATCTACAGGTACATATCAGCAATACATTGTGTCTCCCGCTCGATACACGTCGCCTATTCCAGATGGCGTCCCGGATGAAGTCGCCGCACCGATTATGTGCAGCGCCAGCACGATGTATCGTTCACTAAGTGAATCGAACCTTCGCGCTGGATCCTGGGTGGTTTTCCCGGGCGGAGGAGGTGGCGTGGGTATCCAGGGCATACAGCTCGCTAGAGCAATGGGAATGCGGCCAATAGTCGTGGATACAGGTGACTCCAAGCGTGAACTATCCCTGAAAATGGGGGCAGAGGCGTTTATCGATTTCAAAGAAACTGATGACCCCGTGAAAGCGGTGATCGAAGTCGCGGACGGAGTAGGTGTTCACGGTGTCTTCGTTACTGCACCTGCAGCATACAAAACTGCGGTCTCCTATACTGGTGAGAGAATTGGGGCTATCATCATGTGTATCGGGATGCCACCCGCTGGTTCAACTACCCTAGGAGCGGATCCCTGTGAGTTTATCTTCAAGAACCTTAGTATCAAGGGGTCATTGGTGGGGACTCGGAGTGATACGGCCGCTGCATTGGATTTTGCGAAGCGCGGTTTGCTACAGCAGATTTCCGAGGTTTATCCTATTAATCGCCTGCCTGAGGGGGTTGAAAAGCTGCGCAAGGGGCAGGTGGCAGGGCGGGTTGTGGTCAATTTTAACTGGGAGGAGTAGCTTGTATACAAGACATCAAAATAAAAATGCCATATTATTTTCAAACCCAGTTCCTTCATAACCCTATGGATGAAGGCGAGCACAGCTCACTTCCGTAATATAGACCTAATTGATGGCATGACCCTGAGAGGCCGTGATGATTAGAAGTATTTATTAAATTGGATAGTGGGTGCAGAGTGATTTGACTTGTTCCAGACCTGGGTCAATGGTATTCCTAACCTCATGAAGACAAACGGATGAGAAAATAGGAGGATAAAAGAAAGTGTTTAACTAAGAGGATGCACAGTTCTGCTTCACCCACACAGGCTAACACCTTAACAGATTTATAACTACAATGACCCCCGCGACGCGGCATGTTAGTAGGCGATGGCCGTGAAGAAAGCTAAAGGCTAGAGAGCTACCGATTTGCTGCTCTCACCAGTGAATGGAGTTGAGCTTGGGTGCGACGCATTTCAAGCAGCGCCGGTCGCAAACCCGTCAACAGGGAACGTCGAATTGCATCCTTTGTCGTATTGGTAAGGACGTGCTAGGTTCGCTCCTGTCTGGTTGTTATACGCCAGCCTAACCAATGTATCTTCCGTTGGGTTGTACAGTGGCCACCCGTCCTCGTAGCTCTTCAGTCCTTCCTTGGGATCCTTCGCAAAGGCTGCCCAAGCTCCCCTGACATACTTGCCAGTAGAGATCTGTTCAGGAGACTGATGAGGAATCCCAGGACCTTGTGGAATATAATCGAAGACTGCAAGCACATCAATAGTATGCCAAGCTCCGCAGTCCGGGTAAGTCGAGAGCTGCATATCAGGCCAGACACCAAAGTAACGATATCTCCATGTAGGGGCATTATGCGAGATGCTGATATTGGCTCTCTCAGGAACAGAACACATGGAATGCTCGTCGACATTATCCCAGTACGCCTGTGAATGGGAGACGGCACCGGGATCTGTCAAACCAAGGGCGATGGTAAGACCAGTTTCATAATTCACAGAGCCCATCAAAAGAGGGACTTGGTAGAAATCGCCTGCCTTGGTTCGTTCTTCAATATCCGAGAAAATGGTTATTTCGTCAGCAACAGGACCAAAGGTGAGATTGGACGCTCCAGTAAAGCCTGGAACATATGCGAGGATATCTTCCATATCTTTCGTGCGCATGCACTTTACAACTTCATCATGGTCGGAGGAGGCGTCGCCGCACCCGAGGCCCTCAGAGACATAGAACCAGCTGTTTTCCACCACTTTAACATCTTGAGGAGACGGTTCTTTATGGGAAATGCTGCCGGATTGCTGGATCAGTCCCGCAATAATAGGTTCTTCTTTCCATGCATAGGAGTAGTATTCGAGAGACGCACTGCCTGCTGATTGACCAAACATGATAATTCGAGATGGATCTCCGCCGAACGCAGCAATATTATCACGAGTCCATTCAACAGCGAGTCTTTGATCAAGGAGTCCCATATTTGCGTTCCGCTCTGCAGGATTGCCAGGGAAGCCGAAGATATTGACGCGGTAACTGGACTGTCAACGCCATGGACCTCTCGTGAGAGCGGGGGAGACTTACTTGATGGTCACAATAATAACATCTTCTTGCTCTGCAAAGTACTGGCCGTCATAGAATGGTACCGCTGCGCCTCCGACGGAGAAACCTCCACCAAAGACCCACAATAGCACTGCTTTGTTCTCCTCCCCACCGGATGGCACCCAGATGTTCAACGTCAGGCAGTCCTCACTCAAAGGGAGCTCCGATTGACCGATGATCGTTAGGAGTTTTGCTCCAGGAACTGTTATATTACCCTCGGCTTGTACTGGGCGTGATGAAGTAGCTGGGCAAGTGAAGCCGTACTTTGTACCGTTGATGTGCCCATTGCCCTTGTATGGCTGTGGAGGTGCAAATCTCAACTCTCCAACTGGTGGCTCGGCGAATGGAATACCGAGATGCTCAGACACTCCAGTAGTATTTGGGGCTGCGTGGCCAGAGACCATACCACTAGTGGTATTAACCGTTGGAACCTTCAAGTTACCTTCTCTTGGATACAGGACTTGTTCTGTAGCAAGAGAATAGCCTAGCAAGGTGATTCCGAGAGTAATTGACTTCATTGTCCCTGTGCAGATTGTGATGAGACACTGAGAGTCAAGAGACGGGACGGCAATAGAAACTGAACTCGAGGTGGACAGCTGTCTTCTCGAGCTAGGGTGATATTCCACCTCAGACAACAGCGCCTACCCCAACATGTACTAATAACTGAGCTTATGTTAATAGAATCCTGGTTGCATCCGTAATGCGGAACTCTGTCATGGAGCTCGCGCGAGACAAATGTCGGAAATATTCCGTCATATATTAACTTCCCCATGGGGATTACTCTATACACATTCATTTCTAATCCGTGGCGCTACTCTAACTATGAACCTGCGTAAAGTTTGGCTAAACCTCGGATGGACAAGTCAAGGTCAATCTGAATGCAGAATTGTGACAGCGGTTGCTCACCCAAAGATACCCCTGTCCAGCTTCCCGTACGCAGAGTATCGAGCCTGCTAGTCCCAAAGCTGATCAGCCGTGGAAAGGGTCTAAAATGATAGCTACTCCGAGACCTAACCTGGGAGGACAATGTAGATCCCGGACACGGCGTATACGTGGATATGCCCCAATAGTGTATGCAGCCGTTGAAACGTGTAGGTACCTTTCAGTCCTTTGAATCTGTCCGAGAAAATAGCTTTGCACTCGAAGCCGAACAATTACCAATGAATGCCGAATACCTGGCACGTTTTATCTGCTTTGAGCTAGATGATTCCCCGGCCTATAAACCTGGTCTAAGGTTAATCCTCATTTGTGTGCCCCGGAGCAGGACTATTTTTAACAGGCCTAATTAGACAGCATGCTATTTGTTTCTACTATGCGCTTCTTCTCTCACTTTATTATTTCGATGCGTCTCAATCCACCTCTCTCTTTGGCCCACGGGTTTAATACGGCATAAAAGAATGCAGATGTACATCCAGGATAAGGGGGCTATTGGTGTTGGCAGTCTCGATCGTTCCGCTCCCCTTCCACCTGGTGATTCATATTTCATACATATGTACAAGTGATGATAACCCTGGCACTTGTTGAGCTGAATCATCTTCCAAAAGCACTGGCCAAGTTATCGGAAATATATTGGATCGGTTTAGCGCGATATGTGTCGGGCGTCGGGAAAGAAAGGTGGGTGGTGTTGGCATCGAATGTCATCAGCTCGGGGTTCGTGAGAGAATACGAGGGCCAATAAGGTTGATTGCCAGCTATGTGAAGGTCAGTGTACAGAACAGTGAAGAATTCGATGCAAGCAGGCAGTATCGAAGGTTGGAGTCATGGAAGCTTACCATCAGCGCCGTTGGGGTCTCCATCAACAATGAAGTTAACCCAATATCTCGACATCAGGCCTGCAACATCCTTGTAGCTTTGGGGCGTATTGGCAAATGGCGATTCCGGATATCCAATACCCAGAATGTTGTAGAACATGAATGCCACCTCTGTGAAATGAGATGCTCCACTTGATAGAGGAACCCCGTTGGGCCTGATATTGAACATGTAGCCCCAGTTTGGGACGTTGTGGTCGGTCAGGATTTGGCTGGTCAAGCGGCGAGGCGCATGCCACATCACATCCGTGACAAAGGCGGAGATGCGTTTATATTGAGACCCCAGCGATGCAGGTGGTCGGCCTTGCAATGTCGACGGAATCCCAAGCTCCGGGATGTCCGGATACAGTGCTGCGATCTGGTGCAGGGTGGCATTGTCCGAGGCCCGTTCTCTGACCCTGGCAAAGAAATCCTCGTCCGTGTTGACGCCCGTGATGGAGAAGATCGTGCCTTCATCGTGGTTTTGGCCGTGTAACACCGGAACCCTAATGAAGCGCCCCGCCAGAAGCGCCTCTCGAGCATTTTCCTGGATGAAGTCCCCGTCGATCTCCATGCCCCACGATGGAATCGAGGCTGTCACGTTGCTGTTGAAAACGGTGACGAGGGCTTCGGTGGGCACGGTACGAAGACACGCCAGCGTGTCGGGTGCTCCGCTACAGTTGGCAGCCCTTACAATGGGGTCGTAGTAGACGTCCCATTCTGCTGGAGTGTTATACCGATATGGGTTGATCGGACCTCCGCTTTCCAGCATCACTCCTCGGAAGAGACCTTGATCCCGACCTCCGTACGCATTCAACTGGGCACCCGAACTTTCGGCTCCGGCACTCTCGCCCCAGATGGTGACCTTGGAAGGATCTCCACCAAACGCGGCGATGTTTTCCTGGAGCCAGCGAAGCGCCAGGTGCTGGTCTTTGTAGCCGAGATTCCCAGCCCCGGACTCCACGACAGCTGAGCCGTACATAAACCCAAACAGTTGCAACCGATAGTTGATATTAACCCCAATAAACGGCTTCCCCGCCACGACGGACTGCTGCACAATAAAGGACATGTTGTAGTTGGGGTCCTGGTTCGATCCTCCTGTATGGCCGCCGCCGTGAATCCAAACACCCACCGGCAGTTTGTCGCCTGCGCTGGTGCCACTGGGTCGTACGACGTTGAGATTCAGGCAGTCCTCGGAGAAGGTTATGCCTGGAGTTGGGGGCGAGCCGAGGTTGTAGCATGCCGGAGAGAATGTGGTTGCGTTGGCACTTCCGTGCCAGGACGTGTTGAGCGAAACCGGGTTGCGGAGGCGCAGATCTCCCACTGGCGGTTGAGCATAAGGCATGCCCAGGAAGAAGTCTTGATCGTACTCGACGTTGTAGTAGCCGGTGAACGTGCCATTCCTGACTGAAGCTGTCGGTGCTGCATCTTGTCTGACTTTCAATGCGCTTGCACGGGCGCCGTCATGGAGCACGGCTACGATAAGCGGAATATAAAGGCAAAGTGACCGCATTTTGGTTGTACTTGTCACCAAGGCCGATCTGCCTGGACTGCCGGAGGTCCAATATATGTAGGTAGCCCCGGTTGGATGTGCCCCGGGGTATCCACGAATGATATGGACTGTCGGTGCTTCTTCGGATGGAATCATGCCAAGACGTGGGTAAATTACATTGTCTGCAGATCTGACGACAATATAGGTCATGCACCGCACGTTTTCGCTGGGGTAGCGTGAACACTGGAGACCAAGTTACTGTTAGGGCTACGGTCTCCACATTCGGGTGCTGTGGGCTGTCACCCACCTGCATTAGCGCTGGCGATCTTAGCTTGAGAGTGCAGATTCTTTCTAACTCTAGTTGCAAGAAGTATATTGAGCGTTTTGCAAGGAATGGAAATGACATTGAGGTGTTCAGTCAAAGATCGATGCCTTGAGCAGGATCGGCTGAATATACTCGGACGCATTACGGAAGCCACTGAAGCCCCAGTGGATCTGCGCAGCCATAGTAATTTTCGTGTCCAAGTCCTTTGCGAGACCTATCAAGATAACATCGACGTCATCCATACTAAGGGTCTTCTCAGCAACAACAACACTGTTGATTGTACTAACGCAGAGATATATATCTTGTCTCCAACAGCCTTCTTCGCAGCTGTCGCGAATGGTACCAGGAAGCCAATACTCGATGTTACTTTCTGAGCGACGTGGACACCACCGCTGCTGATATTACTTAAATTAATCGCACACTGTACAGCGAGAGCCGGAGGAAATGCCATGATATCCTCCAGTTTCCAGCTATTTCCATCCGGCAGTCTGTGTTCTAGCCAGTCGGTGGCCGAGACACGCAAGAAGAACGGGATATCAGGTCTAACAGCGTCACGGGTCAGCTGATCGATGTCTAAAGATAGAAAATATGGTTTCAATGCTACCGTTACACTTATCTGTGCGCTTTTTGGAGGAAGGGCTGAGGAAGGAAGAGAGCAGGTACCCGTAGGTATTATGAATCTTACAAGTCAACGCCAGCAGCCAAAAGTTCTTAACCTCTTGAATATCCCCCTTAGTTATCTCCTTAGGAATCATATCACTCTCGTTAAACGGCACAGTGCTCGAGGCCTTGACATTCTTTGTCCAACCACCCACCGCATTGGTTACGGTAACACCGCCCATGGAGGAACAGTCCAGGCCTTACGCCCTGCTCTCGCTATTGGCCCAGGTCAGGGGTCTGATTAGAAATACCCACAATTTCGTCTTATAAATATGCTTTCCTGACAAATAGGACGACTCAGTTACGTATATATGCTTGTGGATCCTCTGTCTAATTTCCTTGGTATTCCCAATTCCCTTATACAACCTAACAAACAACGAGTTCTTTTTTACGAAATGGACCAGCAGCAAGCATTAATACTCAAAGAGCTCCAAAGGCCACTGGTACTAGACAAGCGACCTATCCCTGAGCCAACCGGGAATCAAGTTCTCGTGAGGATCATTACAGCCGGGAGTATGATCCGTGGATACACGTATTTGCATGAAAGAAAGCTAACAACCCATAGTTAACCCCCATGACCAAAAGGTATCGTGGAGAAGACTTGCTGACTCTCTGTCGAATTCTAATCCCTTGTAGGGTCGAGATCGAGGTGTACTTGTGGAGAAGTACTTGCCTCATGCGATCCTAGCAAATGACATCGGCGGTATTGTCGAGAAGATAGGGCCAGACGTGCAAAGTTTCTCCGTTGGAGATCGCATCGTTGGGCAGTCTAATATCCTGTCGGGTGGTCCTGACCAAGCTGGCTTGCAGCAGTTCTGCATCCTCGACGCCAACTTTGCTGCTCCCATACCACCCGATATCAGCTTTGACCAGGCAGCGACAGTCCCGGTCAATGCCATGGCCAGTTTTATCGCCCTGTTCAGTTCGTCGGGATTGGGTTTAACACCAAAGTTCCTGGGCCACGATTCGGAGTACGCAAATGAAGCGATTGTGATCATTGGTGGCGGCTCTAATAGTGGGAAGTTTGCCCTCCAGTTCTCTCGTCTCGCAGGCTTTGGCAAAGTCATTGCAACAGCCAAGGTTCGCGGCGATGGGGGCCAATCGCTCCGTGACTTTGGTGCCACTCATGTCATAGATCGGGAGGCAGCGGATGTGCAAGACCAGATCCGTGCCATCGTTGGCGATGAATTGGTATACGCCTTTGACGCGGTCAACGGCACTTACTCGGGTGGTGTCAGCCACCAGCTGGCGCTCTCGCTTCTGTCGACGACGAAGAAAGGGTCTTTGGCAACACTGGTGCGTGGAGAGGCTGATCCTGCAATTGCAGCTACAAAGACCGCTGGTTTCAAGAAAAACCAGGTTCTCGGAGTCAGTGACCCGCACCAGGAGCTGGCTGCCAAGTTCTGGAGGGAGCTGCCAGGCTGGATCGGAAATGGCGAGCTGAAGCCGTTGGACTTTGAAGTTATTGACGGACTGGACACGATCAAAGTCAACAACCTGCTGGACGACTACCGTGATGGTAGAGCGGTAACTAAGACTCATGTGCATCCTGATCATAGGGAATCGATTCTCTAATAATAGATTCTTTTGCAACATTGTTTATTAGTTAGCACATTGCAGGTCGTGATTGGTATCATAAGTTTCTTAATCTAAGTATTGGCAGTCAAGAAAATATCTTTCTCCTTGAGATAACCTTTCAAGCCACTCACCATGGAGGCCAAGGTCAGCCAGAGGGTCAGAGCCGCTCTGGAAGGATTATGGCTATTTTCTTTGATGTACAAAAGCACCAATGAATATACTCATCGGCAAGGTATTCGGATGTCGGATCTACCAACAAGTTATATCCGTTGTTCAGGCAGGTTCAAAGCCCGGAGAGGCGGCGCCAAATGGGTAAATGGACCCCTTGGCCTTCCGCATTACAAATCAATCAGGCTTCCTTGTGGTACAGTCCGCCGCGAGTGGCGTAGAGGTTGTAATCTGAATCCGATTACTGATCAAGGTTTGGATGAGCCTCGGCCATCGTCGTAGCCAGCCCCCCCGAAGGTCCGACATAAACCGCCTCGTGGAAGCGACTAGCAAAAGACAGGAGTAGAAAGTGATGGATACCGGCAGGCTGGGATGACTATCAACCTCTAACTCACCATTTAATGCAAACGTTGCCTCGATACATTATAATGGGTGATTGGGGGTCTGCCAAGATATATATACTTTGGGCAATCTAGAAGCGACAGCTTCGTTTGGAATTCAAATTCCTGTCCAGCTCGGACGAGCATTGTAAAACGTATAATATTCCCTGTCAACTATCCTTGCTATGATACTACTATATCTGACGTATTAACACACATATCGGAAACTGGGAATCTCACGGTCAGTCCTATTGGAGAGTTCATCTCGGATCTCTTCTGTCTCCGTTATTTCTGATGCTCGACCATACACCCTATCCCTGCGAGCGTTCTCATAGATGTAATATGCCCACAGGCAGAGGAGGAAGAAGGTCGCGAAGCACAAACCAGAAACAGCAGATTTGATACCATTCTAGAATGAGTCAGTCAAGGAATTCAATTCACTACCAATCGTAGTAGCCAGGAAAGTCCGATTGATACATGTCACTTACAGGATACGACGGGGCCTCCGAGGCGTTATAGAACTGAGGCCCGACAATATTCCCAAGGCAGTAAGCTATGAACACCATAGCGGAAACGACACTGCGCTTCGAGAAGCCGGCCACGTTGGATGTAACGAGGCTCATACAGAGGGGAATGTTGATTGCATAGCCAACACTAATATAGATGCCCATCAGTCTCCCCGCTTTATTCGACTCGTCGAGATTCCAGACAAGGAGGACGCCGAGTAGCGAGGCCGCGGTGCTGAAGACCATCATGAAGATACGTGACGAGCCCGCGAAGATGCGCTTCGAGCGGACGTGGGTGGCGAATACCGCGGTGAAAACAAGGTAGAGGATTTCCGCGGCGCCGAGAGGAGCCTGCCAGAGAAGGCTCTGAAAGGTGCTGAAGCCAAAGCCCTTGAGGAGAAGTGCGAGGAACTAGTACCAAAGGTTCAGCAACTAATCAGTGTTTTGTGAACTAAGCACGAAGACGAACCGTTGTAAGACCACCATTCCAAAGATTCACGCAAAAAGTGTATAGAACAAGCAACCAGGCCTGGGGATCCTTGAGTGCCTCTATAGCATGCTTCACGTTAAAGGTGCCAGTGTCCAGGACACCAGTCTTGTTCTCCAGCGTACGCTGGATGGCGATAGCCCGTTCTGTTTTCGTCAGGAAAACCGCCGTGGCTGGCGAGTCGGGCAGGACGGGGATCAGGACTAGGCCAAATCCCGCAGTAACAGCCCCAAGAATAAGAAACATAAGCTGCCACTCGGGAAGGGCTGTGCTGGTAATGTGGCCGATCCCGTAAGTGATTAAGGATCCGACAAGAGCAGCTATTGTGTTCCCGAAGTACCACCCGGCCTGGCTAATTTTGTAATTAGACATGTTCAGAGCGGATATGGTCAAGGTGGATCTACCGTATCGGTTGCTCTTCTTTCTTGTAGAATAAGCCCGTAATAAGCGCGAATCCTGGGACGACTGCGGCTTCTGCCACCCCCAGAAAGAAGCGGGCCGTCGCGAGCGTAGCAAAGTCCTTGCTGGCTGCATGACACATGAGAATGCCTCCCCAAAGGAAGCTGGTCAGCGCTTGTTAGCATGTATATGGTGGCTGCTGTCAGGAGTACGTACACTGTAGTTCCCAGGTACTTGCCGATTGGAAGCCGGGCGAGAAGGTACGAATTGGGCCAGCTCCAGGCGAGATAGCCGAAATAGAATATAGCAGATGACCACGCGTACTCATCGCCCACCAGATGCTATATCGCAATGGTCAGTCACATACATGCTACACGTGCCTCAGCATGCTAACCAGGTCTTCCCGGAGACCGAATAACGTCGTCTGGCTAAGGACCATCTTGTCAAGGAACTGGAGGAAGTATGCGAAACACATCATGGGCATCAAACTAGTTGTATTGTATTAGCCACGCCACTAGCAGGATGCAAGAAGCTCGAGATCGCGTACACCAAGTCGATCTTCAACAGCACTTTCTTCTCCAGTTCCGGCGACGACTCGACCTCGAGTATTTGACCAAGCGCCGTGTCAATCGATTCGAGTGGGCCCTCTAGCTTGACGCCGCCGGCATCAGCGTCAGAGCTAGGCGCAGTGTGCGGCGTGCCATTGAGCACTTCTTGGGCTTGCTTCTTCATGCTTGCAGAGATAGACAAGAAAAGGATATCAGGACCTCCAAGACCCACTGGTCCGCAGCGGGGAAGGACGGTTGTATATATAGCATCACCCCAGACCCACCCCCAAAAGCTGGAGAAGGGTACGTCAATCGTGAGAGATATAGGTTACATTTTGGGGGCCCCGATAGATCATGTCGAAGTCAAGTTCCGCACAGCGGTGGTTTTCGGTGATTCACGGCGACCTGGACACTGTGACGTCTGGGTCCTTCGGTAAGACAATTTCTCCAAAGCTGATACCCCGCAAACCTGTGGTAGGGGTTTTGTGGCGAATTCCGCATTGTGATGTCTGAGCGCACGGTAACAGAACTTGCCGAAAGCTTATCCCCCGCAGCTCGGTGGTTCTCGGTGTTTTGGAGCGGAATTTGCGCACTTGAGCTCTTGCCTTGACAATGGTAGCGCCCATATATAGTGTGGAGTGTCCAAAGATGGGTACGGGAACCCATAAAAGTGTCGTTACTTGGCGCTGTATTGTTGATCTATTGATCCACTGGCAAGCAACATACAAGTGAACACCCGTAGCGATGGGATCAACGAACGGGAGCTGGGAGGCGATTTCAAAGGCCAAATGCGAGGACCTTAATGCTTCAATCCCTCCGCAATGGATCATCCCCCAGGAGATCATGCCTCCTCAAACACAGGCCGATGTGACGACCTTCCCATCCAAGTCAGGATGGTTTACGAAGCGAGAACTCACCATCCTATCGACCGACGCGGTCAAAATTCTGGGACAGCTTTCGAGCGGTGCGTGGACGTCCGAGGAAGTGACGCAGGTATTCTGCAAGGCCGCCGCAGCAGCTCATCAGTTGGCAAGTCTGCACCCACACCACTATGTCAGTCGAGCTAGGGCTAATCTGAGGCCAACAGACAAACTGCCTGTCGGAGATCTTCTTCGACGAGGCAATTGCCCGTGCCAAAGAATGCGACGAGTATCTTCGGACGCATGGAAAACCCAGGGGTCCGTTCCACGGACTACCCATTTCCATTAAAGACAACTTCAACATCGCCGGCAAGGACTCAACGATCGGTATAGCCTCGTTGGCCAACAAGCCTGCCACTTACAACAGCACGGTTATTGATATCATCCTGGAGTCGGGCGCCGTGCTATATGTCAAGACCAATGTCCCTACAGCTGTAATGCTGCCTGAGACTGTCAACAACGTGTTTGGGCGAACCTTGAACCCGCTTAACCGTAACCTCACGCCCGGCGGGTCGTCGGGAGGCGAGGGGGCGCTGATTGCGTTTGGTGCCAGTCGAATCGGGCTCGGGTCTGACATAGGTGATTTTCCAATCAACTCTCGATAACCCCCGGTCTATATAGTAGTCTGATTTCTCGTTTACAGGTGGATCTCTTCGTATCCCAGCCGCGTGTACTGGAATCTTCACAATCCGCCCTTCTGCCGGGAGGTTCCCACACTATGGAGCCCGCTCTGGGCTGACCGGGCAGGAAGCTGTCATGAGTGTAAACGGTCCCCTTGCCAGAACACTAGAGGAAGTTATATTCTACTCCAAAACAATTATCAACCAGCAGCCGTGGCTGAAAGACCCGAAGTGCCTTCCAATTCCGTGGAGGCCGGTTGAGTCAAGGAAGTATCTAAAGCTCGCTGTGTTCTGGAACGACGGTATAGTCACCCCGACGCCACCCGTCGCGCGTGCTTTGAGGGAGACTGTTAGCAAGCTCCAAGCCGCTGGACATGAGATCGTGGAGTGGGACCCGGCAGAGCACAAGGAGGCCAACAGTCTCTTACGCCAACTATTCGTTGCTGACGGAGCCAAGTCGATTCGCGGGCTGCTCGAACCAACGAACGAGCCATTCCGGCCGGAGATGCAATCGTACGAGGAGTCGGTTGAACGCGGCGTCTACGAGATGTGGAAGATCCAGGCCACAAGGAGCGACCTGCAGAAACGCTACCTCGACCGGTGGCATGCGATCGAAGGACTTGACGGGCTTATATGTATGTGTCTGCCTTTGCTCTTGTTACTACCATCTCTATCAGTAGCGCTGCGTGCTGACGACGTTATTACACAGGCCCGACCTCCCCGTGGTGCGCTCCCGAGCATGGCAGGTTTATCTACGGCGGATACACTGGCGTTTATAATCTGCTTGATTACGCGGCTACCTCTTTCCCATGCGGCGTCAATGCCGATGCAATGATTGATGCAGCATACCGTGACCATCGCCCACTGAGTCAGATGGATACCCAAGTGCAAGACAACTGTGAGACCTCGATCGTTATTCCCGCATAACTACTATGACTGATCCAAACAGACGATCCCGATATGGTGGATGGAATGCCCGTGAGCCTGCAGCTTGTCGCCCGGCGCCTGGAAGAAGAGAAGGTCTTGATGATGACAGATGTTGTGGTGAAAGCCCTACGACGTCCTGGTAATGGTAGTGTCCATAGTAGCCTCTAGTCCGTAGTCTGAGACGGTTAACAAAGTATACTTAGTTGCTTTCGGTAGATAACGAATGCCACAAATCGACCTAAATTTTAACCCTGCATACCCGAAGAGTATTCAAATTTTGACCTTTCCTCGCCACTTATAGTCCAGACATGCCCATCGCGCTACAATAAACGACAAAAGCGCAAGTACGAGCATCCCACCGCAAAAGGCCACAAACGCCGTTGTCCCTGCCGCCGCCTGCAATTCGGCTGCGATGGGAATCGAAACAAGAGTCCTGGAGGGTCCAATCCATCAGCATCGCATCCCCAGACGTCGACCATCAGGTAAACTTACGCAAGCCCCACAACGCTATAACTCGTCCCGTATCGCTGCCCATACTCGCTCACCTCGCCCAGCTCCCCGAGGCACACCGGCGCCAGGCTCATCACGCTCCCTGAGCCGAAACCGAAGATGGGGACCATGGTGTAGAATAGGCCTATGTTGTGGTGGATGGGTAGCCAGAGCGCGAGAGTGGCAAAGAGCGAGATCAGGATGGATATGGCCATGCTATTAAATCGTCCGTAATGGTCTGCCACAAGGCCAGCGAGATAACGACCAAGGCCGGAGCCGCTAGTATTCGATCAGCATCAGTAACTTTCAAAGGCAACAGGGGAGACTCAACGCATTCATCACTGCGATCACATTGTAACTGGTTTGCTGGCCAAAGCCCTGCTCCAGGGCATATGTTGGAAGAAGACCAATAGCGGTGAAGAGGACGAATTCAAAGCCTGATATCCGTGTTAGTTTGGAGGTAACGGCAGACAGGGTTTAAATGTGTATGAATACAAGAGATCCCGACAGTTGTCCACGCGAATCGTGAATCCTTAAAGCATAACAGGTTGACAACGCCCCCTGAACTCTGGATAGGCAGACGGCCTCGCACGAAGAGGTTTCCTACCAGGACTAACACGAACTCGAGCAGCGCCAGTAGTCTCATCGACCACGCCCAGGACATGTCCTCCAGGATAGACGAGAGGATGATCGGAAACAAGATCCCGCCCAGGCTGGTACCGGTGAAGGTGATGCCCGTGGCCAGGCCCCTGCGGGCCTTGAACCAGTGGGAGATGACCGACAGCGCGACGGTGGTCAGGATAGCGCCGCTGATGCCGCCGAGGATACCGAAGCACAGCAGGAAGTGCCAGTACTGCGTGCACTCGCCCAGGAGCAGCAGGTAGGCCACGACGCCAACAGAGCCGATAAACGTCAACCACCGCGGGCCGTACCGGTCGAACAGCGGGCCAACCTGCACGCCGAGAAACAGTGTCAGGAAGATCTGCGTCGACGAGATCCACGCAATGTCCCGCGAGCTGTACGTCGACAGCTGGTGAGACTGCCAGTACGCCTGGAACAGGCCTATCGACCCCGTCATCCCGAACGTCGCTGCGATCAGACAGAACGACGAGAGAACGACCAGCCAGGCCCGCCGCCCGCCTTCTGGGAACGATATCGCGGTCGCGTATGGCTGCGAATGTGGTGTCGCGAGTTCGAGCTCCTCTCCAGACTGAGACGGTCCCACGCCCCTAGGGCTTTTTGGACGTCCGGCCCCTGCTGGGTCTCTGCTAGCATACGCCCTCCGGCCTGTGATAGTAACTGCCTCTGCCATTCTTGAATGAGATGTTGGTACGGCGATAGTGGGCAGTGGGCGCACTCATATTTCAACTGCAGATGCCAAAGACCGCCAACCAAATCGCCGAATACGGCCGACATAGCCGAAGATGCGGGGGATGCACAACAGTTACATTCTACGTTGGAACTTTGATTGAATACATCGCGGAATGGACATATCGCGCCGTCATCGTTCCGCTGTGTCGGTGCCGACGACCAGTCAGATTAGGGCTTGGTTTGGCTGGGCGCGGAAAGCACCGAGCTCTTACTCTCCAGCTCAAAAGCAACACAGAGCAAACCACTGGACTCCATCCAATGGATAATAAAAAATAATAAAAACATACAACAGCTGGGATTCGCACGTGGTCACCCACCATACTACTAACCAGGCGGCGTGTGGCTTAAGTACGGCTGAGCAGACGGGAAGCCCTGTTTTCCACACCCTGTGGTTGTATGTACTTGCTGTAACCAAACATGAAATTATAAAGGAATAACTGAAGATTAGTGTTTCATGGCCGTACTGTGTATATTTAATTAGGACGCTTAAATAAGTATAGCTGTCAAGTTGTCAAGTTATACATGCTCTATGCAAGTATAAAACGGGAGAGAGATATCCGAGTTGCAGACAATGGAGACAGGAACAGACTTTATGTGCCGATACCTGAATAACATATATATTCCCTCGACTGGCGTTGATGAGGAAAGCACCATCCTTCATCTTGATGGATTCCTCTGGTCCGATCATGTTCTTAGTCTCAGGAAGCTCAGGAACATGGCAAGTGACAAAGTCCGCCTCTGCTAACAGATCATTCTACTTATCCACCCGACGGGCAGCACCCAATGCCATTATCTTCAGGATATCATAGTGTATGACAGATAGTCCCATTGCTTCTGCTAAGACAGATACCTGGTACGCAATATGACCATACCCAATGATTCCTTTGAGAGAGTTATTATTAGGGGAATCATGCACCCAAATCTTATATCGTGTCTATAAAATGGACAAATTGTAGGCGTATTGGATTTGTTCTCACCAAGCACTTTCCCTCGAATCTCATAGCAGCCAATGCTGACTTGGTTTCAGATGGCATTATGCATCTCGCGCAAACGATCGTCAAGCTGGCCGAAACGGGCAAGGAGAGTTACTGAATGCCGAGTTGAGGACCGGGATCGCTTGATTCGCCGCATACTCGAGGTCGCACTGGTTAGTGCTGATGCGGAAATAACCGATAGCAATGGGGGCCTTTGCTTCCCTCAAGACACGAGCGGATAGCTTCATCTTTGAGCGAATCCCGATGATGTGAATATCACTTTCAAAAGGAAGATCTTTCCAAATGAGCTTATCTTCTGCAAGAGACGATTTCAAAGCTTCTACTTGATATCCCTGCTGTGTTAATGTTTTGACCGGTCGGGTTGACATTTTCCAGTAACAGAGATTTAATATCATCTTTGCCAATCATCACTTCGTGTCTTGGATAGTTTACTAGAGACTTTAGGTAGTGCGCGCACTAGCCTGCTGCTGTCTATTCTCAATACCAGCAGCTATCACTAGCTTCGTGGGATGGCAGGATTAGGATAGTCTCGTTCAAACTAAGAGGTATTTTATGTCCGCTGGTCACGTAAATCAACAAGGTGTATCGAAAATTTGTCAAAATTCTAAGCTTACAGAGCCCTTGGCCGGTAGTTGGCGTACCGGTATTCCACTCGCCAATGCGGAATCGTTCCTGTGTCTACACTCGCTGCTGTTGATTGGGAGATACTATTCGACGCGTAACTATTGCATTGACTAAGAACTTTACCAGCGCGTCTGCGCAGCAGACCAACCGGTGAACCTGGTGACAGCCACCGTGTATTCAGAGTCTGTTAAACGGGATGTTGCCGCCAGTGGCCAAATGTATACTTGCATGGCCCACAGCTGAACTGTAAAATCAAACCCCCGGCTAGCCGAGAAATATAGACATATTGTACCGCTTTATCATCTCAAAAATTAATTCAAGCTTTCCTTGCCTCGCGCAGGTTCATGATTCATGACCTATGTAACAATCTTCAGGACTCCATGACCTCCGTACCAAACACGGGCGAGGCTGGAGCCAAGAAAAAAAGGGGACTTTAGTACGCATGGTTACTCGGGATTTCATGAAAGGCGCTGAGATGTCTCCGTAATTGGCATATACAACTAAATATACGACTAGTGGGTCTTCGTGACAGGCGGATGTATCCCGTCCGATCCCATCGCGGATAGCTCCCGCTCGTATATACCTCAACAGTGACGGCAATGACTGGACTCGGTTCCAGCCCGTGAGTGCAATCCCAAGGGCCACAGTGTCCTGGATTTGAAGCGGGCTTTCTTTTTTTGTTTTTCTTTTTTTTTTTTTTTTTTTTTAGATAAAACAAGTAGGTTTCAAGCTCAATATATGTTACTGCGGGGGTTCTAAAAGCAAGTCGGCAACCTTCCGAATGATGTTTACAGTGCGGATTCAGGCCGACCTTTTCGCCGCTATCGGCCGAGTTCTACACCAAGCCTGCTGCCTTATACTGAATCCCGAGCGTCATTCCAATTTTCAAATCAAGTATTTTCCCTGTGTTCCGTGAGCTCGTCCTTGCCGTCAGATGAGATTTCCGGCGTATGGTCTCCCCTGGCGAGAGCGCGCGCCATGGGAACAATATCCCAAATTGTGGGAGCGCCACGAAACACCTGGTCAATAACCTCGAGGTTGCGACTCATTGGCTCAGGAAAGAATGGCAGGCCAGCTATGGAGACACAGGCACATGTGGACACGAAGACAAGGTAGTATTTCCATCCGAGATTGGATAATGCGACGGGGCTGATCATGGCGATTACAAAGTTGCAGAGCCAGTGATTCGCCGTAGAGATCGAGGACATTGCTACTCGAAGGCGGACGGGGGCGACTTCAGCACAGTAGAAGGAAGTTGCTGCCTAGGAATCCAATCAGATAGAAGAGGTTGAATGCAAAGATTGCAACCGGAGAGATTATCGAAGCCACCTGGTTGGACGGGGAGAGACTGTCAGAACGACCATGCAGAGACATATCCCGGTGCCGCTCACGACAAAAAGTAGTCGTCGCCCGAGGCGATCTACCGCCACATAGGCAATAAAGGAACACAGGAATTTCCAGGTCAATGAGGATGCAGCAAAAATTTGAGGGATGTCACCCTGGAGCTTGGGGTTGTCTTGAAAAATTGTGGTTGTATAGATGGATACGAGGCTTCCTCCAACAAGCTGCTGCAGAGTTTGGATCACCATGCACAAGAAGAAGCGGTGTCCAATCCGGCAGCCATTATTCAAGCTGAATACTTCTTTGACCGAAGATGCAGGGGTGGACTCGAGGGAATGCTGGATGCGGGTGATTTCAAATTGGATGTTTCTGTCACTGCTAGCGACACCGTTCAGGCGAGCGAGGGCTTCTCTAGCCCTGGTCGGTTTGTTGATCTGCACCAGCCACCGAGGTGATTCGGGAAACATAAATATAGAACAGCAAATAAGCACAGCTGGTACCACAAGGATAAGGAGAGGGATCCGCCACTGCAGATGCGGAGATGGAATTTTTGTGCATCCAAAGTTGATCCAATTTGATAAAACAAAGCCAACGCATATGAAAATACCAGCTGTGATAACTTTACGCCCTTTGCTCTCTGCCGTCGAGCTTTCTGTCTGTCACACCGGTACAGTGACATTCAGTTGACCGACACCAACCCCAAGAACGAAGCGGCCAACAATGAGCTGGGCCAAGGAGAACGATGAACACTGAAGGATTTGCCCATTGGCACAAATGAGCCCAGCCAAGAAAATACTTTTCCGTCGACCTAATTTGTCTCCAATCACCGTGCATGAGAGGGAACCCATAAGGGCGCCAAGCTGCAAGCAGCTGTTGACGACCCCTTCTATGGTCGAGTTTGTAGACTTTTCGGCTCCATGGGTGTTGATAGTGTCGATTTGGGGGAAACGCTGGACAGCATCTGGCAATGTTAACAGGGCAGAAAAGCCTGCTTGGTTGTAGCCATATAGAATAAAAGCAGGAGCGGTGACAAGAAGTGTTTGGAACAGAGACTTTGATGAAGATATTGAAAGCATTTCGATGGCATGCGAGACGGAAAACAGAGTGGAAAATGCGGAGGGATTTAATAGATGACGAGGCAAGCCTATCATATTGACCCCCATGAAGCTCAGCGCATACCCCAAACTCCCCATTTTTCGAGCTTTTCGGAGATTTCCCGTTTGTTGTATTGGAGACTGCTCTCAAGATGTACATCATCGGGTTATCCGGGTCTTCTGGCCTTCGCTAGCCAGCAGCGAAGGATGATGCCATATTGAAAGCCTCCAAGACATGTCATACTATCATTGCCCCAGCATGACTTTTTCTTACATATGAATTATTATATTTCAAAAGGCTATCATTTATAATAACATATCCTACTTCAAATATCCTGTACAGGCGTTCTGCCAGACTCCTACCGTGCAAATAGGAAAATCAATATACCGCAGCTTAAGACTGGGGAATCATGGCGTCATATAATATAAGCCACTCACAATTGGTATGACAGACTAGTATGAAGTAATAGGATCGCTGGCTAGTCTCTTGTTTGGGTGACGGCCACGGCACCATGCCACGACGGTTGCGGCTTCTCGCCGCACAAAAGGAAGTATCCCGAGGCCAGCAACCTTGGTCTGGCGCAGACAACCATCGTAATGAGACTTTTACCTAAAGCTGAAAGTGCACAGGCCAGGCATGCACCTACACCCACCATCCGAAGAAACGCGGGCAGCCCGAAGGACATGTACTTGGCTTACAGAAGTTAATGGCGTTCTCCCTATTCAATGCTGCTGGACCTGAAAAGAATGTATGCTGGCCGTCTTGGGAAGAAAAGGTACCAAAGTAATGATTTCTCTTAATAGAAGAGAGATGGCGGACTGCCGATCATGCCGTAACCTTTCGTATGGGAGATTGTGCTTGATATATGGTTGCGCCACTGTTGTCCCTCTAGGTATAGCGGACCCCTTCCGATTGGACGATGCCAGTGAAAACAACTCCAGAAAACCGAAGCCGAGTTCTTTTCATCGGGTCAGTCCGCTGGCTCCTTCTGCGAGCAGAACACAAGACAGGTCCTTCAATTTCTTGAATTAAAAAACAAGTCCTGTAATATTTCTCGACTGATCTTAGGGCCAGATTTGAAAACATCAAACGAACATGCACGAGATGCACCCGGCCAATCATACAGGACGCGGGGCCCTCCCGCAGCTCTCGGTTGGTGGACGGCTCCCGAATGTCGATATTCGTCAAAAACGGGTTTAACGAGGTAACTGAATTTGGAAAGGTTTAACGTAAAGTTATCTAGGAAATTATTATATTGGAATTGCCTATGTATCACTCATTCCCCTATTTCCACTTGAATCGTCTGGTACAAATACACTTATCTCCTTTTCTATGGGAAGGACGCCATGAGTGCCAATCCCAATCCTGTTCAGGTTGTTCAAGCTAAGCTTTGGACGAGTCTACCCTCCCGGTTCCGCCGTCCAGGTCACTCGGAACATTCGCAGAACCAAAAGCGAGGGAAACAACTCGATTCTTTCCTTGAAGGCCCCATCCGGGTCCGAGATCTCGATTGCCTCTTTGTGACAGATATCCCAGATGGTCGCATATTCTGGATCGACGCCTCCAAAAATTGGTCTCTGGTTATTGAGTATGACGGCGAGCCGAACGGCCTGGCATGGAATCCCACGACGCAACGAATTGTGATCGCCGATTTCAAACAAGGGATCTTTGAATTAGATCCTCACACGAAAGATCTGAGAACATTGGCTGCTCGCTATCATGGCGAGCGGTTCAAGGGGCCAAATGATTTGATTGTGCGGTCAGATGGAAGTATCTTCTTCACCGACCAAGGTATGACAGGCCTCCATGACCCAACGGGGCGCGTCTTCCGGTTCGCGCCTGATGGACGCCCGGAAATGATTCTTTCGAATGGTCCTTCCCCGAACGGACTGGTTCTCGGTCTAGACGAGTCCGCACTGTTCGTTGCCATGACGAGGGATAATGCGGTCTGGCATATTCCTTTTATGCCAGGCGGATCTGTCCAAAGGGTCGGGCGGTTCTCAAGCTACTATGGGATTGGTGGGCCCGATGGGATGGCCCAAGATGAACAAGGGAGTATCTTTGTTGCACATTCATCGCTTGGACGGGTCTTTGTGCATAGAAGCAACGGTGAAATCATGACAACAATCCAAAGTCCAGAGGGCGTGGGTACGACAAATAAGACGTGGGGAGGACCTGATTTGCAAGTGCTTTATATTGTGGAGGGTGGAACTGGAAGCATTTTGCGGTTTGACTGGCAATGTCGAGGACATCTTGTGACAGGCAAAAACTAGATACGGTCGATTCTTTATGTTTCTTCCAGATCGTGTGTATAAGGTCTACAGACCAAGCCAGAGACGACAGTGTTCAACCTGACACCTCGGCCGGCATATATTACTGCAGTAGCCTTGGTGAACTGCATGATAACACCGTAGCCGAACAGCCTGGCTCTGATTTCCCGACGTCGTTAACCAATATGTCAATTAGACCGTGGCGTTCGAGGCCAGTATCAACGAGGCTCTTAGTCGATGTGGAATCAAGTCTCTCCAGGCTAGACTTGTATCAAAGTACCAATAGGCTTTTAAACTTTATTAATGTCTACCTATTTCTGTATTTAACCCGTCTGGTAGTCTAATATAGCAACAAAACCAACGCATAGAAGAATGCTTCCGCTTAAAATGCCATGCTTCACGATCCCGGAGTTGAAGTACGGCCACGAAATCCCCATGCAGTAGCGCTAGAGCAAGCCTGATGTGTGACACTTAGCAAAGGTGTACTCCGCAATAACAATTATGTCTATCGCGAGGAACTAAAGTAATATAGGTACTGGGGAATGAGCCTGTCCGTACCTTTCTCGTGGCTACCAGCAGCCATGCCATCAATGAAATGGGCGTCGGTGTTCCATCCATCCAGCGTGTCTCCCCCTCCGGAGTATTTGACCTCAATAAGCTGTCGGAAACATGTCTTGCTGTACGGAGGACAAGTATTTAATACTGTGGGAACGTAGCTGGCGACTCCACAGAACGAGGTTCTAGTTTCGCAGCTACTCGCTTGCATCGATCCGCTAAAAGGTGAAGAAGCATTCTTCAAATGCATCCTTCTCTGGCCGACCTTTGTTACTGGCCTCGCTGCATCAATCGTGACCAAGAAGAGTTGTCACCGAATCATTAAGGGTGCCTTGGAACCCAACAAATTATTCGAATGTCATCAACGTATCGAGAATATTGGACAGTCATTGGGAACTTCGGCAAGTATCGGGAACTCAGCTTTGATGGACATCTGGTCTTCGAGAGTCGGATCGTCATCGGCTTTTAATATGATAAGAATCAACCGATCAATCAGGCAGCATTTGAATATAGAATGACTGCCTCCGTAGCATTCCACAGGGCACGATGCCATGATATAAAGTACTCAACTCACCAGCTCACAGTGAAAAATATTCCACCTCATCTAGCAAAAAAAGCCAGGTTCGTCTTCAACACGCGCCTCAAGCCCTTCAGCTTGCCCATATTTCCCACTTTCTCATCTATCTTTACTTCCTGAGCGGCCGGCTCCAAGTCCTCCAAGTCCCTCACATTTGATAACAAAAGCTTAGCATAGGAGGCCGCGGCCGCGGCGGCATAGTTCTGGAAGACTTTGTTCTTATGGCTATCCGCGTAGTCACATATTCCGCGGATCACCAAGCAAGGCAAGGTCTTCATTAACCCCGCAGCCTCCATCTCAAAGCAGAGGACGTTGCGCTCCCTCGCCCAGTAGTCGCGGAGCTCGCCATCGCGTATGACAGAGTTCCCTGATGCGATTGTACCGTAGTGGATATGTGGGTGGAAAGGTTTGTAATAACCATCCGGATGACAGCTCCGTGGCCGGAGCTTTTCACTATCGCAGTGGTTGCAGTCATCATGCTCTTGCAGAACATGGTGGTAGTGATTATAGAACAGCCTGTCGTGCTGTCTTCCGGGGTATCGGTACTCGCGCCTACAGGCTGCAATTTCCTGCAGGGACTCCTGGAGTGGAGACTTTGAGGAATGTGGATCGGATCGAAGCTTGCCCAGGGCCGTCATTATCAACCTAGGAGGAGGGTGGAGAAAGCCAGTTAGGATAAAGTTTCCATTCTCTCGCGCCTTGCCCATGTCGTACTGGATCACCCCTGGGCCTGTGCCTGTTGGCCTACTCACCACCACATCACCAAGGCGCATATCGTTGGCTGCAGTCGGAACGCCTCCGCCTATTCCAACGAGAAGGGCGAATTTGATCGAGGGAAACGTCCGCCTCATATTAGCAGCAACGTCTGCCGCCGAGTTCGTCCCATACTCTCCGTCGGGAAGACATGCGGCCACGACTTTGTGTCTGCCCATCTCGCCAAGCACGTAGTGGTTCGAGTCTGTGCTAGGGATTGCTATCTCATCGTCATTGGCGTGGGTCACGTCAAACAAAGCGCGCACTGGGAGTAGCTCTAATGGCAGAGCGCAGATGATACCGACTTTGTACGCTCCTAGCTTCATGGCACTGCCAAATCTTAGTTCCCTGCGCTTTATGTCCGATGGTGGCACCTTTCTAGGTGCTGGCGCGCCGCTAGGCGCTAATGCTGGAGGGTTAGTTGATGGAATGCTGTCGCTCTCGCCGGCTGTGCTCGGTCCGTATCCACTGTCCAAGTCTGGTGGTGAAAGGATTCCTCGGACCGGCGTCGTGGAACTTTCTGGGTTTCCATAAACCGGGTCACCAGTCTCCTTCCAGAACCATGGGATATTTTTGTTGTACCCAAATATGACTGCTCCGTCTTCGAGTTGATGTGTCCGGTTAGCCAGCGGAATATCCGCCAGACCTGGTGGTAGAATTACTTGGACAACATCAGTATGCTCATCATCCTCTTGGCCCGCACAACTACAGCATTGGGCAGCCGTAATTGCGTCGGTATTGAGCCATGCCAGGCCATGAGTGACCCTGGGTGGATTTGCAGTGGCATCCCCAACGGCGTCCATAATGTCCCGCACATCCGAGAGCGACACTGCCAGATAGGATCTATTCATCGGCACTGTGGCCCATTGCGCGCAGGATTGTTCCTCTGGCCTTATTATCTCTCCAAATCCTCGTCCCATCAGCGTGACTGCGTGGATGGATCTTATAAGCTCAACCCAGCCCATACCAAGCGTACTTAGAGCTGAGGCCCGGGGATAGACGGGATCTGCGTCTGTTGCTAGGTCATGGAAGTCCCATCCTTCAAGATAAGCGCGCGACACTGAGGCAATGGACGGTTGGCGGCCATAGGAGTCTGACACATTAATTTGATGATCCATGATTTGCTCCAAGAGCCTGAAAACATGCTCCACTCTGTCCTTGAAGACAACGTACCCAACATCCTCGCGATACAGTTTGTGATTCAGGTTCGCACGGTTGAGGAGGACCTTGATGGCTGAATCGGGCGTGTAAGCAGCGTCAAACGGTGCCTCCTCCAACTTTCCAACCCGAAAGATAAACTCAGAGCTAAACTTATCCTTGCTATCGTGCTCAAGGGAGGCACGGACAAGGTGTAAGAGTGCACTAGTCCCATTAATCAACCAACCTCGCTTGTTATCCTCATCCCAAAGGACCACATATTTCCTCGAGATCCATTTCAGTTTCCTGATGTAGCCGTTTCGCGCGACATAGAAAGGCGAGTCCTTGTACCCCATGTTGAACGGTGCGCCACCTGAGATTACTTGTCCGCTTGATATGGAAGCTTGGTTGAGTATGCCCGTCGCTCGAGGCCGTGGCAGCCGAGTGCCCGCGACATCATACTTGCCAGCCTCCGTTCCTACAATACATGTGACATGTTAGTACATGTCTTGTTCAAGTTTCAGTTCATACATACCAGCGAGGAACTTTGCCTTGGCGCACCAGCCGAGGATATGACGGTTGACTTGAAGCTGCTCCCTTGAAACCAGACCAACTTTATACTGTTCGGCAAGGCATTCGAGATACGATATGCGGTCTCCATGCGGATTATGGATGAGGTGCCACACGATTATATTATCGTATTGATGTGTAGGAACAATGATCGTAGAGAATCCCTTCAAGACTGTTCTTCCACAGAAAGACGCCACGGATTTGGCTCCTGCAAGGCCCGCCATCATGTACAGTGGAATCTCCAGGCCATTGACAGATACCAGCTTCTCTGGTCTCCTTGCAATTGGGAACCCTCTTACTAGAACCGGATTTCGAAAAAGTTTATGCCAGCATGCTCCGTTTCGGATTTCAGTCCGTCGATCGGGTAGCGGCGGACTTACCTTGAACGTAAATCCACACCGCACCACAGCCAGATATTTTTTCCCTGGCTTTTTGGAGTTATCTCGAATAACTTGGAGTCTTTTAATTTTTGGTCGGACACTAGTGACTCCGTCGGGCCACTGCGAAGAGCGAAGTGCTGCACCAATCCATGCGAACTGCTCGCCTACCTCCGCAAGCGAATACGCAAAACCAGTAGCCTTGATTTGTATGGGCTCATGGGCTTTGTAAATCCAAGAGCTGATTACCGTCCCGTCCGATAACGTCCCTAAATCAAAGTTAGCCCATGCTGTGTCTGGATGAGTAGGACCTGAGGACATACTGCTGACCCGATTGCCAGGCGAGTCTCGTCGAAGAACTTTTTGAAGCAAGTCTAGAACGTCGCGCCCCGATGACGGCCACGTCTGGCACAGATACTGTTCGGTAGTTAATGCCTGTGCCATTCTTCTAGACCCAGTCAATGTGATGACCCTCCCAAGAGCATCCGCCGGATTGTCTTTGTATTCCTGGTCTTTCAAAAATCCAATAGGATCCCACGGCATGAAAATGGTAAGTTTTGAAGGACGTGGAGGATCGCGTCTGCTAACGTGACGTGGTGAAGGCAGCGCTTTGACGATTTTCTCTCGAATGGACTCTAATGAATACGGCGCTGTTGGTATGAGGACAAGTTGCTTTGAGATATCTGTGAGCAGCCATTGATATGCCGGCGACCCAAGAATAACGTCTCGATATATTTCTAAATTTGGAAGTTGCTTAATAAGGCCCTCATCGTCCGTCTGAGGCGGGTTCTCTTCGTCCTGGTCATCTCGGCCAGTGTTGTCTCGATTCACGACTGTCTCCTCATCAGGTCGATCCCACTCTTTACTCCATGGTTTCCTTCCTATCTCCTCTGAAACAGCTTCACCACGAGTATACCACAAGCTCATAATATCGTCCAACGGCATTCCATCCCGTTCAATGGGATGGTTGCGTTCAGACTCCTCTTCATAACGGTTGATTAAAGTTTCTGCAATATATCTATGGGGAAGAAAGTATCAGTGTTCACAACCAATCACAGGAACAAAATGAAATACTAACGGAACAACCTACTCTCGATATTTGTGGACAAATGCCATGATATCACCCTGCACATGTGAGGCCGGCTCAGAACATGACCCAAGCCGCAGTGCAAACGCCCGGAGATAATCCGGAAGTGCCTCAAACAGCTGTTGAACTGTTTCATCGCGTAGATCATCCGATGATATAGCAAGTAAAATTTGCTCACATAGCTCCATGGCGTACGATTCTTTGGTGGATCCAGGGACATTCATGGCATCCGAGTAGATGTTGCTAGTCTCATATTTGTCACTTATCGTCGAGGCATTGGTAGGATCTTTTAACTCGCCTCTGCCAGTTGAGGAAATTTGATCGAACTGGTAAGCGGTTCCTGTCGCAGCCCCTTCCACGACCGCGATGTCAGGGGTCCTTAAAGCAACATCAGGGCGGGATGACACAGACTCTTCCAGCTTGGAAGTCAACGAGATGTGGTCTTCCACCGTCTCCTCAAAGTATGCGCTTGAAAGTGTCTCCCATTCATGGCTTTCTTCGGACAACGCGCTCTGCATTGAATTTGGGGGAGGGTGTGCTTTTGTTCTCGGGTCGTGTCGTAGGTTTTTTCTTCGAACAATTCTTTTTTCAAGTAAGCGTGGTTCCTAGCAAACTTCAATGTATATGACGGGTTCCTCACCTGGGACGCAGCCTCTGTCGAACACGTTGCGCCCATGATATCGGTTCAACTTCTCTGGCTGTACGTTGAAGGTTGAGTTCCGTTTCCTCCCATGCTATCATTGCATCCGGCTCCGGTAAATGCTCTGGATATAGCTGTTGCTCGCTTTGCAGTCTCTCATATGCTCGAGCTGTACGCTCAAGCATGACTTGCACGCTCTGCGCATTCTGTCGTTTGGAAGGTCCCATTTGGAAGACATACTTTTCCAGATATTCCAACACGGCTTTGACTATTTGTCCTTCCTCCCCACGTCGTTTACTTGCTTTGAGAAGGAGGCGGCGATGGGTCTTTCTCACCACCGAATTTAGTCTTAGGGGTCTGGATTGTTGCGAATGCACGAAAAAAATATCACAAGAGTCCGTGCCAGGTTGCTTCATCCGTTCTTCTGCGTACTTCGCCACGCCCATGGCACCGTCCTCCATATAGGCAAATAAGACACTCAATACGCAGCCAAGGGACCAGATGTCTGCCGGCGACCCCACGGGGGATGTATACGCCTCCGGCGCCAGGTAGGTACTCTCTCTAAGGCATTCGGCACTTGATGCCGAAGAGCTGTCCCATGGCCGGTTAAATTGGATCCGGCCAGCATAAATTGCAGATCTGTGCGGATAAGAGCGCTTCAGCTCAAAATTGCTAATCTTCCAAACAGCCTCAGGTTCGCCTTTCATCCCTTGTTCATGAAACACCAAAATATGGCCAGGCTTGAGGTCTATGTCAAAACACGGCATTGGCCCTGTTGATGAGCTAATGCCATTGTGAAGAAAATCCAAGCCTCGGGCAAGGCCCACCGCACATTGAACCAAAGTCTTCTTTTCTTCATTACTGTCTGGTCCTTGTTGCTTGTGCACATTCATGTACTCCTGGAGATCACATATAGCGAGTGGCATGAAGAGGCTGCCCATGGTTGGGTCGAATGTTAACCAGGCTACTGGATGTACAATATTCGGACACCGCATGGTGGCGCCGGCTAGAATGTGCTTCAGTATGTCCTTACGGATGCTGAAATCCCAGTTGCGGGTCGGGTAATAGTCATTACGCAGCAGGTAATAGTCTTTACGCGCCAGTGTGACAGGTCGTGTGGTTGCGCTACCAAGCTCGCGATCGCATAAGTGACCCTGGGCTACCTTCACTTCGAATACACGACAAAAGGGCCCTTTCCCGATCATCATTTCTTGGATAAATGGTAGGCGCAAATGGTCCGTGTCGTCCAATTGCTGTTCTTCTCCTTTGTACAGTGTGACTGCGCAAAATAAGCCTTGGTTAGCTCGGAACTTGTCGATGTCGATCGAATCATCGTTGAATAAGACTCGCAGGTCCTCCCACTTGGCTGGCAAAGAGCGAAAGGCGGGGATGGTATTGGTATCTTTAGAGACAAGTGCCAGCTTGAATGCTCTCGCCGTCTGGATCGAACAGCAAGCAAATAGCAGGACGGCAAGAAATCTGTGAAGGTTTCGCTCGTGTATTTTGGCGATGAGTCTATGCTCATTGCCTCGTTGCATCAGGATTGTATGCCGCTTCTCATGCTCGTCGAGGCTGCGAAAGAAGCGACGTAACTTCTCGTCGTTCAGAACCTCCTCTGCGGTTCCCACAGGCACAAACCGCCGGCTCTCTTCATCTTTCCTCTCAAACTTTGAGAATATCTCGTGGTAGACTTCATCTCGGATGGCCTCGTACGCATTAACCGCCATTTTTGCGTCTGCGCGGGGTTCGCGCAATGAAAATCGCGCGACGGATCGTAGCGTCGAGCTCCAAGGCTGAGGTTGAGGCTGGCGAGGCTCGCGGGTCACATGTCAACTGACATTTCCTTCTCTTCGGCGGTTCGTTTGTCTTTTCTGTATGTGCCCGACTGTGCCATGGCGAAGCCCCGATACCTGCGTTTGTATTGTCACCAGGCTCGGCTTATTCTCACACGTGCCAGAGACAGCGCCGACCCCAGATGATTGCCTATTCCCATCAATCTGTGCTGCGGGCCATGGCATCCCTATTACTAATTAGGCACCTGCTGACCTAGCTAATCTTTATATTAACTAGTGACCATAATATACTGTAGTAACTATTTAAATAGTAGCAGAATGCTTAATATATGGACATTGATAGAGGTTTCCAGCTTGGTTAGGTTTCCGACTCACCTGGGAACTAGTTACGTTACCACGATATAAGTTTAGACAACCCCTGGGGCCGTATGTACTTACTGTCACTAAACGATGAAATATATAGGAACTGAAGGTCGGTAGGCGTAGGTCCCTGTATATTTAATTATGCAAGTATAAAACGGGAGAGTGTTCCGACGTGGGGACGGTGGAGACAAAACAGATTTTATGTGCCGATACCCGAACAACGTCCATTTAAGTATACGGGGTAGAGATCTCAAGATCTTCCACCTTGGCAGTTGGCACAACCATGACCATAATGACGGACGTTGAGAAGCAGGCCACGGACCACGAGGTCGTCCTGGTGGAGTTTGACGGCCCTGACGACCCAGAGAATCCCTTCAACTAGCCCACCTGGAAGAAAATACGCCAGCTGGTCCTAATAACCTTTAATGTTTTTATAACGTAAGCTATAACTTTTAAACTGAGCTTGATATATTAAGTCTAACTGTATAGTTCCCTGGCCTTGTTGATATTCGCCCCTGGTGTTACTAAAGTCATAAAGAGTTTAATATTACTAGTAGTATACTAGGCTTTTTTATAGCCTTTATCTATATTCTAGGCTACTTCTTCAGGCTATTTCTAATTATACTAATCTTTAAGATCTACAGCTGTATTATATTATACGATATATGTAATCTACTCTTCCTTACCTTTATTATTACCTATATAGTTACCTAGACCATGCCGCAGCTGATTATCTTCTACCGTGCTCTGCAGCAGTTAGGATTGGTTGCTGCTCCCCACCTAGGAAAGGAAGTCAGTATGACGTGGATGGAAAACACGCTTGAAGAAGGAAATGAGACTGGACCTTGCTATTTACTCTATCAAGTAAAGCCAAGGACATTAGAGTGGCATATGAGTCAAAATGCAGCTATACAATACAAAAGGTTGACCCCCTTCATCATTGCTCTCTTCAATTAGACCAACGACGTAGTCACTGACAAACCGGCCCGACAAAAGTCTGCGTTCTTGCTGCCCAGCACATCGGTGAGCTGCGACCCATGTATGCCTATTTACCATCTGTCCCCAGGGCAAATAGAGAGAATCAGGGACTTCCATATACTACCTAATAAAACTTATATGACAAAGGTTATTATACCGGCGGTAGATAGTTCGGTAATAAGGCTAATTACTATATAGTGGCACTAAATGCTTCTATATATTATACTGTGTGTTCTATATTCTCCCACCCGTTTCGTCACAGTCTGGACCCCCCGGCTCTCAAGATTGGACGGATCATAGTGTGCTTCTGTACTTGGACCGATAGAGTGGTAGGCACCAGCCCCCACTGTTTTTAACACTTTTCTTTATACTATAGTAAGTAGGGGGATTAGTGTTGAATTTAAAAATATATACTAGTTATATAAATACAAATAGCCAGTATAATACAGGGATTCATTCTAAATAACAATAATTTCTCTCACGAAACCCCATTCAGAGGAGTTTGCTTGCGCCATGTATGACTCACAGATAAAGCATATATCCACAAAGAAGCCATTCCTCGGGACTATGAGCTGTAGAGTTCAGGTTACAGACTATTGGTGATATGTGCAAGTGCCCAGGTTGAATGGTGTGCTGAGCAGGGTGACTTCTATGAACCAAGATAACTATTGACTACCCTAGCACCACACGTCTCGGCATGCTCGAGAGCAGCACATACCGGTACCACCCCGCTTCTGTGGCCATTGCTCTGGGGCTGCCTGGAGCATTCCTCCAGGTTCTGTAGACCTGGCTGTTAGAGTCACTTCGAGAGGGTGGTGTGAGGTGTTGCAACAGATATCCATCGGGCATGCATATTCATGCAAGGTTGGTGTGCTCGAGTCCCACAATCCACTCCACTTGTTCTTGATGCCCAGCGAAGGCCATCGGTATGAGGTAAACGTAAGAGATAAGCGGTTGCCACTCATGGATAATCTATAATCACAGTGACGAATGATCAGCACAGGCAGGCATCACTGCAGACAATGCAGCTGGTTTTTAGCTCGGTACTTCGCTCAACCCCCCTTAATGGCTCCTGGCTCGTGCTTCCCAAAGGAGACTCATGCGTTGCTAGCAGCACAGACCTCTCCAGAGAGGCGGTTGTTCTGATCAAGTCCGACAGTTTGTGATTCGTTTCGCCAGGCCTCAAGGGGCGGTACATGGGTCCAGAATTCCGGCATTGATTGTGTACAACTGTCCTATATCCTGTTAAGACTTCCTTTCCACAGGAAAATTGGAAAGAACAAGTGATCGAATGGTAAGCGATTCAAGCATTCCACCTGGCAGGAACCTTCAATCGTCGTTCCCAAGTGGAGCTTCATCCCATACCGGCAGTGGGGACTTTGTTGTCCTGTTATCACTGCCAATTTGGCATGACCAAGCATGTATAATGGCTGCGCTTCCTCATCATGGACTGATAATTTTTAAACTACTTGCGGATGAAACATACAGAGCTGTCGGGATTACCTACAACGCCATATCATAAAAGCATCTCATTTCTTCTATCAGACTCGTCCATATATATCCCGACGGGATCTGATTAGCACCATACACACCGGTCTGCCTCTCGATAGACTCTTCTTGGATTCTCTGTCGTGTCTCCCATCATGGCAGCCCTTGAGACATTCGCCACAGCTCGATCCCAGCTCTTCGCCGAACTGCGAGAAGACCTCGAGCAGAGGGGCAACTCCGCAGCAACCATATCTCGCTTTCTCAATGTAGCGCACACCCGTGTCCCGCTCTTCAAGCCACTAATGTGCACTCCACGCTGACAAGCAAGTACAGTGTCTCACGGCGTCCACTGAAGGCGGCAAGCCCAACCGCGGCCTTACCCTTATCAAAGCCGGCTACAACATTATCCAGAAATCCCCAACCACTCAAGAACACGTACACCTAAGTATCCTAGGCTGGCTGGTCGAGGTCTTCCAGGCCTCCTATGTCGTCTCGGACGAAATCATGGCCGGCTCCGAGTCCCGCGGCGGCCGGCCGTGCTGACCCAAATACAAGGGCGTCGGCCTGACCACAGTCAATGACACTTGCATGCTGAAGTCATGCATCTTTTTTTACTGCTGCAGCGGCACTTCTGCAATCATCCTGAGTACTTAGCTTTCGTGGAACTCTTCCATGACGCAGCGTTTCGGACTGAGCTGGGACGGCTGTGTGAGAAAGTGACTGTGGCTAATGGACATATCGAGGAAATGATTGCGGAACGGTATGTTTATATCGCGCGAAGTAGGACTGCGTTTGGCAGTTTTTATTTGCTAGTGGCACTGGCGCTACGCCATTGCGGGCTGGCGAGTGAGGAGGGCCGCGCAATCATAGTCAGGCCATCACTACTTACGAAGCTGTCAGCTGCACTCCGTTGCCAGATACAATGTGGGTAAG